>CANIUD010000030.1:422500-1160000 GCA_947470075.1 Closterium sp. Yama58-4
GCGAGGGAGAGCGGAGAGAGAAGGGGGAGAGGGAGGGGTGGAGGTGCAGAGTGCAAGCGGTGCAGCCCCTTCCTGCTGGCTATGACTGGAACAGTCGTTTAGGAAGTCCCACTGTGTTGGGTATGCCTGGGTGGTGAGAGTGGGCTCAAGAAACGGGGAGGAAGATGTGTGGGGGAGGGTGGAAGGGGCACAAGGAAGAAAGGAAGGGGAAGCGTTGGGGTGATCCACTGCGTTGGGGTGATCCACTGCGTTGGGGTGATCCACTGCGTTGGGGTGATCCACTGCGTTGGGGTGATCCACTGCGTTGGGGTGATCCACTGCGCTGGGGATCCCTGGGGGAAGAGAGGTGAGCTGGGGAGCAAGAGGGAATGGGCGAGACGCAGGATGCAAAGGGTCCACGGCGAAACTTCATGTTGGAGTACAGGAGCCCAGGCAAGTTCATTGTGCTGCAGGCCATGCGTGAGAAGCTACACAGAGACAAGTGGGGCGGGCGCAGGTGGTCGACTAACTGCAGCAACATGCGCAATTTATGGCTAGCCTTTAACAGGAGAATATGAAGCACGCTTGCCAATCACAGCGAGATTGAGCAAAAGTGGAAACACTTACCAATAACGGCAAGGCGTGCAGAGCTCCAGGTGGTCCACTCAAAGATGTTGTAGAGCACCTGGGCAGGGGTGCGCAGGGGTGCACAGGATTACACAGGAGTGCACACGAATGCATAGAGGTGCAAAGGGATGGAAAAAATGGAACGAAGACAAAAGAGAATAAATGCACAAGGCCAGGTCCAGTCAGTCCCCAGTGGGGACTCTCCACCCAGCAGCTCCTGGCACCTCAAAAGGCACGCTGCACAACAACCTAACAAAACCCTTCTCAACCGCTCCACAAATACTTTTAACTCAAAGTTTCCTCCAAATCAGCTGATTCCCCCACCAGCAGCACACACACTCCCCTACTCCTCTCCCCTTCTCCTCCTCAAAGAAACGCCTCCCTCAACACTTGAGTCCCATCGTCGACCCCTCCACTCCAAAATCTCTTCCCATTGTCTGGTCCTTGTTGATGCTGATTCATCTCACCCACCACCACCACGCATATGACATCTCCACACACACCTCACACGGTGAAACGCCTCACGCGGTGAAACGCCTCACGCGGTGAAACGCCTCACGCGGTGAAACGCCTCACGCGGTGAAACGCCTCACGCGGTGAAACGCCTCACGCGGTGAAACGCCTCACGCGGTGAAACGCCTCACGCGGTGAAACGCCTCACGCGGTGAAACGCCTCACGCGGTGAAACGCCTCACGCGGTGAAACGCCTCACGCGGTGAAACGCCTCACGCGGTGAAACGCCTCACGCGGTGAAACGCCTCACGCGGTGAAACGCCTCACGCGGTGAAACGCCTCACGCGGTGAAACGCCTCACGCGGTGAAACGCCTCACGCGGTGAAACGCCTCACGCGGTGAAACGCCTCACGCGGTGAAACGCCTCACGCGGTGAAACGCCTCACGCGGTGAAACGCCTCACGCGGTGAAACGCCTCACGCGGTGAAACGCCTCACGCGGTGAAACGCCTCACGCGGTGAAACGCCTCACGCGGTGAAACGCCTCACGCGGTGAAACGCCTCACGCGGTGAAACGCCTCACGCGGTGAAACGCCTCACGCGGTGAAACGCCTCACGCGGTGAAACGCCTCACGCGGTGAAACGCCTCACGCGGTGAAACGCCTCACGCGGTGAAACGCCTCACGCGGTGAAACGCCTCACGCGGTGAAACGCCTCACGCGGTGAAACGCCTCACGCGGTGAAACGCCTCACGCGGTGAAACGCCTCACGCGGTGAAACGCCTCACGCGGTGAAACGCCTCACGCGGTGAAACGCCTCACGCGGTGAAACGCCTCACGCGGTGAAACGCCTCACGCGGTGAAACGCCTCACGCGGTGAAACGCCTCACGCGGTGAAACGCCTCACGCGGTGAAACGCCTCACGCGGTGAAACGCCTCACGCGGTGAAACGCCTCACGCGGTGAAACGCCTCACGCGGTGAAACGCCTCACGCGGTGAAACGCCTCACGCGGTGAAACGCCTCACGCGGTGAAACGCCTCACGCGGTGAAACGCCTCACGCGGTGAAACGCCTCACGCGGTGAAACGCCTCACGCGGTGAAACGCCTCACGCGGTGAAACGCCTCACGCGGTGAAACGCCTCACGCGGTGAAACGCCTCACGCGGTGAAACGCCTCACGCGGTGAAACGCCTCACGCGGTGAAACGCCTCACGCGGTGAAACGCCTCACGCGGTGAAACGCCTCACGCGGTGAAACGCCTCACGCGGTGAAACGCCTCACGCGGTGAAACGCCTCACGCGGTGAAACGCCTCACGCGGTGAAACGCCTCACGCGGTGAAACGCCTCACGCGGTGAAACGCCTCACGCGGTGAAACGCCTCACGCGGTGAAACGCCTCACGCGGTGAAACGCCTCACGCGGTGAAACGCCTCACGCGGTGAAACGCCTCACGCGGTGAAACGCCTCACGCGGTGAAACGCCTCACGCGGTGAAACGCCTCACGCGGTGAAACGCCTCACGCGGTGAAACGCCTCACGCGGTGAAACGCCTCACGCGGTGAAACGCCTCACGCGGTGAAACGCCTCACGCGGTGAAACGCCTCACGCGGTGAAACGCCTCACGCGGTGAAACGCCTCACGCGGTGAAACGCCTCACGCGGTGAAACGCCTCACGCGGTGAAACGCCTCACGCGGTGAAACGCCTCACGCGGTGAAACGCCTCACGCGGTGAAACGCCTCACGCGGTGAAACGCCTCACGCGGTGAAACGCCTCACGCGGTGAAACGCCTCACGCGGTGAAACGCCTCACGCGGTGAAACGCCTCACGCGGTGAAACGCCTCACGCGGTGAAACGCCTCACGCGGTGAAACGCCTCACGCGGTGAAACGCCTCACGAAACGCCTCACGCGGTGAAACGCGCGCACGTGAAACGCGTTCCACCTTGTGCTCCTTGCTCATCCGCCACCACCACAACACACCCACGCACGCCTCACTCATAACATGATGTCCTCACAAGCACAACCCTTTTCAACAACTCCCAGCCCCCCCAAACCCTCGTCCACCCTTCTCAATCCTTCCCAACCACTCCAAAAACCTCCCTACCTTCTGGTCCTTGCTGATCAGCTGATCCATCTCATCCACCAGCAACACACACACTCCTCCCCCTCCCCCTCCTCCTTCTCCTCCTCCTCCCCCTCCCCCTCCCCCTCCCCCCTCTCCTCTGCCTCCTCTACCCCTGCCCCTCCCTCTGTTTACCCCGCCAGGAGGAGAGGAGGGGCGAGGGGAGGCGAAGCGGACGTTGAGGGAGTGAAGAGCTTTCTTCCACGCGACCCTCTGGCCGGTCAGTGCCTCCCAGAGAACCTACAGTGATGGCGGGCGATGGGCAGGACGGCCGTGAGGACGTTGGTGGTGGATGGAGGAGGCAGAGGAGGTGGGGGTTGGTAGGGAGGGGATTGTAAGAAACCATACAGAGAAGAAGGCAGTGGGTAAGGAGACACGTGCAGGGAAGGGGGGGGGAGAGAAGGGGGTGGCGGGGAAGGGGACTTAGGGCGCGTGTGATATGATTCCAGGTTCGAACAACAGTTCGACCTCTTTATGCTTACCGGCTTCGTGAATTTTGCTAGCCAACAACTCTGCACTTGTGTGTTTCTGAATTCTGAACGGGACTCGAATTTGAGCATGAACGTGCGCACAGCACGCACCGTCATGTGCACTTTTGGGCACGATCATCGATTTGGCGAGATCAGTGAGTCATACAGCCCTTACAGCGGGTAACCTACCAGGCCTAGTCGCGGCCCGTCAAGCGTCGAATCTCGATAGTCGACCCTCTATGTAGTATTGTGAACGAGTTAGTCAAGTGAACATTTGAACCTAAAAGAATGGTGAAAACTGACTAAAAAGGCAAACTTTGGGATGTGCGCCAAATCACAGGCGGCCTTACAGAGAAGAAGATGGTGGGGGCAGGCAGGTGCAGCGCGTTGATGTGGACGAACTGGAAGGGCAGCAGCAGCCCCTCCCTGCTGCTCCTCCTCGCCTGCCGCATCACCTCCACCACCACTGCCGTCTTGCCCGTGCCTGGTACCCCACTGATGTACAAACACCGGGAGTTCACCTGCTGCTTCCCTCGCCCCTCTTCTTGCTGCCCCCCTTCCTCGCAGCCCTTCTGCTGCCCATCCTGCGGCTTCTCTCTCTCTGCCTCTTGCTCATCCCTCACCTCCTCCTGTTTCTTCCGCCTTCCACCCGCTCTCCCTCTCCCTCTCCCTCTCCCTCTCCCTCTCCCTCTCCCGCCTCCCTTCCCTCCCACACCCATGCCCTCCTCGCTCCCCTTCTCTTGCTCTGTGCCCGCTACTCCGCCTCCTGCCCTTTTCCCGCCATCTCCCCTGAAAGCACCTCCCCCAAGATTACCTTCCCTGGATCCATGGCCCCCAACCACTCTCGCCACAAACCCCTCCACCTCCTGCTGCTCCTTCTCACGGCACGGCAGGCATGGCGGCACACGGGACAGCTGCAGCGCCCTCTTCGCCCTCCGCACCGCCGCCAACCCGCCTACCTTCCTCCCCTTCTGCTCACCATCCTTCCTCACATGCCTCTCTGACTCCTCCCTCTCCCCGTCCTCCTCCTCCTCCTCCTCCTCCTCATCCTCCTCCTCCTCCGCCGCTTTCCCCATCCCCCGCGTCCCACGTATCATCTCTCTCATCCTCTCTCTCTCCCACCAGCTTTGCAGAATTCCCTGCGGCGCGCCTCTGATCGCTATGAAACACGGAAAAGAGCCCATGGTCCCCGTCCCCTTGCAAAGAGTTAAAGCCATTTTCCTGGGCCAGCCGTCGCCGCTTCCTCTGCTTCGCAGCCTGCGAGTGTTGTGAGTCGCCATTCCACCCACCCGGGTCCACGCAAACAGGTCCACGCAACCAGGGTTCAACGTTAGTTGGCTCAAGATGAGTGCAAAAGAAAACAGCAAACTTCATGTCCCTCAGGCAAGCGCAGCACTAGGAGTTTTGAGGCGGCTCTAGAATCTTGGAGGCTGAGTGCCTAGCTTGGAGGCTGAGTGCCTAGCTTGGAGGCTGAGTGCCTAGCTTGGAGGCTGAGTGCCTAGCTTGGAGGCTGAGTGCCTAGCTTGGAGGCTGAGTGCCTAGCTTGGAGGCTGAGTGCCTAGCTTGGAGGCTGAGTGCCTAGCTTGGAGGCTGAGTGCCTAGCTTGGAGGCTGAGTGCCTAGCTTGGAGGCTGAGTGCCTAGCTTGGAGGCTGAGTGCCTAGCTTGGAGGCTGAGTGCCTAGCTTGGAGGCTGAGTGCCTAGCTTGGAGGCTGAGTGCCTAGCTTGGAGGCTGAGTGCCTAGCTTGGAGGCACATGAGTGAGTCGACTTCAGCTGAATGTCGTTGTTTTTATCTCTCAGAACCGCAGTGGACCAGTTGGAGGAATTTGATTCGCAGTGTGCAGGATGATAAGCTCACTTCTAAGACCCCTCAATATTGTCACGTCGCAAAGCTCCTCAAAGTGACTCCAGCATCTTGACACATGGAGACACAATCTGACACCCTTTTCTCCCACGACACGCACCTTATGTCTGCTGCCCTTCCTCATTCTCTTTCTCATCTTCCTCCCTCCCTCCACTCCCCAATCCTCTTCCTCCTCGTCCTCCTCTTCCTCCTCCCCCTCTTCCTCCTCCTCGTCATCCAGGCTAAGATCACTATCACCATCATCACTATCACCATCATCACTGGAATCAGTCAACCCTTCACTACTGTCACTCTCACCAGAATCACTACCATCGCTCCCGCCACTCCCTTCCCCATCCTCCCCACTCCCATGCAAACCCTTTCGATTCCCCTCATCCCTCTCCCCTCTCCTCCTCTTCCCTCCCCCATTGCCCCCACGCCCCTGCGCGCCCGTTCCGCCCCCACCTCCCCCTGCCATCCCCCTCATCTCGCCCTCCCCCCTCATCCCCCCCGCTGCCCCCGCGGGTCCCCCTCCACCCAGTACGCGCATCCGCGCGGGCAGGCGTTTGAAGGTGAGGGAGCGCGAGTCGTAGGCCATGCGGCAGAGGAACACGTCGTCCCCCTCGTGGGCCGCTGCTGCGAAGAGCGGCTCTGGGAGCACCTGGCAGGCGCGCAGTATTGTCACCATCTGAACTCGCCACGGGGGAGAGCAGAGGGACGGGGGGAGAAGAAAGTGACAGTGGGTAGGCATAGGCCAGGGGTCACTTTGAGATTCACAAGTGACTAAGTGTAGGCCATGGGTCACGGGAAGAAGGGAGGGCAGGATTGGAAGGCAAGCAAACAGTGGTAGGCCATGCGGCAGAGGAGCATGCCATCCATCCCACTCACCTCGTTCCACCCATCTCAATCCCCTCCATCTCCTTCGTGAAACAGATCCCTTTCTCTATGCCGCGCTCCTCTACACAAAACCACTGTACCGCTTTGCATCCCTCCTCACTGCGTTCCGCCCCTCTCACCTCTCCCCACCGCGCTCACCTCTATCTCCTGCGTGACATCCCCATAGAACACCTCCCTCTTCCTGTGCCGCGCCTGCCTGCCCTCCACCGTCTCCTCCGGCAACACATACCACCTCACCCTGCACCACCACCCACTCTCACCCCCCTCCGCCTCCGCTGCCCCTTCCCCTTTCCCTTCCCCTTCCCCTTCCCCTTCCCCTTCCTCACCCCCTTTCTCCCCCCCTTCTCCCTCCTCCTCCTCATCCCTCCGGCTACCGCGCTCTTTTGATTCGTCCACGCGCCAGATCCTTTCGATTCGACCAATCGCAAGCTCCCCATTGAACACTCGCTCCCGCGCCGTTCGCCGCCTCTTCTGCTTCTTTCCCCCCTCCCCCACCGTCCCCACCTTCCCCGCCATCCTCCCCTTCCCCGCCGTCCCCGCTTTCCCCACCTTCCCGTGTTTGCTTCCCCTTGTTCCGCCCCCCCCTTCTCCGCCAGCTCCAGCACAAGCCAGGCAGAACCAATCGCCTTCCGGAATCTCCGCAAGAGGCGGCTCGAGGCAACCGAGGTGGAAACCACCAAGGCAGCCGTCGCACTCCACCATCACATCCCCGTCCCCCTCCCTCTTCCCCTCCCCCTCCCCTTCCCCCTCCCCGTCCCCCTCTTCTCCCCCACCAACACCTTTCCCACAAATCTGGCATTCCTCGTCGCTCGCGTCGGATTCGTCTGAATCCGAGCCGTCGGCGGCGGCCTCGAGGGCTCCGTTGGACGAATCACCGCTGGTGATCTTGACGTAGACGCAATGGCCGACGGCGAATTCCTCGCCGTCTAATTCGACGCGGTCGGCATAGTGCCGCTTGGAAGGAGCACGACTTCTAGTACGGGGAGCCATGGATCCCCGACTCGACTCGAATTCTGAGACGTTCGCGCGGACGAACAGCGCGGCGGCTTATAAGGAGTACGCGGCGATTACGAACACGCTGAACCAGCAGTGCAACCTGCGTGGCATGCTCAAGTTCAAGCCGGCGCCAGGTGGCGCGATCCCATGGTGGAGCCAGCGAGCGAGATTGTTAAGCGGTTCCGCACGGGAGCCATGAGCTACGAGTCTATCTCCTTGGAGGCTCATCAGAGCCTTGCTATTGCTATGAACACGAATGGAGGAAAGTCGAACACGGGCGAGGGAGGCGAGAACTCGTCCCCGAACCTGAACGGGAGTAACAACATCCTCCAGTCGTCGGTTTGGCATGTCGGATCCACTAACGGCATTTACCCATTTATAAATAGGTTTCAGTACAAAACAGAGAATATAGCAGCTCCTGAAATTTACGAAGTCTGGAGAATGCTCGGAGATGCAGCAACAAACTCTGATGGTCTGATTTTCATACTTAGATTTCATTGTTCATCTGATCGGTAAGACTTGAATTTTATGCCCGTCTGATCACTAAGACAAAGGTTTTTACTTCAGATGAAATTTCAGACCGCACGCTATTCTTCATCTGGGTTTTTAGATAACGAGTACGATTCCGTCTGAAACCGACATCTCTGGTCACTAGGCCATAGCCCCCACCCCACCCATCCCGCACCTCCCCTGCGAAGTCTCTCGCTCGCTCCTCTGCCATACCAGCCCAGCCCCCCCCATTCAACTCAAGTCAAGACCCTCACTGCTCTACCAGCCCAACCCTGTCAAATTATATATGTGATATACACGTGTAGGCCGTAGTGGGGTAGCCAATATGGGGTACAACCCCTCTAGGGTTTGATACTTGTACCCAACTCTCATTTCAATGCACCATTATCGCCTGCTAGTTTTAACATGGTTTCAGAGCGGTAGGTCCGTTAGGACCGGATTTTTTTTCCTGGGCCCACCGAACGCCTGCCTGCCTGTGGTTACCGCGCTGCCCCACACGCGCCCTGCCTTGCCTGCCTGTCGCGCCGCCCCTAAGACCCGCGCCTTCCTTGCCTGCCCGTCGCGTCGCCCTAAGCCCGCGCCCGGCCCCACCCGCTTGCCCGTCGCATTGCCCCAAGCCTGCGCCTGGCCCCCTGCCTGCCCGTCGCGTCGCACTTGTTGGGCTGAGGCAGCCCTAGGATCTTTGCAGGGGGTAAATTCGGGTAGAACAATTGTGATAGCGGAAGCGTTTAATGAAAACTTGTGAACCACCTTGCGCTAGTATGTGAGGGCAAAGTAAGTTAATTAAAGCAAAGAGATACTGGCATTTATATATGAGTACAAGGAATATGAAAGGATACAGTTGTAACTACTTTTACTGTTGCTGTTGCGGTTCGATACAGTGACGACTCGGGCAACTGCTCTGTAGCGAGTCAGTTGTGTGTCCTTGCTGTCGCGCTGTACTTGTCAGGTCAAAGGTCGCTGACCTTTGACTTTCGCGTAACCTCCGGCAACCTCTTTCAACCTCCGAGGGTTGACTCGCGTGTGCCTCGATATGGTTCGCTTCGCTTCTGGTGTGATGTTTCGACACGACAGAGGCGCTTTAGGATTTACTGTTTCCAACACTCCCCTTCGCTTCTGGAGTGTCGCTGCTGATGACGTGGCCTTGTCCAGTCAGCAGCATGCAGTACTCGAACTTCTGCTTTCCGAGCTTCTTGGTCAAATAGTCGGCTGCCATCTCGGACGTGGGACAGTAGGATAGTTCAAGTCTCCCCTTCTCGATCTCGTCTTTCACGAAGAAATATCGCAGGGCGATATGTTTCGTTCTGTTCGCGAAGCCACTTTTGTTGGCGATGCGAATTGCCGATTGGTTGTCGCAGAACAGGGTGAAGTTGGGTAACTCAGCTAATTTCGCTTCTTCCAGCAGCTCGCGAAGATAAAGTCCTTCTTTGGTGGCTGAGCAGAGTGCAATGTATTCTGCTTCAGCTGATGAGAGTGCGATTAACTCCTGCTTGCTCGACTGCCAGGAGATAGGACCGATAGGTTCAAGGCGATAGATGTAGCCGGTGCGCGAGCGTCTGTTGTCTGAGTCACCAGCATGATCTGCGTCGACGTAGCCGATTAACTTAGTCGGTGTAGTTGCGTTCTTGTGATAGGTTAGCCCGATCGTCGGGGTGCTGACGAGGTAGTGAAGAGCGCGGTCGAGCTCTGCTAGGTGCTCTGCTTCGGGTCTTTTGAGGTAGGTGGCGAGTTGGCTTGCGGAGTAGGATAGGTCTGGGCGACAGGTGACGGCTGCGAAGAGAAGACATCCCAGCTTTCTCTGGTAGTCGCGAATGCCGGCAGGCTTGAGTGGAGCGGATTCACCCTTGTTGTTCCCTGTCGTGTAGCGATATGGTGTGGAGATGGCGGTTGGTGCAAGAGCGAAACGCTTGGCGATGGTGTCGGCGTATTTTGCGGCGCTGAGGTAGATCGCGTCGTTATCTTCTCGAATGTTGAGCCCAAGGTACTGTGTGACTGTAGATGAAACCGTGAGCGTGAGATCCCGCTGCAGCTCCCCTTCGAACCAGGTGGTGATGCCGTCGGACGAGCCGATGTAGAGGAGGTCGTCTACATAGACGATTAGCAGGACGTAGTCGTCGTTCTTCGTGAGCCGGTACATCCCCTGATCGTGGGGTAGTTGTTTGAAGCCAATGCGGATGAGACGGGCGTGTAGGTACTGCTGCCATAGCCGCGGGGCTTGCTTAATCCCGTAGAGCGATTTCAGTAGTTGACAGACTTTGTTCGGCTCTCCGTTAGTGCCATGTGGGAGTTCGACGAAGATCTCCGCGTCGACAGGTGCGTAGAGAAACGCGTTGGCGACATCGATCTGTCGTAGCTTCTTCTTCTTCATGGCGGCGATCGCGAGAAGAATTCGAAGTGAGGTGTGTCGGCTGACCGGGGCGAATGTCTCGGTGAAGTCCCGTCCGTGCTCCTGATCGAATCCACGTACAACCCAGCGTGCTTTGAACTTCTCAATTGTGCCGTCTGCTTTCGTTTTGACGCGGAAGACCCATTTTCCGGTGAGGATGGTCTTGTTTCTTGCCACGCTGATGGGAACGACTTTCCAGGTGTTCCGTTCCTCCAGCGCTTTTAATTCTCTGTCCATGGCTTCACGCCATTTTTCCCTGTGCTCCCCCCCCAGAGCCTGTTGAACCGTCGCAGGCTCTTTAGGAATGGCGGGACCGTGGACTGCGGTGACGAGTCCGAGTATCTGAAGTCCACTCTGTGAGTAGCGGGGGAGTGTGGTGTCCTCGGGATAAACAGCTTCGTCTCCTGTTTCGGGTGTGCGATTGAAATTCGGTCCTACTCGTTCTGCTTCGTTGGTGTTGACCCGTGCAGGTGTAACGTAACCGTTGTCGGCGAATTCGTAGAAGACTTCGGCGTTGATGCTTTCGCGAGGATTTTCGTCGTCCATTGGGATGTCCACGGAGCAGTAAGGGAGAGGTCCGGCTGCTTCCGAGGCTCCCTCCACGTTCTGCTCGTCCCAGTCAGCTTCGTCTTCTGCCGAGGCGAAGGCTCGGTGCCCATGAAATCCGCCCGAGAGGTCAGGTCTGTTTTCTTCGATGTACATGAGGTGAGTTCCGAGGGTGAGGTGTTCGTAGAAAATGACATCACGTGCTGCTACTGTTTCCTTGCTGTTGATGTCGAAGATTTTCCACGCGTTGTAATGTTTTGCGATGCCCAGGTGTAGTCCCCACTGTGCGCGTTGAGAGAATCGCCCAGCTCGTGCAGATGGAGGTCGGTACTGTACCATGCAGCCGAAGACTCTCAACATTTTTGTGCTGCCCAATTTCCCTGTCCACAGCAGATGCGGTGATGCGTTGTTTGGGAGCGATGATGACGAAAGCAAGTTGTGCAGCATCACGGCGTGGTCCATTGCTTCGGGCCACTGGTGGTTGGGCAGGTGCATGCCACGTAGCAGCTTGCGCATGGTGGCTTGGAGCGTCCTGTTCATCCTTTCTGCTACGCCTTGCTGTTGGTGAGCGTAGGGAAGGGAGATGAGCCTCTTGATTCCTCTTTCTGCCAAGTACTGCTTGAACCTCTGTGAGGTGTATTCTCCTCCCCCGTCTGACTGGAAACTTTTCAGCTTAGCTCCCGATTCTCGTTCTGCGACTGGAAGCCAGGCGACAAAGGCTTCGAAAGCCATGTCGCGACTTGGAAGGTTTAGGTGCCAGACATATCGAGTTGCGGCGTCGATGAAGGTGATGGTGTAACTGTAGGCGTTTTGTCCGGGTTCACGGTTGTATAAGATGTCGCTGTACACCTTTTCGAGAGGTGTGTACGCAGGTGCGCTTGGATTGTGATGTGAGACGAACGGCTGATGCGGTAAGTCAGCTTCAGGGCAAGTGAAGCACGTTCCACGGGCTCGTTGAAGTTCTCTGCCGTCGGTCAGTAGAAGTGAGTCTTTGTCGAGCACTCCTGCTCTTATCGTGTTGTTTAACACTGTGTTGCTTGGATGTCCCATTCTTGCGTGCCAGGTACCTTCGGTGGCTCGATGTCCGGGTGATCTCCGATACAGATCAGAGTTGGAGTAGAAGCCGGCGGTGACGTTTGTGCTTCGGTGGACTTCGCGTGGTGCTGGATTGAGTTGTTGTGCGGGTGTCGGTGGTGAATCGTCGATGGAGATCGGTGTCGTTGAAGGGCCAGCTATTGGTGTTGATGTTGCCGCTGCTATTGTTGTTGTTTCTGCTGCTCCTGATGTTGTTTCTGCTGCTGCCGATGTTGTTGCTGCTGCTGCCGATGTTGCTTGAATTGTCGCTAACGCTCTTGTTCGTTCTGTTTCAGGGATCGTGTGAGAGTGCCAGAAACCGCCGGGGCTGAAGTCTGGGTCAAGATCTGGAGGATGTGTCCAAGGAGCAAAGCTGACGATGCCGTCGCTGTCAGCGGTGCCAAGGTCTGGTACGAAATCAAGAACGAAGACGTTGTTCTTGAGGATCGCCTTTCCGATGTAGAGGCCGCCCTTTCCGTGGTACAGCTTGAACTCCTGGGTGGTGCTGTCTGCTTCGAGGTGAATGCCTTTCGCCATCAACTGACTGACGCTCAGTAAGTTATAGCCGAGACCTTCTGCGATTAAGACCTTGGTCATTTGTAGAATGACACTTGTTTCTCGTGACTGAAGTTGTACCACGCCTTGTCGTCGTGTGCGCAGGTTCTGGTTGTTGGCGACGGTGATGACTACTTCACGTTGGAGTTGATACTCTCGTTGTACGAAGCGTCCTGAAGAGCACATATGCTGTCCGCAGCAACTGTCCAAGAACCATGTGTCCTTCCCGGATGGTTCACTCTGGGCGATGGCGGCGTATGTCGGCCCTTGCCTGCCTGCTGCCTCGGCTTCCCTTCGCTGTGCCGATGACGACTCCTCACGTCCTAGAATTTGAGCCTGATGGCCGCCCGATCGAGTTCGCTACGTGGCTAGACGACTTACAGCTTTTCCTGCTTGCTGATACAACCAAAGGATCAGTGGACAGGATAGGATGTGTTAAGCCTGAAAGGAGACAGTGAAGTCTCTGTAGTGACCTTGTTGAATAATAGTTGAAGGAGAACAAGATGATTAGAAAGCAGGAGTACAAGTAATTAAATAGCAAACTATTTAGCCATGTACTCTGAGGGGTACATTCCCTTATTAACTGTATTACATAGCTACAGTAACCACGACTATTGCTATTCTCGACAGTTACCGTGTTGCAGTCTGTTAACTGTCGCGCGGTTACTGGATCGTCAAGGGTCACGACCGTTGACTATCTTAGACGGTTGACCTTCGGGTGTCCCTCGAGATTCCGCGTGCTCTATATGAGCTAATGCGGTACTAGTACAGTGGAGCAACTTCGGGAATGCCTTTATAACCTTTCGGTTATTCCAACACTCCCCTTCATTCCAGAAGGTGGGCCACGTGGGATTTCTTGGTGATCCCACAGAGGTTGGCGCAGTGCTGGTACTGCTGACGTGGCAGTTTCTTCGTCAGGAAGTCGGCTGCCATGTCACCGGTCGGGCAGTAAGTCAGCTTGACTCTCCCCTTGTCGATTTCGTCCTTCACGAAGAAGTAGCGAAGGCCGATGTGCTTGGTGCGGTTGACGAAGCCGGGCTTGTTCGCGATCTTTATCGCGCTCTGATTGTCGCAGAGTAACGTGAAATGCCCGTTCATCGTCACTTTCGCCTCTTGCAGGAGCTCCATCAGGTACAGACCTTCGCGAACAGCTGCGCTAGCTGCGATGAATTCTGCTTCAGCTGACGAAAGAGCGATGAGTTCCTGCTTCTGGGAGTTCCAAGAGATGAGTCCGGCCGGTTGGAGTTTGAAAATGAATCCTGTACGGGAGCGTCTGTTATCAACATCTCCAGCATGATCGGCATCCACGTAGCCATGAAGCTGCAGAGTAGCGGTGAGGTTGGCTTCGTAGGTGAGGCCGACGTCGGGAGTGGAGATGAAGTACTGCAGTGCTCGGCGTAGATCCAGTAGATTCTCCCCTTCAGGTCGCTTCAGATACTGTGCGAGCTGGCTAGCGACGTAGGAGAGATCGGGCCGGCACGTGACGGCGGCGAACAGGAGGCAGCCGAGCTGCTGCTGATAGAGACGATGGTCGTTAGGAGAGAGTGGCGTGGTGTTGGGCTCGTGGTTAGGAGGAGGAGTGCGGTAGGGGGTAGTGAGGTTGATGGGAGCGATGGCGAACCGCTTCGCGAGTGTTTCGGCGTATTTGGCGGCGGAGAGGTGAATGGAGGAGGCGGACTGGGTTACGTTGAGGCCGAGGAATTGGGTGACGTTGTGATTGACGGTGACTTCAAGCTTCTCCTTGATGTCGGCCTCGAATTGGTCGAGTAGCTCCGTGTCGTCCCCGGTGTAGAGAAGATCGTCGACGTAGGCGACGAGGAGGATGAACTTTCCGCGCGACTCCCGCCTGTACATTCCGAGATCGTGCGGCAGTTGAGTGAAGCCGAGCTCAAGGAGGACGGAATGCAGATACTGCTGCCACAGACGAGGAGCTTGCTTGATTCCGTAGAGAGACTTTTGGAGGAGGCACACGGCGCCGTCGCTTTCTTCGAATGCGTGGGGTTGTTCGACGAAGATGATGGCATCAACGGGAGCGTACAGGAAGGCGCTTCCGACGTCGATTTGCCGGAGCGGTCGCTGTTTGACGGCGGCGATGCAGATGAGGATGCGCACCGAAGTGTGACGGCCGACTGGAGCGTAGGTGAGGGTGAAGTCCACCAGGTGAGTTTGCTCGAATCCCCGCACCACCCAGCGCGCCTTGTACTTGTCGATCGAGCCATCGGCGAGAGTTTTGATGCGAAAAACCCATTTGCCGCTGAGAATTTTCCTCCCCTTTGCCGATGACCGTGGAACCAGCTTCCAGGTGCCGCGCTTCTTCAGCGACGCGATTTCGGCGGCCATGGCTGCTCTCCATTTGTCGCTGTCGGGGCCAGACAGGGCTTGGCGGACGGTGGTGGGTTCCTTGGGCGAGGTGTGGCGAACTGCAACGGCGAGGCCGAGAACCCGAAGACCGGTTTCGTTGGTCTTTTCGTAGAGAAGACGGTCGTAGTCGTGGGAGCTGGTAACTTCGACCACGTCGTCATCACTGTCGTTGCCGAGGCGGAGGGTGTCTTGCGACAGGTTGGGTTGTGGTAACTCGGCATCGGGTGATCGGCGCGTTGCGCTGTTGTAGTTGTGAGCTTCGCGTGTTATATCATCCGGATCGGGTTGGTGTACGGGCACGAATGTCGGAGTTCCGAGTTGGCTCGTAAGGGGGATGTTCGGAGCAGAGTCCATCTGGGTGACATCAGGTGCGTCTGCATCCTCGGCCAGGTCAGCTTCGTCGTGTGACGTGGCGAAGCTGCGGTGGCCCTCGAAGAGCCTCTCGGGCAGTTTGTCAGCTTCCTGGTGCTCCTTGAAAAGGGGCAGAGTCAGCTTCTCGTAGAAGATGCAGTCACGTGATTTTGTCACCTCGTGTGTCGCGTAGTCCAGTACGATCCACGCCTTGAATTCATTTCCGATTCCGAGATGGATGCCCCATCGTGCCCGGTCAGCAAATTTTCCCGTCCGCGCAGTATGGGGTCTGTACTGTACCATGCACCCGAACACCCGAAGTAGGCGTGTATCTGCTTTTCTGCCCGTCCAAGCCCGGTAAGGAGAGTTGTTGTCCTTGAGGCTTCGCGAAGACAGCAAGTTGTGCAGCCGAACAGCGTGATTCATCGCAAATGGCCAATATCTGGTTGGGATGGCCGACTGCTTCATCAGAGCCCTCATCCGCGTGGCGAGGCTCCTGTTTGTCCGTTCTGCTACACCTTGCTGCTGGTGGGCGTAGGGCAGAGACACCAGGTGCTCGATCCCCTTCTGCTTGAAGAGCTCTTTGAACTCGTCCGAGAAGAACTCCAGGGCTCCGTCTGTCTGCCAGGCCTTTAGCTTTAGCCCAGACTGTCGCTCAGCCCGCTTCATCCACGCAATGAAGCATTCAAAGGCCAGTGATCTGCAATCGGTATTGATGGCCCAGACGTAGCGCGTGGAAGCGTCGATGAAGGTAAGCGTGTACTGCTCCCCTTCACGCCCTTGTTGACTGAGTACCATGAAGTCGCTGTAGACCTTATCCAGCGGTTTGTAGCGCTCGTACCCTGGTGGTAAGTCTGGGAATGGTTGGTGGTTGAGGGATGCAGTCGGGCAGACGATGCACGGCGGATTGGGAGAGTCCGCGGTGAGGGAACCGTCTCGGGGGAGGAGAAGTGCGTCGTTATCGAAGACTCCAGCCTTGAGCGAGTTTTTGAGCGTGGCGTGAGAGGGATGTCCAAGCCGTTGGTGCCATGTTGCTGGGTCCGCACGGTAGTTGACTGTCTTCTGATAATATTTTTGCCGTGCTGCCTCGTCGTTTGCCTCCCCTTCAGGTCCTGTGTCAGCGGCGTTGTCCGTTTCGGCGGCGAGTGCGCGAATTGCTTTTCTCTCCAGAAGCGCGCGGGGAATACCGATGATGTCGTCGGTATCGCCAGCTTCGGCTTGGTCTCCGGTGACAAGCGGAGTCCCGATCGGGCCAGTCCCGAGTGGGGAGTCCCGACATGGGGATCCTGTAGTAACTATGTTCAGCACCAATGACTTCAATTTCTTGGGGTCCTTGTACCGGCGGCTCTGGCTCCTCGGTAGGTTCAGGTAATTCCGCTGGTCCCCCCATGAATTCGTAGGTCTCTTCTTCCTCTGACTCTTCTGGCATTGGTTCGGGTGTGTCAGGGGCGTACTGATCCGGAAGAGGAGGACCTCCCCAGCAGGTGCCGCGAGTTGCCCAGTACGGGTCGACGATGGCGACTTCCGCGGGAGGAAGGCCGGCTGCTACGGCGTGCCCTTGTTCCGCTTCGCCCGAAGTGCCCCAGCCTCCCCCGGCTCCCCACGTGTCTCCGGTTGTCCTTGCTTCTCCGACTGCTGCGTCTTTGACTCTTGTGCCAACTTCCCCAGATGGGGCAGGAGGAGTCCAGCCAGTGCCACCTTCCTCGGCTGGGGCAGGGGGAGTTCCCCAGCCAGTTGCAGCAATTTCTTCCGTTGTGACGGCACCCCATCCGCTTGTGGCCGCTTCCTCTGGAGTCAGGACTTCGCCCCAAGATCCAAGTGCGGGTCCGGAAGTATCCCAGCCTGTCCAGCGCGTTTCCGCCGGCGTGTTTTCCTCGGCAGGTTGTGTTGCAGGGCCTGACGTGCCACTGTCTTCCTCCATTGTGGCAGGTCCGGTCTCAGCAGGATTCGAGGTCGAGGCGGTCGGGACAGTGCGCAAGCGCAGAAGGCCGTCAGAGGCGGGTCGCTCGAGGTCCATCTCGTCGGGATGTGACCACGTTGGCGCCTCCGTGGGAGTCGTTTTTAGGAGCAGCGTGCGGTGGGAATCGCCGGTTGTGCCCTGAGCCGAGAACTGCAGCACGAAGACTCCGTCGTCGTCGATCGCCTTTCCGATGTAAGAGTCATCATAAAAGAGCTCGAAGGTCTTCTCTTTGCGGTTGCTGCGAATGTCGATTCCGCATCGCATGAGTTGAGCTGACGAGAGCAGGTTGTATTGGAGATCTGGCGCGACGAGGACGTCTCCGATGTGAATGGTAAATTTCGTGTCATTCGCCTCGAGGTAGATCTCCCCAATCTCATGTGCCTTCATTTTTCCGTTGTTGGCTGCGGTGATTTCGCAGGGTCGTCGCATGCGCCGAGAGTTGCTGATGAACTTTGATGATCCCACCATGTGTTGCCCGCAGCAACTGTCGAGGTACCAGGTGTCCAGATCCTCGTGGCGCTGGCGGGCAAGGTTGGCGATCTTGGGCGTAATGATGCGATCGAAGTCGCCGGTGTACGGCGAGAGAGCGAAATATCTACTTGCGGGAATGCTCGGCGGCGATTCCGGAGTAGGAGGAGGAAGCTCGAAGTCAGGAGGGATGTCTGAAGGGCGAGTCGACCAGGTAGAAACCGTTGGGTCGTTATCTGAGCTGGGCGCAACGGGGGTGGGGTTGTCGGAAGGGAATGAAATTCGATCCCGATCCCAGTAGCGGAACCCTCTGCTGCGGCGAGCCATGCAGCTTATGACCGTCCCTTTCCCTTTGTCCTTTGCCGAAATGACCGCAGGGGACTGAGAAGTACTGGCGACCGAGGGAGGCGACACAGTGGAGGTTGTGGCAGCCGTTAGGCTTGGATTGAGCTGAGGGTTGCTGGTTGGAGGCGTTGCGCCGTTCATCAGCAGCCTGACGCTTGTAGCACTGGTCGATGGAGTGGCCAGACTTCTTGCAGTATTTGCAGAAAGCTCCCTTCTTTCCGCGTTGCTCCCCTTGGGATCCTCCTGTGTAGAAGGCTAATTTTTCCCGCTTGACATTCTTCTCGTTGTACAGGTCGATCTCCTTCTGCTCCGAAAGAAGCGTGGCGCACAGAGCCGACTCCGATATGGTTGCTCGGGCGCGAAGGAGTGACTGGCACTGACGCCAGTCGGGGCCAAGGCCTGAAATGACCATTGAGATGAACATGTCGTCGGGGACAGAACCACCGCACTTCTTGACTTGATCGCGCAGATTGCGGCACCGATTAACATACGGTCCCGCTTTCTCCCCTTGCTTCATTTTAACCGAAGTTAGTTGACTGAGCAGGCGACTCATAGTAACTGGATCTGTTGCCATGTATGAGTTGCGCAGGTGTTCCCAGGATGCGTGCGCGGGAGCCCACTCCGTCTTGTACGGACGAATGCCGAGCTGCTCTTCAGGTGAGAGATTGCGAAGGAGAGCGGTGTACGCGAGAAGTGATTCGTGGTAGTACTGATGCTTCTCCTGGATGGTGCCTTCCGAGGGAAAAGGCAGACTTCCGTCGTAGTACATCCAGATCTGAGCGGTTGTCGCAAGAAGCTCGAATTCGAAACTCCACGTGTAAAAATCCTTCCCGTCGAAGGGAATTGAGGTCTTCAATTTTGAAGTCAGTACAAATTTGGTTTGCATTGAAGCGATGTCTGACTGCGACCGTTGTGGGTTGTCTTGTGCAGGAGCTGACCCTTGACGATTGTCAAAGGTGAAGGATCTCTCGGAGTTGACGCGGCGGTCTTCTCCAGGGAGAGGAAGTCCAGCAACGCCACGTGCATAGCTTGAGCCATCAATGCTCATAGCCTGATGGCTTTCAAGAGCGTTGACGCGTGCAACTAGCTGCTCAACGACAGCGGCGTTGACGGAGGTCACCGCTGATGGCGCGTTAGTAGTTGCTGGTGGTGGGCCCGGTGAGTCTGCAATAGCTTTCCCTTCAGGAGCCATAGTGTTGCAGACCTTAGGATGTGATAATTGATTTTATGAAGGGATTGTTCTAGGAAGAACGAGGGCTTGACAGATCCTATAATCCACTCTAGCTCTCATACCATGCTGATACAACCAAAGGATCAGTGGACAGGATAGGATGTGTTAAGCCTGAAAGGAGACAGTGAAGTCTCTGTAGTGACCTTGTTGAATAATAGTTGAAGGAGAACAAGATGATTAGAAAGCAGGAGTACAAGTAATTAAATAGCAAACTATTTAGCCATGTACTCTGAGGGGTACATTCCCTTATTAACTGTATTACATAGCTACAGTAACCACGACTATTGCTATTCTCGACAGTTACCGTGTTGCAGTCTGTTAACTGTCGCGCGGTTACTGGATCGTCAAGGGTCACGACCGTTGACTATCTTAGACGGTTGACCTTCGGGTGTCCCTCGAGATTCCGCGTGCTCTATATGAGCTAATGCGGTACTAGTACAGTGGAGCAACTTCGGGAATGCCTTTATAACCTTTCGGTTATTCCAACACTGCTGACTGATTCCAAAGACGGCGTCTCCTTGTTTGACATTGCCTCTGGCGCCTCTGCCGCCCCAGCTGATACCGCTGACGCACTCGCTCGCTCTAGCTGGCAGACCCGTGACGCTGTAGCCCGCCTAGCGATTCGCAACCACCTGCCGATCCCCGAGCCACTTTAGACAGCACAAGACCGCTAAGGCGCTGTACGACGCAGTAGTTGTGCGCTATTCTTCTCCCGCCACAGCAGCCCTCGGCCGTCTTATGCTGCCCTACCTGTTCCCCGATCTGTCTTCGTTTTCCACTGTTGAGGATCTGATCTCTCACCTGCGTGCTAGTGACCTTCGCTTCCGTGCTGCACTCTCGGACGAGTTTCTCGCGCAGAACCACCCCCCGATGTACTTCACCCTTTACTTCCTTGTCACCCGCCTCCCTGACTCCCTTCGCTCGGTCAGGGACCACTTCCTTGCCCTCGACCCCTCTACCCTCACCATCGACGACTTCAAGAAGCAACTTCTAGCAGCGGAGAAGAGCATTGTCGCTGTCAGTGCTGCTCGAGGCACTCCCCGCACCCCCATCTTTGAGGGGTGCTCTCCCTCTCCCCTCGCCTCCTCTCATGCCTTTGTTGCTGCTGCAGTCGACTTCCTGCGTGCTGAGGAGGTCGGGGCGGCTTCCGCTCCTAGTGGGAAGCGCCGCAGCGCCAAGGGCAAGGGTGGTCAGGGTGGTGGAGGTGGTGGCGGAGGAGGAGGTGGGGGCGGTGGTGGGGGTGGAGGCAGTGGGGGGAGTGGCGGCGGTGGAGGTAGCAGTGAAGGTGGCAGCGGCGGCAGTGGGGGAGGAGGGAGCAGTGGTGGCGGCGGTGGTGGGGGCTGGAGTTCCGGTGGTGGCCAGGGGCAGCAGCAGCAGCAGCAGCCGCAGCAGCAGCAGCAGCAGCAGCAGCAGCAGCAGTAGCAGCAGCAGCAGCAGCAGCAGCAGCAGTAGCAGCAGCAGCAGCAGCAGCGTCAGCGCCAGACCCCCACGCCCTAGCAGCTCCATGACTGGTACGCTCAGCGTGGGGCGTCTGGGGGTCCTGTTCGCTGCCCCTATGTTATTCGCACTGGTCCCCGCTCTGGTCGCACATGCAACGGCTTTCACACTGAGTACCGCTGCTTCTCCCGTCTTAGCGACGCCTGGCGCGCCAGGTTCCCTGATGCGATTGAACTGCCCAAGTGGGCAGACCTGATGAGGCGTGAGGTTCCTATCTTTGATCTGGACTATGATAAGATTCTTGCTGCCATGTATGCATTGACTATTAGTGCTGAGGGTGACTGCTAATTGTGCTTCCCCCCTGACCCCGGTATAGAGGTTGCTGCTCTAGGTGCTAGTGAGTCTGCCCCCCCTGGTACTGAGTCGGCACAGGCCTTGCACACTTTTACACTTGACTCTGGTGCTTCTCGCTGTTTCTTTCGCGACAGTACCACTGTCACTCCCCTTCCTGCGCCTGTCCCTGTCTCACTGGCTGACCCCTCTGGGGGCCCAGTGCTTGCTCGTTCCTCCACTGTGCTCCCGTGTCCGGCGGTCCCGTCCGGTGAGCTGTCTGGTCTCCACATCCCCACGTTCTCTACGAACCTGGTGAGCAACGCCGTCCTTCAGGATCACTGGGTTGACACCTGGACTCCTGGAGGACAGCGTGTGGCGATCTGCACGTGCTCCAGGACTGGCCGCCACCTGGCCACGTTCACTCGTGAGCCCGGGTCCAGTCTCTACACCCTCACCACTGTCTCACGCTACACCCCTTTGTCTCCACAGCTGTACGCGTCCGCTCAGGTAGCTACCCAGTGTGAGTGTCGCCGCCTGTCGCACGACACTCTCCTGTGGCACCACCGCCTTGGTCACCCCTCCCTGCCCCGCCTTCGTAGCATGCACTCTCGCCTACTTGTCTCTGGTCTTCCCAGGTCTCTGCCTGCCCTCCCTCCCTCGCCTGCGCCGCCCTGCATTCCTTGCGTCGAGGGACGGCAGCGCGCCGCTCCTCACTCCTCCTCGTTTCCTCCCACAGAGGCTCCACTGCAGACGCTCCACCTGGACGTGTGGGGCCCAGCCCGCGTCCAGGGGCAGGGCCGCGAGCGGTACTTCCTGCTGGTTGTCGACGACTACACGCGTTACACCACGGTCTTCCCTTTGCGCAGCAAGGGGGACGTCCTTGCTGTTTTGATCCCCTGGATCCGCGCTGTTCGTCTCCAGCTCTGCGAGCGGTTCCAGTCGGACTTTCCCGTCCTGCGTCTGCACTCTGACAGAGGTGGTGAGTTCACCTCCGACCTCTTGCGAGCCTTCTGTGAGGAGCACGGCATTACCCAGTCGTTCACGCTTCCGGCCTCCCCGCAGCAGAATGGGGTTACTGAGCGCCGCATTGGCTTAGTCATGGAGGTCGCTCGTACCTCCATGATCCATGCGGCTGCCCCCCATTTTCTGTGGCCGTTTGCGGTTCGGTACGCCGCGCGTCAGCTCAACCTCTGGCCCCGTGTCTCCTTGCCGGAGACCTCGCCCACACTGCTGTGGACGGGGAAGGTTGGCGATGCATCGCGTTTCCGGGTCTGGGGTGCTCGTGCCTTTGTCTGCGATACCACCGCGGACAAGCTCTTTGCTCGCGCCATTCCCTGCGCCTTCCTTGGTTTTCCTACTGACGCGCCTGGCTGGCAGTTCTACGACCCCACCTCGCGCCGTGTCTTTGCGTCTTAGGACGTCACCTTTGACGAGTCTGTCCCCTTTTACCGTCTCTTTCCCTACCGCACTGCCCCTCGCCCCCTGCCGCCACTCGCTCTCGCTCCAGGTCCTCCCCAAGTAGACCCCCTCCCCGCGCCAGGTCCTGCTCGTTAAGGTGTTTCTCAGGTAGACCCTCCCGTGCCTGCGCCTGTTGAGGTCACTGGTGACTCGGGTCCTGCTGGGGGTGCTGAGCCTGGGGGTGCGGAGCCTGGGAGTGCGTGAGGTGCCTGGGGGTGCGGAGCCTGGGGGTGCTGAGTCTGGGGGTGCGGAGTCTGGGGGTGCTGAGCCTGCGCGTGAGGAGACTGTGTCAAAATGAACGGACTGGAATGGTTGAACTAACAGAGAAAACAGTACAAATAGCAAACCCTAGAATTGTGTACCCCGTATAGGCTAACCCACTGTAGCCTAACAAACGCAACATATATAATGTTTGACACACCCCCATAGGCAAAGTGGGGGAGACCTAGGGGTCACAAGACCAGTCAAGGCAAAGCAAGGCAACAACAAGCTCAGGGTGGATCTCGAGGATTCCACACAAATTCCGAGCACAAGCTAGTGGTCACAAGACCAGTTCACATGCAAGTTTATAACAGAGCCAGAGATACAGTGATCACAACCTAGCAAGAGTAAACATGCAGGTAGATATATATATAGTGATCACAGTACAAGCAAAGTCAAGAGGTAAGCAAGTGAGGTCCAGTAGGCACAAGGCCTAGTAGAGTACAGAAGCGCTGATGGTCACAAGGCTGGAGCGCCTTGGTGAACACATCAGCAGTGTTGGCCTCAGTGGCCACGTAGCGAATACAAAGCTGACCGCGCTGCTGCAGCTCTCGAGCAAGGAAGTACCGCAGGGCGATGTGCTTCGTTCTGTGCTCCAGTCTGTGCTCCTCACACAAGGCAATGGCAGCCTTGTTGTCGACGTACAGTACTGGAGGAGAACGAGGCGGCTCTCCGAGGTCAGTCAGCAGGTAGGTCAGCCAGCGTAGCTCCTGGGCAGCCATGGCTGTAGCGTAGATCTCAGCCTCGCAACTGGAGCCGAGAACAGAAGAAGAGCGTGTAGAGCGCCAAGAAACTGAGCCAGAGCCAAGGCTGAAGGTGTAACCCTGAGACGACCGCTGAGTGGCCTGGTCGTCTGCCCAAGAAGCGTCTGAGTGCCCTGTGAGAACAACTCGGTCTCGCCCTCCAAGCACTAGCCCCATGCCCGACGTATTGCACAAGTAGCGCAACACCCTCTTAGCAGCATCCATGTGCTCCTTCCTGTGACGGCCAGGAGCGACATAGCGTGCAAGGATGCTAAGAGGGTATGCAAGGTCAGGTCGAGTGCAGGTCATCAGGTATATGAGGCAGCCCACAAGCTCTGGATACGGGCCACTCGGCTCTACGGACTCATCCGAAGGCAGAGCTGAGAGCGAGTGACCGGTAGGCAGAGGAGTGGACTGAGGCGAGGAGTACGTGAAGCCAAAGCGCTGGAGAACCTGCTGCACCATGTGTGACTGAGTCAAGGTGATGGTGCGCCGTGCTCTGTCCCGGGTGATCCGCAAGCCAAGATAGCTTGTCAGCTCACCCAGGTCTGTGCACGTGTGTCTCCTCTGCAGCTCCGACTTCACGTAGGCGAGTCCTGCAGTGTCAGCAGTGGCAAAGACCAAGTCGTCGACGTACACGAGGATGTAGAACGGCGGCAGCGAAGTGTCGGTGCGCAGGAACAGCGACGGGTCAGCTGTAGAAGGCGCGAACCCAAGAGCCGCAAGTGTAGTCCTCAGTGTGTCGTGCCACTCACGCGGAGCCTGGCGGAGACCGTAGACCGGCCGCTGAAGCCTCCACTGGGTACCAGGAGGAAACGACCCAGTGAAGCCAGGTGGGCGGCGCAGCCAGATCTCCTCGTGCAGGCTGCCCTGCAAGAAAGCAGTGCTGAAGTCAAGTGAGTGAAGCTCGTAGTCGCGGTGAGCGGCTATGTGCAGCAGCACCCGAAGAGTAGTCATCTTCGGGGTGGGGGAGAAGGTCTGGAAGAAGTCAACTCCCTCTCGCTGACTGAAGCCTCGAGCCACGTAACGCGCCTTGAAGACAGGCGGAGAACCCGGCGGCCGCTTCACCCTGAAAATCCACATGCCACTGACGATGTTCGCCCCAGGAGGGGGAACCTCGTCGACGTAGGTGCGTGTGGACTTCCAGGAAGCCATCTCGGCGTCCATGGCTGTCTGCCACTGAGAGGAGTAGGGACCCGCCATCGCCTCAGCGTAAGTGCGTGGGGTCGGGATGTCTGGTGCATCCGGGTCTCCCTCAGGGGCAACTAGCAAGGACACGAGACGGGGCAAAGCAGCAGCAAGACACTGGAACTCCTCCTGTCTGTCCTCAAGGACGTCCGTGCCAAGAGCACACTCACCCCCGACGGACGGAGGACAGACAGACTCAGACTCAGACTCAGCAACAAGGCTAGTAGCGTAGTCTAGACGGCAGGCAGCAGCAAAGTCAACCAACTCAGCGACCAGAGCAGACGCAGCCGAGGACTCAAAGGTAGGGTCAGTGACAACAGTAGCGAGGAGACGCGTGACAGTAGGGTGCTCAGCACGAAACCGGTCAGACTCAGGGTCCGGAACGTGAGGCAAAGAGGACGCAGGAGGAGACGGTAGCGGGACACGCTGAGGAGCAGTGGAGGGACGCAGAGTCATGTAGTGAGTGCCTGGGACAGGAGGAGGACGCTCACGACGGACACGACTACCAGTGCGAGCAGGACGAACAGGCGACGCAGGACGAGACTCAGGCTCACGACGCTCTGTAAGACCTCCTGTGGGACCAGTGTAAGGAGAGGGAGCAGGGAGAGGCGAGGTAGGCGGTAACTGTGACTGCGACTGGACAGGCAGAGGACACTCTACGGAGGGAGGAGGACAAGAAGGAGGAGCCTGCCCAAGAACCTGCTGAAGGAGCGGTACGAAGTACGGTCGCGGCCGCGCAGCGTCTCCAGAAGCAGAGGAGACTCCAGCGGCCGGGTCCACAGCACCAGCAGCAGCTCCACCGGCCGGGTCCTCAGCACCAGTAGTAGCTCCAACGCCCGGGTCCTCAGCACCAGCAGCAGCTCCACCGGCCGGGTCCTCAGCAGCAGCAGCAGCGCCACCGCTCGGGTCCTCAGGTCCAGCAGCAGCTCCACTGTCGGAGTCCTCAGTACCAGCAGTAGCGCCACCGCCCGAGTCCTCAGCTCCAGCAGCAGCTCCAACGTCCGAGTCCTCAGCACCAGCAGCAGCTCCACCAGGCGGGTCCGCAGCACCAGCAGCAGCTCCAACGTCCGGGTCCTCAGCACCAGCAGCAGCGCCACCCCCAGGGTCCGCAGCACCAGGAGCACCACTCCGAAGACTGCAGCGCCGTGTGTACCACTCGCGGATCTGCTGAATGGGGGGGAGCTCCTGGGTAGGAGGGGAAGTACCGGGACGAGCTCCAGCAGCACCTCTCCGGAGGCGGCAGTACTCGAGGTACCTCTCCTGCAGCTGCTGGGAGGAGAGGGCTCCTCCAGGTGTAGCACGCTCAGGCTCAGCACCCCCAGACGCAGCACCCCCAGACCCAGCACCCCCAGGCTCAGCACCTCCAGGCTCCGCACCTCCAGGCTCCGTACCTCCAGGCTCAGCACCCCCAGGCTCCGCACCCCCAAGCTCAGCACCCCCAGGCTCAGCACCCCCAGACGTAGCACCCCCAGGCTCAGCACCCCCAGACTCAGCACCCCCAGGCTCAGCACCCCGAGCAGGACGAGAGTCAACAGCTACCTCGACAGGCTCACCCGGGTCTACCTGGGACACACCTGAGGGAGCGGCACCCTGAGGGGGGAGGGGGTCTGGTACCTCAGCACCTGGAGCAAGGAAGAGAGGCGGGGGGGGGGAGCGGGGCAGTGCGGTAGGGGAAGAGGCGGTAGTAGGGGACGGACTCGTCAAAAGTGACGTCCTGAGAGGCCAGGAAGACGCAGGGGACAGCGCGACGGGAGAGCTTGTCCGCGGACGTGTCGCGGACAAAAGCTCGGGATCCCCAGACCCGAAAACGCGACGCATCGCCAGCCTCTCCCGTCCAACGCAGTGTCGGAGAAGTCTCGGGCAAGGAGACACGGGGCCAGAGGTTGAGCTGATGCGCAGCGTATCGAACTGCAAACGGCCACAGAAAATGGGGGGCAGCCGCATGGCTCAAGGAGGTACGAGCGACCTCCATGACCAGACCAATGCGGCGCTCAGCAACCCCATTCTGCTGTGGAGAGTCCGGAAGCGTGTACGACTGCTCAATGCCCTCCTGCTGACAGAAGGCCTCCAATAGGCCAGAGGAGAACTCCCCACCTCTGTCAGAGTGCAGACGCAGGACAGGGAAGTCGGAGCGGAAACGCTCACGGAGCTGGAGACGAGATCTGCGGATCCAAGGGATCAAGACATCAGGGACGTCACCCTTGGTGCGCAAGGGGAAGACCGTGGTGTAGCGCGAGAAGTCGTCAACAACAATCAGGAAGTACCTCTCCTGACCCTGACCACGGACGCGGGCTGGGCCCCACACGTCCATGTGGAGCGTCTGCAAGGGAGCAGTCGTCTGGGGAAAGGAGGAGGAGTGAGGAGCGGCGCGCTGCCGTCCCTCGACACAGGGAATACAGGGAGGAGCAGGTGAGTCGGGAAGGGGAGGGAGCACCCTGGGAAGACCAGCAACAAGGTCCCGCTTGTGCATGGCCCGAAGGCGCTGCACAGACGGGTGACCAAGGCGGTGGTGCCAAAGGACAGTCTCATGCGCCAGAGAGCGACACGAGCAGGGGGCGGACAACTGACCTGACGCAGACGCAGACGCAGACGCAGACGCAGCTACCTGAGGGGACTCAGTGGTCAGTGTGTAAAGGTCCGACCCCGGCTCCCGAGTGAAGGTAGCCAGGTGGCGACCCGTCCGAGCACACGTGCAGTGTGTCACGCGCTCGTAGGCAGGGGTGAACTGGTGAACACCCCCGTCCTGGAGCGCACTACCTGCCACCAAGTTCGTAGAGAACGAGGGGAGGTAGAGACCTGACAGCGTGCCGGACGGGACCGCCGGACAAGGAAGGACAGTGGAGGAGGTCGCAATGACCGGACCCCCAGAGGGGTCAGCAAGGGAGACAGCAACTGGCCGAGCGAGGGGCTCAAGGACAGTGCGGTCACGAAAGAAAGAGCGAGAAGCACCTGAGTCCAGTGTGAAGGTGTGCAGTGCTGCAGTCGACTCAGTACCAGGGGGCACAGACGCACTAGCACCTAGGGCAGCAGCCTCACCAGGACCTGCGGGAGCGGACGCACTAGCACCTAGAGCGGCAGCCGGACTGGCCTGAATACCCGGGTCGGGCGGAACACGCAAGTACTGAGCACCCTCTCCACTAATAGACATCGCATACATGGCAGTGAGAATAGCATCAAAGTCTAAAGCCCAAATATCAACGCCCCTCTTTTCCAGCTCAGGCCAGCGCGGCAGCTCAGCGGCAGTAGGAAACTGGGTGCGCCACGCGTCGGTAAGGCGGGCGAAGCAGCGCTGCGTGGGGTGCGGCCTCCCACACTGCTGGCCGCTGCGGTCACCTGTGCGAATGACGTACGTGCAGGTAACGCTACGCTGCGCATACCACTCACGGGCGGCCTGAAGCGTCGGGGTGGGCTGCTGACTCTGCCCTCCGCCAGTGCCTCCACGACCACCACCCCCACCGCCGCCGCCCCGGCCACCTCCACCCCTGCCGCCGCCACGACCACCTCCGCCTCCGCTGCCGCCTCCACCACCACTCCCACCGCTGCTGTCTCCTCCCCCACTGCCGCCACTAGTCTCCCCAGCCGCGCCTCCACTCCCACCGCCTCCACCCCCACCTCCTCCGCCGCCACCCCCACCCCTGCCCCCCTTGTTCCTGCGGCGCCCACTCGAAGCAGACGCGGTCCCGACCTTCTCAGCACCAAGAAGGTCGACAGCAGCAGCAGAGGCGACAGAGGGGAGGAGGGGGGAAGGGGAACACCCCTCAAAGAACGGGGTGCGGGGGTCGCCACGAGAGGTGCCTACAGCGACGATGCTCGCCTCAGCTGCAAGCAGTTCCTTCTCGAGGAGGGCAACAGTGAGCTCAGTGGGGGAGCGAGAGAGGAAGTGGTCCCTGACTGCGCGCAGAGAGTCAGGGAGGCGGGTGACGATGTGGTAGAGAGTGATCCAGAGCGGGGGGGGGGTTGCTAGTGAGAAACTCGGCAGGCATAGCAGCGCGAAAGCGGGCCTCACTAGTCTTAAGGTGGGTGATGAGGTCTGCGACAGTGTGAAAGGAGGCTAGGTCGGGGAACAGGTAGGGGAGAGTGAGGCGGCCTAGCGTGGCAGAAGCTGGCGAGGAGTAGCGGGCAACTACAGCGGTGTAGAGGTCCTTAGCAGTCTTGCACTGGCCGAAGTGCTCGCGCTCGTCTAGCGGCAGGGAGTTGCGAATAGCAAAGCGAGCGTGCGCATCACGGGTCTGCCACTGGGAACGCAGAGTGCTGTCAGCAGTCGAGTCAGGGGCAGTGGCATGGCCTAGGGCGTGGTCGTACAGTGAGATATCTTCCTTGGCAGTGAGCTGTAGGAACAGGTGCAGGTCATCGAGCCAGGTTTCGAACTTCACTGGACGGCCCTCGGCATCGAAAGCTAGAACTGGCGGACTAGCCATAGTGACAGTAGCAGTAGGAGCAGTAGGAGTAGCAGTAGGATCAACAGGGCTGCTAGAACGGTCGACGCGGCTCGGTCGGGCGGCGCGGCTCGGTTCAGGTAGGGCGGCGCGGCTCGGTTCGGGCTGCGCGGCTGCGCGGAGCCGCTAAGAGGGGCGGGACGGGGTCGCGGGGGCCTCTAAGCGGGGCTCGACGGGGCCGTGGGGCCGCTAAGCGGGGCGCAGCGGGGTCGAGGGGCCGTGTGGTGGCGGGTGACGGGGCCGCGGGGCCTCTAAGCGGGGCTCGACGGGGCCGTGGGGCCGCTAAGCGGGGCGCAGCGGGGTCGAGGGGCCGTGTGGTGGCGGGCGACGGGGCCGCGGGGCCTCTAGACGGGGCTCTCGCGCGCAGGGTCGACGGGGCCGTAAGCGGGGCGCGCGCGGGTCGACGGGGCCTCCGTGTGGTGGCGGACGACGGGGCCGCGGGGCCTCTATACGGGGTGCGCGCGGGGTCGACGGGGCCGTAAGCGGGGCGCGCGTGAGTTCGACGGGGCCGCGGGGCCACTAGGCGAGGCACGACGGGGCCGCGGGCCCTCTAAGCGGGGCGCGATCGACGGGGCCAGCGGGGCCGGGAAAAAAAAAAAAAAAAAAAAAAGAAAGCGCTCTAGGGCGCTAAGGGGGGAGGCGCTAAAGCGCACTCCGATAGTAGGGCGCACGAGGGCGCTAGTAGGTAGTAGGTAGTAGGTAGTGGTGGGCCCGAAGAGAAGTTAGGTCCTAGCGAAGGACCTGCTCTGAAACCATGTCAAAATGAACGGACTGGAATGGTTGAACTAACAGAGAAAACAGTACAAATAGCAAACCCTAGAATTGTGTACCCCATATAGGCTAACCCACTGTAGCCTAACAAACGCAACATATATAATGTTTGACAGACTGGAGGTGCTGCACCTGGGGGTGCTGTGTCTGGGGGTGCTGAGCCTGTGTGTGCGGAATCTAGGGGTGCTGAGTCTGGAGGTGCGACGCCTGAGGGTACTGAGACTGCTGGTGCGCGGTCTCCTTGGAGTAGCCGCCTTCGTCCGCGTGTGCCTCTCACCTCCCAGCAGCTGCACGACTGGTACGGTCGCCGTCAGGGTCGCACTGCTGGAGCCCGGAGCTCTGCTGCCGGAGGTCCTTCTGCTGACGTCCCTGGAGCTAGGAGTGGTGCTGGTCCTTTGTCTACTGGAGGTGCTGGAGTTGCTCGTACTGGAGGTACTGGAGCTACTTGGGCTGGGGGTGCTGGTTCTGGGGGTACTGCTGCGGGAGACACTGCGGCTGGAGACCCTGGGACTGGAGGTGCTGGTTCTGGGGGTGCTACTACTGGAGACACTGAGGTTGGAGACCTTGGGGCTGGAGGTGCCGGTTCTGGGGCTGGAGGTTGTGGAGCTGCTGGAGGTGCTGGAGGTGCTGGAGCTGCTGGAGGTACTGGAGCTGCTGGTGCTGGTGCAGCTGCGCCGACACGCCTGTTCTTCGCTCCGCCATCTCCGTCGTCTCTGCCGCCGCCTGACTCTGTTCTTTGTCAGGTTCTTACCCTCCCGTCGTCTACTGGTCTTCCGTTACTGCCTGGCTCACCGCTCCCTGCTCCTCCTCCTTACACTGAGCAGCCCGGTGGTCTTGCTGAGCGTCGTGAGCCTGCGTCGCGTCCTGTCTCGCCTGTTCGTCCTGGTCGTACCGGTCGTCGTGTTCCTCGTTAGCGTCCGCCAGTTGTCCCCGGCGCGCACCTCGTCGCCCTTCGTCCTTCCTCTGTTCCACAGCGTGTTCCTCTGCCGTCTCCTCCTGCGTCTTCTTTGCCTGACGTTCCGGACCCTGAGTCTGACCGGTTTTGTGCTGAGCACCCTACTGTCACGCGTCTGCTAGCCACTGTTGTCACTGACCCATCGTTTGAGTCTGCTGCTGCGTCTGCCTTGGTCGCTGAGCTTGTTGACTTTGCTGCTGCTTGTCGTCTAGACTACGCTGCCAGTCTTGTTGCTGAGTCTGAGTCTGTCTGTCCTCCGTCCGTCGGGGGTGAGTGTGCTCTTGGCACGGACGTCCTTGAGGACAAGCAGGAGGACCTTGACTGTCTTACGGCTGCTGTACCTCATCTCACGGCCTGGCTGCTTGCCCCTGAGGGAGACCCGGATGCACCAGACATCCCTACCCCCCGCTCTTACACAGAGGCGGTCTCGGGTCCCTACTCCTCTCAGTGGCAGACAACCATGGACGCAGAGATGGCATCCTGGAAGTCCACAGGCACCTACGTCGATGAGGTTCCCCCCCCTGGGGCGAACATCGTCGATGGCATGTGGATTTTCAGGGTGAAGCGGCCGCTAGGTTCTCTGCCTTTCTTCAAGGCTCGTTACGTTGCTCGAGGCTTCAGTCAGCGGCAGGGAGTTGACTTCTTCCAGACCTTCTCCCCTACCCCGAAGATGACCACTCTTCGGGTGCTGCTGCACGTTGCCGCTCAGCGTGACTACGAGCTGCACTCTCTTGACTTCAGCACAGCCTTCTTGCAGGGCAGCCTGCACGAGGAGATCTGGCTGCGCCGTCCTCCTGGCTTCACTGGGTCGTTCCCTCCTGGTACCCAGTGGAGCCTCAGGCGGCCAGTCTACGGTCTCCGCCAGGCGCCGCGCGAGTGGCACGACACACTGAGGACGGCGCTTGCGGCTCTTGGGTTTGCTCCTTCCACTGCAGACCCATCGCTGTTCCTGCGTACAGACACGTCACTGCCGCCGTTCTACATCCTCGTGTACGTTGAAGACTTGGTCTTCGCTACTGCTCACACTGAGGCACTCGCTCTTGTGAAGTCGGAGCTGCAGAAGAGACACACGTGCACAAACCTGGGTGAGCTGCGCAGTTACCTTGGCTTGCAGATCACCCGGGAGAGAGCACGCCGCACCATCACCCTGACTCAGTCACACATGGTGCAGCAGGTCCTTCAGCGCTTCGGCTTCCAGTTCTCCTCACCACAGTCCACTCCTCTGTCTTTCAGCCACTCGCTCTCAGCTCCACCTTCGAACGAGTCCGTAGAGCCGAGTGGCCCGTACCCAGAGCTTGTGGGCTGCCTCATGTACCTGATGACTTGCACTCGTCCTGACCTTGCGTACCCTCTTAGCATCCTGGCTCGCTACGTTGCGCCTGGGAGACACAGGCGAGAGCACTGGGAGGCTGCTAAGAGGGTGCTGCGCTACTTGTGCAGTACATCAGGCATGGGGCTGGTGCTTGGAGGACGGGGCCCAGTTGTCCTCACTGGACACTCAGACGCCTCTTGGGTTGACGACCAGACTACGCAGCGGTTGTCGCAGGGTTATACCTTCAGCCTTGGCTCTGGTTTTGTTTCTTGGTGGTCCACCCGCTCTTCTTCTGTTCTCAGCTCCAGTTGTGAGGCTGAGATCTACGCCACAGCCATGGCTGCACAGGAGTTACGCTGGCTCACCTACCTCTTGACTGACTTGGGAGAGCAGCCTCGTTCTCCTCCAGTTCTGTACGACGACAACAAGGCAGCCCTTGCCTTGTGTCAGGAGCACAGACTGGAGCACAAAACGAAGCACATCGCTCTACGCTACTTCCTTGCTCGAGAGCTGCAGCAGCGTGGCCAGCTTCGTCTTGTGTACGTGGACTCGCGGGCCAACACTGCTGATATATTCACCAAGGCGCTTCCGCCTAGTGACCATCAGCGGCACTGTACTGCGTTAGGCCTTGTGTCTTCGTTCCCTCACTTGCTTACTGCTTGACCTTGCTTGTACTGTGATCTATATATTTCCTTGCATGCTTATACTTCTAGGCTGTGATCACTGTACTACTTGCATTGTTCTGTATAGCCCTGCATGTGAACTGGCCTTGTGGCCCTTTGCTTGTGCTCAGAGTGTGTGGTGACGTTGTGATCCACCCTGGGCTTGCTTTTGTCTCTCTTGACTGGTCTTGTGACCCCTTGCTCTCCCCCACTTTGCCTATGGGGGTGTGTCAAATTATATATGTGATATATATGTGTAGGCTGTAGTGGGGTAGCCAATATGGGGTACAACCCCTCTAGGGTTTGATACTTGTACCCAACTCTCATTTCAATGCACCATTTTTACCTGCTAGTTTTAGCAAACCCTTCCCACCCCACCCCCTACACACCACACGCCAAGTCCCTCACATCGCATCTCCCAGCGCAGCCCCCTTCCCCCCAGGTCCCTCGCGATTTACAAACTGCCACGGTTCCCCATGTATGCAGACCAACTTTTCCGCATGCTCTTTCGCCGCCCAACTGCCACGAATGTCTGGTACTGTAATGGCCGTCAGCGACTCTGCCATCGGCGGCGTATTATGGTCGACTAGTGTATTCGGCCCAATCAGACAATGAAAAGGAATTCGCCTAAAAATTCAGACACACCCTCAACATCCGTCTCAACATTCAGACGAAAAAAAATAGCCAGTCTGAACGTCAGACGAAATGATCTTTTATATTAGAGCGTGTTCCTGCGGCCTCATATCAGGCCAACCTCGTATCAGTAATAGAAAGACTCAAGATTTTTGTTATAATTCGCGGTTGCACGGAATCGAAAACACTGTTTTGCGCAATGTATATTTCGCACGCGAAATTTTCTATATGCGCCACATCAGCAATCCACGCCAAGCACCCACACCGAATTTCACACGAGCGCATATCTGTGTATCGAGCTGGATTGAACAGTGTTTCAATGACCGCTCCGCGACGAAACTATCGCGCCCAAACTTTGTCGCGTGCTGTGTCGGCCACGTCAGGTAATTACGCACAACACGTGCGAAATATTCATGTTTTGGCGGGAACACGGATACGGAAATCATGCTATGTTTTTTGTCACGCATCAAACCAATAATTTTGACAGCGAACGATCTGATTGATTCGAACAATTAGTGTTCTAGGCGTATCTGATATGAGGTTTCCTTATATGAGGCCGTAGGAACACGCTCTTAAATCGTGTTTTCAGACGGGCCTAGATCCTAGCAAGAGCCCTGGCTCAGACCCCTCCCTAGACCCCCTTGGGGTGCAGCCACCTTTCTCATGGCAAGGAAGGGTGCAGCACCATGGGCCTTGCCCATTTGGCAAAGGTTGATCCTTTTATTCAATGTCATGGCACAAACAATGGAATAAAATGATGTGTATGCGATATGTTATCCATTCCAGTCATGTTTTAACTGGTTGCAATTTCAAGGGAGAGTTGCGTTGGACTTAGGTTGGGAGTTTCTAATTGGCTACAATTTCAACCAACGGCGGAAGTTCCGTCGACTCACTTTGAGTGAGTATGTTCTGATTGGCTAGACAAGGGTGACGTTTGAACTTACGTGGGTTTTGTTCAAACCTATTGCGTAGGTTCAGTCACAACTGTGTAGCAAATTTCTAATTGGTTGTATTTCCAATCAAACCCAAATTCCTCGCTTCCAATCAATTCCCAACCAATCATGTTTCTCCCCATGTTTCCCTCTCACAACTGGTTCGACGTATCGAAACCAATGCGTCGAAATGTTACACTCCTCCCCCTCCAGCTGGCAACGTCCTCGTTGCCGTGGGGTGCTTCTTAGGACGAGTGCTACGAGCACGACGAACCACATTACGACCAGGGTCAACACCATCCGCTGGTTGTGGGAGTGCTCGCTGAGCCAGGTCTTCCATGTAAGACTGAACCGCAGTATCAGTCAAATGTTCTTCCGGCTCCCATGAGTTGTGTTCAGGCCCATAGCCTTTCCACTTAATGAGGAACTCTCGTACAGTTTTGCGGCCGCGTTGTCGATCACGATGCAAAAGCATTGGTTCGACTTCATAATATAGTTCCTCCCCTAGGACGATTGTTGGTGGTGGTAAGTACTTGCCTTCTGCAACGTACTTGCTTAACAGAGACACATGGAAGACATTGTGAATCTGCAGGGTATCAGGTAGCTTGAGCTTGTAAGCTACCGCACCAACTCGTTGAACCACCTTGAAGGGCCCAATCCAGCGAGGGAACAACTTTCTCGCACCAGGGATCTTAAGCCGAATATTCTTCGTGCTTAACAAAACTTTGTCTCCAACGGAGAATGAGACTTCTCGGCGTTTCATGTCGGCATAGGATTTTTGCCTTTGTTGGGCTAATTGCAGCCGACGACGTGCCGACTTTAAGGGTTCTCGTTGCTTGCCCACAAAATCCATTGCGGTAGTTAGTTTCAAACCGCCGATCCCATGCGTAGCAGGTGTTGTGGGATGCCGACCACAGTTCAGGATGAATGGATTTCCGTGTGTGCTATCATGCACCGAGTTGTTAACTACAAACTTGACCATGGATAACAACTCATCCCAATTGTCCTGTGTTGGGCTTATGAAAGAACGAAGCATCTGCTCGAGAGTGCGATTAGTCCGTTCCGTTTGCCCATCTGTCTGTGGGTGGAATGCTGACGACATCTTAAGGTTCGTTCCTAGTGTCTCGGTTACTTCACGCCAGAATCGGCTCGTGAAGCGCGGGTCGCGATCAGACACTAATACACGTGGCAATCCGTATAGACGGAACACATGTGTCACGAACAACCGAGCCGTATCGTCTGCTAATACATCCGTTGTCGTAGGTACAAAGTGCACCATTTTTGTAAGGCGATCCACAAACACGAGTACTGTTGTATACCCATCGCGTGTTCGTGGGAGGTCGGTGATGAAATCCAGTGAAACGCTTTCCCAAGGTTCACTCGGAATTTCAAGTGGTTGAAGCAAACCACCAGGCTTCTGTGTGTCGGCGCAGCTAGTATGCTAAAACAGGCAGCAAAAAACAGCCGCATGTTCGGTATCGTCAAGCCTCGTTGCCGCCCCTATCGGTTGTCTACTGAGGGGATCGGCCAGGTTCGTGGAACCTGCACGATAACGAATGTCGAAGCTGAACCCACTGAGGAGTTCAGCTCAACGGGCCTGTCGGCGAGTGAGGGTAGCTTGGGTAGAAAAATATGTGTTCGGACAATGGTTGTTTAGTAGTGACCACGAACTCTACCCCTTCCAAATAACATCGCCATGTTCTTAGCGCATGCACGACAGCCAACAACTCTTGTTCGGTAGTCGTGTAGCGTTGCTCTGCCATGGGGAGTTTTCTACTCTCAAATGCCACAGGGCGTCCTTCTTGCAGGAGTACTGCACCAAGTCCCACCGTTGAGGCGTCCGTAACCACCTCGTATGGTTTCTGTGGATTCGGCAACACCAAAACTGGTGCATGAGTTAATTTATATTCGGTTGTGTCACCGAATCTAATGGTGAGTGCATCATATTCTGGACATTTGCTAATTGAGGTGTAGTAGTGCTGTAGCAATTGCTATTCAAGCTATAAAGGGGGGGGTAGTTGGGTATTGGGAGAAGCGAAGGGTTGGTGACATTGGGGGGCGCAGGGCGCTGCGGGAGCAATTCCAGGGACATTGGGAGACAGGAAATCTGGCGAGGGCCAATCCAAGGCCTAGGCGGCTCGGGCTCAACCCATCACGCTGAGAATTGCGCGACTGGGTAGCAATGCACAAGAAGCCTAGCCTAGCAAAGCAATCTTGTTCTCTCGACTTGTTTACCTATCATAGCGGATTTCTGTTACCGTACTCAAGCTATCGCAGCTAGGTGACTAAGCCGCTCTTGGTAGCCATCCTGTGGGAGCCCATAACTCTCAAGGAAGTGGCTGAGGAAGAACACAGTGTACAAGGTGTGGAAGGTAGGCAGAAGGAAGACAGGCGGGTAAAGACAGAAGACAGAGAAGACACAAGAGGGTAAGGGACCAAGGGGAGGAGGAAAAGGGTAACTCCGACATTTGGCCTCTTCAAAGGCCTTAAAGCACTGTGGAGTCCACTCCCATGCACACCCTTTCCGGGTTAATGCCGTGAGGGGAGCGACTATCGTGGAATAATTTTCCAAGAAGCGACGAAAATAATTCGCCAGGCCCAGGAATGATCGAACTTGGCCAACGTCGCGTGGGACGGGCCACTCCTGGACAGCTGCTACCTTCTTGGGGTCCACTTTCAACCCATTACGCCCCATCACGTGCCCCAAGTACTCCAGCTCACGTTTGCAAAAATGACATTTTCACAAACGCGTGTAGTATTTATGCTCGTGTAATTTTTCGAGGACCCACTTCAGATGTTCCGTATGTTCGTCTTTGGTTTTCGAGTATACCAGGATATCATCGAGGTACACCAAGACGAACTGGCCAATCGCATCACGAAACACATCGTTCATCGCCCTCCGGAGCGTTGGTCAAGCCAAAACTTAACACACGCCACTGAAAATGGCCGAACGGCGAACAGAAAGTCGTCTTTTGAACATATGGTGATAACCTTGCGCCAAATCCGATGCACTGAACCATTGCGCATCCTGCAGTCGGTCAAATAAATCTTCTATCCGCGGAAGTGGATATCCGTTTTTTATCGTAATTTTATTCAGGGCTCGATAATCGACGCACATGCGCTTTCCACCTCCCTTCTTGTGAACAAACAAGATAGGTGCTCCATATGGGGACGCGCTGGGTTCTATCCATCCCTTCCTGAGGTATTCCTCAATCTGTTGTTTAGCCTCCTCGTACTCAGCTGGACTGAGGCGATACAAAGGTCTAAACGGTGGTGCCTTTCCTGGTTCCACCGGGATGGTGTGGTCGACTGCATGGTGGTGTGGTCCGGAATTGGCTCAAGAACCTCAAAATATTCCTCTGCCAACGCCTTCATTTGAGGTGGGAAATCCTCAATAATCTGTGAAGTTGTTGGTTCAGAGTCTAGCTGTACCACAAAAAGTGTATCAGCTCCCTTGACAAAAAGTCTGGAAAATGTTGGGAGATGCAGTAACAGAGTATGGAAGGTAACTTGTGAGAAAGCAATCCTATTTCCCAATTGATGAGTTGGGGATAGGAATTGGAGAATGAGCTTGCTTGGCTCAGACCCCTCCCTAGACCCCCTTGGGGTGCAGCCACCTTCCCCATGGCAAGGAAGGGTGCACCACCATGGGCCTTGCCCATGTGGCAAAGGTTGATCCTTTTACTCAATGACATGGCACAAACAAAGGGATAAAATGCTGTGTATGTAATATGTGATCCATATCTGTCATGTGTTAACTGGTTGCAATTTCAAGGGAAAGTTGCGTTGGACTTAGGTTGGAAGTTTCTGATTGGCTACAATTCCAACCAGCGGCGGAAGTTCCGTCGACTCACTTTGGGTGAGTATGTTCTGATTGGCTAGACAATGGTGACGTTTGAACTTACGTGGGTTTTGTTCAAACCTATTGTGTATGTTCAGTCACAATTGTGTAGCAACTTTCTGATCGGTTGTATTTCCAATCAACCCCAAATTCCTCACTTCCAATCAATTCCCAACCAATCATGTTTCACCCCATGTTTCCCTATCACAGCTGGTTCGACATATCGAGATCACGTGGGTGGGTCGAGATGTTACATGACGAACACGGATGAGTTGTAGATTAAGATGGTGCAGGGTGCGAAGCCCGGGGAGGGAGGCGAGCTGTCCGGGTACAAGGGGATGGGGGATATCGCTGTGACGCGTAACAGCACGCTGGGAGTGGGGCTCATCAGCCCGCCTCCCCACCACGACATCTACTCCATTGAAGACCTGGCACACCTCATGCACAACCTCAAGTCAAAAGAAGCACGCCTGATACAAATCGACAAAGTATGGGCGTGGTAAGGGCGCGTGTGATCAATTTTGAAGTTCAGAAAAAGGTCGAACTTTTGGTGGTTACCCGCTTTGCTAATTTAGGCCCATTGGCGAAGGCTGGGGATTTTACATCGCACAAAAGTTTGAATGTGAAACGTGAACCTGACCCGAGTCGGCGTTGTGAACGTGCGTGCGCACGTTCATGCGAGCGTGTGTGAGTTACAACACGTACGAGGAGCAGGCGAAACAGGCGACGGAAATGGCACAACGGAAACATCCCACAGTTAGGGCACTCGTCGGTAGCCACGTGGCAACATCCGTGGCACATAAGTGAAGACATGTATCCTAAGTTGCTATGGGGGCTATTTGTACCCAAGTTACGCACGAAGCGCGGAAGGTGAGTTGGAGCTCTAGACAATACTGAGGCGCACAATGTTGACATGGCGCGCTGTCAAGACGCTTGTATCGGGTAACCTACATTCTTGATGCGTGGCTCGGCGCGTTTCGAATTATATTCGACTTAAGTTCAAAATCTATATTCCCCCTAAAAACATAAACTTTTACAAATTTCGAAGACCACACATGCCCTATAAGTGACGATCTTGGAGGATCGATCGCCTCGATATCGTTTTTTTATGGCGTTGGAGTAGGTTCTGTAGTCTTAGATGCAATACGCGTGATTAGAGTACGGTGGCGGATCGATATCTAGAGATCAGTAGATACTCTTAGGACGTGGACACCCCCATAGATTTCGGTGATCGATCCTGTCGCAGGTTCGTTTCCTGACGGGAAAATGTCAAGAGAGTTTAAACAGGTTTTCTGTGTGGGGGCAGATCGATTTTGCACGATCGATCGCCGAAATCTTAGCGAGTGTACACGCCCACGCGTCCCTCTAGCGGATCGATCCTGCGTACGATCGATCTTGGGATGCTACAATTGCACTATAGTGTGGTCACCAGTTGGTTATTCAATTTAGTTTATATTGGCCGAGCTAACGTTATCTTGCACATACGACCTTGTCACCTCCAACTCCGTCGATTAGTGTGACGTTGTGAGCACCATGATCTGGAGATTGTGGGAATGCTGTTCGATCTCACGCCAAAAGTGTCATAATCTGTCTGAACCTATCACCGAAGGATTCGATATTGAACCTAGGATTGCAAATGTGAAGCAATCGTGTCTTGAGCCTGGGCTCACATGTCAGGCTCGGTGTAAACCGCCGATCATCCTCCGATCTGCTAGAGGTGACATGTCCTTACCACAGCCTAATCCCGCTCGCAAACGATACCCAGTCAAGTGTCATGGTGTCACCCACATTTCGGAAGCAAGTTTTGTCACGGAAACGTTCCAAAACGCCGTCGCACGAGTTGGGTCGGTCCCGTAGCAGATATAGTCGCACCACCCGTGTTTGTGTTTCTGTTATGAGTGCAATTGAGTGAATGAACGAAGATTGCACTTTCTAAGAAATGAGCAATTATTATATGGCAAACTAGCGTGGTATCGGTAACGCGTGAAAATGGAGTGCGCTACGGGCCTAGCGCCGAGCGGAGGACTAGAGCGCGGGTTACCAACCGAGCCGTGAGGTTGGGTCGCGATGTGAATAGTGGCGGGAAACGGTGGTCGAGGTGAGTGTCGCGAGTGGTAAGGACGCGTTGCAGTTCCCAGTGCATTGCATCGACTTGGCTCGAGTTGGCACGAGCCAGGTTGTGCCAGACTCGCGCCTCGGGAACCTCGAGATTTCGTCATGACATTCGAGGATATTGCCGACTACAGTACATCCTGTTCTCGATAATTGCACACCCCTTGAACGAACACCCTAGGGGTAAATACCCTGGGTACAACATTTTTGAAGTTTAGTTTAAGGCGTAGGTCGAATTATCTTGGAGACTTTCCCGCACCCCTGCCGCGAATTGCGAACAGCAACATGAACTCCAGGGCACCTCAACCCCCTCCCCACCCCCCCAACCCCCCCCCCCCCCCCTCCTCTCCTCACTCGAAATACATTGCACAAGTGTTCAGAGAGGCCACCATGGTGATGTCGATTGATAGTCCCTGAAGTACTGGATGTCCATCGTATCGAGCCAGATTAGGTTTAGGGTATCTAAAAAACAGAGGGTAGGGGGTGTGCAATTATTAAGAACTAGGTGTACTGAAGGTTGGCGAGGGTAGAGTGGCGGCTTGGCAGTGGGTGACAATTTGATGGCATGTGCCAGGTTGTGCTGGCACGAGCCATAGCGATGCAGTGCACTGACTCGGCTCAGGGTATGCCACATTGGCTCGGCCTCCCGCTAGCCTGGACCCTTCCTAAACCCGTGCCCCGAACCGAGCCGACGTAGTGCAACGGGAATTGCAATACGTCCTAACGGTGCACTGTTGGGGTATTGTTGGCGGGAACAGCCGTGTATGCAATAAGCAAGGGTGTGAAATAAGGAAAATGAATTTTCCTTACACTACCCCCCTCCCAAAGGACCCCCCCTCCCCTTACGAGAGTGCGTGTACAATTCGGAAATTGTGTCTGCACAAATACTCAGTGAGGATGGGGTGGGTTCTCGATTTTATCTAGGGGCACCCAATGTCTTCGGTGGGTGTGAGGTCCTTCAAATTAATCAGGAATTTTTCCTACAGGCTCCACGTGGGTCACGGAATCGGTGGCTCAGTACTTTTCTGGTGTGATGACGGGCTCTGTCAATGGTCATGTCATGCTGGATGGCCGGCTGCATGGCAGTTGACTCGTTGACGAAACATATGGGCGGAGGAGGTTGACGTGGAACAACGGGTTGACGTATGGGTTGACGGGTGTAATTATGTGACTAGTGTGAAATGGCCCGCAATATCATGGGCGTAACTTCGGAATGATGGGAAGGCGGAGGTTTTGAGTGTCGAGTAAAATGAGGTCGTCGGGCCCATCAGTGGCAGGTCGGCGGTGGCGGTTGGCATTGCGCTTAGCGATGATATTTGAAGTTTTGATGGCGTCTGCTGCCCGGGTCCAAGCGGCCTATAAAATTCGGCAAACCTGTTGCGCACGTGGGACGGTTGTCAGGGTCCGGGGTCATGGGTACTATAGGATCTGCCCGTAGTTGAGGTAGAAGGGTGACTGTTGTTTTGTGGCTGACGTGGAACTGTTGTACGCGAATTTGATGAGTGGCAACTGCTGCTCCCAAGTTGCTGGGTCGTCGCACGTAGCTTGGATTAACTGCTCCGAGGTTTGATAGGTCCGCTCCGTTTGGCCGTCGGTTTCGGGGTGATACGATGAACAGAACTGTAGTCTCGTGCCGAACTGCTACCGCAGGTTCCGCCAGAAGTTGCTGGTATATTTCGTGTCGCAATCACTGATGATCGCTGTGGGTATCCCGTGCAGTCGAACGACGGTGGCGATAAAGAGGTTGGCTATTTCTTCGACCGAGATCGACTTCTTGTAGGCCGTGAAATTAGCCATTTTTGTTAGTCGGTCGACGACGACAAGGATAGCATCGTTCCTACTCGTCCCAGCCGATAACCCCGTGACGAAGTCCGTCGTCACCTGCTGCCAAGCACGCTATGGGGTCAAACGAGTCTGTTTTCTACCACTCCACTCCTCCACCTGACCCTTTCCCTCCTCCCTCTCGCCCCCTTACCTTGACAGACACTGTCCTCCCTCCCCTCCTTCCTCCTGCACCCCTCTTTCCGCCTATCGTTGCCCTGCTCCCTCCCTGCTCTGCTGACATCTATGACTTCACTGCACTTGCCTCACTGGCCCACTCAGCTGCCCCCCCTCCTCTCTCCCCCTCCTTCTATCCCCCTCCTCTGCTCCCTCAGCAGCAGCCAAAGCAGCAGTCGCAGAGGCAGCAGAAGCAGCAAGGGCAGCAGGGGCAGCAGCAGCAGCAGCAGCAGCAACAGTTGCAGAAGCAGCAGCAGCAGGTGCAGCAGCAGCAGCAGCAGCGGCAGCAGCAGTAGCAGCAGCAGCAGCAGGGGCAGCAGCAGCAGCAGGGGCAGCAGCAGCAGCAGGGGCAGCAGCAGCAGCGGCAGCAGCAGTAGCAGCAGCAGCAGCAGCAGCAGCAGCAACAGCAGCAGCAGCAGCAGCAGCAGCAGCAGCAGCAGCAGCAGCAGCAGCAGCAGCAGCAGCAGCAGCAGCAGCAGCAGCAGCAGCAGCAGCAGCAGCAGCAGCAGCAGCAGTAGCAGCAGCAGCAGCAGCAGCAGCAGCAGCAGCAGAAGCAACAGGGGCAGCAGTAGCAGCAGCAGGGGCAGCAACAACAGGGGCAGTAGCAGCAGGGGCAGCAGCAGCAGCAGCAGCAGCACTAGCAGCCGCCTCAACAGCAGCAGCAGGGAGTGCATCAACAGCAGCCGAAGCAGTAGCAGCAACAACAACGAGCAACTGCACGCTCCTTCCCTTTCCTCCTCCCTCGCATGCACACTTGCTCCCTTAACCCTATCCTCGGCATCCCACCTCCCTCCTCCCTTTGCCTTCTCGAGGACTCCCATGAGGATTTCCGAACTGTCCAGCACCACACTCCTTCCCTTGCCCCACTCTTTCCTGACTTCCTCGGTGCTCTTGTCCTCAGTGCCACCTCCTACCCCACCATCTCCGTTCCCTCCACCTTCTAGGAGGCCATGACCTGCCCTGATGCTGACAAGTGGATTGCGGCCATCTTCTAGGAATGTGAGGCGTTCATTCATAATGAATCCTTCGTGGTCGTCCCCTTCCCTACCGACGCCAACCTCGTCGAGGGCAAGTGGGTCTTTCGGGTGAAGCAGCTGCCGAGTGAGGAGCCGGTCTATAAGGCGCATTACTGCGCTAAGGGCTTCACGCAGAATTGGGCTATGGACTTCTGGGCCACCTTCTCCCCCCATTGCCAAGCTGCCCACCCTTCGCACCATCCTCGACATCGGCGCCCATGACGTCATGGAGATCTGGTCCATGAATGTCTCAAATGCGTTCCTGCAAGGCAACCTGCACGAGCGCATTTTTCTGAGGCGGACCTCGGGGTTCCACGATGCCTTTCTCGGGACACTGTGTGGCAGTTGCGTCGCCCGGTCTATGGTCTGAAGCAAGCACCCAGGGAGTGGCATGCGAAGTTGCCTGCCACCCTGCGGTCTCTTGGCTTCTCTGCGTCTCACTCAAACACCAGTCTCTTCATTCTCTCCTCACCTCGTCGCTGCCGCTCTTGCGCCTGCTACCCCTGCGCCTTTTGTGCCAGCTGCTGCTGCGACCCTTGCTGCAACTTCTGTCGCGCCTTCCCTCTCCCGCTTTCTCCCACTTCCTTTCTCCCCCTTCCCGTGTCCCCCTGCGACACTCGGTTCCTCTCCCTCTCCGCCTCGCGCATTCGTCGCAGCAGCAGCAGTTGCTCCCGCGCAACCTCCTCCCGCCGCTGCAGCTCTTGCAGAATCTCGCTGCAATTCATTCTCGCCTTGAGCCACGTGGACAAATCTAAGGCGTTGACTCTCGACGGCTTTGAGTTAGCCTCACAACTAGTGTCGCTTCATCCTTGAGCCATTCGAATCTGGTGTACGTCCACGACATGATCTTGTTTGCTGATTCCAAGGCCGACATAGAGCAGGTGAAACGGTCGCCACAGGAGCACCTCAAGTGCAAGGACCTTGGCGACCTGCAGCACTATCTCGGAATGTCCATCACGCTTGACCGACCTGCCCGCACCATCACTCTCTCCCAGTCTCACTACCTCGAGCAGGTCTTGGATAAGTTCGAGATGGCGCAGGCCAAGCACGTGTCCACCCCACTTCCTTTCGGCCACCATCAGCCCACCAACATCTCCCTCCTGTTAAAGTGACAACTGCTAAATGGATTGAGTAAGAATGAAACATACAGCAAGTTATATTCGGTGAACCCTAACCTAACCCTAGGTCAAGAATGTACACCTAGACTAACAATTCTAAGCTATTACAAGCATCGCTTGACACACCCCCATAGTCTAGGTGACGGTAGTCTTGTGGAAGCAACACCTATCTCAGGGTGGATCACGGAGTCACCACAAAATTTGAGAGCAAGGGTCACAGGACCAGTCAGCAAGGACGAGCAACAGTCACAAGGCCAGCTCACAAGGACAAAGCAACTCTCGAGATGGATCTCAAAATCCCCATACAGTTCGACAACAAGCAAGAGGCCACAAGGCCAGTCCACATGCAAAGATCTAGCAAATATATGATGCAAGAGTACAAAAGCAAGACAAGCATTTCTACGGAAGCAAGGGACCACAAGGTATGTAACAAATATAGTGAGATGCAACCAAGCAAGTGAGGGCCAGTAGACACAAGGCATCACTGGGTGCAGAAATGCTGGTGGTCACAAGGCGGCAACGCCTTGGTGAAGATATCTGCAGTGTTGGCCTCAGAGGCCACATGTCGCACGAGTGCTTGGCCACGCTGCTGCAACTTTCGTAGAAGGAAGTAATGAAGTTGGATGTGCTTCGCCTTCCCAACCAGTTAAGGCTCCTCACAAAACAGGACAGCAGACCTGTTGTCGGCTAACAAGACTTGGGGAGAGCGAGGCCGCTCACCAAGGTCGGTGAGGAGGAAAGACAGCCAGCGAAGCTTCTGGACGGCCATGGCCGCAGCGTACACCTCTGCCTAATAGCTCGAACTGGACACGGACGACGCCTGAGTAGACCTCCACGAAACATCTCCGGTCCCAAGGCTGAAGTAGTAACCGTGTGTAGACTGCAGCGACTTAGCTTTGTCGGCCCATGACGAGTCTGAGAAACCCGTGAGTGTAATCGACTGCTTTCCACTAAGGACAAGTCCCATGCCTGATGTGCTCGCCACATACTTCGCCATCCTCTTAGCATCGTACCAGTACGAAGGTCGGTGTCTCCCAGGCACAACAATGTACACAAAGACGCTAAGAGGGTAAGCTAGGTCTGGGCGAGTACAGGTCATCAGGTACATGAGACAACCCACCAACTCAGGATATGGACCACTGGACTCAAATGGCTCGTCCGAAGGTGGAGACATGAGCCCATGATCCACAACAAGAGGGGTGAGCTGTACCTTGGAGAACGGGAAGCGAAACCTCGTGAGGATATGCTCGACCATGCGACTGCGTCAGCGAAATGGTCCGAGCTGCTCAGTCCCTGGTGATCTGCAGGCCAAGGTAGCACTGCAGTTCACAAGATCAGTACAAGTGTGTCTCCTCTGCGGTTCCTCCTTCATGGAGGCCAGTGCGCGTCGGTCAGTAGTGGCAAAGACTAGGTCGTCAATGTAGACCAGAACAAAGAACGGGGTCGAGCTACGGCGGATGAACAGTAACGGGTCAGCAGATGACGGAAAGAAGTCAAGCGCTGCAAGAGTCGTGCGAAGTGTGTCGTGCCACTCACGAGGCGCTTGGCGCAGGCCGTAGACCGGTCTATGCAGCTGCCACTGGGTTCCAAATGTGAAAGACAGTGCCAGGTGGGTGAGGCAGCCAAATTTGCTCTTGGAGGCTCCCCTCAAGGAACACTGTGGAGAAGTCCAAGGAGTGCAACTCGTAGTCGCGGTGTCCTGCAATAAGCAGCAACACACAAAGAGTGGTCATCTTTGGGGTGGGAGCGAAGGTTTGGAAGAAGTCTACCCTATCGCGCTGACTGAAGCCTCTTGCCACATACCGCATGGCCTTGAACATCGGTGGTGATCCAGGCGGCCGCTTCACCTTGAAGATCCACATGCCATTGACGACGTTCATCCTAGGTGGTGGGACAGCGTCGACATAGGTGCCTGCGGACCTATAAGATGCCATCTGCCTCCTCATCTGCTATCCAGTACGAAGTCCAGGGTCCCGAGACCGCTTCGGAGTGAGTGCGAGGGATCGAGATGTCAAGGGCGTTTGAATCCCCCTCAAAGGCAAGCAGCATGGCGCAGAGATGAGGAACAGCGGCCGCCAAGAAATCAAGCTCGAACTGCCTGTCCTTGAGGACCTCCAGGGGAAAGACAGGAGCACCCCAGAGGACGGAGAATGAGCAGGGCCACTCACCAAATGAGCGGCATAGTCTAGGCAGTGGGAAGAGGCAAAGCTAGTGACAGTGGTAACAAGAGCTGAGAGAGACACCGGGGGGGCAGTTGAGTGAGTGACCAACGCAGATAGAACACGGGAGACGACAGGACGGGAGGTACGGAGGTAGTCGAATAATGGGTCGTGAAACATAGTGAGGGACAACTCTAGAGGATGTGGAAGGACTGGGGGAAGTGGAACACGAGAGCGGAGAACAAGGTGAAACGGGCCATCTGCACTGTGTGTCTCAACGGAATGTCGAGCGTTGCTCCCGTTTTGCCCGTGGGAGCGACGGATCCGTCGCTCTCCCAGCGCCGGGTTGGCGGAACTGAAACCCCGCCAGCTGGGGCTTGTCGGGACCCGCTGCACGCGAGCCCACTTCCCCGCCCCACCTGAGCGCACCACCCCTCGCGCATGTTCTCCATCGACGACACGGAAACCACCCTGGTCCCGCGAAAACAGATTCTCATGCAATTCACCTTGCGAACACAAATTCGAACACAAAAAGGCAGGCGAAAACAACAGGCCCTGGCAAAAACAGCCCATACGAAGGAACACAACCCACCTGCGCGAAACAGAAGCCCCTGCGTGCCAAAACAGAGTGCCCTCGCCGAGTTCGCAATCGTCGCCCTTCGCAAGGCGTGAGCAAGGCGTGAACAAGGCGTGACCAAGGCGTGAAAGGGAATGGCTCATGCACGGTGTGACACGGCCATCTCCTCTCTCCTGCTGACACGTGCCACTTCGTCGGTTGGCGTGAACCATGCACCAGCGGCTCGGCCTCGTCCAATCCCGCTCCCGTCGCATGTTGCCACGTCCGCGCGCTCAGCAATCTCCGCACAACATTGTAGATAGGGTTCGCGACCGACCATTGGCCAACCAATCCACCCCTTGGCACAGCCAGTCCACATTTCGGCACAGCCAATCCACCCCTTCGCATGCCTCAACAAACGGGCGAGATTCGTCACGCATGCCAACTGTGGACGTGACGGATCTTGCCTCGCTCCCGGACGTTGCTTGCGCTGGGGGGGTATGTCAAGGATGAGAGTCTCATTATTTCATTTGTTGCTAGGTTGTCCAATTTTCTTCTACCCTTCTACTCCCACCATCTTGCCTCCACCCTCTGGCGTGCCTCTTCATTGCCCTAGATCCCCCGTAGAGAGTTAAGGACCTTTGACGAGGTTTCCAGTTTTGCTTCGTCACACGCGCAGTAGTTGTGACATCGCGCTCACGAGGTGTAGTGTATCGTTGCTTCCGCGTATGACGATGGGTGAACCCGTTGACACGACGTCCGTGCAGGCCTTCAAGCCCTTCCGTTATGTGCCTTACCGCAATGTCCCGCTGGTGGTGACGGACCCCGATTATAACTCGCTGATGGACGAGAAAGTGGACTTCACTCCCGCTACCGTGACGTTGGCGCTGCTGTGAGTGCTTGCGCACGTTGTTTGTAGGTTTTAGGGCATCCAGCGTACGCCGTGCAGACGGTCAACTGGCTCATCTACTGCACGCGAAAATGTTTGCAGGCACGCAGAGTCGACCATGGAACCCAAACTCAACACGCGACTAGTGCCCGCTGAGACCGTCAGCCGCAGGCTCGAAGACGGAGAGAAGTTCTGCATGCCTTCGATGATTCATCTTTGCAGCGGCGTTGTCATCGCCGTGCCCATCGTAACAACGTGAGTTGATTCGGTTCTCGGTAGCGGTGTTTTTTTCATGATCAGCAGATGTTTTCTCACCTGTTGCGCAAGGAGAGCGCTGCCTTGACAGAACGGCCGACATCGTTCCCCTTATTGGTTTTTTGCCCTGCCACAGCACGGAGGAACTCCCGGGGAGGCACTGCAGCCTTCTCCTTGTGGCACACGCGAATGATCTTCAGGAACTCGCGAGCGAGAACCGCTCAGTGGTTTTCCACGTGGACCCGAAAGCCAGACAGCGCTTCCACGATGTCGCTTTCAACACCGTGCACGAGTGAGTATGAAGTCGTGCTCTGATCGATTCGACAAACCGTGTGCAACGCATTGACACCCTCGTTTGTAATTGTCTTACGCAGGTGGATCATGAGCACTGCTCGTGCGCACGCACTATCGAGTGTCGGCGGGGCCGGTTTCGAACGGCCGAAAGAGTCCGACATCGACGAACGTTTGAAGAGGTGGAAGCACGTGGTTCATCTGGTGAGTGTGAGATGTCGCATACGCTACTGCTGCTTCGAACAAATTCTTTGCATGGTCGCTCACGAACGTATATCTTTTGAATGCGGGGGCTGCGCAGGATTGCGGTAATTTGAGAGACACCGCACCCATCACTGGCCTACGCATGGCGGAGGTGTATAAAACGTTCCTTGCCAACATGGAAGCCGTCGTTGCGCAACCCTCGTCGTACGAATTCAAGTCCATGGGGCGCAAGGAGCAGAAGCTGTTTTGTCAACAGATTGCGCTGTACATTGAGGGTATCGCGCTGGGGCAGAAGTTCGAAGGCGCCCTTTTACAGCAAGGGACAGAAGCTTCTGTGGAGGGTGGGGAGGATCCTGGCGGAAACTCCGGGCACGCTGATGAGGGTCACGTTGGCGGGTCGTCGGTTACCGCTCCAACCGCGGGAGACGTGACGTTGCACAAGGAAGGTGTAGAACGGGGCAATCCCAAGGGTGGCAAGGGGAAGCCGAGGGAGGTGGCTGAGGGGAGCAAGGGGAAGCCAAAGGAGGCGTCTGAGGGGAGCAGGGGGAAGCTTAAGTAGGTGTCTGAGGGGGATGAGTGGAAGAAGGAGAAGCGGAAGTTGAAGGAGAAGCTGGATGCGGAGAGGAGCGAGAAGGAGCGTCTACGGGAGGAGCTGCGTAGTAAGGAGGTTGAGCTTGCGGAGGAAAAGGAGAAGGGTACCAAGTATGTCGGGCACGCGAACCAGGTACTTGATAAGGCGGCGGATACGTTGGCTCGTTCCCGAGCGATGCAAGACACCCTTGCCAAGGGCGTCGAGCAACTGGTGGGTGATGACGCCAAGGCAGCGGCGAAGACACAGGAGACGGTGAAGTCTGTGGAAACGTCGCTTGCTGGTGTCGGAGACCAGCTCAAGACGGCCGCGGAAGGTGCCGTTGCGGGGGTTGGGCCGCATGTCGACGAGGCTGTGAAGGCTGCTGTGACGACTGCTGTCTCGGATGCAGCAAAAACCATGCAGGAGGTTCTCGTCGAAGCCGTGAAGGGGGTGGTCAACAAGAAGCTGCAGGAGATTAAAGCCTCCATCGTTGCGCAGGTCGACAAGCGTGTCCGCGAGGCTGTCGCTGACTCCACCAACGGCTTGAAGACGGAGATCGTCTCCATGGTTCGGGAGACAACGAGACAGGCCTTTGGCGAAGCTGGATTCGCCGCTCTTCCGAGCGTTTTTGGAGCCGCAACAGCTTTGGCACGCCAAGGTGGAGGAGGGGGTGCTGGCGCGAAGCATCCTCGTGGGGATGATGGAAGTGATACGCGTGGCAGGATGGCAGCAGATACAGTCCACAGCGAAGCCACGCGGCTGAAACGCTCGAAGGCTGGCGGGCTGGAGAAGGGTGTGGGGGACGTCCCATCGAAACAGGTATCTCGTGCGGACGGTGGTGTTGCGCCTTTGCACATAGACCTCACCTTGGGCACACCGATGGGGCGTGCAGACAATCGGCCCAACATTGGGCCGTCCTTGCCGTCGCAAGGTTTAGTTGCGGTCGGTGCTGGCAGGGTGCATGGTACGCAACCACCAAGCGGAGGTGGCATTGTGTTGGGCCTTCCGTCGAGGGGTCTCGCTGGCCGTGGAGGTGTGGAACAGACTGGTGCGGAAGGCGCTGTTCAAAGGGCGGCGCCGCGGATTCAGGAGGTGCCGGGGGGGGGGCGCAAGGAGACGTTCACAATTTCCTGGCAGGGATGCGAGCCGCCATGGAAACGGATCGGCAACAGCACCCGATGGATGACCAGGGACTTGCGGCAATCCGGGTGGGATTGCATGAGCTCCAGCCCGTGGGCAATCACCATGCGCATGCGCATCCTCAGCGCCCCGTAGCCTACACACCTGCTGCGGACGACGACGCACATGCAAGCGGGGCTATACCAGCCGAGGGTCGACTCAGCTTCCCTCCGGACTTGTTCGACATTCATCTTGGGGAGGCTAATACGTACGCACAGGAGTTTCAGGCAGGTCATGGCGATGCGGATGCCGAAGTGGAGGAGTACGTGGATAACGAGGACAACGAGGATACGGAAGGCCTCCAGGTACATGGTGACGTGGAAGGAGAAGAAACTGACGGCACGGCTGGTGGTGCTTTGGCGGAGGTTGAAGGGGGCAGGGGTCGCAAGGGCCCTGGTGTCCGCAAAGACAGAAACTCGCCTGGATGGACCGGCGACATTGTGGGTGGAGGCCGCTCCCGCTACCTGGGCTACTCGTTGGAACGGGCGGACGTGGAGTTCACAGTGTCCGTGGCCATGATCGTGTGGGACGGATACGTCTCGAAGGTGCTGTGGGACGCCTACAAGGAGGGCGACACCCCCCCATCGTGGCCCGAGCAATGGGCACTGGCTAAGGGACTTCCGAAAGGCCTGTGGACATGCATGTGGTCTCGTGCCATCTGCGGCGACAAAGACAGGTGAAGATTCCTTGCGGATGTTTTTGGATTTTTTACTTCTGCGGATGTTCAGATCACATGCTTCTACACCCTCTCCGACCTGTTTACCCACGTCTCGCAGGCTGACCAAGTTTTTCACGCACGTCAAAGCGTATCAGAGCGGTGGTTTGGACTTCCAGCCCGCTGTGTGTCTCGCCGTCGGTGCCATTGCGGCCAACGCGGAGGCGCGCGACACGAAGGCTGCTATCGCGTATGGGGTCACCATCGCTTCCACGGTCGCCGCCGCTTGGTACTTGGTCTCACACAAGGCTCCACAGTTTGCGCAAGCTTGCCAGTGGGCTGTGGACGTGGGGAAGAAGCTCGACCGAGCCAATGCCTTCCCGAACCTCTTGGACCAGTTGCTGAAGGTCATGGAGGCGGTCGTGCTTGCTGTGAAGCTGGCGGGCGAAGTGGAAGGTGCGCTTGCGAATGGGACGACGTTCGTCAATCAGGTCACTACGCAGGCTCTGACGACGGTGAACATGTCGGAGGATCCTTGGGGGAAGTTCATCGCGGGTGAACTTCTGCACACCTTGGCCTATTGGGCTGACAGCCCGGACGGACGTGCTTCCATGCAGGCAGTCGGCATGGTGGTTCCACTTTCGGAGGCCATGACGAAGCTCACCGTGTACAGGATGAAGCGCACCTACAGGTTCAACAAGTGGGAGCTTCCCGGATCTGCGCCGGCACGAGCTCGCGCACGCGGTGGTCGCGTGGGCCAGCAGCAGCAGGGAGGTGGTCGCGTGGGCCAGCAGCACGGATCGTGCACCACACGCTGAGGGGGGGAGGTGCATTAGGGGGTTGCGAACGTTTGGGCAGGGGTTGTTTGTAGTAATTGCCCTGGATCAGGTTCGGGAAAGCGTTGAGTCTCGCTGTAGGTTCTGGGACGGTTTTGTCTGCGTATGCAAATGTGGACTCCTTTTTGCTTTGGCCATGCGCATGTTCTTTTGGTTGGCAGTGGGGTGCACTGGTTGTTGTTAGAAATTACCCTGGATATATAATACCGTAGTAACCCATGACATTGAAGCACTTGCCTTTTTTTCTGTTTTGATGTTGTTTGATGAACCACTCTGAATTCTGCGCGTGTAATAACTTCGATCGGAAATGCATGTTCTTGTTCTCGTTACACGTGGAACGTGAAAATTATGGCTGCCCGCCGTACCGCCTCTGGTAGCCGTATGGGTATAAATAGGCCCAGCAAATCACTCGTCGTTTCTCATTTTTCACTTCGGATTTCTGCAACCTCTCTATTTTTCTCACCTGGTGATGGCTTCTCGGCGTGTGATAGTGCAGACCCACACTGGCAGTCAGCACCTCCTCACGGCTGACGAAGTTACGCGGATGATGGATGCTACGCAGGAGCTCAGCGAGGTTTCCCTCGAGATAGGCCTGATGTACGTACGGCTCGCTTGCGCAATAGTACGTTATACGACGTGTGTGACATTGAGGGTTGCCTTATGCAGATGGGCGTGCGAGAGTAATCACGCTCTTGACGTGCGCATTCTGACGTCTGCCGAGGCTGCGCTAATCAGTCGAGAGGGTTTAGGCCCTGCTGTGCGCGTTCTCGATTTCGACGTAGTTGTCGTCCCCGTGTGGAACGAGTAAGTGGTGTATTTCGTATTTTTACACTTGCGGATGTTGTCCGAAGTTCTACATACCCATTTCGAGGTTACCGTTTCGTATGCAGATGGCGTCACGAGCGTGAGCCGCCTCTGTGCGCGCTTTTCGTCGTTACTCGTCCGCGTGATCTCTTGAAACCGGAGGGAGAGGAAATGCGTGTCCACAGCTTCTTCTTAGACCCCAAGCGCATGCGCACGAGCACAGGCTTCTCTGGAATGGGCCCGTTGTGGGGGTGGATACGACAGTGAGCTTGCAGATGAGGAGTTGTCTTTCCGGAAGTGCTTCAAATAACATCGTTCTTGATTCTTGCATTTGTTGCAGATGGTTTCGTAATCAGGCACGTCTTGAGCTGCTTATCGCGCCGAACCCCCGCCCATCGCTTGACGTGCTTGAATACCGTATGGAATTCATGGATGTCGGTGGTGATGTTTCCCGTGAGGACGAGGAGCCGTTGGTGAGGAGCCCTGTTTCTGGGGTTTGGTGCGTTCGTTTCCTGCAAGATCTGCTGATGGATACGGAGGGCTTCGTTGCGGGACGCCGCCGTGGGGAAACGTATCCGTCAAGGGATGCGGATGGTCTAAGTGCCATTTGTGCGTCCATGGCACATTTCGCCGAAGGACTCCTTTCCCAGGAGGCGTATAACGTTTGCTATGCGATCCCGGTCAGTGATCATTCGGAGGGCAACGGTGCGGCCACTTCGGAGGATGCCACGTCGGAGGTTGACCATTCTGAGGGCAACGGTGTGGCCACTTCGGAGGTCTCTACCCCTGATTCCATGCCTACTCTTGGGTCTGATGATGATGTGCCCAGGATTAATCGTGGCAAGGAATGATCGTGTGCAGTAGTTGTAGTGTGCAGTAGGCCGTGTATGTGATTGCGTGTACCTTTTTGTATGTGAAAACATTGGTTCCTTTGGGTATGCTTCGTGAAAGATGTTCCGTACGTACGAAACAATGTTCGCAGTCATGCATCACATTGTATATGTACAAGAAGTTTCCGAACATGCGCACGATGTAAGCAACCATGCGCAAGTACAACAGTCATCACGTGTTAGCAACCTTTTGGCGCTTTTTCGCAGGCGCCTTTGCCTTCTGGGGCTTCGGGGCAGGGGACTTGTCCCACGTTGTAGGGAACTTTTTCTTGAGCCAGTCCTCCGTCCGCAGCTCCGACTCAACGAGCATCCGCCCAACCTTCAGCTGGTCATGTTGCGTTGACGTGAATCCCTCCAGTCCATCGTCCCTATCTGGCTCGACCTTCCCGGGCATCTTGACCACGCCGATGCCGTCTGCGAACGTGCTCCACCCCCCGGTTCGCCCGAGAATGGACTCTAGCTTCTGCCTGACCTGCGTAGTTTCCCCAAGCGCCTCCACCGCGTCCATCACCCTTTTGACGCGCCGCATTTGTGCAGTAATCCCGCCCACGCTTTTGGAGCCACCGTCGTAGGAGTGGCGTTTGACGAAGCACGTGTCTTTCCCGTAGCGGTCTCGTAGGCGTCTTTTGTCGCCGCGTCCTTGGAGGTTCCACAGCACCCATGCATGCTCCACGGATTGACACTTCCTCCATGGTGCCACGACATCCTTCTCGTACGCAACGTCAGCGGGCTGCTGGGGTTCCACCTTTGGGGCCCCTTGGTCAGGCGGGGGTGACTGGCCGGAGACATCCGAGGGCGGGCATGTTCCTGCTGCACGCTGTTCAAGTGACGCACGCAGGCGTGCGATTTCAGCGTCCTTTTCCGCGATGAGTGTGTCCTTTTCCGCGATGACAACATCCTTTTACAAGAGGAGGTCCTCCTTCGTCTTGTTGTCTTTTTCCAGCTTGCGGATGGTCCGAGATGTCTTGTTGGCCTCCGCAGCCGTTTTGACAAGCTGGTGATCCAGCTGTGACCGCAGACACATGACGGTGTCCTCGGCGTCATGTCGGGCCAAAAACTCCTGCACAATCAGGTCGTTGTGTGTCACAGTGTGAGATCGTGCGGATGGTTCTGTACAATCGCACCAAGTCAAACGTTCACACGAGGTGAACTCGACGTACCGCCTCTGTTGTCTCGGTGGGATTTCTCCTCTCCTTCGAGGCCTTCTCCTGGGTGTGGAACACGTCGTGCGCCCATTTGCGGAACTCGGTGTTACGGCACAGCGATGACGCTTGTACGTAAGGGTGGTACGGTGTCTTGTACAGCATCATCGCCAGGTCCTGAGCCACAATTTTGCGGCCTAGCTTCCTCAGAGTTCGCAGGAAGTGAGGTCCAGCACTGTCCTCCTGGCCCTTCACCTTGTAGGGTACGCAGAGGATATGTCAACAAGATGGATGAACAGCGCGGATGGATCGAAACTACACACCACCTGAGTTAGCCACTCTTCGCTGCTTCCTGCTCCTCGATCCACGGGAAAATGTGTTTCTTAACCAACTCCTTCACCGCATCCATCATGGGAACGGACTCTCTTCCCAAGAAGTAGTCGGCTTTGGAGCCGGTGAAACCAGCTTTCACCAAAACACCCATGTGCGGGATCGACGTGAAGTAGCACCTGTTCATCTTGTCGATGGACCAGTGCCCCATGTTGGCGATCTCGGCCTGCGGCACACCCTTGAGTGCCAGCACTTGTGCTCCCCCCGCACGAGTTGCGTGGACGACCCGTCTCATGATTACCCCGTTTGTGCTCCACATCTCCTTTGTGAAGCGCAAATGAGTTGACGCACGGATTGGTCCTTGCTCCTTGTTGCGTACGGGGAAGAACAAATGCTTGTGGTACCATTTCTCGGGCGCGCTGAAGTCCAATGCAGGCGCAACTGGTTGTCCGAAAGCTTCCTTGGCAAGGTCGTACGCGAAGTGCAGGTAAAGCATGAGGTTTCCCACCGCGCACATCTCGTGGTCTTCGTGTCGTGCTGCGTAAGATTGCTCGGCATATCCTTCCTTGTTGGTCTTGGAGTGCCGCGACGACACGACCATGATGGTTGCCTTGCGCGTTGGGCCTTTGCGGGAGGTGCTCCCCAACTTGTGCATGTAGATGTCTGGAAGTTCAATGCTTCGCACGCTGCCTCCTTGAAGAAGTGTGTGGTGGCCGAGGAGCGTCATCACTTTCATGAGGATGATTTTCCAGAGCCTCTGCGACACTGCTTTGCGACATTTTCTCCACGCCATCCCAGCCCAGACAGGAAGCACCTTCCGCATGATCCTGCGTATATCCTTCTCCGTGTACGTGTCGCTGAAACTTCCGCGGTGTCGGTCCACGCACTCCTTGCGACAAGGTTGCAAACAATTTTAGTAGTAAGGAAACTTTCCGTTAACACCTCATGCCTACTGAAAAGCACTGCTGTTGTACTCACTTGTGGTTTTTCTGCCATTTGTTGCGGACCTTGAACTTGAGCTCCGTGCTCACGGACGCGATGTCTCGAATGATGTGCAGGGCCTTTTCACCAAAAAGCACAGCCTCCACTTTGCATAGGTGGGACAGTGCTTTCACCGACATCACGTACATGTGGACCGTGCAGTCTCGCAGCTTCTGCGTACGTTTCTTCCGCGAAGGCTCCCTTTCCTTCTCCGTCTTCCGACGAAACTCCGCCGCTTTTGCCACGGTCAACTCAGATTTCCATCGAAGGAACGTTTCCACGCGCAATGGGGTCGTGCGCGGGCCATGCAACTACGGCTTGTCTGGTTCCGCCGTCCTCCAATCTGTTCCCTTCCCCCTTCCAAGAAATGTGCCAACCTCGTCTTGGTCAAGCAAAATAGCATCGTCTTGGAAACCTTCCGTTGGCTCAATCTTCAGGCACGCGCAGCACCACTCTTTGTACTCCCTATCGGCATTCAGGTAGGACACGAAAGTGGTGCCTTGTTGAAGATTAGCGAACATCTTGGCCGCCTCATCTTCTAATGCCCTCTTGGACGTGTTGGACATCATGTCGGTAATGTCCAACGCTGGTTCGTCAAACGCCTCGCGTGGGATGCGCATGGCCTCGATGTGATCTTCCTCCATCTCCCGAAGCGAAATTTCGTCCTCTATGTACTGTTCTTCGATCTCCGTGAGAGGTTCTCTCGGTCTCGCAGCTTCGTCATCAGAATCTTCGTCCTCTGTGTCGGATTTCTCATAGTCACTGTCTATGTCCTCTACCTCTATACCTGGTGCCATAGGAACTTTCTTGCCGATATCCGGTATAGCCACGTTGTCGAGATCGGGTGCATCATCGTTTGCCTCTGCAGGGGAACCCGTAGTTGCGGTTTGTTCTGCAGGGGAACTCGGAGTTGCAGGAGTTGCGGGTCTTGGTGCGACAGCGGTAGCCCTTGTCCTAGGTGGTGCCGCTCGTGCGCGCGATGTGCTCGGTGCAACGTCTGCTGCTTCTGCAGGCGGACTCGGAGTTGCCGGTCCTTGTGCATCATCTACGGTTTCCTCCGTGGGTGGTGTCTGGGGTGCGCGTGTGGTGTCCTCTGCCAAGGGTGTCGACATGGTGGTCGGTAAGCTATCACACCATCCGCATGAGTTGAGCGAGCCTATTGTTTCTGGCGTCTAAGGGATGGGGCTTGGGGGATGGGGGAAGAAAGTTTGATGTGGCGTCCTAGGGTTTCACAAACGATGTGGAAGAAATGAGAGAATGACCACCTCCCCTCGGACCCTATGGTTGGGAACCCCAACGCGTGGCACTCTAGGCTGTCCTCCCGCCAGTGATGGCTCGGCCGAGCCACGACCTCGTGCATGCGCAGCACAGATTCATTACACATCCACGCGTCGGCAAAGCATGCGCAGCTTCTCCCCGTGTTTTTTTTTGCTCGGCGTGCGGGTGCCGAGCCATCAACGATGGTACGTGCGCGCGACACGTTCGTCCAATAGAAAATGTCAACCGTGGTCATTGTAACACCTTCGCAGCCATTGGCCGGCCACTCGCGTTCCCGAACACATGTCGCGCAGGCGGAGCGAGTTGAACCCTTCGCATATAGTGGTGCCGCGTAACCTTGTTTGGCGCGGAATGTACACACGTCGCCACGACGTTGCTTGTTGACATTCACGACGTCGCCTCTTCCAATGGTTACTCGCCAAATGTTGTTAAACCCAGAACCCGTTGAGATGTATTCTCGGGTTTTTCTCAACGGATTTTGCATCCGTCGCTCCCGTCGCTCGCCCCTGCATGTCGAGCAGCAGTTTGCCACCCATTCCGGCGCTGTCCTTCGTTGGTCCCAAGGGGGGCCAGGTGTTTCCCCTTCATCCCAACCTTCCCGTTGAGATGAACCACTCTGTAACGAGACCGACGGGGCTCTTGAGACACAGCACGGCTGAGGGGAGCACGATGAGCCTTTGGGGACGAGGAAAGGGACTCGATAATGAGAAAAGGAGGGGACGGTAGGGGACCACGAACCAAGCGTGCAGGTGCTAGGTCAGGAAGGTCGCGCAGTCGCTGCCGCTCCGCTTCCTCCGGAGCCTGTTGCGACGGAATTTGCCCCTCTGCTGCTCCTGTCGCTCCCCCTCTTCTCTCTCCTGCTGTGGTTGCGGCTGCACCTGCTGGTGCAGCCGAGAATCCTGCTCTACCCTCTCCTGTTGCGGTCGTGTCTCCTCCTCTGCTCCCTCCTCCTATGGCTGCAACTGCACCTCCTGCGGCGGGCGGGACTGCTGCTACCCTCTCCAACTGCGGCGATGACTCCTCCTCTACTCTCTCCTACTGTGGCTGGAACTGCACCTTTTGCTGCAGTCGTGACTCCTCCTCTGCTCTCTCTTGCTGCGGCTGTAACTCTTCCTCTATACTCTTCTGCTGCTGCGACTTAGACTACTCCTGCTGCTGCTGCTGCTGCTGCTGCTGCTGCTGCTTCTGCTGCTGCTGCTGCTGCTGTTGCCGCCCCCTCTCCTCCCTCTCCAACCGAGTAGACACTGCTCACGGGTGAGGAAACGTACAATGTGCGGTGTAGGCGTCTCAGTGCCAGTGTCTCTGGCTCAGCACCCCTAGAACCCGAACCTCCAGCCGACACCCTCGGTGTCTCCAGTACCTCCCGCAAGAACATGCCCAGGCTCCGCAGTAACCGGTCGCAGGGTCAAACGGAGAGGGAAATGTGGGACAGACGGGAAGCCAGGAGGTGAGGCGGGGCGAGGCCGCCGAGTCGAGATAGACATATCCTCCACAGGAATGGTCTCAACTCTCACACCCCCTGCACCCCCTAAGCCAGCTCCACAGCCCCAGTACCCCCAACCTCCGTAGCGGCACCTCCCGCACCCCCAACCACGACAGGGAATGGACGATACGGGGGAGACGACTACGAAGTGACGTGCGACACACCTGACGGAGCCGGACGCAAAGGGGGTTTGGGGCTACTGGGGCGACACGAGGGGGGGGGGGGGGGGGGGGGGGGCTCAGGTGTGAGGAACAGCCGAGGGAAAAAGGCCTCAGAACCTCGGTGGGGGCGAATCCTGTAGTAACTGACCGATTCGTCGAAATTAACGTCCTGAGAGGCGAAGAACTGGCGGGTGACCAGGTCGTAGAACTATGTGAGAGTACGACGGTTCTGCCTACTTGATTTTACCTTGTCATGCGTTTCCTTGCTTAGATTTATTTTCTTATGCATGCTTTTGCTCGTTTTCCTGAGAATCGTTCCGTACTATGATTTATTACAGTTTATTGCACTGTACCTACTTGCGTGCACCGAATTCTAGGCTTTTCAGTTGCCATCGAACTTGTGAGGGTCGAGGGATTGGTTCAGAAATTATGATATGATCACCTGGGTACAACACGAGGCTATATATAGGCTCAACACAAAGGCAGTAACCTGGGTGTTACTAGAAGGTTCCGTGGGTCGCGAAGCGTCCCTAACAGGTCCTTCCCAAATTCTATGGAAGGTAATTCGGTGGCAACCAAGAAGCCTAGAATTCGGTGCACGCAACCTATAACGGTGCTATAATTATAATAGAATATAGTAAGCAACGTTTCTAAGGAAAAGGAGCAAAATTATGCATAAGAAAATAATTCAAAGCAAGGCAAAGCATGATAAGGTAGATAAAGGTAAGGCTAGCTATCGTACTCTCACACGTCCCCCCCTCAAAGCTAGGTGGCGTGAGATACACCTTAACAAGATACTCCTTGAGAATCACGGCGTGCGTTGCTATATCGGCTTCTGCAGCCCAACTTTCCTCCGACGGGTTGTATCCCTTCCAGCGTATCAGGAACTCGAGCGTGTTGCCGCGTCTGAGTTAATGAGCGAGAACTCGTTCCATTTGGTATTCTGGTTCATCCTAGAACAGGTGGTGGTAATGGTAGCTTTCGTCCCGTGAACTATTGGTTGGGGTCCTCGTTGGGCTTTATTAGCTGAAGATGGAAAGCGCTGTGAAGCTTCTATATCGAACGTATGTGCAAGCGGAATGTAGCTGGTGTCACTATCGCCTCAACGCGAAAGGGACGACAAAAGCGAGGCCGGAGCTTGACCGGAAGATGATACCAGTCCAAGTTTCGTGGGTACAGAAGAACCTGATCTCCGACTGCTACTGAGTGATCACGTCGCTGTCGATCGACATACTCGGAGTTCTGCATCGTGGTGAGACGTCACTCAGTCCCAGAGCTGTTGCATGGTGGTGACGAAGTCGTGTGAGCGGCGTGGATGTGTGCCGGTGTGGTTGGCTGTTTTGGTGTAAGTGGTTCACGCCCGTAATATAGGAAGGAAGGAGATTTCCCTGTGGCCGCGTGTTAAGCGTTGTTGTAAGCGAACTCAAGCGTCGGTAACTGTAGATCCCAGTGGCTGATGTCGTCTTTGCAAGCTGTACGCAGTAACTGTTCAACCACCTGATTGAGTCGCTCAGTCTGTCCGTCAGTCTGGGGGTGGTACGCTGAAGACATCGCAAGCTTAGACCGGAACAAACCCATGAGTTCCCTCCAGAACTTACTAGTGAACTTTGGGTCTCTGTCTGAGATGAGTGTAGCGGGGATGCTGTGGATGGTGATGATGCGGTCGAAGAAGAGGTGAGCAATTGCTTCAGCTGTAGCCAAGGTGTTCAACTTGTCGATCACCACGAGAATAGCATCGTGCCCTCATGAGATCGAAGGAAGCCCATTGATGAAGTCTAGGTTGACGACTTGCCATGGCTGCTCCGGTACGGGTAGAGGCTGAAGTAACCCTGCTTTTTTCTGCTTGCTACTCTTCATTCGCTGGCACGTGTCGCATGAGGTGACGAACTGCTGCACGTCTGCTGCCATCATGGGCCAGTAGTAATACTTAACTATTCACGCTAACGTCTTGTTACTCCCAAAATGTCTCGCGTATGCTACGTCGTGAAACTCCTCCAGTAAGATCTGTCGCAGCAGGGCATAGTCCGGTACCCAAATCTTTCTTAAACCTTTCCTTACCGCTAAATCTTTCTCCCACTGTAACAACTTCTGTTAATGTGCTATAGTGATCTCCGCGTTCACAGAGTACCCATGCAGGAATAGACATTTGAGTAGAAGGTTCATCCCGACGAGCTGGTGGACCACTACATGCCTTGGGCGGCTCAGTGCATCGGCCTCGTTGTGTGGCCCTGGCTTGTAGACGATGTTGTAGTGGAAATGTGTCTACAGGAAGTCCATCCACCGCACGTGTCGTCGTGAGAGTGTAGGCTGCGACTTGATGTATTTGAGGCTGCAATGGTCAGTATAGACTGTAGTTTTGGCTTCCTCTAGGTAACACCCCCACGCCTTGAAGACTAGATTATCGCTAAGGCTTCCTTGTCATGGATTGGGTAATATCGTTCTGCTCCGTGTAGCTTCTTACTGAGGTAGGCGATGGGCTGCAAACCGCGTCCGTGATCCTGCATCAGTACTGCTCTGACTGCCTAGTCATTAGCATCTGCTTCCGTCACGTAGTCTCTGTCTGGAACCGGTAGGATGAGTACTGGCGTTGTAGTCAGTGTTGTCTGTAGCTGCTCCATGGCTTGCTGTTGAGGAGTATCCCATTTATAGGGTGTATCCTTTTCAGTAAGTTCGCCAGTAGTTTGTTATCTTAGCGTACTGTGGCACGAACCTGTTGTAGTAGTTGGCGAAGCCTAGAAGCTGCTGCAACTCCTTTACGTTCTCAGGAACTTTCCACGTTTTGACGGTTTCGATCTTTCGCGGGTCCACGTGTATGCTCTCCGCACTCACCATGTCCACGTGTATCTGGTACGAAACGCCATCTTATGGATCGAGTTGTCTGCCATCTTGATCTGCCAGTAACCCGATCGTAGATCCAGCTTCGAAAACACCATTGAACCACACAGTTGGTCTAGAAGATTATATATGTGCGGTATGGGGTATTTGTTCTTGACTGTCTAATTGTTCAGTGCCCGATAGTCGATGCACATCCATAAACTACCGTCCGGCTTTGGAGTGAAGAGAACTGGTGCGTTGTAGGGAGAGGTGGATGGGCGGATCAGTTGTCTTGTCAGTCAGTCAGTTCGGTTGGAGTAGGCGGTATGTTGCATGGGAGACGGGTTTCGCACTCGGTTCCTCCACGATCTCGTGTTCGTGGGTTCGTGCCGGAGGCACTCCTACACGTAGGTGATCCAGCATGATGTCTTTGTATACTACTAACACCTCCTGTATTGCTTCAGGTAGCTCCACTGCTGTTGCGATCACCAGTGCTAGGTAACCCGTGTCGTTCACTATTCGTTCGAACCGTGCAAGTGTCATCTAAGGAAAATCCCTTGTATCTGTCCAGCTTCGCAGCTCCACATATTTCTCGTTGTTGTAGATGCTCGCCTTCAGGATGACCTAGTCTATCTCGGGGTTGAACCGCTTCATAAATTCATGCCCCAAGATAAAACCTAATCCCTTGATGTTCGTAATCGGCAACGTTGGCTTCCACCTTCACGCACCTATTTACAGCTGCAGTGTTGCCTCGCCGTGGTGTTAGAGACTAAGGACGGGGTCTATGTAGATTAGGGGCCCAAATTTCTCAAAATCGTTGGCTTGGAATTCTGGACAGAATCGTCGAGTTCACAAGAAACGTCGTCGACGAAAATTGCACAGTTGCAATCTCGCAAAAACCGAATATGTTGTAGCTATAGACCGTGGCTACAAGTTCCAATTTGAATCACATAAAAAGATGGAGTATATCACGAGATATTAAATTCGGCGGGGTATGCTGCAATAGAAGCTTAACTCAATCACAAGAGTTCTCAAGTGTCACAAAGAGAATTAGAGTAGCTACAAACCAGGTAGGAGGGAAGAGGAGGACAAGAGGGAAGGTCCCAAGGGAGTCCCCAACCAAGGAAACCCCACTTTTTCTTTTGTCACTTTCCCAACTCATGCCATCCACCTTCCCAACTTGGCCACACTTGCCAACCTGGTTTGGCTTCTCCCAACCACTTGGCAGCATCTACAGTGATGGGGACGAATTTCCCAACCCCCAAAAGTCTATACCCCATATAGAGTCAACCCGCAAATCCCCATAGTCGCCGCATCACAATCAAAACTTCGAACGATCATAACTTTCTCGTTCTTGCTCCGATCGCGGCGATTCTTGGTTCGTCGGAAAGCTCTCGAGCAGAGGAGTCATTTCAAATATCAGCCGCCTGCTGCTGGGTCTTCACAATCTCCAGCCGCACCTCCTTGTCCAGGAGCCTCCTCGTCCAATGCCACTTCGGCCTGATGTGCTTTGTCAGGCCATGAAGACAAGCATTCTTTGCAAGCTTCACCGCCGACTCATTGTCACAGAATATCACAGGACATCGATTCTTGGCGTGTTGGAAAATGAAGAAGGCACGCATGTGCGGAGCTGCAGGGCAAGAACAGTGCAGCACCCGAAGTAAAAAAACGAGAATCGCCAATAGCAGCGGATCGACCTGGCGATCGCGATCCTGAAAATGAAAAAAGGGCGACTTTGGAGCGGGAGAAAATGATGGCGTGAATTTAAAACGTCACGACTGGCCGACACTAGGGGAAATTGCCGAGACAAATGGAGACTCTGCGAAACAAGACTCTGCACCGACTGGGAAACTCCAGCCGAACACTCCCGAGAGTAAGAATTCATTAAAGTTATCCTACAAAGACACTTTAACTCAAAATATTTGTTCTTGTGGTTTTAAAGCCTTTGAAGACTTTAAGGGAGAGTTAGAGGCTAATGAAAGCCTTTAGAAATAGTACCGGCACCGGATAAGTTGGAGACCCAACTCCGGAACGTTGAAAAGGGTTGAGCGTTCGGAGGAGTTAATATCTTCCCCCAGCAGCGCAATGTTTTGGCCACCTTTCCCCTCAAGAGAAGCCTACACAACTGCAAAGGCTTAGGGGAAGGTTCTAGGCCCAGACAATCTCGAATAAATCCTTCTAACCCTACCCAGGTGAAAACTGATATAGGGTCTACAGCTTCGAGAGTAGGACTTAAGGATGGTATATTTGATGTACCATATGATCCTATAAGCAAGACGATCTACGACTACTAGTAGCGGCAACAACCATAACTACTCGAGGTGATTTGCAAAGGCGACGCCTCCAAGCGACGGTGGACAGTGGTGCGTCCCACTAAGTGTGCGACTATGGGAGGTTCGAGCTACGAAGCTGGACGGATATAGGGGATGTTCCTAAAACGACACTTGCACAGTTAAAACGGGCAGTGAACAATGGTAACACAGGTTACTTAGCACTGGTAATGGCAACAGCAGAGGAAGAGAAGCCGAACTATGTGCTACCTGCAGCAGTACATGAGGTGTTAGCAGAATACAATGTTATCATGAAAGAAGACCTGCCTACGGGAGTACCTCCAGCGCAAACCCACAAGCACAAGATCGTGGAGGAACCAGGTGTGAAACTCGTCTCCCATGCACTATACCACCTTAGTCCGACCGAACTGAGAGACATGAAGAAACAGATTGAGTACCTGCTGGACAAAAAACTTTTCCGCCAGTCCACCTCTCCTTACGGCTCACTTGTACTCTTCACTCCAAACTCAGACTATTGTTTATGGATGTGCATCAACTACGGAGCACTGAGCAAACATATAGTAAAAAACAAATACCCCGTATTGCGCATAGCTGATCTTCTAGACCAACTGCGTGGTGCAACGGTGTTTTTGAAGCTGGACCTACGGTCGGGTTACTGGCAGATCAAGATGGCAGACAAATCGATCAACAAAACAGCATTCCGTATTAGATACGGCTCCTACAAATATCTAGTAATGCTGTTCGGACTCTGCAACGCATCGGCGACATTCTTGGCGGAGATGAACAACATCATACGGCCCCTACTGGACAAGTGCGTAATAGTGTACCTGGACCATATCATCATCTACTCAAAGAACATGAATGAGCACGTTGAGCATCTGTAGAAAGTCTTCAAGATCCTGCGGGAGTGTCGGGATTAAGGAGGGGGTCTAGGACGTTTAGTGGGCCGAAATGTCTCAAAATCATTGAACTATAATTCTGGACAGAAATGTCGACTTCACAAGAAACGTTGTCGACGAAAAGTTCACTATAAAAAATTCACCAATTTCGAGTATGTAGTAGCACTAAACCGTAGCTACAATTTCCAGTTTGAATCGCATCGAAAGGTGAAATAATTATCGAGTTATTACTTTTGGCGTTCTAGGGGTATGTTGGAGCTCAAACTTAACTCACTCACAATTATTCAACCAAGATCCACACATGAGTTAGAGTAGCAAGAGAATTAGAGTAGCAAGACACCATGTAAGAGGATGAGGAGGACGAGAGGGAAGGTCCCTAAAGATTCCCCAACCAAGCAAACCCCATAAGCACACAACATTCCCTCCCTATAGCAACCCAACTTTGACATTTATCTATTGCCCAACACATGCCATCCACCTCACCCAACTAAGTGTTAGAAGAACTAGGCAAGAATGAGTGCATTGAATGAAACAGTTGGGTACAAGTAGCAAACCCTAGTTGGGGTTGTACCCCATATTGGCTACCCCACTACAGCCTACCAACATATAACACATTACAATTTAACACACCCCCATAGGCAAAGTGGGGGAGAACAAAGGGTCACAAGACCAGTCCAGCAAAGCAACGCAAGCCCAGGGTGGATCACAACGTCACCACACTCCGAGCACAAGCAAAGGCCACAAGGCCAGTTCACATGCAGTGCTAGAGATAGTACAAGACAAGCAACACAGTGATCAAAACCTAGCAAGCAAGCAACAGGATATATATAAAGTACAGTACAAAGAATGTCAAGCAGTGAGCAAGTGAGGAAACGTGGACACAAGGCCTAAAGAAGTACAGTGCCGCTGATGATCACTAGGCGGGAGCGCCTTGGTGAAGATATCAGCAGTGTTGGCCTTCGAGTCCACGTACACAAGCCGAAGCTGACCGCGCTGCTGAAGCTCTCGAGCAAGAAAGTAGCGAAGAGCAATGTGCTTCGTCCTGTGCTCCAGTCTGTGCTCCTGACACAAGGCAAGAGCCGCCTTGTTGTCACCGTACAGAACTGGAGGAGAACTAGGCCGCTCTCCCAAGTCAGTCAGCAGGTAGGTGAGCCAGCGTAACTCCTGTGCAGCCATGGCTGTGGCGTAGATCTCAGCCTCACAACTAGAGCCGAGAACAGAAGAAGAGCGGGTGGACCGCCACGAGACAGAACCAGAGCCAAGGCTGAAGGTGTAACCCTGTGACGACCGCTGCGTAGCCAGGTCGTCCACCCAAGAAGCGTCCGAGTGACCAGTGAGGACAACTCTGTCGCGTCCTCCAAGCACCAGCCCCATGCCTGATGTACTGCACAAGTAACGCAGCACCCTCTTAGCAGCCTCCCAGTGCTCTCGCCTGTGTCTCCCAGGCACAACGTAACGAGCAAGGATGCTAAGAGGGTACGCGAGGTCAGGTCGCGTGCAAGTCATCAGGTACATGAGGCAGCCTACAAGCTCTGGGTACGGGCCACTTGGCTCTACGGACTCGTCCGAAGGTGGAGCTGAGAGCGAGTGGCTGGTAGCCAGAGGTGTGGCCTGTGGTGAGGAGAACTGGAAGCCGAAGCGCTGAAGGACCTGCTGCACCATGTGTGACTGAGTCAGGGTGATGGTGCGGCGAGCTCTGTCCCGGGTGATCTGCAAGCCAAGGTAGCTACGCAGTTCACCCAGGTCAGTGCAGGTGTGTCTCTTCTGCAGCTCCGACTTCACACGAGCGAGTGCCTCAGTGTCAGCAGTAGCAAAGACCAAGTCGTCGACGTACACGAGAATGTAGAACGGCGGCAGCGACGTGTCTGTGCGCAGAAACAGCGACGGGTCAGCAGTAGACGGCGCGAACCCAAGAGCCGCAAGTGTAGTCCTCAGTGTGTCGTGCCACTCACGTGGCGCCTGGCGGAGACCGTAGACTGGCCGGCGGAGACTCCACTGGGTACCAGGGGGAAACGACCCAGTAAAGCCAGGTGGGCGGCGCAGCCAGATCTCCTCGTGCAGGCTGCCCTGCAGGAACGCTGTGCTGAAGTCAAGAGAGTGAAGCTCGTAGTCACGCTGAGCAGCAACGTGCAGCAGAACCCGAAGAGTGGTCATCTTCGGGGTGGGGGAGAAGGTCTGGAAGAAGTCGACCCCCTGACGCTGACTGAAGCCTCTAGCAACGTAACGAGCCTTGAAGACAGGCGGAGAACCTGGCGGCCGCTTCACCCTGAAAATCCACATGCCATCGACGATGTTCGCCCCAGGAGGGGGAACCTCGTCGACGTAGGTGCCTGTGGACTTCCAGGATGCCATCTCTGCGTCCATGGCTGTCTGCCACTGAGAGGAGTAGGGACCCGAGATCGCCTCTGCGTAAGTGCGCGGAGTGGGGATGTCTAGTGCATCCGGGTCTCCCTCAGGGGCAAGCAACCAGGCCACGAGATGAGGCCACGAGACGAGATGAGGTCTCCCTCCTGCCTGTCCTCAAGGACGTCCGTGCCAAGAGCACACTCACCCCCGACGGACGGAGGACAGACAGACGCAGACTCAGACTCAGCAACAAGGCTAGTAGCGTAGTCTAGACGACAGGCAGCAGCAAAGTCAACCAACTCAGCGACCAGAGCAGACGCAGCCGAGGACTCAAAGGTAGGGTCAGTGACAACAGTAGCTAGGAGACGCGTGACAGTAGGGTGCTCAGCACGATACCGGTCAGACTCAGGGTCCGGAACGGCAGGCAAAGAGGACGCAGGAGGAGACGGTAGAGGGACACGCTGAGGAGCAGTAGATGGACGCAGAGTCATGTAGTGAGTGCCTGGGACAGGAGGAGGACGCTCACGACGGACACGACGACCAGTGCGAGCAGCACGAACAGGCGACGCAGGACGAGACTCAGGCTCACGACGCTCTGTAAGACCTCCTGTGGGACCAGTGTAAGGAGAGGGAGCAGGGAGAGGCGAGGTAGGCGGTAACTGGGACTGCGGCTGGACAGGCGGAGGACACTCTACGGAGGGAGGAGGACAAGGAGGAGGAGCCTGCCCAAGAACCTGCTGAAGGAGCGGTACGAAGTACGGTCGCGGCCGCGCAGCGTCTCCAGAAGCAGAAGAGACTCCAGCGGCCGGGTCCTCAGTACCAGCAGGAGCTCCAACGTCCGGGTCCCCAGCACCAGCAGCAGCGCCACCGCTCGGGTCCTCAGCTCCAGCAGCAGCTCCACCAGGTGGGTCCGCAGCACCAGCAGCAGCGCCACCCCCAGGGTCCGCAGCACCGCTAGGAAGAGCACCCCCAGAGTCGGCAGCTCCAACTCCGCTAGCACCACCAGCTCCAGAGTCCCCAGCTCCAGCAGCTCCAGTCGTAGTGCTCCCAGAACAACCAGTCCCGGCAGCTCCAGTACCCCCAGTACGAGCACCCCCAGGACGAGCAGCTCCAGCACCCCCAACTCCAGCCGAGCCACTAGGACGGCGAAAGCGCCGGACGTACCAGTCACGAAGCTGCTGCGGTGTGAGAGACTGCTCAGCACCCCGAACCGGAGCACCCCCAGACGCAGCAACCCCAGGCTCAGTACCCGCAGGCGCAGCACCCCCAGACTCAGCACCCCCAGACTCCGCACACGCAGGCTCAGCACCCCCAGTCGCAGCACCCCCAGGCTCAGCACCCCCAGGCGCCGAACTCTCAGGCACAGTACCCTCAGCTCCAGCACCCGCAGTCCCAGCACTCCCAGGCCCAGCACCCGCAGGCTCAGCACCCCCAGGCTCAGCACTCCCAGCAGCACCACCTGCAGCAGCACCTGAGTCACCTGTGACCTCGACAGGCTCAGCGACGGGAGGAGGGTCTACCTGAGAGACACCTGAAGGAGCAGGACCCTGAGGGGGAAGGGGGTCTACCGGAGGGGGACCAGGAGCAAGGAAAAGCGGCGGGGGAGGGAGGGGGGCAGTGCGGTAGGGGAAGAGGCGGTAGAAGGGGACCGACTCGTCAAAGGTGACGTCCTGAGAGGCGAAGACCCGGCGCGAGGTGGGGTGGTAAAACTGCCAGCCCGGCGCGTCAGGGACAAAGCCAAGGAAGACACAGGGAAGTGTGCGGGAGGAGAGCTTGTCCGCGGACGTATCGCGGACAAGGGCACGAGCACCCCACACCCGGAAGCGCGACGCATCGCCAACCTCCCCCGTCCAACGCAGTGTGGGCGAGGTCTCCGGCAAGGAGACACGGGGCCAGAGGTTGAGCTGATGCGCGGCGTACCGGACAGCAAACGGCCACAGAAAATGGGGAGCCGCCGCGTGGACCAAGGAGGTACGAGCGACCTCCATGACCAGGCCAATGCGGCGCTCAGCAACCCCATTCTGCTGTGGGGAGTCCGGAAGCGTGAAGGTCTGCTCGATGCCCTCCGCCTGACAGAAGGTCCTCAAGAGATCGGAGGAAAACTCACCACCTCTGTCAGAGTGCAGACGCAGGACAGGGAGATCCGTCCGGAAACGGCGGCGGAGCTGGAGACGAACTGTGCGGATCCAAGGGATCAGAACAGCAGGGACCTCACCCTTGGTGCGCAAGGGGAAGACCGTGGTGTAACGCGAGTAGTCGTCGACAACCAGGCCACGAACGCGGGCTGGGCCCCACACGTCCAGGTGGAGGGTCTGCAGAGGAGCCTCTGTCGGGGGGAACGAGGAGGAGTGAGGAGCGGCGCGCTGCCGCCCCTCGACGCAAGGAAGGCAAGGCGGCGCAGGCGAGGCAGGGAGGGGAGGGAGGGACCTGGGAAGACCAGACACAAGGCGGCTACGGTGCATGCCACGGAGGCGTGGCAAGGAGGGGTGACCCAGGCGGTGGTGCCAGAGAAGAGTCTGGTGCGACAGGGAACGACACTCACAGGTGTGGGCCACCAGACCTGACGCGGACACCTGACCGACAGCAGCGACCTGAGGAGACGCAGTGGTCAGTGTGTAGAGACTCGACCCCGGCCGACGGGTAAACGTAGCCAGGTGACGGCCGGTCCTGGAGCACGTGCAGATCGCCACACGCTGTCCTCCAGGGGTAAAGGTGTCAACCCACTGATCCTGGATGACAGCGTTGCTCACCAGGTTCGTCGAGAACGAGGGGAGGTGGAAACCCGACAACGAGCCAGACGGAACCGCCGGACAAGGGAGCACAGTGGTGGACTGGGCAAGGACTGGGCCCCCAGAGGGGTCAGCCAAGGAGACTGGGACCGGTGCAGGAAGCGGTGTGAGCTCAGTACTGTCACGAAAGAAACAGCGGGAAGCACCTGAGTCAAGGGTGAAGGTGTGACAGGCCTCAGCCGGTGCAGTACCTGAGAGAGCAGTCTCTGTGGGTGCTGTACCTGAGAGAGCAGACTCACTAGTACCCAGGGCAGCGGGCTCTATACCTGGGTCAGGCGGCACACACAAGTAACAGTCTCCCTCGGCACTAACAGTCAATGCATACATGGCAGCAATAATAGCATCATAGTCAAGAGCAAAGATATCAACACCAGCCCTCATGAGTTCAGCCCAGCGGGGGCGCTCAACATCCTCGCCCATCTCCTCACGCCAAGCGTCGTCAAGGCGGGAGAAGCAGCGGTACTGGGTGTGGAACCTCCCACACGTCTGTCCCTTGCGGTCACCTGTGCGAATGACATAGGAACAGCGGCCACTGCCCCCCGACGTCCCACGCTGAGCAAGCCACTCACGAAGTTGCTGGGTCGTCTGGGGACGCTGCTGCTGCTGGGAGCTCTGGCCCGAGCCAGTGCCTCCACTCCGACCTCCGCCGCCACCACTACCACCGCTCCGACCGCCACCGCCGCCACCGCCACTGCCGCCGCCGCCGCCACCGCCGCCGCCGCCGCCACCGCCACCGCTCCCTCCGCCGCCCCCGCCTCCGCTGCCGACCCCACTCCCACCAGCACTCCCGCCACCGCTCCCTCCAGCACCGCCTCCTCCCCCACCTCCCCCACCTCCTCCCCCCCCAGCGCCACCCCCGCCACCCTTGCCCCCCTTGCCCTTGCCGGTGCGGCGCCTCCCACCAGGAGCAGAAGCAGCGCCAACAGACTCAGCACCAAGGAAGTCAACAGCAGCAGCAGTAGCGTAGGAGGGAGCGAGGGGAGAGGGAGAACACCCCTCAAAGATGGGGGTGCGAGGAGCGCCACGAGCAGCACCGACAGCTACAATGCTCTTTTCGGCCGCTAGCAGCTGCTCCTCTAGGAGGGCGACTGTGAGCTCAGTGGGACAGCGAGCAAGGAAGTGGTCTCGAACTGAGCTGAGGGTGTCAGGGAGACGGGTGACTATGAAGTGGAGTGTCCAGTACAGGGGAGGGGGGTTCTTAGCGCAGAACTCGGTGGGAAGGGCGGCACGCAGGCGAGCATCACTAGTGCGAAGGTGGGTGATAAGATCGGCAACTGTAGTAAAGGTGGACAGCTCAGGGAACAGGTACGGCAGCATGAGGCGGCTAAGCTCGGCTGTGGCAGGCGAAGAGTAGCGAGCAACGACAGCATCGTACAGGGCCTTAGCGGATTTGCAGTCGCCAAAATGCTCGAGCTCAGCTAGCGGCAGGTGACTGCGAATGGCTAGGCGAGCAGCTGCGTCACGAGTCTGCCAGTGGGAACGAACACTAAGCTCAGCTGTGGCAGGAGGGGCAGGTGCAGCACCAGACGCGTAATCATAGAGCGACACATGCTCCTTGCTATCGCTCAGAAGGAACAGCTGCAGGTCATCCAGCCAGGTGGCGAACTTCACAGGGCGGCCCTCAGCATCGAACGACAGCACGCGGATGGAAGCCATAGCGACAGTGCGACTGAGCAAAGGAAGCTGCCGCAGCGCTGCAGGTAGGTAGCTCGGCGGGAAGCGCGGCGGGCGGGCGACGCGGCGAGCGGGCAGTGCGGGGGGCGGGCTACGAAGCGGGCAGCGCGGTGGGCAGGCGGCGCTGCAGGCGGGAAGTGCGGCGGGCGGGCTGCGAAGCGGGCAGCGGGGCGGGCGGGCGACGCGGCGAGCGGGCAGCGCGGCGGGCGGGCTGCGAAGCGGGCAGCGGGCGGGCGGGCGACGCTGCAAGCGGGCAGCGGGCGGGCGGGCGACGCTGCGAGCGGGCAGCGCGGCGGGCGGGCTGCGAAGCGGGCAGCGGGCGGGCGGGCGACGCTGCAAGCGGGCAGCGAGGCGGGCGGGCGACGCTGCGAGCGGGCAGCGCGGCGGGCGGGCGACGCTGCGAGGCGGGCAGCGGGCGGGCGGGCGACGCTGCAAGCGGGCAGCGGGCGGGCGGGCGACGCTGCGAGCGGGCAGCGCGGCGGGCGGGCTGCGAAGCGGGCAGCGGGCGGGCGGGCGACGCTGCAAGCGGGCAGCGAGGCGGGCGGGCGACGCTGCGAGCGGGCAGCGCGGCGGGCGGGCGACGCTGCGAAGCGGGCAGCGGGCGGGCGGGCGACGCTGCAAGCGGGCAGCGGGCGGGCGGGCGACGCTGCGAGCGGGCGGCTCGGCGGGCGGGCGACGCTGCGAGGGGCGCGCGAGGGCTCTAACAAGAGGCGCACGAGGGCGCTAACAAGGGCGCGCGAGGGCGCTAGCGAGGGCGCGCGAGGGCGCTAGCGAGGGCGCGCGAGGGCGCTAAAAGGCTAGGGCACGGGGTAGCGTGGTAACCGCATGCGAGCAGTGGTGGGCCCTTAAAAAAAAAAACGGTCGGTAGGTCCTAGGGACCTCCTGCTCTGAATACCATGTTAGAAGAACTAGGCAAGAATGAGTGCATTGAATGAAACAGTTGGGTACAAGTAGCAAACCCTAGTTGGGGTTGTACCCCATATTGGCTACCCCACTACAGCCTACCAACATATAACACATTACAATTTAACACTAAGCCACACTCGCCAAACTGATTTCGCTTCTCCCAACCACTTGGCAGCAACTACAGTGATGGTTAAAATTTTCCTGACCCCCAATGGTCTATACCCTGTAGAGATTCACCCCATAAATTCCCAAAGTTACCGCAACGAAATATCAAAACCATACGAACTTCAACCGTTTGTAACTTTCTCATCCTTTTTCCGATCATGACGATTCTCGGTTCGTCGGTAAGCTCTTGAACAGAGAATTTATTTAAGGTATCTCCTCAAGCAAAATAAAAATCACACACACTCATAGATTCCAAATCATGCCAAAATACAAATCCTTTCACAGGCTCATGCCACGCATGCAACGTACGAACATATGATGGGAGGCAGACAGATGTGAATGCAAATGATAGCATCACATAAGAAGGTGAACAAATTCTACGTGAAACCGTCAAAGAGCACATGGTCAGTGCCCAGGGCGTACACGTGGATCGAAGGAATATCGAAACCGTTAAAAAAGTAGAAAGTTCCTGTTTTTATGAAGGAGTTGCAGCAGTTCCTCGTCTTCGCTAATTACTACAACAGGTTCGTGCCACATTACGCTAAGATAGCAGCACCACTGACGAACTTACTGAAAAAGAATCCACCCTATAAATGGGATACTCCTCAACAGCAAGCCATGGAGCAGCTACAGACAACACTGTAACTGCGCCAGAACTTATCCTACCGGATCCAAACAAAGACTACGTGGTGGAAGCAGATGCTAGTGACCAGGCAGTCGGAAAAGTATTGATGCAGGATCACGGACGCGGATTGCAGCCCATTGCCTACCCCAGTAAGAATCTACACAGAGCAGAACTTGTCAAACATTATACATGTTGTATTTGTGTAGGCTGTAGTGGGTTAGCCTATAGGGGGGTCACAACATTAGGGTTTCATATTTGTACTCACAATCCTTGCTAGTTCATCATTCCAGTCCGTTATTACTGACATGGTTTCAGAGCAGGTCCTTCGCTAGGACCGTTCTTAGGGCCCACCGTTACCTACATACCTACCTACCTACTGTGCGCCTCGTGCGCCTACGCGCCCTCGTGCGCCTCCTACCTACCGCGCGCGCGCAGCCCGCCAGCCGCCCGCGCGCGACTCGACTTTTTTTTTTAGCGCGCGTATCCCGCTACCCGCCCGCGCGCGGTCGATTTCGCTGCGCGCGCCCCGCTAGCCGCACGCGCGCGGCTGTTTTTCTTTACGCGCGGCCCCGCACGCTGCCCGCGCGCTGCCTGTGCGCCTCGCTGACGCGCCCGCTGCTGCAGCCGCCCGTCGCCCGCTCGCGCGCACCCCGCCGTGGCCCCGCAGGCCCGCAGCTCGCCGCCGCAGCTGCCGCACGCCCGTTGCCCGCAGCCGCCCGTCCGCCGACGCCGCTGCCGCCCGTGCACCGACGCCGCTGCCACCTGTGCGCTGCTGCCGCTGCTGCTTGCGCACCGCTCGCTGCTGCAGCCGCCCGTGCGCTGTCGGCGCTGCTGCCCGTGCGCATAAGCCGCTGCCGCCCGTGCGCCTTTGCAGCCGCCGCCCGCGAGTCGCCCGCTACCGCTAGTGCGCCGCAGGCCAGCAGCCGCTGCCGCTCGCGCACGCCCCGCAGGCCCGCAGCCCGCCGTCGCAGCGGCCGCCCGCCCGCAGCCGCTCGTCGCCTGCTCGCAGCCGTTAGTACGCCGCTGCTTCCGCTGCTGCTTGTGCACCGCTGCTGCCCGTGCGCCTCTGCAGCCGCTGCCCGCGAGGCACTCGATCTCACTGCTGTTTATTTTCTACCTACCGCGCACACTGCTACCACTGCAGCTGCCACCAGTGCGCCGTTGCAGCTCCTGCTGCCACGCTTCCTACTACTACTGTTACTACTGCCACTACTACTACTGCTACTGTCACTATGGCTAGTCCGCCAGTTCTAGCTTTCGATGCCGAGGGCCGTCCAGTGAAGTTCGAAACCTGGCTCGATGACCTGCACCTGTTCCTACAGCTCACTGCCAAGGAAGATATCTCACTGTACGACCATGCCCTAGGCCATGCCACTGCCCCTGACTCGTCTGCTGACAGCACTCTGCGTTCCCAGTGGCAGACCCGTGATGCGCACGCTCGCTTTGCTATTCGCAACTCCCTGCCGCTAGACGAGCGCGAGCACTTCGGCCAGTGCAAGACTGCTAAGGACCTCTACACCGCTGTAGTTGCCCGCTACTCCTCACCCGCTTCTGCCACGCTAGGCCGCCTCACTCTCCCCTACCTGTTCCCCGACCTAGCCTCCTTTCACACTGTCGCAGACCTCATCACCCACCTTAAGACTAGTGAGGCCCGCTTTCGCGCTGCTATGCCTGCCGAGTTTCTCACTAGCAACCCCCCCCCCGCTCTGGATCACTCTCTACCACATCGTCACCCGCCTCCCTGACTCTCTGCGCGCAGTCAGGGACCACTTCCTCTCTCGCTCCCCCACTGAGCTCACTGTTGCCCTCCTCGAGAAGGAACTGCTTGCAGCTGAGGCGAGCATCGTCGCTGTAGGCACCTCTCGTGGCGACCCCCGCACCCCGTTCTTTGAGGGGTGTTCCCCTTCCCCCCTCCTCCCCTCTGTCGCCTCTGCTGCTGCTGTCGACCTTCTTGGTGCTGAGAAGGTCGGGACCGCGTCTGCTTCGAGCGGGCGCCGCAGGAACAAGGGGGGCAGGGGTGGGGGTGGTGGCGGAGGAGGTGGGGGTGGAGGCGGTGCGAGTGGAGGCGCGGCTGGGGAGACTAGTGGCGGCAGTGGGGGAGGAGACAGCAGCGGCGGGAGTGGTGGTGGAGGCGGCAGCGGAGGCGGAGGTGGTCGTGGCGGCGGCAGGGGTGGAGGTGGCCGGGGCGGCGGCGGTGGGGGTGGTGGTCGTGGAGGCACTGGCGGAGGGCAGAGTCAGCAGCCCGCCCCGACACTTCAGGCCGCCCGTGAGTGGTATGCGCAGCGTAGCGTTACCTGCACGTACGTCATTCGCACAGGTGACCGCAGCGGCCAGCAGTGTGGGAGGCCGCACCCCACGCAGCGCTGCTTCGCGCGCCTTAACGACGCATGGCGCACTCAGTTTCCTGCTGCCACTGAGCTGCCGCGCTGGGCTGACCTGGAAAAGAGGGGTGTTGATATTTGGGCTTTAGACTTTGATGCTATTCTCACTGCCATGTATGCGATGTCTATTAGTGGAGAGGGTGCTCAGTACTTGCGTGTTCCGCCCGACCCGGGCATTCAGGCCAGTCCGGCTGCCGCTCTAGGTGCTAGTGCATCTGCTCCCACAGGTCCTGGTGAGGCCGCTGCCCTAGGTGCTCGTGCGTCCGTGCCCCCTGGTACTGAGTCGACTGCAGCACTGCACACCTTCACACTGGACTCAGGTGCTTCTCGCTCCTTCTTTCGTGACCGCACTGTCCTTGAGCCACTCGCTCGGCCAGTTGCTGTCTCCCTTGCTGACCCCTCTGGGGGTCCGGTCATTGCGACCTCCTCCACTGTCCTTCCTTGTCCGGCGGTCCCGTCCGGCACGCTGTCAGGTCTCTACCTCCCCTCGTTCTCTACGAACTTGGTGGCAGGTAGTGCGCTCCAGGACGGAGGTGTTCACCAGTTCACCCCTGCCTACGAGCGCGTGACACACTGCACGTGTGCTCGGACGGGTCGCCACCTGGCTACCTTCACTCGGGAGCCGGGGTCGGACCTTTACACACTGACCACTGAGTCCCCTCAGGTAGCTGCGTCTGCGTCTGCGTCTGCGTCAGGTCAGCTGTCCGCCCCCTGCTCGTGTCGCTCTCTGGCGCATGAGACTGTCCTTTGGCACCACCGCCTTGGTCACCCGTCTGTGCAGCGCCTTCGGGCCATGCACAAACGGGACCTTGTTGCTGGTCTTCCCAGGGTGCTCCCTCCCCTTCCCGACTCGCCTGCTCCTCCCTGTATTCCCTGTGTCGAGGGACGGCAGCGCGCCGCTCCTCACTCCTCCTCCTTTCCCCCGACGACTGCTCCCTTGCAGACGCTCCACATGGACGTGTGGGGCCCAGCCCGCGTCCGTGGTCAGGGTCAGGAGAGGTACTTCCTGATTGTTGTTGACGACTTCTCGCGCTACACCACGGTCTTCCCCTTGCGCGCCAAGGGTGACGTCCCTGATGTCTTGATCCCTTGGATCCGCAGATCTCGTCTCCAGCTCCGTGAGCGTTTCCGCTCCGACTTCCCTGTCCTGCGTCTGCACTCTGACAGAGGTGGGGAGTTCTCCTCTGGCCTATTGGAGGCCTTCTGTCAGCAGGAGGGCATTGAGCAGTCGTACACGCTTCCGGCCTCTCCACAGCAGAATGGGGTTGCTGAGCACCGCATTGGTCTGGTCATGGAGGTCGCTCGTACCTCCTTGAGCCATGCGGCTGCCCCCCATTTTCTGTGGCCGTTTGCAGTCCGATACGCTGCGCATCAGCTCAACCTCTGGCCCCGTGTCTCCTTGCCCGAGACTTCTCCGACACTGCGTTGGATGGGAGAGGCTGGCGATGCGTCGCGTTTTCGGGTCTGGGGATCCCGAGCTTTTGTCCGCGACACGTCCGCGGACAAGCTCTCCTGTCGCGCTGTCCCCTGCGTCTTCCTTGGCTTTGTCCCGGACGCCCCTGGCTGGCAGTTCTACCACCCCACCTCGCGTCGTGTCCTGGCCTCTCAGGACGTCACTTTTGACGAGTCCGTCCCCTACTACCGCCTCTTCCCCTACCGCACTGCCCCGCTCCCCCCCCCCGCCTCTCTTCCTCGCTCCAGGTGCTGAGGTACCAGACCCCCTCCCCCCTCAGGGTGCCGCTCCCTCAGGTGTGTCCCAGGTAGACCCGGGTGAGCCTGTCGAGGTAGCTGTTGACTCTCGTCCTGCTAGGGGTGCTGAGCCTGGGGGTGCTACGTCTGGGGGTGCTGAGCCTGGGGGTGCTGCGTCTGGGGGTGCTGAGCCTGAGAGTGCTGAGTCTGGGGGTGCGGAGCCTGGGGGTGCTGAGCCAGGAGGTGCGGAGCCTGGAGGTGCGGAGCCTGGAGGTGCTGAGTCTGGGGGTGCTGAGTCTGGGGGTGCTGAGCCTGCGCGTGCTACACCTGGAGGAGCCCTCTCCTCCCAGCAGCTGCAGGAGAGGTACCTCGAGTACTGCCGCCTCCGGAGAGGTGCTGCTGGAGCTCGTCCCGGTACTTCCCCTCCTACCCAGGAGCTCCCCCCCATTCAGCAGATCCGCGAGTGGTACACACGCCGCTGCAGTCTTCGGAGTGGTGCTCCTGGTGCTGCGGACCCTGGGGGTGGCGCTGCTGCTGGTGCTGAGGACCCGGACGTGGGAGCTGCTACTGGTGCTGCGGACCCGCCTGGTGGAGCTGCTGCTGGTGCTGAGGACTCGGACGTTGGAGCTGCTGCTGGAGCTGAGGACCTGGGCGGTGGCGCTGCTGCTGGTGCTGAGGACCCGGACGGTGGAGCTGCTGCTGGTGCTGAGGACTCGGACGGTGGAGCTGCTGCTGGAGCTGAGGACCCGAGCGGTGGCACTGCTGCTGCTGCTGAGGACCCGGGCGTTGGAGCTACTACTGGTGCTGAGGACCCGGCCGGTGGAGCTGCTGCTGGTGCTGTGGACCCGGACGCTGGAGCTCCTGCTGGTACTGAGGACCCGGCCGCTGGAGTCTCCTCTGCTTCCGGAGACGCTGTGCGACCGCGACCGTACTTCGTACCGCTCCTTCAGCAGGTTCTTGGGCAGACTCCTCCTCCTTGTCCTCCTCCCTCCGTAGAGTGTCCTCCGCCTGTCCAGCCGCAGTCACTGTTACCACCTACCTCGCCTCTCCCTGCTCCCTCTCCTTACACTGGTCCCACAGGAGGCCTTACAGAGCGTCGTGAGCCTGAGTCTCGTCCTGCGTCGCCTGTTCGTCGTGCTCGCACTGGTAGTCGTGTCCGTCGTGAGCGTCCTCCTCCTGTCCCAGGCACTCACTACATGACTCTGCGTCCCTCTACTGCTCCTCAGCGTGTCCCTCTACCGTCTCCTCCTGCTTCCTCTTTGCCTGACGTTCCGGACCCTGAGTCTGACCGGTATCGTGCTAAGCACCCTACTGTCACGCGTCTCCTCGCTACTGTTGTCACTGACCCTACCTTTGAGTCCTCGGCTGCGTCTGCTCTGGTCGCTGAGTTGGTTGACTTTGCTGCTGCCTGTCGTCTAGACTACGCTGCTAGCCTTGTTGCTGAGTCTGAGTCTGAGTCTGTCTGTCCTCCGTCCGTCGGGGGTGAGTGTGCTCTTGGCACGGACGTCCTTGAGGACAGACAGGAGGAGTTCCAGTGTCTTGCTGCTGCTTTACCCCGTCTCGTGTCCCTGCTAGTTGCCCCTGAGGGAGACCCGGATGCACCAGACATCCCGACCCCGCGCACTTACGCTGAGGCGATGGCGGGTCCCTACTCCTCTCAGTGGCAGACAGCCATGGACGCCGAGATGGCTTCCTGGAAGTCCACACGCACCTACGTCGACGAGGTTCCCCCTCCTGGGGCGAACATCGTCAGTGGCATGTGGATTTTCAGGGTGAAGCGGCCGCCGGGTTCTCTGCCTGTCTTCAAGGCGCGTTACATGGCTCGAGGCTTCAGTCAGCGAGAGGGAGTTGACTTCTTCCAGACCTTCTCCCCCACCCCGAAGATGACCACTCTTCGGGTGCTGCTGCACATAGCCGCTCAGCGCGACTACGAGCTTCACTCACTTGACTTCAGCACTGCTTTCTTGCAGGGCAGCCTGCACGAGGAGATCTGGCTGCGCCGCCCACCTGGCTTCACTGGGTCGTTTCCTCCTGGTACCCAGTGGAGGCTTCAGCGGCCGGTCTACGGTCTCCGCCAGGCTCCGCGTGAGTGGCACGACACACTGAGGACTACACTTGCGGCTCTTGGGTTCGCGCCTTCTACAGCTGACCCGTCGCTGTTCCTGCGCACCGACACTTCGCTGCCGCCGTTCTACATCCTCGTGTACGTCGACGACTTGGTCTTTGCCACTGCTGACACTGCAGGACTCGCCCACGTGAAGTCGGAGCTGCAGAGGAGACACACGTGCACAGACCTGGGTGAGCTGACAAGCTATCTTGGCTTGCGGATCACCCGGGACAGAGCACGGCGCACCATCACCCTGACTCAGTCACACATGGTGCAGCAGGTTCTCCAGCGCTTCCGCTTCACGTACTCCTCGCCTCAGTCCACTCCTCTGCCTACCGGTCACTCGCTCTCAGCTCTGCCTTCGGATGAGTCCGTAGAGCCGAGTGGCCCGTATCCAGAGCTTGTGGGCTGCCTCATGTACCTGATGACCTGCACTCGACCTGACCTTGCATACCCTCTTAGCATCCTTGCACGCTATGTCGCTCCTGGCCGTCACAGGAAGGAGCACATGGATGCCGCTAAGAGGGTGTTGCGCTACTTGTGCAGTACGTCGGGCATGGGGCTTGTGCTTGGAGGGCGAGACCGAGTTGTTCTCACAGGGCACTCAGACGCTTCTTGGGCAGACGACCAGGCCACTCAGCGGTCGTCTCAGGGTTACACCTTCAGCCTTGGCTCTGGCTCAGTTTCTTGGCGCTCTACACGCTCTTCCTCTGTTCTCGGCTCCAGTTGCGAGGCTGAGATCTACGCTACAGCCATGGCTGCCCAGGAGCTACGCTGGCTGACCTACCTGCTGACCGACCTCGGAGAGCCGCCTCGTTCTCCTCCAGTACTGTACGTCGACAACAAGGCTGCCATTGCCTTGTGTGAGGAGCACAGACTGGAGCACAGAACGAAGCACATCGCCCTGCGGTACTTCCTTGCTCGTGAGCTGCAGCAGCGTGGTCAGCTTTGTATTCGCTACGTGGCCACTGAGGCCAACACTGCTGATGTGTTCACCAAGGCGCTTCAGCCTCGTGACCATCAGCGCTTCTGCACTCTACTAGGCCTTGTGCCTACTGGACCTCACTTACTTACCTCTTGACTTGCTTGTACTGTGATCACTATATATATCTATACCTGCATGTTTACTCTTGCTAGGTTGTGATCACTGTATCTCTTGCTCTGTTATAAACCTGCATGTGAACTGGTCTTGTGACCACTAGCTTGTGCTCGGAATTTGTGTGGAATCCTTGAGATCCACCCTGAGCTTGTTGTTGCCTTGCTTTGCCTTGACTGGTCTTGTGACCCCTAGGTCTCCCCCACTTTGCCTATGGGGGTGTGTCAAACATTATACATGTTGTATTTGTGTAGGCTGTAGTGGGTTAGCCTATAGGGGGGTCACAACATTAGGGTTTCATATTTGTACTCACAATCCTTGCTAGTTCATCATTCCAGTCCGTTATTACTGATAGAATTGAATTGCCCAATCCACGACAAGGAAGCCTTAGTCATAGTCACAACATTCAAGGCGTGGAGGTGTTACCTAGAGGGAGCCAAAACCATAGTCCACATTGACCAATGTAGTCTCAACTACCTTAAGTCGCAGTCTATGCTCTCACTACGACAGGTGCGGTGGATGGGCTTCCTGAAAACACACTTTCACTTCGACATTGTCTACAAGCCAGGGCCACACAACAAGGTCGACGCACTGAGCCACCTAGGGCATGTAGCAGGCATCCAACTCAATAGGATGTACCCTTTGCTCAAGAGTCTATTCTAACATGGGTAGTCCCTGGATGCAGAAATCGCAGCATAGAAACAGAAACTGTTACAGTGGGAGAAAGACTCAGCCGTAAAAAAAAAAAAAAAAAAAAAGTTTTTATGAAAAATTGGGTACCGAAATTTGCCCCATTCCAATAGATCTTGCTGGAGGTGTTTCATGACGTAGTATATGTGGGATATTTCAGGAGTAATGAGCTTTTAGCGCGAATAGCGAAGTATTAATACCGGCCCCGGATGGCAGCAGATGTGCAGAAGTTCGTCACCTCATGCGACACGTGCCAGTGGATGAAGAGTAGCAACTAGAAAGTAGCAGGGTTACTTCAGCCTCTATCAGTACCAAAGCATACAAGTCGTTAGCCTAGCCTTTACGATTGGGTTATCTTCGACCTCACGAAGGCATGACGCTAAATACGTGGTGATCGACAAGTTCTCTATAATGGGACACCTCATCCCAACCAATACCACGGCTACAGCTGAAGGAATTGCTCGCCTGTTCTTCAACCACATCGTCACCATCCACAGCATCCCCGCTACGCTCGTCTCGGACAGGGATTCAAATTTTACTAGTAGGTTCTGGAGGGAACTCATGGGTTTGTTCCAGACAAAGCTTGCAATTTCTTCGGCATACCACCCCCAGACAGACGGACAGACAGAGCGACTCAATCAGGTGGTTGAACAGTTACTGCGCACAGCTTGCAAAGACTAAGGCATCAATTGGGATCCACAACTACTGACTCTAGAGGTCTCTGACAATAATGCTTCTCATGCGGCCACAAGGAAAACACCTTTCTTTCATTATTTCGGGCTTGAACCAATTACACCATAGCAGTTAACCACACCGGCACACGTCCAAGCCGCACATGACTTCGTCACCACCATGCAGCAGCTATGGGAGAAGACCCAGTGACATCTCACCACGATGCATAACTCCTAGAAGCAGTGTGCAGATCGACAGCGGTGAGATCACTCAGAAGCAGTCGGAGATTTGGTGCTTCTCGACACTCGCAACCTGGACTTATCCCATCTTTCGTCCAAGATGTGACCTGTCTTCTCTGGTCCTTTTCGCGTTGAGACCATAATGTCAACAGTTACATTCCGCTTACACTTACCAACCATGTCGAAGCTTCATATCGCATTCCATGTTCAGCTACTGAAGCCCTACAAGGACCCCAACCAACAGTTTCAAGGACGGCAGCTACTGCCACCACCACCTATTCTCGTACAAGATTAACCAGAGTACTAGGTGGAACGTTTCCTCACACATCGACGCAGACGTGGCAAGACGCTCGAGTTCCTAATACGCTGGAAGGGATATGACTCATTGGAGGACAGCTAGGTTGCAGAAGCTGATATGGGCAATGCTCACCGTGCTCTCAAGGATTATCTTGTCAAGCAGGGTGTTTCTCACGCCACCCAGCTTTGAGGGGGGGACGTGTGAGAGTACGACGGCTCTATCTACTTGAATTTTCCTTATCATGCATTTCCTTGCCTTGTGAATTCTTTTGCTCATTCCTTAGAATCGTCACTTACTATACTTGATCATAGTTATAGCACCATTCTAGGTTGCGTGCACCGAATTCCATGCTTTTTGGTTGTCACGAACTGCTTCAACCGAATTCGGGAAGGACCCGTTCGGGATGCTTCGCGACCTGTGGAACCTTTTAGTAACACCCGGGTTACTAGCCTAGTGTCGAGCCTATATATAGCCTCGTGTTGTACCCGGGTGATCATAATCTATTTTTCTGAACGCTCTTCGATCCTCACAAACTGCCAGTCGGAGGTGTCCAGAATGAAGCCAAGAAAGAAACAGGCACGGATGCACGCAGACAACTTGCTCGCGCCAGGGGCGCGAACGTGATCCAAGGAACCCCAGACGTGGTGGTCAGCTGCTACGCGTGGAGAACCTGACCAAAGGGGGACCGGCATCACCCGTGGTCGTGCATCAATAGGCCACCCTAAAGGACTTCATGAGGCCACAGAAACTGGGGGGCACCGGCATGGCAGATGGAGGTCTGGGCAACCCCGTTCTGCTGCGACGAGTCTGGTAGCGTGTAAGACTGGATGATCGCCTGACCTGACAGAACGTCTCCAAGCGAGCAGAAGAAAACTCATTATTGCGGTCCCAGTGGAGGCGGAGCCCACAAAGGTCCTGGGCGCCACCCTTCGCTAGTATTCACGGCTCGAGGACGGTAGGCACTTCAGCCTGTCAAGCTAGGAATGGTGGAATGAATGACTAGAAAGAAGCAGTATAAGGAAACATATAGAAAACCCGAAAAGGGGTTGCACCCTCTACTACATAACTCACTGTAACACCTAGACGAAACAAACAAACTATAACAAGTATAGTTTGACACATCCCCATAGTCTAGGTGACGGCAAATCTGTGGAATGCAACAGATATCTCATGGTGGATTACAAAGTTACGACACGGTCTGAGAGCAAAGGTCACAGGACCAGTCAGCAAGAACAAAGCAACGGTCACAAGACCAGTTCACAAGAACAAAGTGTCAAGAGGTCCAATGGTGATCCCCGATCGATCCTAGGGAAGGGTTACAGGCACGTTGGCCTGGGGGGTTATGGGCGCACTCACCCGCTACACAAACAAGCCCTTTTATCCCAGTGGTTAGTGGCTGGGATTCTGACATGCTATCAGAGCGAAGGTCTCGGGTTCGAATCCCAGTGTGTGCACCTCGGGCATCCCAGTGCGGGGGGGTGTCAAAGGTCCACTGGTGATCCCCGATCGATCCTAGGGAAGGGTTACAGGCACGTTGGCCTGGGGGGTTATGGGCGCACTCACCCGGTACACAAACAAGCCCTTTTATCCCAGTGGTTAGTGGCTGGGATTCTGACACAAAGCAACTCTCGGGGTGAATCTCAAAATCACCACACAGTCCAAGAACAAGTAAGGGGCCACAAGGCCAGTCCATATGCAAGCATATAGCAGGTATTGTAAAGTGTCGGCTATAGGACACGAGGGACTCTCTACAATTGCATAAAAAAGTGCTTGGGTAGACATTAAGGCGGCATAGTCCACTTATTTATTACCTATGATTCCGTTATTTAGGGTGTACGACTCAATTTGGGGTGGGGGGGTCTTGTATTCATAACAAAAAACACCCTTCGTGTGCAAATTTGGTGAGAGCAGCGAGGCAGATCTGTGTCAGAATTCGAATCTGACACAAATTAAGTGTCATATTCGAGTCTGACAAAAAAACCAGTCAGAATTCGAATTTGTGCCAGTAAAAACTGATGTGCAATAGCAATAACAACTACTGTATACAGAAAAGGGGGGTCTTATGATGATTAGGGGCAGAAAGGGGGGTCACAAAACCTACCACAATAAGAGTCCCACTACCCATTCAAGAACCGCGCGGGACCCTTATACCGGCGGGTCCTATAGCCCACTTTACGGTATAGGAGATGCAAGAGTACAAGACAAGCAAGACAAGCATCTCTACGTAAGCAAGGGGCCATAAGGCTAGTCCACAAGCAAATATATAGCAAAGATAGTAAGATGCAAGAGTACAAGACACAGCATCTCTACGCAAGTAAGTGGGGGCCTGTAGACACAAGGCCTAGCTGGGTGCAGAAACGCTGGTGGTCACAAGGCGGCAACGCCTTGGTGAAGATATCTGTTGTGTTAGACTTAGAGACCACACGTCTCACGAGTGCCTGACCACGCAGCTGCAACTCGCACAGAAAGAAGTACCGAACCTGGATGTGCTTCGCGTTCCCAACAAGTCAGGGCTCCTCAACGAGATAGCAGACCTGTTGTCAGCAAACAAGACAGGGAGAGTGCGAGGCCGCTCACCAAGTTCGGTGGGGCAAGGTGACCATTCCGCTTGGAATGGAGGTGGGAACGAATGACCCACTTCTCATTCCCATCGAGTTGTCTTCATCTTCAGAGGTGACGGAGGTGTCACATGGCTTGGGAGGTGCTGAAGGGGAGGCAGCAGAGGTGGAGGGAGTGTTGCAGTAAGAGGAGGCCCCTGTAGCTAAGAGAGGTGATGCCGAGGAGGAGGTGCAGCAGCCTACACCATCCCCTACACTTCCACCAAGGCGGACAACCCAAGGGAAGCGTGGTGCTGTCCGTGGTGGAGCTAAGGAAGGTGCAGCCAAGGAGAGGCCCAAGAAAGCTGATCACCCAAGGGATTTCCTAAAGTATGAAAGGCTTGGGGGTCCCAAGGCATTGCTTGTCCAGGAGGAGGAAGATGATGAGGAGAAGGGAGCCGAGGGAGAGATGGAGCAGATTTGTTGCTTCGGTGTCAACTTACCTCATGAACCGGCTTCAATGGAGGAAGCACTTGCTGGAGATGATCGAGAGGCTTGGTTGGCTTCAAGGGAGGATGAGTTTCAGAGCCTCATGGAGAATGGAACATGGACCCTCACCAATCTGCCGCCGGGAAGGAAGGCATTGGACTGCACGTGGATATTACGTGTGAAGACCGATGCGGAGGGGAAGTTGGAGAGGCGCAAAACAAGGCTTGTGATCAAGGGCTTCCAGCAGAGGGAGGGGGTTGACTTTCAAGAGGTATTTTCTCCTGTTGCCGAGGCTCCTACGCTCCGGGTGTTGCTAGCAGCCGCTGCTGTTTGTGGCTGGAAGGTGGCGCAAATGGATGTGAAGACGGCGTTTCTCTATGGCGTGGTAGATGAGGAGATCTACATGAAGCAGCCAGAGGGGTACGACGATGGGAGCGGACGTGTTTGCAGGCTCAACAAGGCCATCTATGGCCTCAAACAAGCTCCAAGGTGCTGGTATGCAAGGCTGGTGGAGGCGTTGGAGGCTCTTGGCTTCAAAGTTAGCGGGTGCGACAAGAGTCTCTTCATGACCGAGGGGGAGGAGGAGAAGGTGTTTCTCCTTGTCTACGTCGATGACATTTTCCTCTTCTCTCCATCCCTGGAGAGGATCAAGGAGGTGCAAGGGAAGCTGAAGGGAACCTTTCAATGCAAGGACCTTGGAACTGTGGGGTATTACCTTGGTCTTCACGTGGAGAGGGACGAGGTGAAGGGATGATTGAGGCTTCACCAACACAAGTACCTTGCAGCCATGGGGGAGAGGTATGGGCTGGAGGAAGGGAGGAGTGTGAAGACTCCTCTACCCTCAGGGTTTCAGCTACACCTTGATGAAGAGGAGGGTGAGGTGTTGGAGCCCGAGTTGCAGCGTCGGTTCCAGTCAATGGTGGGGAGCTTGATGTATGCTTCGGTCAACACTCGCCCCGATATTGCGTTCTCGGTTTCGCAGCTAGCTCGTGTGGTGTCTAGGCCCCTTCAAGAGCACCTTGATGCAGCAGAGAGGCTGGTGAGGTACTGCATGGCAACCTCAAGGGTGGGGCTGCAATATTCAGTGCATGGGCAGCTGAAGCAAAAGGGAGTGGAGGAGGTGAGCACGAAGACCGGTGCACCTGCAAGGCGTGGACACTTGTACCTCTCGTGCTTCACCGATGCTACCTGGGCAAGTGACATCAGTGATGCAACATCCCATGGTGGCTATGTATGCTGTGTTGGAGGGAGTCCAGTGAGCTGGAAGTCTAAGAAGCAAGGGGAGATAGCTCACTCATCAACGGAGAGCGAGTACATGGCGTTGTTTCATGGGGTGAAGGAGGTGGTTTGGATGAGGAGGTTGCTTGAGGAGTTGGGGCAGGAGCAAGAGGGTCCTACACCTGTGTTTTGTGACAGCCAAGGAGCAATTGCAATGGCTCGCAATGCTGTGCTCCATGGGCTGAACAAGCACATGCATATCAAATGGCATTGGGTGAGGAAGGAGGTGAAGAAGGGCACGGTCTCCTTGCACTACATCAACACTACCAAGCAACCTGCAGATTTCTTGACCAAGCGGCTTGCAGAGCATCAGCATTGGACCTGTGCCACCTTGTGTGGCATGTCCTTCAACTAAGGGAGGCAGCATTAGGAAGCAGCTAAGGGGTGAATGAGAGCACGATGAGGGGGAGTTTGTTGTGCCAACACACTAGTGGCACGGTCATCGCACTCCCATTCAGCCTACAAGCCTGCTCAGCTTCTGGAATATTTAGGGGAGGTTCTTCAAGAAGTGGTATCAGAGCCAAAGGTCTCCGGATCGAATCCCAGTGTGCGCCAAGTGAGCGCCAGTGCCCTAAAGAGCCCCAAGTGAGGGGGAGACGACCCCAGTGAGGGGGAGATTGTTGGTGGGGCACTGGGATCGTCCCGAGTTGAGTGTGGGAGGGCTACAGGCACGGCCTGGGGGGTTAAGGGTGTGCTACCCACCATACAAACATGCCCTTTTAACCCAGTCGGTAGCAGGCTGGGCCAACACGAGTAGTGCCACTCACTAGGTGGTAGGCATAGTCAAGACGGTGGGAAGAGGTAAAACCAGCGACAGTGGTAACAAGACCCGAGGCGGACAGGGGGGGGGGGGGCAGTCGGATGAGTTACCAGTGAGGACAAAACACAGGAAACACAGTAATGAATGACACAGGAGGCTGTGGAAGGACTGGAGCAGGTGAAACATGAGAGCAGAGTACAAGGTGAAATGGGCCGTCAGCACGGTAACGAGACCGACGAGGCTCATGAGACACATCGCGACTGATGGGAGAGCGACGAGTCCACGAAGATGAGGCAAGGGAGTCAACGGGGGGAACAGGGGGGGACGGTAGCGGACCACGGACCAAGCGTTCAGGTCGGGCAGGTCTCTGCCCCGCCTCCTCTGGCGTCTGCTGCGGCAGCACCTACCCCTGCTGCTGCTCCTGCTGCTCCAGGTGTGGCTCCTCCTCTACTCTCTCCTACGGCTGCTACAACTGCACCTGCTACTATGGCCGTGACTCCTCCTCTACCCTCTTATGAGCAGCCGCAACTGCACCTGCTGCTGCGGCCGGAACTCCTCCTCTACTCTCTCTTGGTGTGGCTGCAACTCCATCTGCTGCTGCAGCCGGGACTCCTCCTCTACTCTCTCCTGGTGTGGCTGTAGCTGCACCTGCTGCTACGGCCGTGACTCCTCCTTTACTCTCTCCTTACGCTCCGACAGAGATTGCTCCTGTTGCTATTGTTGTTGCTGCTGCTGCTGCCGTGCCCTCTCAAACCGCTCCCGCTCCTCCCTCTCAAAACGAGGAAGACACTGCTCAAGTGTCAGGAAACGTACGGTGCGCGGTGTAGGCACCGAGGTGCCAGTGCCTCCAGCTCTAGTACCCCCATAACCAGAACCTCCACCTGGGCCTCTTGTACCTTCGGCAAGAACACCCCCAGACTCCAGAGCGACCGGTTGCGGAGGCGAACGAGGAGGGAACTGCGGAACTCACAGGAAGCCAGGGGGTGAGGCGGGGCGAGGCCGCCGACTCGAGGCAGCCGTGTCCTCTGCAGGAGTGGCCTCAACACCCACACCCCTTGCACCCCCAGAGCCAGCACCACCAGCCCCAGTAGCCCCAATACCCTCTCCCTCCGCAACTGCACCTCCCACACCCCCAGACACGACAGAGACTGGACACTGAGGGGGAGAATACTACGGGGTAACGTGCGACACACCTGACAAGGCAGGATACGAAGGGGGGGGGGGACTACCGGGGCGACGGGGGGGAGGGGGGCTCAGAGGTGAGGAACAGCGGGGGGGGGGGGGAGGGGGGGGGAGGGGGGATACCTAAGAACCTCGGTGGGGGCGACTCCTGTAGTAACTGACCGACTCGTCAAAAGTGACGTTCTGAGAGGCAAAGAACTAGTTGGTGACCGTGTTGTAGAACTGCCAGCCAAAGGCGCCGCGTGGGAAGCAAAAAAAAATACAGGCACGGGTGCGCGCAGACAACATGTTCCCGCCAGGGGCACGAACGTGAGCCAGGGAATCCCAGACGCGGTAGTCAGACGCCCGGAGAACCTGTCCAAAGGGAGACGGGCGTCACCGGTATTCGTGCGTCACTAGGCCACGGGTTCAGCTGATGCGCGGCGTACCGCACTGCCTGAAACCACGGGAACTGGGGGGCACCGTCATGGCACATGGAGGTCCGGACAACCTCCATGACCAGGCCGATGCGTCACTCAGCTACCCCGTTTTGCTGCGGCAAGTGTGGTAGCGTGTAAGACTGGATGATCCTCCGACCCTGACAGAACGTCTCCAAACGAGTGGAGGAAAACTCACCACTACGATCCGAGTGCAGGCGGAGCCCACAAAGGCCCTGGGCGCCACCCCTTTCTAGCAGCCACTGCTCGAGGACGGTAGGCACGTTAGCCTTCTGTCACAAGAGTAAAACCGTGGTGTAGCGGGAGTAGTTGTTCACCACAATCAAGAAGTAGCGCTCCTGACGCGGGCCAGGGACTGGGGAGGGGCCCCAGACGTCCAAGTGCAGGCTCTGGAAGGGAGTCGTGGTGGGGGGAAACGAGGAGTGAGGGGTAGCGCGCTGCCGACCCTCGACGCAACGAGTGCGCAGCGGCGCAGGCGAGCGAGGAAGCGGGGCGAGCGACTGTGTGAGACCTGAGACCAGACGGTGGTGTACCATCCTACTAAGATGCGGGAAGGACGGGTGCCCTAGACGGTGGTGCCAGAGGACCGACGGGTGGGTGAGTGACAGACACTCGCCCGACACAGCAGCTTCCTGACATGACTTGACCTGACCTGACCCAGTGTGGTGAGAACCAGTGTTCTACGAGTACAAACCAGAGCCTGGCTCCCTGTGAAAAGTGGCCAGTAGCGCCCCAGTGGCACCGTCTGTGCAAAGGGCAACAAGCTCATCCAAAGGGAAAGTATCGACTACTCCAAGGTCGTGGAAGTGACTGACATCCACCAAGTTCTGAAGAACGAGGGGGTGTAGAAACCTGTATGGACCCTAGAGGGGACCGCAGGATACGGGAGAGTGATGGTGTAGTGAGCTATGACTAGTCCTACTGTGGCGTCAGCCAAGGCGATAGTGGCTGGAGTGGTGTAAGTTCGGTGCAGTCGCGGAAGAAACAGCTAGACGCCCCTGAGTCGAGGGTGAACGAAAGAGGCGCAATCGCTTAGGTCGAACCCGTGCCAGCGACAAGGGTAGGCACTGGGCCGGCTATGACTGCAGCTCCCACACAAAGACCCTCAGAAGCACCTAGGCTATAAACTACACAAGCACCAAGCCTAGAGACACAAGGCTCTACACTAGCAACCGGCAAATGTCCTAAGCTAGGTGCATGCAAGGCAACTCGTCCGACAACACTAGTGTTATCAAAATTCATCGTCTAAAAAACTTCAGACATGGACATGAGATAAATATCGTAACCATGGAGAGACAGAGAACGCCAGTGCGGGAGAGTCTATTCAAGTCCAAATCGCTCACAGTAGAGGTCGTCGAGGCGACTATAGCAGCGGGACGCGGAGTGGTCACAACGCTTGCAGGTAGTGCCAGCACCAGGGCCAGTTAGGATCTGGTACTCGCAGGGACCGACATCGCGACCACCGCGGGAGTGCTGCATCTGCTGCCGCTGGCACTGATGCCGCAGAACTCTAGAGGACGCCATGGCTGGAACTACAGGCGGTCAGGAATGGTCGAGTGCGGCTAGGAGCACTTGAGCGCGGTCGAGTACGGTCCGCTGCGGTCTAGTGCGATGGAAAGCGGCTAAAAGCGATCAAATGTGATTGGGTGCAGGTGGGCGTGGTCTAGTATGGTGGGGAGCGGTCTAGTGCGGTTGAGAGTGACTAGGAGCCGTCAGGTGCGATAGCGTACGGTCGAGTGCGGTCGGATGCGGTTGGGTGCACTTGGATATGGTCAGGTGCGGTCTAGTGCGTAGGGGAGCAGTCTAGTGCGGTGGGGAGCGGTCTAGTGCGGTGAGGAGCGGTCTAGTAAGGTGGGAAGCGGTCGGCCAGAACATATCGAAGGCATGGGGCGGCTGTTGTTGGCGCTCGCTGCTGTTGCTGGCGTTGGCTGCTGTTGCTGGCGCTAGCTGCTGCTGCTCGCGCTAGTTGCTGCTCGCGCTGGCGTGGGACGACGCGCTGCAGCCATTGCGGATCGTGCTAGGACTCGACGGGCCAAGGCAAGGGACAAGCGATGGGCTAAGGCGAGGCATGGGCGACGGGCGCGATGGGCTAGGGTTACGGGCGCGAGCGCGACGGGCTTGGGTTACAGGCGCGGGCGCGACGGGCTAGGATTACGGGCGCGGGCGCTAAGGCCACGGGCGACGGGCACTAGGTTTACGGGCGACGGGCGTCGGGTGATGTGTGACCTAGGTCGTGACAAGAGCGGGGGCTACGAAACGAACGTGGGCCCGCGGGGGGCACACTATAGGAAGAACGAGAGTGTCCGCGAGGGCCGCACAATGGGACGAACGGGAGCGCTCGCGAGGGCAGCGCTATGGGACGAACGGGAGGCCCGCGGGGGCCGCGCTACGAGACGAACGGGAGGCCCGCGGGGGGGGCACACTACGGAACGAACGAGGGGCCTACGGGGGGCCGTACGACTTGACGAACGTCCCCGCGGGAGCCGCGCTACAGGACAAACGAAGGGGCCACGGGGGCTGCGTTACAGGACAAACGAGGGGCTCGCGTTGGGCTATGGGGCACATCGGGACGGCAGGCTATGGCGCCTACGAGCTTTTAGCGACGGGCGGGGCGCGGGGTGGTGGGCCCGTAGGAACAAAACTCGCTCTGATACCATGTCAAGTTAAGGACTGTGGAATGAGTGACTAGAAAGAAGCAGTACAATGAAACATATAGCAAACCCTAAAGGGGGTTGTACCCTCTACTGCATAACTCACTGTAACACCTAGACTAAACGAACAAACTATAACAAGTATAGTTTGACACAGCCCTCCGTCGCAAGGGTAAAACCGTGGTGTAACGGGAGTAGTTGTCCACCACAGTCAAGAAGTAGCACTCCTGACGCGGGCCAAGGACCGAGGAGGGGCCCCAGACGTCCAAATGCAGGCTCTGGAAGGGAGTCGTGGTGGGGAGAAACGAAGAGTGAGGGGTAGCACACTGCCGACCCTCGACGCAGGGGATGTATGGTGGTGCAGGCGAGCGGCGGGGCGAGAGACTCTGGGAGACCTGAGGCCAGACGGTGACGCACCATCCTACTGAGACGCAGGAAGGACGGGTGACCCAGACAGTGGTGCCAGAGGACCGACGGGTGAGTGAGTGACCGACAGTCGCACGACACAGCAGCTACCTGACCTGACCTGACCTGATCTCACCTCACCCAGTGTGGTGGGACCTAGTGTATAGTGAGTACAGACCAGAGCCCGGCTCCCTGTAAAAAGTGGCCAGAGGCGCCCCAATGGCACCGACTATGCAGGAAGCAACTGAAAGTAGTGACTACACTGAGGTCGTGGAGGTGGCTGATACCCACCAGGTTCCTGGAGAACGAGGGGCTGTAGTAACCTGTGAGAAACCCAAAAGGGGTCGCCGGACACGGGAGAGTGGTGGTGCTGTGGGCAATGACAGGTCCCACTTAGGGGTCAGCCAAGGCAATGACTGGAGTGTGTAGTGACGTGAGGTCGGTGCAGTCGTGGAAGAAACAGCTGGACGCCCCAGAGTTTGGGGTGATTGAAAGTTGTGCTGTCGGTGAGGTCGTACTCGAGCCAGCGACGAAGGTTGGTACTAGACTAGACTAGTGGTAGCTGCAACTCCCACGACCGAGAGCGGTGGGGAGCAGCTAGAAGGAGTCAGGTGTGGTGAAAAAACGGCAGAAGCAGTCGGGTACGGCGGGGAGCGGCTACGAGCGGTTGGGTGCGGTGAGGAGCGGCCTAGTATGGTCTAGTGTGGTCTAGTGCGGTGGAAAATGGTTAGAAGCAGTCGGGTGTGGTCTAGTGCGGTTGGGAGTGGCTTGGATGGGTCGTAAGAGGGTGGGGGCTATACTTGGTGTTAAAGTAATAAATATCAGGGTAGCGGGTGCGGGTACGTGTGAGGTAGCGGGGGGGTGCGGGGGGAGGAGGGTGCAGGTTTGGGTTTCTAGGTGGGTCTAACAGGTGTGGCGGCTGCTTCCAGGTGTGGCAGCGGGTGGGGCAGCTTGTGGGGTGGTGGCTAACGTGTGGGGCGACTTCTAGCAGGTGGGGTGGCAGGTAATAGGCGGGGAAGCGGGTGGGGCAGTGGGTGGGGCGGTGGGTAATGGGTGGGGCGGCGGGTAACAGGGCAACAGGTGGGACAACGGTGAATGGGTGGGGCGGCGGTTTTGGCAGCGGGTGGGGCTGCGGGTGAGGCGGGAGGCGACGGGTGAGGCGGCGGGTAAGGCGACTGGGGACGGGTGAGGCGGCGGGTAAGGCGACCGGCCGCGCATGCACGCAGCTGCTGCTGCGCGTGCGTGCGGATGACATGCGTGCGGTGGCGCGTGCAGCTACGGCTGTGCGTGCGCGTGCGGCTGCGCGCTAGGGAGCTAGTGGCTGACGCGCGGGGCTAGCAAGCTGACGGGTGTCGAGCGGGGCCAGCGGGCTGACGGGTGACGAGCGGGGCTAGCAGGCTGACGGGTGACGAGCGGGGCTAGCGGGCTAGCACATGACGCGCAGGGCTAGGGGCTGACGGGTGACGAGCGAGGCTAGCAGGCTGACAGGTGACGAGTGGGGCTAGCGGGCTGGCATGTGACGCGCGGGGCTAGGGGCTTAACGGTGACGAGCGGAGCTAGGGCTGACGGGTGACGAGTGGGGCTAGCGGGCTGAGAGGTGACAAGGCGCTACGGGTGACTAGGTGCTAGGGTGACGAGGCGCTATGGGCTAGGTCGAGGTACGGGGCGGTGGGCCCATAGGATCTTACTGCTCTACACCATATTAACGTGACAACTGCTGAATGGAATATACAGGAAGTTATATCCGGTAAACCCTACCCTAACCGTAGGTCAAGAATGTACACCTAGACCAACAAATATAAGCTATAACAAATATAGCTTGACACCTCCTCCTCCTCTCGCCCATATGCCGAGCTCGTCGGGTCGCTGATGTATGTCATGATCAGCGTGCTCGCTTGCTTCGTTGCCACCGGCATGGTCCTTGGTTCCGCGGTTGCCACCCGCTTGCAGATCACCAGGGACACGCTCGCACCGTAAGACTGACTCAGTCACACATGGTGCTTGATGACATGTACTCGCCCGGACCTCGCTTATCCTCTCAGCGTCCTAGCTCGCTTTGTTGCAACTTGGAGACACCGTCGTTTTCACTGGGTGGCTATTGTGAGGGCAGTTGGCGACAACATCAGGCAAGGGGCTTGTGCTGGGAAAGAGAGCCAGTACTACTGACCGGGCACTGCGGCTCGTCCTACCCCAACGACGTGGAGACCAGCAGGTCTACCCAGGGTTACTGCTTCAGCTTGAGCTCTGGAGCGGTGTCGTGGAGGTCTACCCGGTCGTCGTTCGTAACTTTGTTGAGTGCTGAAGCCGAGATCTACGCTAGTGCCATGGCTGCTCAGGATCTACGCTGGTTGACCTACTTGCTCACTAACCTAGGTGAATGGACTTGCTATGCATCGGCCATGTTCACTGATGATCCTCCTTTGTCAAGAGCCTCAAATGGAGAGCAGAGTGAAGCACATCGACTTGCAATACTTCCTGCTGCGAGAGCTGCAGTGACGCGGCCAGACACGCTTGGACTTTGTGGCCTCAGCGGCCAACACTGCAGACATCTTCACCAAAGCCCTTCAACCTGGTGACTACCACAGGTTTTGTCTGCAACTTCGCCTTGTTTAGAAAGGCCCTTGGTTGTTGTAGGTCTCCTGTTTCTTGCCGTGCTTCTCTCGTCATTTATATATTGTTGCGTACTGCTGGCCTTGTGGCCCTACGGCATGCTCTCAAACTGTGTGGTGACTTTGTGATCCACCCTGAGCTTTGTGTTGTTTCCCTTGCTTGTTTGAATGCCCTTCGTTTGGCCTATGGGGGTGTGTCAAATGTTACATTAGCTCTTAGTCTACAATAAGTAGGATACAACACAACCCTTGTAGGGTTGCTATTTCTATCCCTTGTTCATACTCACACACATTCCTATTGTTCAGTTTCTAAGAAGGCATGGGATATTGTACCTACTCCAGTGTCAAACTGTCAAGAACTGAATGATGGCATTGACAATGTTGGTTGGGGTACATAAACCTAACCCTAACTGCTGTACCCCATATAACACACCTCACTAAGGGCTACAATCTTAGACACACCCCCATAGCCAAAGTGAAGGGTGTCAAGCACAATCAAAATAGTACGGTCACAAGACCAGTCAGAAAGAAGCAAAGCTCAGGGTGGATCACAACGTCACCACACACTCTGAGCACAAACAAAAGAGCCGCAAGGCTAGTCCAAGAGTTTACAGAGGTATATGCAAAGCGTACAAACAAAGAAAGAAGAGAACACAAGACTACAAAAGACGAAAACATGTGTCAACAAGACCTAACTGCACACAACACCTCTGGTGGTCACAAGGCGGAAGCACCTTGGTGAAGATGTCTGCAGTGTTGGCCTCGGACTCCACAAAGTCAAAGCAAGCCTATCCACGCCTCTGCAACTCTCGCAGAAGAAAGTACCTGACGTTGTTATGCTTCACTCTGCTCTCCAGTCGAGGCTCTTGACAGAGGAGAATCGTCGCCTTGTTGTCGTGTCGGGTAGGGGTGCGGGCCTGGAGAAACGTGTGGAGACCAAGGAGGAACGCGTGGACCTCCACCGTCAGGTACTTTCGCCTGGTGCTTTGTCAGGTAGGGGTGCGGGCGCGGAGTAGTGTTCGGAGCAGGGGCAGCACCAGGACTACCCTCCAAGGCCCCAGCCGCACCACCCCCAGAGCCAGCACCACCAGAAGTAACAGGGTCAGTCCCAGGCTCTCCAGGTCCAGCAGAGGGCGCACCCCCAGTCGTAGCACCCCCAGGGACAGCTCGACTAACACCAGCTCCCCGAAGACTAGAGGCTCCTACAGGCGCGGGCTCAGCCTCAACTCCAACACCCTTAGAACCAAGACCTCGCACAGGTACACTCTCAGCACCAGCTCCAACTCCTCTAGAGCTAGCACCTCCAGGGTCCTCGCCATGAACATCGGCTCCCGCAGGGTCTGCAGTAGGCTGTGAGGAGGACTGCGGGGAAGGAGGCTGCACCTGAGGGGCTACCGAGGGGGGAGGGGTAGCGTGGGACACACCTGACGGGGCTGGACCAGGGGGGGGAGGCTGTACTGGGGGGCAGGAGGGGGAGCGGAAGTCAAGAAGATAGGGGGAGGAGGAACCAGGAGACCTCGACAAGGGTACCAGACGTAGTAGGGGACGGACTCGTCAAAATGGACGTTACGGGAGTCAAAGAATCGGTGAAGGGGAGGGTGGTAAAAGGTGAAGTCAGAGGAGTCCTCAGGGAAACCAAGGAAGACACAGGGAATGGCGCGAGGCGAGATCTTGTCCGCGGAGGTGTCGCGAACAAGTGCCAAGCAACCCCAGACACGAAAACGCGACGCAGCACCAGGGGACCCGGTCCAAAGACTGGTCGGTGAAGCCTCTGGCCGAGAGACACGTGGCCAGAGGTTCAGCTGGTGAGCGGCGTACCGAACCGCGTAGGGCCACAGAAAATGGGGGGCATGGGCGTGAGTCAAGGAGGTGCGGGCGATCTCCATGACCAAGCCTATGCGGCGCTCAACAACCCCATTCTGCTGTGGAGACTCTGGAAGCATCTAGGATTGACGGGTGCCCTTCTCGCGACAGAATCCAGCGAGAATGCCGGAGCGAAACTCACCCCCGCGGTCGGAGTGAAGACAGCTGACACGACGACCACGAGTGTCCTCAGTGGTAAGCAACCACCGGATCGGCGTAGAAGTCACCTGAGACTTCTTCGTCAGGGGGAACACCGTGGCGTAGCGAGAGTAGTCATCAACGACCACCAGAAAGAAACTTTCTCGCTCATGGCCAGGTCGAGAGGCGGGGCCCCAGACGTCCAAGTGGAGAGTCTCAAAGGGCTCGGTGGCCGGACGAAGGTGAGGAAGAGTGAGGGGGGCGCGCAGCCAACCCTCGACGCAGGGGCCGCAATGTGGTGCAAGCGAAGGCGGCAGCGACGGCAAGACACGCGGGAGGCCTAAGACAAGACGCTGACTAGACATAGCACGCAGGCAAGGAATGGACGGGTGCCCCAGCCGGTGGTGCCAAAGAACAGTGGGGTGGGCAAGCGACCAGCAGGAATAAGACGCAGCAACTCGACCAGACACAGGAACCTAACCAGACACAGCTACCTGGTAAGGCGCAGCAACCTGGCGAGACGCAGGGACCTGACGGGGGGCAGTGACAGGGGTCGGGGGCAGTAGCTGTTGCTGCTGCTGCTGCTGTTGTTGCTGCTGCTGCTGCTGCTGCTGCTCAGGGGAAAGTGTGAAGGGTGTAGAGACCAGAGCCCGGCTCAGCGGTAAAGGTGGCCAGAGGCGCGTACGTGTCACCGTCTACACAGGCTGCAGTCTCCCCAGAAGGCTCAATCCAAACACCCACGTGACTACTCACGAGCGGCCTCACACCCACCAAGTTCCTGGAGAACGAGGGGACGTGGAAGCCCGTCAGGAAACCCGAGGGAACAGCTGGGCACGGAAGCGTAGTAGTGTAGCGAGCAGTGACTGGTCCCGAAGTGGGATCAGCCAGTGCTACAGAGACCGGCATAGGAAGCGGAGTAAGCGTCATGTGGTCGCGGAAGAAACAACGCGAAGCTCCGGAGTCCAGGGTGAAAGACAAGGAAGCGTCCTCCGGAGCTGCTCCTAGACTAGTGTTTACACAAGTACCTACACTAGCAACAGGCACCTCAGCAACACTAGCACCTAAGCTACAAACATTCGAGTAAACAGAGTCAAAAGCACTAGAGTCAACAACAGCATACATAGCATGAGGAGTTCCTAAGAGATCAAGCAACTGAGAAGCAGACATGCCCCACAGGGCGACAGCGTGTGAGTGAACAAGAGGAAGCCAGTCAGGGGCAGGGCCGTCGACGCCGTAGGCCGCGCGAAGAGTGTCAGTGAGCTGAGCAAAGCACTGACCCGGGGTGTGGCTGTGGCCACAGGGGAGGCCTCTGCGAGTACCTGTCTGGACGACATAGGGGCAGGGAGGGTGGACGGCACCGCGCGACAGCTGATGCAGTCTTGACCCCTACCCCGGAAACTTTTGCTGACTCTGCTGCTGCTGTGGCTATTGCGAGAGGAGTGGCTGTTTCTGCTGCTGGCGCTGAGTCAGGTACCAAGCCGCCACTCCGGCACCTCCAGCTGGCAGTCCAGTAGGTGCCTGACGAACCCGAGCGTCACCTCCACCAGCTGCAGCAGGGGAGTCACTAGCCGCTGCACGAGGCGCTCCTCCAGCTCCTACACTCCCACCACCGCCGCTCGCCACGCCACCTCCGCCGCCTCCGCCCGCACCCTGACCGCCCCTCTTGCCACTCCTACCCCTAGACCGCGAAGAAGTTGTAACAACAGCTGCGGTCACGTCAGTAGCGACAGTGGCGAGGGAGGCAGTAAAGGTGGGCAGCTGAGGGACAGTGCACCCGTGAAATAATGGAGGGGGCACATCACCAGAGGCGGAGGCTACCGAGCGGAGGTTGCTCTCGACGTCCTTGAGGGCAGACTCAAGGACGCCGATAGTGAGCTCGCTAGGGTGCTTCAGAAGAAGCGCGTCACGAACCGAAGCAAGGCGGTCAGGGAGGCTAGTGGCGATGAAGTAGATAGTAATCGCCATGGGGGGAGGGAGCAGTGCAAGCTCAGCGTCAGTGCAGACAGCGCCGTAGCTAGAATCGAGCGAGCGCATGTGAGCGATCGAGTCAGTAGATCGCTCAAACGAGGCAAGGTCAGGAAACAAGAACGGGAGGAATCGGCGACCAAGAAAGATAGTAGTGGGAGTAGCGTAGCGGGCCTTGATTGCAGTCTGGAACTCACTAGCCGTGCGAACCTGAGTGAAGTGGGTCTCCTCAGACTCAGGGAGGAGGCTGCTAAGGGCGATGCAGGCCGCAGCGTCACGTGCCTTCCACGCTGTCTAGTCAGCACGTTGGCGTGCATAACTGTCTCTGTCTGTAGTGGTGGTGGCAGCGCCTAAGGGTGCAGGGTCAGGGGGCGCAGTAAGGTCATCGGAAGAGTGCGCCCACAGAGACTCATCTGCCTGGACCTGAATCTCTAGGAGGCGTTACGCACGCAGGAGCCAGACAGAGAACTCGATTGGCCTACCCTCGGCGTCGAAGCGCAGAACCCTAGGGGTCGCCATAGCGATAGCGATCAGGTGTGAACTGGAACTGCCAAAACCCTAAGCGCCAAGTGGGGCGGAACGGACTAGTGAGGGGACGGACGGCACTGGCGCGATGCGGCTGGACGGGATGCGCGGCGCGACAGGACATGACGGCTCTGGCGCGGCACGGCAGAGCAGGAAGGGACGGGACGCACGCGGCGCGACGCTGTACGATAGGCTGGGCGGGACGAGCGCGGCGTGGCGCTGCATGGTAGGCAGGGCGGGACGCGCGCGGCGCCACGCCGCGCGGCAGGCAGGACGGGACGGGCGTGGCGGAAGCGACGCGACGGGACGGGACTGTGCCAGGCGACGCGACGGGACGAACGGGACGGGCGCGACGCGGCGACCAGGCGCGACGCAGCGGACGGGACTGGAGAGGCGCGACGCGACTGACGGGACTGCAGAGGGGCGACGCGACGGACGGGACGGGCAGGGACGGGACGGGACGGACGAATGGGACGGGCAGGGGGGGGGGGGGGGGGGGGGGGGGGGGGGGGGGGGGGGGGGGGACGCGACGCGACTAACGGGACGGCAGGGGGGCGACGTGACGAACTGGACGGGACGGGCAGGGGGGGGGGACGCGTCGCGACGGGGAAAGCGGGCGGGACGCGACCGGCAGGCGCAGCGAGCACTAGGGCACAGTATGGGACATGCTCGGGTACGGTAGGGCGTGACGAACACTAGGGTACGGGACAAGCTCGGGCGCTACGGACGTAAACGAGAGGAACGGGATCCCACAGGATCCTAACTGTTGGGCTGAGAAATAGCCTTTAGGATCTTTTCAAGGCTAGATTTCCTGATAGAGATGTTGTAATTGCGGAAGCGTTTTAATGAGAAGTGTTGAACCACCTTGCGCTGGTATGTGAGGGCAAGATAGATTGATTATAAAAGGAAAGTACAAGCTTTTTACAAGATTACAAGAAATATGAAAAGATCCAATAACCGTTTTACTGTTGCTGTTGCGGTTCGATGTAGTGTCGACTCGGGCAACTGCTCAGTATTGAGTCAGTTGTTGGTCCTTGCTGTCGCGCTGTATTTGTCGAGTCAAAGGTCAGCGACCTTTGACCTTCGCGTAACCTCCGGCTGTTACTTTTCTGTCAACCTCCTCGGTTGACTCACTGTTGCTGCGCTGTAGTTCGCCTCGTTTACAGTTCGATGTTGCGACACACAAGAAGCGTTAAATCATTTGTTTCCAACACTCCCCTTCGCTTCTGGAGTGTCGTTGCTGGTGACGTGGCCTTGTCCAGTCAGCAGCATGCAGTACTCGAACTTCTGCTTTCCAAGTTTCTTGGTCAAATAGTCAGCTGCCATCTCGGATGTGGGGCAGTAAGATAGCTCGAGTCTCCCCTTCTCGATCTCGTCTTTTACGAAGAAATATCGCAGGGCGATATGCTTCGTCCGGTTCGCGAACCCGTTCTTGTTCGCTATGCGAATTGCTGACTGGTTGTCGCAGAACAGAGAGAAGCTGGGTAACTGGGCCATCTTCGTTTCTTCTAGTAGTTCGCGAATGTACAGACCTTCCTTGGTGGCTGAGCAGAGTGCAATGTATTCTGCTTCAGCTGAGGAGAGAGCGATTAATTCTTGTTTGCTCGACTGCCACGAGATAGGTCCGATAGGCTCGAGTCGGTAGATGTAGCCGGTGCGCGAGCGCCTGTTGTCGGAGTCGCCGGCGTGGTCAGCATCCACGTAGCCGATTAACTTAGGCGTTGTAGTTCCCATTTTGTGATAGGTCAGGCCGATTGTCGGGGTGCTGACAAGGTAGTGGAGTGCGCGATCGAGCTCCGCCAAGTGCTCTGCTTCAGGATTTCAAAGGTAGGTGGCGAGTTGGCTCGCTGAGTACGATAGGTCCGGTCGGCAGGTGACGGCTGCGAAGAGCAGGCACCCTAGCTTTCGCTGATAGTCACGTATGCCGGCGGGCTTGAGTGGCGCGGAGGTTTCCTTGCGTTTTCCATCGGTGTAGCGGTACGGTGTAGTGATAGTGGTTGGAGTCAATCCAAAGCGCTTGGCGATAGTGTCGGTGCGGCGCTGAGATGGATCGCGTTTTCTTCTTCCTGTATGTTGAGCCCGAGGTATTGCGTTACGGTAGATGAGACGGTAAGCGTTAGATCCCGCTGCAGCTCCTCTTCGAACCAGGTTGTGACACCGTCGGTCGAGCCGGTCTAAAGCAGATCATCCACGTAGACGATGAGCAGGATGTAGTCGGCACCTTTCGTGAGACCATACATCCCTTGGTCGTGCAGTAGTTGCCGGAATCCGATGCGAATTAGTCGGGCGTGTAGGTACTGCTGCCACAGCCTCGGAGCTTGCTTGATGCCGTACATGGACTTCAGCAGTTGACAGACTTGGTTGGGGTCTGCGTTGGAGCCGTGCGGTTGCTCGACGAAGATCTCAGCATGGACGGGCGCGTATAGAAAGGCGTTGGCGACGTCAATTTGGCGAAGCTTTTTTCGCTTCATGGCTGCTAATGCGAGGAGAATCCGCAGTGAGGTGTGTCGGCTGACCGGCGCGTATGTTTCGGTGAAGTCTCGTCTGTGCTCTTGGTCGAAGCCGCGTACGACCCAGCATGCTTTAAACTTGTCGATGGTTTCGTCTGCTTTGGTTTTCACACGGAAGACCCATTTCCCGGTGAGAATGGTCTTGTTGCGTGCCACTCCGATGGGTACGATTTTCCAGGTGTTGCGTCCTTCCAATGCTTTTAACTCCCTGTCCATGGCTTCGCGCCATTTTTCCCTGTGCTCCCCCCCCAGAGCCTGCTGAACCGTGGCAGGCTCCTTAGGTGGCGCTGCTCCGTGGACCGCGGTGACAAGTCCAAGTATCTGCAGTCCACTTTGTGAGAGTCGGGGGAGATTTGGGTCCTCGGGATAAGCTGCTTTGTCTCCGGCTTCTGGATCATGTACGAAAATGGGTCCTACGCGTTCTGCTTCGTCGGTGTTGGCTTGAGCGGGTGTAACGTAACCATTGTCGGCGAAGTGATAGTAGACCTCGGCGTTGATGCTTTCGCGAGGGTTTTCGTCGTCCATGGGAACATGGACTGAGCAGTAAGGTAGAGGTCCGGCTGCTTCCGAGGCTCCGTCCACGTTCGGTTCGTCCCAGCCTGCCTCGTTTGCTGCCGAGGCAAAGGCTCGGTTACCGTTGAATCCACCTGTGGGGTCCCGTTCTTCTTCCAGGTTGGCAAGGTACGTTGAGAGGGTGAGTCGTTCATAGAAAATCACGTCAGGTGCTGCTACTGTTTCCTTCAAGTGGACGTCGAAGATTTTCCATGCGTTGTAATGTTTTTCGATGCCCAGGTGTAGTCCCCACTGTGCGCGTTGGGAGAATTGGCCAACTCGTGCAGCTGGGGGTCGGTACTCTGCCATGCAGCCTTAAACTTGAAACATTTTTGTGCTGCCCAATTTCCCTGTCCACAGCAGATGCGGTGATGCGTTGTTCGGGAGTGACGACGACGAAAGCAAGTTGTGCAGCATCACAGCATGGTCCATTGCTTCGGGCCACTGGTGGTTGGGTAGCCGCATGCCACGTAGCAGTTTGCGCATGGTGTTCTGGAGGGTCCTGTTCATCCTTTCTGCCACACCTTGTTGTTAATGGGCGTAGGGAAGAGAGATGAGCCTCTTGATGCCTCGTTCTGCCAGGTACTGCTGGAATCTTTGTGACTGATATTCCCCTCCCCCGTCTGACTGAAAACTCTTTAGTTTCGCTCCTGATTCCCGTTCTGCTGCTGGAAGCCAGGCGACGAAGGCTTCGAAGGCCATGTCGCGGCTCGGAAGATTGAAGTGCCAGACATATCACGTGGCGGCGTCGATGAACGTGATGACGTAGTTGTATGTTCCTTATCCGGGTTCGCGGTTGTACAGAATGTCGCTGTACACCTTCTCCAGTAGTGTGTATGCTGGAGCGCTCGGGTTGTGGTGAGAGACGAACGGCTGATGCGGTAAGTCGGCTTCGGGGCAGGTAAAGCATGTTCCTCGGACTCGTTGAAGCTCTCTGCCGTCGTGTAGAAGTAGTGAGTCTTTTTCCAGAACGCCTGCTCGTATCGTGATGTTTAACGTGGTGTTGCTCGGGTGTCCCAATCTTTTGTGCCAGATATCTTTGCCAGCACGATGTCCGGGTGAGCGTCTGTACAAGTCAGAATTGGAGTAGAAGCCTGCGGTGAAGTTGGCGCTTCTGTGGGCTTCGCGCGGAGTGGGAGTCAGCTGTTGCGCAGGAGTCGGTGGCGTGTCGTCGATGAGGGCTGGTGTCGTCGAGGGACCAGCGATTGGTGTCGGTGTTGTTTCTGCTACCGCTGGTGTTGTCTCTGCTGCTGCCGATGTTGTCTCTGCTGCTGTCGATGTTGTCTCTGCTGCTGCCGATGTTGTCTCTGCTGCTGCCGATGTTGTCTCTGCTGCTGCCGATGTTGTCTCTGCTGCTGCCGATGTTGTCTGAATTGTTGCTAATGCTCTTGTTCGTTCTGCCTCAGGTATAGTATGTGAATACTAGAAGCCTCCTGGATTGAAGTCGGGGTCGAGATCTGGCGGGTGTGTCCAAGAAGTGAAGTTGACGATGGTGTTGCTATCGGCGGTGCCTTGATCTGTAACAAAGTCGAGGACGAAGACGTTATTCTTCAACATTGCCTTCCCGATGTACAATCCGCCTTTCCCGTGGTACAGTTTGAACTCTTGGGTGGTGCTGTCTGCTTCAAGATGAATGCCCTTCGCCATAAGTTGGCTGACGCTCAGTAAGTTGTAGCCGAGTCCTTCTGCAATTAAGACCTTTGACATTTGCAAAATAACGTTAGTTTCTCGCGACTAAAGTTGAACAATTCCTTGTCGTCGTGTGCGCAGGTTCTGATTGTTGGCGACGGTGATGACGACTTCGCGCTGCAGTTAATGTTCCCGTTGAACGAAGCGACTCGAGGAGCACATGTGCTGTTTGCAGCAGCTATCCAAGAACCAGGTGTCTTTCCCGGACGGCTCGCTTTGGGCGATGGCTGCGTACGTCGGGTTCGGTTCTAGTGACTCGCGGCGAGGAGTCCTTTCATCGAGTAACTCTTCTGGTGAGTATTACAGTGGTGACTCAGTGACACACGAGTCAGTGATTCTTGTCATGCAGCTCACGATGTTTCTTGTGCCTTGTGCAGGTTGTGTTGATGTCGTTGAAGACTGCGTTGGCCGGTGGGGTGCGCTTGTGTGGAGGCCACTTGACTGCTTGAAGGCCAAAGTTGACGTTGCGGTGGCGTTGACTGCCGTTGATTCGGGCAGTGTGTGCGAGGATGCCCTGACGTCTTGCAGAGGTGGCAGAATGGAGGTACAAAGCGTTGTGCTTGATGCTTGTTCTGCCGGTTGTTGTTGTTGTTGTTATAGCATCGTTCTGACGTTCTTTTCTTGTGCTGCTCCTCGTGTAGGTCCATGTCTTGCTGTTCAGCGTGAATTTCGGCGCAGAGTGCTGCTTCGGAGATCTTCCCGTGGGCTCGGAGAATGTGGGGCGCGGGTGGAGCGCTAATGAGGACCAAGTCCAGCGATGATGACAGTGACGAAGGCTTCTTCTGATATTGCTCCTCCGCATCGAAGGAGTCTGTCGCGCAGTCCGCGACAACAGCTGATATACGTCATCCCTTTTTCGCCGGGTTTCATTTCCACTGTTGTCAGTTGTGCCATTAACCGACTCTGATTGACACTGTCTGTTGCTTGATACAAGTTTTTCAGGTGGCTGTACGCGAGCTCGGCGGAGTTGCCGTATCCCCGATAAGACCGGATGTTCTGCTGCTCGTTCGGTGATATGTTTCGTAGCAGGATTGTGTATGCCATCAGTGACTGATATGTATACTGCTGCTTGTCGTATTGTGTTCCGTGCGTTGGGTATGGCAGGGAACCGTCGAAGTATCCAAGAATCTGCGCGCCTTCCATCATCAGCTCGAATTCGAAGGACCAGGTATAGAAGTCCTTTCCGTCGAAGGGTGTCGATGTTTGCAGCTTTAAAACGTGTGCAAATTGGGACTATATTTGAATCGCATCTAACGTCTTCTCTTGTCCAGGTGCAGGTTGATTCGGCATGAAGCTGGTGGAGCCACGTTGAGGCTCGTATGGTGCAAAGGTAGGTTGTTGCTGATTTCCTCTTGCATATTTTGAACCGTCAAGGCTCATGGGGGTAACCCCGTTGTTGTTGTTGCTCGTAGAAGGCCATGAAGGAGAAGAATTTCTCCATCATGCTTGGGTCGAAGCCTGACGTTTGATTCGGTGGAGTTTCAGTAGACCCAGCAGCAGGTCTTGTTGCTATGCCTCCCACTGTCTGTAGGACAGAGGCTGGAGGTGGAGTAGGAGTAGTGCCGGGAGAGCCGTTAGAGGAGTTCCTCTCCTTCTGCTTAGCCATGCCTTCTGGTAGTAGTTTAAACGAGTGGAGTTTTTGCCTTGTCTGCTCTCATACCATGTTGGGCTGAGAAATAGCCCTTAGGATCTTTTCAAGGCTAGAACTCCTGATAGAGATGTTGTAATTGCAGAAGCGTTTTAATGAGAAGTGTTGAACCACCTTGCGCTGGTATGTGAGGGCAAGATAGATTGATTATAAAAGGAAAGTACAAGCTTTTTATAAGGTTACAAGGAATATCCAAAGATGCAATAACCGTTTTACTGTTGCTGTTGCGGTTCGATACAGTGTCGACTCGGGCAACTGCTCAGTATTGAGTCAGTTGTTTGTCCTTGCTGTCGCGCTGTATTTGTCGAGTCAAAGGTCAGCGACCTTTGACATCCGCGTAACCTTCGGCTGTTACTTTTCTGTCAACCTCCTCGGTTGACTCGCTGTTGCTGCGCTGTAGTTCGCCTCGTTTACAGTTCGATGTTGCGACACACAAGAAATGTTAAATCATTTACCATATCACCCCAGATAGAAACGCATATGCGCTTATAATAGAATCATTTTTTTGGGGGGGCGCTTTTAATTGAGTATCGGCCATAAGCGCCGGCGCTTATATAATGACATATATAGAAATACAACTTAAACGCACCAAATTGTACATTTCTGTCTCGTAAGTTCAATCGAGTCGAAATTTTACAGCGTCTTGAATCAGAATCGTGCGAGGGCGATTCTCTGACGCTGAACAGAGCATTTGGAACGTCAATTTGCCCGCGTGCCACCTCATCATGACTGGACGCGCAACCAGTCAGGACCTCGAAAGTCAAACAAGGTGAAAATGGGTGCTGACTCGCTTGGAAGTTGAGATTCGCTACCGTCATGCCCCAGATATACACCCAGGCCTATGTTACACCCATGCGCTTATTATCGTACCAGTGGGCTTATAACCGGTTGCCGATTATAAGCCCACCCTAAATTTGGATCATCTTTGTATAAGCGCACCCAATGAATTTTTACTCCAACGTGTGTTTTTCTAGCGAATTCGCCACTAACGCGCCAGGAGCAATCGTCGCTAACGTGCCTGGCGAAATCTTCCTTGGCCCACCTGGCGAAATTGCCACAGGCGCGCACGTGTTAGCAACATTTCAGCACGTGATAGTAAGGATTGATGCCAGGTTGGCACATTCTCGGTAAATTTCGAAGCAAACATTCTTGTGGTAGTCTCGATTGAAACCGCAAGGCTGAGATCTAGAATTCTATGTTTTTAAATCATAATTCTCTATGCGTCATTTATTTCCCCCATGGAGTTATAAAAAATGCCACATTATAAGCCCACAAACCATTTTTCCAGGTTTTTTTATACCCCCATCTGTGGGTATATCCGGGGCATGACGGTACCGTTTTAATCAGGATTGAAAAAATAAAATTATGCATGCGCTTATAATAAATCAGGGGTTTACAAGGGGGGCGCTTATAATCGAGTTCCGGCCATAAGCGCCATGCTCCAGATAGAAGCGCCGGCGCCTTTAAAGCTCTAGGCCCAAATTGCGCAAGATTACTAATCTTGCGTGCGGAGGGATGGGTTTGGGTTCGGGAGTGTTGGGAAGGTGACCTCTCTGATTTCGCCCATAACACTGGGTTTTTTCGCTGAGTCAGCGAGCTTCAGGGGGAAACTTGAGTTTGGGGCAGGGCTGAAGTTAGGCTTTTCCCCAACTCGGACGTTTTGGCTCCCTTCAAAAAACGCCCTGAAAACGCAGGGTCGGCCTAAAAACCGCTCGTAAAAATCAGGGCTGGCCTAAAAATTTCTCGTTTACGTAATTCGATAGTTCCGCGGCAATGGGGACTTCTTTCTGACAAAAGCTGATGCTGAAACACTCTGTTGGTGCACTTGTGCTGCTTTCGTGTGGAACTCTGCTCACAGAGAGCGATAGAGCATAGGTGCCTCCGATTTGGCTAAGGAACAGAGGGGGGGGGGGAGGGAAATGTTCACAAGTCCAGGAAGCGGGGGGAAAATTCTCCCTGTGTAGGGGAGGGGCCGAGGTTTGTGGGTGGTTAGTTTCAGAATAGCTAGGCAAGAATGATGAACTAGCAGAAGTTTGGGTACAAATATGAAACCCTAGTTGGGGTTGTACCCCATATTGGCTACCCCACTACAGCCTACAAGCATAATACAGTTTAACACACCCCCATAGGCAAAGTGGGGGAGAACAAAGGGTCACAAGACCAGTCCAGCAAAGCAAAGCAAAGCCCAGGGTGGATCACAACGTCACCACACTCCGAGCACAAGTAAAGGCCACAAGGCCAGTTCACATGCAGTGCTAGATATAGTACAAGACAAGCAACACAGTGATCAAAACCTAGCAAGCAAGCAACAGGATATATATAAAGTACAGTACAAAGAATGTCAAGCAGTGAGCAAGTGAGGAAACGTGGACACAAGGCCTAAAGAAGTACAGTGCCGCTGATGATCACTAGGCGGGAGCGCCTTGGTGAAGATATCAGCAGTGTTGGCCTTCGAGTCCACGTACACAAGCCGAAGCTGACCGCGCTGCTGAAGCTCTCGAGCAAGAAAGTAGCGAAGAGCAATGTGCTTCGTCCTGTGCTCCAGTCTGTGCTCCTGACACAAGGCAAGAGCCGCCTTGTTGTCACCGTACAGAACTGGAGGAGAACTAGGCCGCTCTCCCAAGTCAGTCAGCAGGTAGGTGAGCCAGCGTAACTCCTGTGCAGCCATGGCTGTGGCGTAGATCTCAGCCTCACAACTAGAGCCGAGAACAGAGGAAGAGCGGGTGGACCGCCACGAGACAGAACCAGAGCCAAGGCTGAAGGTGTAACCCTGTGACGACCGCTGCGTAGCCAGGTCGTCCACCCAAGAAGCGTCCGAGTGACCAGTGAGGACAACTCTGTCGTGTCCTCCAAGCACCAGCCCCATGCCTGATGTACTGCACAAGTAACGCAGCACCCTCTTAGCAGCCTCCCAGTGCTCTCGCCTGTGTCTCCCAGGTGCAACGTAACGAGCAAGGATGCTAAGAGGGTACGCTAGGTCAGGTCGCGTGCAAGTCATCAGGTACATGAGGCAGCCTACAAGCTCTGGGTACGGGCCACTCGGCTCTACGGACTCGTCCGAAGGTGGAGCTGAGAGCGAGTGGCTGGTAGCCAGAGGTGTGGCCTGTGGTGAGGAGAACTGGAAGCCGAAGCGCTGAAGGACCTGCTGCACCATGTGTGACTGAGTCAGGGTGATGGTGCGGCGAGCTCTGTCCCGGGTGATCCGCAAGCCAAGGTAGCTACGCAGTTCACCCAGGTCAGTGCAGGTGTGTCTCTTCTGCAGCTCCGACTTCACACGAGCAAGTGCCTCAGTGTCAGCAGTAGCAAAGACCAAGTCGTCGACGTACACGAGAATGTAGAACGGCGGCAGCGACGTGTCTGTGCGCAGAAACAGCGACGGGTCAGCAATAGACGGCGCGAACCCAATAGCCGCAAGTGTAGTCCTCAGTGTGTCGTGCCACTCACGTGGCGCCTGGCGGAGACCGTAGACTGGCCGGCGGAGACTCCACTGGGTACCAGGGGGAAACGACCCAGTAAAGCCAGGTGGGCGGCGCAGCCAGATCTCCTCGTGCAGGCTGCCCTGCAGGAACGCTGTGCTGAAGTCAAGAGAGTGAAGCTCGTAGTCACGCTGAGCAGCAACGTGCAGCAGAACCCGAAGAGTGGTCATCTTCGGGGTGGGGGAGAAGGTCTGGAAGAAGTCGACCCCCTGACGCTGACTGAAGCCTCTAGCAACGTAACGAGCCTTGAAGACAGGCGGAGAACCTGGCGGCCGCTTCACCCTGAAAATCCACATGCCATCGACGATGTTCGCCCCAGGAGGGGGAACCTCGTCGACGTAGGTGCCTGTGGACTTCCAGGATGCCATCTCTGCGTCCATGGCTGTCTGCCACTGAGAGGAGTAGGGACCCGAGATCGCCTCTGCGTAAGTGCGCGGAGTGGGGATGTCTAGTGCATCCGGGTCTCCCTCAGGGGCAAGCAACCAGGCCACGAGATGAGGTACAGCAGCCGCAAGAGAGTCAAAGTCCTCCTGCCTGTCCTCAAGGACGTCCGTGCTAAGAGCACACTCACCCCCGACGGACGGAGGACAGACAGACGCAGACTCTGACTCAGCAACAAGGCTAGCAGCGTAGTCTAGACGACAGGCAGCAGCAAAGTCAACCAACTCAGCGACCAGAGCAGACGCAGCCGAGGACTCAAAGGTAGGGTCAGTGACAACAGTAGCGAGGAGACGCGTGACTGTAGGGTGCTCAGCGCGATACCGGTCAGACTCAGGGTCCGGAACGGCAGGCAAAGAGGACGCAGGAGGAGACGGTAGAGGGACACGCCGAGGAGCAGTAGAGGGACGCAGAGTCATGTAGTGAGTGCCTGGGACAGGAGGAGGACGCTCACGACGGACACGACTACCAGTGCGAGCAGGACGAACAGGCGACACAGGACGAGACTCAGGCTCACGACGCTCTGTAAGACCTCCTGTGGGACCAGCGTAAGGAGAGGGAGCAGGGAGAGGCGAGGCAGGCGGTAACTGTGACTGCGGCTGGACAGGCGGAGGACACTCTACGGAGGGAGGAGGACAAGGAGGAGGAGCCTGCCCAAGAACCTGCTGAAGGAGCGGTACGAAGTACGGTCGCGGCCGCGCAGCGTCTCTAGAAGCAGAAGAGACTCCAGCGGCCGGGTCCTCAGGACCAGCAGGAGCTCCAACGTCCGGGTCTCCAGCACCAGCAGCAGCGCCACCGCTCGGGTCCTCAGCTCCAGCAGCAGCTCCACCAGGCGGGTCCGCAGCACCAGCAGCAGCGCCACCCCCAGAGTCGGCAGCTCCAACTCCGCTAGCACCGCCAGCGCCAGAGTCCCCAGCTCCAGCAGCTCCAGTCGCAGTGCTCCCAGAACAACCAGTCCCGGCAGCTCCAGTACCCCCAGTACGAGCACCCCCAGGACGAGCAGCCCCAGCACCCCCAACTCCAGCCGAGCCACTAGGACGGCGAAAGCGCCGGACGTACCAGTCACGAAGCTGCTGCGGTGTGAGAGACTGCTCAGCACCCCGAACCGGAGCACCCCCAGACGCAGTAACCCGAGGCTCCGTAGGCTCAGTAGCAGCACCCCCAGGCTCAGTACCCGCAGGCTCAGTACCCGCAGGCTCAGCACCCCCAGTCGCAGCACCCCCAGGCTCAGCACCCCCAGGCGGCAAACTCTCAGGCACAGTACCCTCAGCTCCAGCACCCGTAGTCCCAGCACTCCCAGGCCCCGCACCCGCAGGCTCAGCACCCCCAGGCTCAGCACCCCCAGGCTCCGTACTCTCAGGCACCGTACCCTCAGCTCCAGCACCCTCAGTCCCAGCACCTGCCGCCCCAGCACCCCCAGGCCCAGCACCCCCAGGCTCAGCACCCCCAGGCTCAGCACTCCCAGCAGCACCACCCGCAGCAGCACCTGAGTCACCTGTGAACTCGACAGGCTCAGCGACGGGAGGAGGGTCTACCTGAGAGACACCTGAAGGAGCAGGACCCTGAGGGGGAAGGGGGTCTACCGGAGGGGGACCAGGAGCAAGGAAAAGCGGCGGGGGAGGGAGGGGGGCAGTGCGGTAGGGGAAGAGACGGTAAAAAGGGACCGACTCGTCAAAGGTGACATCCTGAGAGGCAAAGACCCGGCGCGAGGTGGGGTGGTAAAACTGCCAGCCAGGCGCGTCAGGGACAAAGCCAAGGAAGACACAGGGAAGCGTGCGGGAGGAGAGCTTGTCCGCGGACGTATCGCGGACAAGGGCACGAGCACCCCACACCCGGAAGCGCGACGCATCGCCAACCTCCCCCGTCCAACGCAGTGTGGGCGAGGTCTCCGGCAAGGAGACACGGGGCCAGAGGTTGAGCTGATGCGCGGCGTACCGGACAGCAAACGGCCACAGAAAATGGGGAGCCGCCGCGTGGACCAAGGAGGTACGAGCGACCTCCATGACCAGGCCAATGCGGCGCTCAGCAACCCCATTCTGCTGTGGGGAGTCCGGAAGCGTGAAGGTCTGCTCGATGCCCTCCGCCTGACAGAAGGTCCTCAAGAGATCGGAGGAAAACTCACCACCTCTGTCAGAGTGCAGACGCAGGACAGGAAGATCCGTCCGGAAACGGCGGCGGAGCTGGAGACGAACCGTGCGGATCCAAGGGATCAGAACAGCAGGGACCTCACCCTTGGTGCACAAGGGGAAGACCGTGGTGTAACGCGAGTAGTCGTCGACAACCAGCAAAAAGTACCGCTCACCGCCCTGACCACGAACGCGGGCTGGGCCCCACACGTCCAGGTGGAGGGTCTGCAGAGGAGCCTCTGTCGGGGGGAACGAGGAGGAGTGAGGAGCGGCGCGCTACCGCCCCTCGACGCAAGGAAGGCAAGGCGGCGCAGGCGAGGCAGGGAGGGGAGGGAGGGACCTGGGAAGACCAGACACAAGGTGGCGACGGTGCATGCCACGAAGGCGTGGCAAGGAGGGGTGACCCAGGCGGTGGTGCCAGAGAAGAGTCTGGTGCGACAGGGAACGACACTCACAGGCGTGGGCTACCAGACCTGACGCAGACACCTGACCGACAGCAGCGACCTGAGGAGACGCAGTGGTCAGTGTGTAGAGACTCGACCCCGGCCGACGGGTAAACGTAGCCAGGTGGCGGCCGGTCCTGGAGCACGTGCAGATCGCCACACGCTGTCCGCCAGGGGTAAAGGTGTCAACCCACTGATCCTGGAGGACAGCGTTGCTCACCAGGTTCGTCGAGAACGAGGGGAGGTGGAAACCCGACAACGAGCCAGACGGAACCGCCGGACAAGGGAGGACAGTGGTGGACTGGGCAAGGACTGGGCCCCCAGAGGGGTCAGCCAAGGAGACTGGGACCGGTGCAGGAAGCGGTGTGAGCTCAGTACTGTCACGAAAGAAGCAACGGGAAGCACCTGAGTCAAGGGTGAAGGTGTGACAGGCCTCAGCCGGTGCGGTACCTGAGAGAGCAGTCTCTGTGGGTGCTGTACCTGAGAGAGCAGACTCGAAACCAGCCAGGACAGCACTGGGGGGAGCAAGTACAGGGGGCACCATACCAGAGAGAGCAGACTCACTAGTACCCAGGGCAGCGGGCTCTATACCTGGGTCAGGCGGCACACACAAGTAACAGTCTCCCTCGGCACTAACAGTCAATGCATACATGGCAGCAATAATAGCATCATAGTCAAGAGCAAAGACATCAACACCAGCCCTCATGAGCTCAGCCCAGCGGGGGCGCTCAACATCCGCGCCCATCTCCTCACGCCAAGCGTCGTCAAGGCGGGAGAAGCAGCGGTACGGGGTGTGGAACCTCCCACACGTCTGTCCCTTGCGGTCACCTGTGCGAATGACATAAGAACAGCGGCCACTGCCCCCCGACGTCCCACGCTGAGCAAGCCACTCACGAAGCTGCTGGGTCGTCTGGGGACGCTGCTGCTGCTGGGAGCTCTGGCCCGAGCCAGTGCCTCCACTCCGACCGCCGCCGCCACCACTACCACCGCTCCGACCGCCACCGCCACCACCGCCACCACCGCCACCGCCGCCACCGCCGCCGCCGCCACTACTGCCACTGCTTCCGCCGCCGCCCCCGCCTCCACCACCGACCCCACTCCCACCAGCGCTCCCGCCACCGCTCCCTCCAGCACCGCCTCCCCCCCCCCCCCCCACCTCCTCCCCCCCCAGCGCCACCACCACCACCCTTGCCCCCCTTGCCCTTGCCGGTGCGGCGCCTCCCACCAGGAGCAGAAGCAGCGCCAACAGGCCTAGCACCAAGGAAGTCAACAGCAGCAGCAGCAGCGTAGGAGGGAGCGAGGGGAGAGGGAGAACACCCCTCAAAGATGGGGGTGCGAGGAGCGCCACGAGCAGCACCAACAGCTACAATGCTCTTTTCGGCCGCGAGCAGCTGCTCCTCTAGGAGGGCGACTGTGAGCTCAGTGGGACAGCGAGCAAGGAAGTGGTCTCGAACTGAGCGGAGGGTGTCAGGGAGACGGGTGACTATGAAGTGGAGTGTCCAGTACAGTGGAGGGGGGTTCTTAGCGCAGAACTCGGTGGGAAGGGCGGCACGCAGGCGAGCATCACTAGTGCGAAGGTGGGTGATAAGATCGGCGACTGTAGTAAAGGTGGACAGATCGGGGAACAGGTACGGCAGCATGAGGCGGCTAAGCTCGGCTGTGGCAGGCGAGGAGTAGCGAGCAACGACAGCATCGTACAGGGCCTTAGCGGATTTGCAGTCGCCAAAATGCTCGAGCTCAGCTAGCGGCAGGTGACTACGAATGGCTAGGCGAGCAGCTGCGTCACGAGTCTGCCAGTGGGAACGAACACTAAGCTCGGCTGTGGCAGCAGGAGCAGCGGCAGCACCAGACGCGTAGTCATAGAGGGAGATGTGGTCCGTGCTATTGCTCATAAGATACAACTGCAGGTCAGTGAAGGGAACAGGAGACGAGGGACGAGCACGAGGGGAGCGACGAGAGGCCCAAGTCTGAGAAGGAGGAGGGGACAACGAAGACTGAGAACGAGGGAAAACAGCGGGAGAGGGGTCAGGAGGAGGAAGCGGAGGACCAGAGACGGGAGGAGAGGGGGAGGAGGAAGGAGAGGGAGAGGGGAGACCAAGGGTCCGAAGACCCGAGACAGGAGGAGGAGACGGCAGCTGCTGCTGCTGCGGCTGCTGCGGCTGCTGCTGTCGCTCCTGCTCCTCGAGCCGCTGCAACTCTCTCTCCTCTCTCTCCAACTCCAGCTGCTCCTCACGAGCACGGCGAACACGAGCCTGGAACCTGGTCGGGTAGGGGTGGGGGGAAGGAGTAGTGTCCGGGGCAGCGGCAGCCCCAGAGTCGACCTCCGAAGCACCAAGCACACCACCCCCAGAGGCAGCACCAACACCAGCTCCAGACCCAGGCTCTCCAGAAACCGAAGGAACACCCTCACCCCCAGACGCAGCACCCCCAGACTCCGCACCAGCACCCCCAGACTCCGCACGACCAGTACCAGCCCCCGGAAGACAAGAGTCCTCTGCAACCCGCGGCTCAGCTCCAACTCCAGCACCCCCAGAACCAGAGACCTGTACAGGGACAGTCGCAGGACCAACCTCCCGAGAGGGAGCACCTGCAGGAGGCGGCGAGGAAGACTGTGGGGAGGGAGGCTGTACAGGGGGGGCTACCGAAGGGGGAGGGCTAGCCTGAGACACACCAGACGGGGCTGGACCAGGGGGGGGAGGCTGTACCGGGGGAGCAGGCGGGGGAGCGGCTGTCAGGAAGAGGGGGGGAGGAGGAACCGGGAGACCTCGACTGGGGTACCTGACGTAGTAGGGGGTGGACTCCTCGAAACGGACGTCACGGGAGTCAAAGAACCGGTGAGAGGGAGGGTGGTAAAAGGTGAAGTCAGAGGAGTCCTCAGGGAAACCAAGGAAGACACAAGGAACGGCGCGAGGCGAGAGCTTGTCCGCGGAGGTGTCGCGGACAAGAGCCAAGCACCCCCAGACACGAAACCTCGACGCGACACCAGGGGACCCTGTCCAAAGACTGGTCGGTGAAGCCTCCGGCCGAGAGACGCGTGGCCAGAGGTTCAGCTGGTGCGCGGCGTACCTGACTGCGTATGGCCACAGGAAATGGGGGGCACGGGCGTGAGTCAAGGAGGTGCGGGCAATCTCCATGACCAGGCCTATGCGACGCTCAGCAACCCCATTCTGCTGTGGGGACTCCGGAAGCGTCCAGGACTGACGAATGCCCTGTTCGCGACAGAATCCAGCGAGAATGCCGGAGCGAAACTCGCCCCCGCGGTCGGAGTGGAGACAGCTGACACGACGACCACGAGTGTCCTGGGTGGTAAGCAACCACCTGATCAGCGTAGAAGTCACCTCAGACTTCTACGGGGCGACGCGACGGGGCAGGGCGACGCGACGGGGCAGGGCGACGCGACGGGGCAGGGCGACGGGACGGGGAAGGGCGACGCGACGGGGCAGGGCGACGCGACGGGGCAGGGCGACGGGACGGGGAAGGGCGACGCGACGGGGCAGGGCGACGCGACGGGGCAGGGCGACGGGACGGGGCAGGGCGACGGGACGGGGCAGGGCGACGCGACGGGGCAGGGCGACGGGACGGGGCAGGGCGACGTGACGGGGGGAAAGGGCGCGACGCGACGGGGGGAAAGGGACGCGACGAGGGGGAAAGGGCGCGACGCGACGGGGGGAAAGGGCGCGACTCGACTGGGGGGAAAGGGCGCGACGCGACGGGGGGAAAGGGACGCGACGAGGGGGAAAGGGCGGGCAGGACGCGACGCTAGGAGTGGCGCTAGGCGCGGCACTACGCGCGGTAACAACGGAACCGGGACGAATGAGAGCTAGGATCAGGCTCGGGAGGCTCGAACGGAGAACGGAGGAACGGGATCCCACAGGATCCTAACCTAACTGATACCATGTCAAAATGAAGAATGGATGATGCATTGATGTTGGTTGGGGTACATATAGCTAACCCTAAGTTTTGTACCCCCTAAGACAAACCTCACTATAGGCTACAACATTTGACACCTCCCTCTCCTAAATTCATCTCGTTCTGCTAACGGGCTACGGGACTTCCGCTAGGTAAGCTCCTAGCTTACAACTTCAACCTTTTCAATTAGTGTTTGTTAGGTCGACTTGATTCTTACCTAGATTAACTTAGATCTAAACTAGTCCGGCTTAGATCTTGTGTATCCATGTCGACTTAGGCTTGCTGACCATTTCGTCCTAGAAAAAGGGTCGATTTCTTAACTACAAACCCATGCGACTATAGACGTCCTTGTATATTTTGTGCTAGCCTCATTCCGTCCGTTAGTTGCTTTGTCCATTCCCATTCTTTGTTTCTTCGTTATGCATGAAGTTTTGTATCTCTCTTTCTCACTGTGTTCTCGTTCTCTCAGCAGCGTTTCATTTAACATTCCTTCCATCTTTTTCTAAATATCGCCTTCATTCTTAAGTGCTCTTTAGCTGTCTTTAGTTTAATCTTTTTCCGTTCCTTCCGTCTAGCTTTCTGCTGTGGTTCATTTTTTCTCTCCGTACATGTTTTTTTCACTTCGTTGGTACCTTCCTTGTCGTTCCCTTCTCTTTACCGTCATTTTTTCTTTGAAGTTTTGTTCAATTTCAGCGTTATCCGGTCTTTTATTGTGTTCTTTCGTGTCTCTTACCTACCTGTTTCATTTTCTCCTTTCTCTCCGCAATTCTTTTTCTCTCTTCTTCCCATCTTACTTCCTTTCATCTTTCCTTTCAATTCACTTTTGGCACTTAAGTGCCCTTTAGACATTGTCTAGTCGTTTCGTCCTTTTTTTGTTGCGTTCCTATGTCATTCCTCTCCTTTTACCCGTTTGATTGTACCCTTCGTTGTCATCTTGTTCCGATATTGTCTAGTGTCTTTCTGACATTTTTGTTAATTTTTTTTTTCTTTCATGCCATCAAGAACTCTTTTCCTTTCATTTTTAAATTGCATATACAGTATGTTCTTTGGCTCTCATTTCTCTTCTTAATTGTTTCCTCTTGTCATTGTAGACTTCGAGAGAATACTAGGAGCCGTCTTGTTCAGATTCCTTCTACCAATCTAAACCAGTAAGTTCTCAAAAGTTTTCATTAGTTCATGTTCTTCCTTCCTTCATCGTTTCTTCACTGTATCCTTTCAGCACATCTTAGTTTTTTTAAGTACGGCCCGTTTCCTTCCTTTCTTCCTTCCTCTCCTTCTCATTTCCCGTTTTGTACTTTATAATCTTATGTTCCCCCTCTTGATTTATTCTCCTGCGCTTCTTTTTTATTTCTCGCTTCTCGTATATCGTCTTCGTCTTGCATGTTATCTTTCCTTCCGTTTTGGTTCCGTCTTTACTTTCGTGCCGTTTTTTCATCTGTATTTCATAATTACATCTCTATCTTTGGTTCTATATTTACCGGTCTTATACCCTCCATTCTTTTTTCTCCCATCAATTTTTCTTTTACCCCAACTTCTTCCCATGTTCTCAGGACATTTGTTATTCCTTTCGGGACGTTGACTTGAATCTGGAGATATTGTAGCGGTTACTTCTAGGATTCATCATACTTATCTTGCTAATTGTTTTTGCAGCTTTTATTGAGTAGGGTGTGTTTTTGTCCGGGCTTGTCAATGTACATGCATTTGACTGCATGAGTGTGTTTATGCGTATGTCGGTGTGTGTTTGTGTGTGTGTTTGGCATTCATTTTATCATTGCATTAATAACATATGTCTGAGTTTTAAAAATTAGGATCAAGCCATCATTTCCGAGAAGGTTCTTTGCGCACTCAGTGAGTGTGTTCATTTGAACTGGATTTGATGGAATTGACCTTTTTTTTTATATCACACAGATTGTGTTATTTCATGTGACAGTTGGATGATTCAAACGTTAGGCTATTGACTTCCCCCCCATGCTAGGCAGGGGATGCGGTAGCCTAGTGTATGGGTCAATCAACTATCACGCATTTTCATTATGTTATATAAACATTCACATATAGTATATATAAGTATATACCACACATACTACATCAGCATATGCATCATATTTATGCATTATCATTAAACATTTTACTCATAAAACCATTGTTATGCATCCATTCAAACCTCATTTATGCATGACATAATCATTTTACGTATGCATTATCATTATGGAATAAACTGCCACATTTTTACAATAACAGCTATTCATCCATACGAAGAACTTGGAAAACGTGAAAGAACTTTAGTACCATTCTTGGTAAGCTGTTATGGCATACGGTAGTGGCAATCGTTTGTAACGTTCACCATATTTTTTGTTTTTTTAGTATAGAGGATGAAAAAAAAAAAAATTAACATAACGATTGTAATAGGTTGCTTCGCAACCCAAAAACAGCACTTACAACTTTCCAGAACAATACAAAAAAACTTGAGTAATCAAGTTGGACCCAACTAGAAGGGGGGGGTCACTATTTTATACCCCCATCTGGGGGTATATCTGTCAACAAGACTAGGCAAGAATGATTGAAAGGAGGGGGGTTTCACTAGCAGCTGTTGGGGTACATATAGCAAACCCTAACTGGGTTGTACTCGCTATAGAGCACCCCACTACAGGCTAGACAATAATAACATTCTGACAATATCCGGGGCATGACGGTACCGTTTTAATCAGGATTGAAAAAATAAAATTATGCATGCGCTTATAATAAATCAGGGGTTTACAAGGGGGGCGCTTATAATCGAGTTCCGGCCATAAGCGCCATGCTCCAGATAGAAGCGCCGGCGCCTTTAATCGGACGGCGCCTATATCCGGGGCCATACGGTATTTCCAACACTAACCTACCGTAGGTGATATCATGTCAAGAACTGAATGATGGCATTGACAATGTTGGTTGGGGTACATAAACCTAACCCTAACTGCTGTACCCCATATTACACACCTCTCTAAAAGCTACAATATTTGACACAAAACATAACATTGAATATGCGTTAATGTGACTTGCTCCAAAACTGCTTACAACACCTTCCACAATCGGGCACCATCAAGCGAACACAAACATCACTGCACGAGAGGAAAGCAAATGAATTGCGGCCTACTTCTTCTTTGACCGCCGTGGGGGTTTAGGCAATCCCAACTGCCCCCACTCTGCCAGCACCACATCCCGCTCCTTCTTCAGCTCCGCTGCTGCCACAGCATCCCCTTGCGCCTCACATGTCTTAATCAAAATCATGTACGCCAAATCATACGGCCCCGCCCCCGCCTCCCTCATTTTCCCCAGCACCTCCCGGCCGCTCCTGTAGTCGCCGGAGCGGCAGTGGGCGGCGAGCAGCGCAGTGTAGGTGGGCGAGCAGGGGGGCACGCCATCCTCCTCCAGGGTGGCCTGGAAGAGTGCCTGTGCGTCCGTGATGCGGCCCGCCAGCCCCAGGCAGTTGATCATGCGCGCACACAGGTCCGCGTCGGGCTTGTACCAGTGCTCCGTGCGCACGTGCTCAAAAACCTGCAGGTGGCATGGCGGTGGGAGAGAGAAATGCGGACGCAGGGAGGTGTTTACCCTGAATGGAGGGAGTCGTAAGGGGGAACTGTGCAAGGGAGGCTTTGGCGGAGGGACGGGAGGGAGGGTTGGAGGGAGCGGAAGAGGGGTTTAAGAGCTGTAGAAAAGGTCAGCGAAGAACGAAATACGGGAGAAACTTTTGAGTCGACTCAATAGTGAGCACATGGAGAAAGAAGATGTAACACATCTTCTTAAATGCATCTTCTTAAATGCATCTTCTTAAATGCATCTTCTTAAATGCATCTTCTTAAATGCATCTTCTTAAATGCATCTTCTTAAATGCATCTTCTTAAATGCATCTTCTTAAATGCATCTTCTTAAATGCATCTTCTTAAATGCATCTTCTTAAATGCATCGTAGAAGGAGACCCACAACGAGAACTCACTACGTAAAAGCTTGTGTTGGAGAAAGGGACATATGGAGGGAAGGCAGGGAGGGTGGAATTGTAGACAAGTGTGCATCGGAAAGAAGGATGGCATAAGGAAGCATGACAGGGGTGTAGAAGGAAGCATTGAACATGGGTATAATGATTGATGCAACGTATAAAGGTGACATGGGAACAGACCCTCGGACGCAGGGAGGGGAGGGAAAGTGGGGGAGGTGGAAGACAGAAAAGAAGGCACTGGGGGGGGAACATAGTGAGGGGAACATAGTGAGGGGAACATAGTGAGGGGAACATAGTGAGGGGAACATAGTGAGGGGAACATAGTGAGGGGAACATAGTGAGGGGAACATAGTGAGGGGAACATAGTGAGGGGAACATAGTGAGGGGAACATAGTGAGGGGAACATAGTGAGGGGAACATAGTGAGGGGAACATAGTGAGGGGAACATAGTGAGGGGAACATAGTGAGGGGAATGGACATTGGATTAAACATGAGGGTGCTGCTCTGGGAATCGTGCTGCAATCGTGTGCTGACACTCGCAGGAGATCAAGTTGACGTCAAGTTAACATTCGTGTGGTGGGAAGTAAACCCTCAAAGACATCCTCCTCCCCACACACACCAAAACCCTCCCCACACACCAAAACCCTCCCCACACACCAAAACCCTCCCCACACACCAAAACCCTCCCCACACACCAAAACCCTCCCCACACACCAAAACCCTCCCCACACACCAAAACCCTCCCCACACACCAAAACCCTCCCCACATACACCAAAACCCTCCTGAACCCTACTCGTTACCCTCCCAACCCTTCTCGTTTCCAACACCAGTGATCATGACAGGGAGAAGACTCATACTCCTTTTGTGGCAACCTCTATTACCAACTGCTCGTTGTTCTCTGTTGGATGCTCTCCGCCGCCCTCGTCTCTCTCCTTCGTCGCTCTACCACACTCCACCATACCACACTCCACCATACCACACTCCACCATACCACACTCCACCATACCACACTCCACCATACTCCCCACGCTTCCAGCTACCACCCATCCGTTCCCACTGTTGAGAAATATCTTTCACCCCCTCACCGTCACCTCTCTCTCTCTATCTCACCCGCGCGGCCAGGCGCCATTGGTGCTGGCGCTGCAGCTCGTGCAGGGCGAGCAGCAGGTCGGGCTTCACCAGCCGCGCCACCTTGCTGCGCATCACCGCCTCCACGCGCGCCCCGCACACCCACCGCTTCCCCGCGCCCGCGCTCCCTGCCTCGGCTGCGGTATCAGCGCTGGTCAAAGCGACCATCGGTGTGGCCGCATGTGCAGGTGCTGCTTGCATCCGGTCCTGGCTGCCTGCATCCCGAGTCAACAGCATCAAGTCCTGAGAACGATCGCTCATACACGCCATGTCTCCGTCATGACCTTGTCGAAACATCTCTTCCTCCTCGCTCTCCTCCACTTCCCCCATTTCCTCCTCCTCCTCCCACCGGCGCTGCTCGTCTCGAGCATCCAGCACTGCGGCCAGTTTCAGCTCTTGAACGGCATCCACCGCCTCTCCAGCCATGTTACGGCTTCGCCACAAGCTCTCGCGCTTTGACGCCAACAGCGTGTGTGTGGATCGCCGAAATCCTTCATGGCGAAAGATCGGCGGCGAGTGCAGGGTGAAAGTAGATGGCAAAGGCGACAGTCTATTGATGTTTGCCGGCGACGGAGTTATACGAAACATGAGAAAAATGTTGGGAAGATTTCCGGCAGTATTTGGGAGAATCTGCAGGAGGTGTGGGGTGAAAGCGGTGGGTTTCCATGCGCCCCGTAAATGGAGTGCCATATTGCCAGGGGCGGCAGTGGCTGTAGCGGCAGTAGCAGGGGCGGCCGCGGCTGTAGCGGCAGTAACAGGGGCGGCAGTGGCTGTAGCGGCAGAAACAGGGACGGCAGTGGTTGTAGCGGCAGTAACAGGGGCGGCAGTGGCCGTGGCAGAGTGGCGGGTGTAGCAGCCGCTGCAGCAGTGGCGGCTATAGCAGCGGCTGTAGTCGTAGCTGCAGCAGTGGAGGCTGTAACGGCGGCTGTAGCTGCAGTTGTAGCAGCAGCGGCTGTAGCCGGAGCAGCGTCGGCGGCGCTAGCTACTGCTTTTCGCGCTACTGCAGCGCGAGCTGCTGCTGCGTTCGCGATTAGGTGGCGCTAGCTGCTGCTGGTCGCGCTAACGCGGCGCACTACTGCTGCTGCTAGCGGGACGAGTAAGTTCCGCGGGAGAGGCGAGGGGAGTGTTGCGGCTGGTTCCCAGACGAGCTGCTCGCGCTCAGAGGCAGCAGCGCATTGCTGCTGCTGCTCGCTCGTCTGGGGCCGCCCGGGGGGTGGGGTCGGCGGCGCACGAGATTGATACTAGGGCGAGATATAGCCGACATAGCTAGTGTAGGCTAGGAACGAGGGGAAGTGATCTAACCACGAGAAGAAAAAGTGCACTAATTAGTTGTAGCACGGTTCAATGTGGTGTGGGGGGGTTTCGAGTTTGTGATTTGTGAGGGCTTAGTGTGCTGGTTGGGTTTTCTAGTTGCAATGCGTTTTAATCTGGTGTAGGGGCTGGTTTAGGGTTTTGTGAGGTGCTGACAAAGTTAATTCTACAAGATGAGATTTCGATTCTGTTAGTCCCTATCTCGTCGCTAAACAGTGATGCGAGATTCTAACACACGTTTCAAAATAGTGCCCCGATTCTAGGCTGCCCGAAAATTTCGTCCGAGCGTCAAGCGTCAAAGCGTATGTCAAGCGTCAGCGTCGAAACGTTTTGACGCTTGACGCAACCAGCCTGAGCGTCAACTCCAACTTGACTGCTATGATGGCGCCCGGCGCGCACAAGCCAGGCCACCACCGGCAGCTCACAGCGCAGCAGCAGCTGCCGGGCGGGCAGCAGCCGCACGGCTGCGACGTGGTGTCGCGCCTCCTCGCGCCGTTCGCCGTGCTGCTCCTCCTCGCCGCCCTCCTCGCCTACCTCGCCCTCTCCCACGCGCAGCCCCCCCCGCCCGCGCTGCTCCTCGCCTCCACCAGCCGCCCGCCGCCCGCCGTGTCGCGGCGGGACGAGGAGGCGGGCGGCACGATGCGGTTCGACGGGGCGGCGAGGGTGGTGCGGCTGGCCGTGGGTGTGAGGGAGGGAGGCGGGGGTGGGGGCGACGGGAAAGGGGCGGATGCGAGGCAGGACGCGCGCGGGTGGATGATTGACCCGCTTGCTGCAGCGGTGGCCGCTGGGCTGAAAGGTGAAGGGCGGGGTGGGAGGTGAAGGGCGGGGTGGGAGGTGCAGGGCGGGGTGGAAGGTGAAGGGCGGTGTGGGAGGTGAAGGGCGGGGTGGGAGGTGTTGAAAACGAGGGTGGGAGGAGAAGTCGATAGATAGAGGGGAGAGGAGGTGATGTTTTGTCCTCCTCATGCTTCGGAGCTGTTATATGCTGGACCCATCTCGTACTCTTGATCACACTCAGCACCTAAGCCACTATACTCTAGTCAATCCTCTCAAGCCTCTTTGAGCCCACGGGTGCCCTCTGTGCCGCCCCTCCCCTCTCCTCCCAGGGGGTGCCACATCATGCCTCATGACGCATGTCGGGGAGGTGCTACCTGAGAAGATTCGTGGAAACCACCGGCACCACGACTACAACGAGACGCTGGTGCTGTGGGGGGCGAGAATGAGAGTGCGGGTGAGTCACAGCCACGACTGCTATTGCTCATGGGGGTGAGTCACAGCCACGACTGTTATTGCTCATGGGGGTGAGTCACAGCCACGACTGTTATTGCTCATGGGGGTGAGTCACAGCCACGACTGTTATTGCTCATGGGGGTGAGTCACAGCCACGACTGTTATTGCTCATGGGGGTGAGTCACAGCCACGACTGTTATTGCTCATGGGGGGTGAGTGACAGCCACGACTGTTATTGCTCATGGGGGTGAGTCACAGCCACGACTGTTATTGCTCATGGGGGTGAGTGACAGCCACGACTGTTATTGCTCATGGGGATGAGTCACAGCCACGACTGTTATTGCTCATGGGGGTGAGTCACAGCCACGACTGTTATTGCTCATGGGGGTGAGTCACAGCCACGACTGCTATTGCTCATGGGGGTGAGTCACAGCCACGACTGTTATTGCTCATGGGGGTGAGTCACAGCCACGACTGTTATTGCTCATGGGGGTGAGTCACAGCCACGACTGTTATTGCTCATGGGGGTGAGTCACAGCCACGACTGTTATTGCTCATGGGGGTGAGTCACAGCCACGACTGTTATTGCTCATGGGGGGTGAGTGACAGCCACGACTGTTATTGCTCATGGGGGTGAGTCACAGCCACGACTGTTATTGCTCATGGGGGTGAGTGACAGCCACGACTGTTATTGCTCATGGGGATGAGTCACAGCCACGACTGTTATTGCTCATGGGGGTGAGTCACAGCCACGACTGTTATTGCTCATGGGGGTGAGTCACAGCCACGACTGCTATTGCTCATGGGGGTGAGTCACAGCCACGACTGTTATTGCTCATGGGGGTGAGTCACAGCCACGACTGTTATTGCTCATGGGGGTGAGTCACAGCCACGACTGTTATTGCTCATGGGGGTGAGTCACAGCCACGACTGTTATTGCTCATGGGGGTGAGTCACAGCCACGACTGTTATTGCTCATGGGGGTGAGTCACAGCCACGACTGTTATTGCTCATGGGGGTGAGTGACAGCCACGACTGTTATTGCTCATGGGGGTGAGTCACAGCCACGACTGTTATTGCTCATGGGGGTGAGTGACAGCCACGACTGTTATTGCTCATGGGGATGAGTCACAGCCACGACTGTTATTGCTCATGGGGGTGAGTCACAGCCACGACTGTTATTGCTCATGGGGGTGAGTCACAGCCACGACTGTTATTGCTCATGGGGGTGAGTCACAGCCACGACTGTTATTGCTCATGGGGGTGAGTGACAGCCACGACTGTTATTGCTCATGGGGGTGAGTGACAGCCACGACTGTTATTGCTCATGGGGGTGAGTCACAGCCACGACTGTTATTGCTCATGGGGGTGAGTCACAGCCAGGACTGTTATTGCTCATGGGGGTGAGTCACAGCCACGACTGTTATTGCTCATGGGGGTGAGTCACAGCCACGACTGTTATTGCTCATGGGGGTGAGTCACAGCCACGACTGTTATTGCTCATGGGGGTGAGTCACAGCCACGACTGTTATTGCTCATGGGGGTGAGTGACAGACACGACTTTTATTGCTCATGGGGGTGAGTCACAGCCACGACTGTTATTGCTCATGGGGGTGAGTGACAGCCACGACTGTTATTGCTCATGGGGGTGAGTCACAGCCACGACTGTTATTGCTCATGGGGGTGAGTCACAGCCACGACTGTTATTGCTCATGGGGGTGAGTGACAGCCACGACTGTTATTGCTCATGGGGGTGAGTGACAGCCACGACTGTTATTGCTCATGGGGGTGAGTCACAGCCACGACTGTTATTGCTCATGGGGGTGAGTGACAGCCACGACTGTTATTGCTCATGGGGGTGAGTGACAGCCACGACTGTTATTGCTCATGGGGGTGAGTCACAGCCACGACTGTTATTGCTCATGGGGGTGAGTGACAGACACGACTTTTATTGCTCATGGGGGTGAGTCACAGCCACGACTGTTATTGCTCATGGGGGTGAGTGACAGCCACGACTGTTATTGCTCATGGGGGTGAGTCACAGCCACGACTGTTATTGCTCATGGGGGTGAGTCACAGCCACGACTGTTATTGCTCATGGGGGTGAGTGACAGCCACGACTGTTATTGCTCATGGGGGTGAGTGACAGCCACGACTGTTATTGCTCATGGGGGTGAGTCACAGCCACGACTGTTATTGCTCATGGGGGTGAGTCACAGCCACGACTGTTATTGCTCATGGGGTTGAGTGACAGCCACGACTGTTATTGCTCATGGGGTTGAGTCACAGCCACGACTGTTATTGCTCATGGGGGTGAGTCACAGCCACGACTGTTATTGCTCATGGGGGTGAGTGACAGACACGACTTTTATTGCTCATGGGGGTGAGTCACAGCCACGACTGTTATTGCTCATGGGGGTGAGTGACAGCCACGACTGTTATTGCTCATGGGGGTGAGTCACAGCCACGACTGTTATTGCTCATGGGGGTGAGTCACAGCCACGACTGTTATTGCTCATGGGGGTGAGTGACAGCCACGACTGTTATTGCTCATGGGGGTGAGTGACAGCCACGACTGTTATTGCTCATGGGGGTGAGTCACAGCCACGACTGTTATTGCTCATGGGGGTGAGTCACAGCCACGACTGTTATTGCTCATGGGGGTGAGTGACAGCCACGACTGTTATTGCTCATGGGGTTGAGTCACAGCCACGACTGTTATTGCTCATGGGGGTGAGTCACAGCCACGACTGTTATTGCTCATGGGGGTGAGTGACAGCCACGACTGTTATTGCTCATGGGGTTGAGTCACAGCCACGACTGTTATTGCTCGTGGGGGTGAGTGACAGCCACGACTGTTATTGCTCATGGGGATGAGTCACAGCCACGACTGTTATTGCTCATGGGGGTGAGTCACAGCCACGACTGTTATTGCTCATGGGGGTGAGTGACAGCCACGACTGTTATTGCTCATGGGGGTGAGTGACAGCCACGACTGTTATTGCTCATGGGGGTGAGTCACAGCCACGACTGTTATTGCTCATGGGGGTGAGTGACAGACACGACTTTTATTGCTCATGGGGGTGAGTCACAGCCACGACTGTTATTGCTCATGGGGGTGAGTGACAGCCACGACTGTTATTGCTCATGGGGGTGAGTCACAGCCACGACTGTTATTGCTCATGGGGGTGAGTCACAGCCACGACTGTTATTGCTCATGGGGGTGAGTGACAGCCACGACTGTTATTGCTCATGGGGGTGAGTGACAGCCACGACTGTTATTGCTCATGGGGGTGAGTCACAGCCACGACTGTTATTGCTCATGGGGGTGAGTCACAGCCACGACTGTTATTGCTCATGGGGGTGAGTGACAGCCACGACTGTTATTGCTCATGGGGTTGAGTCACAGCCACGACTGTTATTGCTCATGGGGGTGAGTCACAGCCACGACTGTTATTGCTCGTGGGGGTGAGTGACAGCCACGACTGTTATTGCTCATGGGGATGAGTCACAGCCACGACTGTTATTGCTCATGGGGGTGAGTCACAGCCACGACTGTTATTGCTCATGGGGGTGAGTGACAGCCACGACTGTTATTGCTCATGGGGGTGAGTCACAGCTACGACTGTTATTGCTCATGGGGGTGAGTCACAGCCACGACTGTTATTGCTCATGGGGGTGAGTCACAGCCACGACTGTTATTGCTCATGGGGGTGAGTGACAGCCACGACTGTTATTGCTCATGGGGGTGAGTCACAGCCACGACTGTTATTGCTCATGGGGGTGAGTGACAGCCACGACTGTTATTGCTCATGGGGGTGAGTGACAGCCACGACTGTTATTGCTCATGGGGGTGAGTCACAGCCACGACTGTTATTGCTCATGGGGGTGAGTGACAGCCACGACTGTTATTGCTCATGGGGGTGAGTCACAGCCACGACTGTTATTGCTCATGGGGGTGAGTCACAGCCACGACTGTTATTGCTCATGGGGGTGAGTGACAGCCACGACTGTTATTGCTCATGGGGGTGAGTCACAGCCACGACTGTTATTGCTCATGGGGGTGAGTCACAGCCACGACTGTTATTGCTCATGGGGGTGAGTCACAGCCACGACTGTTATTGCTCATGGGGGTGAGTCACAGCCACGACTGTTATTGCTCATGGGGGTGAGTCACAGCCACGACTGTTATTGCTCATGGGGGTGAGTGACAGCCACGACTGTTATTGCTCATGGGGGTGAGTCACAGCCACGACTGTTATTGCTCATGGGGGTGGGTCACAGCCACGACTGTTGTTGCTCATGGGGGTGAGTGACAGCCACGACTGTTATTGCTCATGGGGGTGAGTCACAGCCACGACTGTTATTGCTCATGGGGGTGAGTCACAGCCACGACTGTTATTGCTCATGGGGGTGAGTCACAGCCACGACTGTTATTGCTCATGGGGGTGAGTCACAGCCACGACTGTTATTGCTCATGGGGGTGAGTGACAGCCACGACTGTTATTGCTCATGGGGGTGAGTCACAGCCACGACTGTTGTTGCTCATGGGGGTGAGTCACAGCCACGACTGTTATTGCTCATGGGGGTGAGTCACAGCCACGACTGTTATTGCTCATGGGGGTGAGTCACAGCCACGACTGTTATTGCTCATGGGGGTGAGTCACAGCCACGACTGTTATTGCTCATGGGGGTGAGTGACAGCCACGACTGTTATTGCTCATGGGGGTGAGTCACAGCCACGACTGTTATTGCTCATGGGGGTGGGTCACAGCCACGACTGTTGTTGCTCATGGGGGTGAGTGACAGCCACGACTGTTATTGCTCATGGGGGTGAGTCACAGCCACGACTGTTATTGCTCATGGGGGTGAGTGACAGCCACGACTGTTATTGCTCATGGGGGTGAGTGACAGCCACGACTGTTATTGCTCATGGGGTTGAGTCACAGCCACGACTGTTATTGCTCATGGGGGTGAGTCACAGCCACGACTGTTATTGCTCGTGGGGGTGAGTGACAGCCACGACTGTTATTGCTCATGGGGATGAGTCACAGCCACGACTGTTATTGCTCATGGGGGTGAGTCACAGCCACGACTGTTATTGCTCATGGGGGTGAGTGACAGCCACGACTGTTATTGCTCATGGGTGTGAGTCACAGCTACGACTGTTATTGCTCATGGGGGTGAGTCACAGCCACGACTGTTATTGCTCATGGGGGTGAGTCACAGCCACGACTGTTATTGCTCATGGGGGTGAGTGACAGCCACGACTGTTATTGCTCATGGGGGTGAGTCACAGCCACGACTGTTATTGCTCATGGGGGTGAGTGACAGCCACGACTGTTATTGCTCATGGGGGTGAGTGACAGCCACGACTGTTATTGCTCATGGGGGTGAGTGACAGCCACGACTGTTATTGCTCATGGGGGTGAGTGACAGCCACGACTGTTATTGCTCATGGGGGTGAGTCACAGCCACGACTGTTATTGCTCATGGGGGTGAGTCACAGCCACGACTGTTATTGCTCATGGGGGTGAGTGACAGCCACGACTGTTATTGCTCATGGGGGTGAGTCACAGCCACGACTGTTATTGCTCATGGGGGTGAGTCACAGCCACGACTGTTATTGCTCATGGGGGTGAGTCACAGCCACGACTGTTATTGCTCATGGGGGTGAGTCACAGCCACGACTGTTATTGCTCATGGGGGTGAGTCACAGCCACGACTGTTATTGCTCATGGGGGTGAGTGACAGCCACGACTGTTATTGCTCATGGGGGTGAGTCACAGCCACGACTGTTATTGCTCATGGGGGTGGGTCACAGCCACGACTGTTGTTGCTCATGGGGGTGAGTGACAGCCACGACTGTTATTGCTCATGGGGGTGAGTCACAGCCACGACTGTTATTGCTCATGGGGGTGAGTCACAGCCACGACTGTTATTGCTCATGGGGGTGAGTCACAGCCACGACTGTTATTGCTCATGGGGGTGAGTGACAGCCACGACTGTTATTGCTCATGGGGGTGAGTCACAGCCACGACTGTTATTGCTCATGGGGGTGAGTCACAGCCACGACTGTTATTGCTCATGGGGGTGAGTCACAGCCACGACTGTTATTGCTCATGGGGGTGAGTCACAGCCACGACTGTTATTGCTCATGGGGGTGAGTCACAGCCACGACTGTTATTGCTCATGGGGGTGAGTGACAGCCACGACTGTTATTGCTCATGGGGGTGAGTCACAGCCACGACTGTTATTGCTCATGGGGGTGGGTCACAGCCACGACTGTTGTTGCTCATGGGGGTGAGTGACAGCCACGACTGTTATTGCTCATGGGGGTGAGTCACAGCCACGACTGTTATTGCTCATGGGGGTGAGTCACAGCCACGACTGTTATTGCTCATGGGGGTGAGTCACAGCCACGACTGTTATTGCTCATGGGGGTGAGTCACAGCCACGACTGTTATTGCTCATGGGGGTGAGTGACAGCCACGACTGTTATTGCTCATGGGGGTGAGTCACAGCCACGACTGTTATTGCTCATGGGGGTGAGTCACAGCCACGACTGTTATTGCTCATGGGGGTGAGTCACAGCCACGACTGTTATTGCTCATGGGGGTGAGTCACAGCCACGACTGTTATTGCTCATGGGGGTGAGTCACAGCCACTACTGTTATTGCTCATGGGGGTGAGTGACAGCCACGACTGTTATTGCTCATGGGGGTGAGTCACAGCCACGACTGTTATTGCTCATGGGGGTGGGTCACAGCCACGACTGTTGTTGCTCATGGGGGTGAGTGACAGCCACGACTGTTATTGCTCATGGGGGTGAGTCACAGCCACGACTGTTATTGCTCATGGGGGTGAGTCACAGCCACGACTGTTATTGCTCATGGGGGTGAGTGACAGCCACGACTGTTATTGCTCATGGGGGTGAGTCACAGCCACGAATGTTTTGCTCATGGGGGTGAGTCACAGCCACGACTGTTATTGCTCATGGGGGTGAGTGACAGCCACGACTGTTATTGCTCATGGGGGTGAGTCACAGCCACGACTGTTATTGCTCATGGGGGTGAGTCACAGCCACGACTGTTATTGCTCATGGGGGAGTGAAAGTGCGGGTGAGTGGAGCACGGAGAGTAGAGAGAAAGAGTAGAGGAAAGAGACGTGCAGGTGAGTGGGGGAATGAAAATGCGGGAGAGTGAAGCACAGAGAGGCGAGGTGAGAGGGCGAGTGGAAAGGGTGGATGATGATGGTCACGGCTGGTGTGGTGGTGCAGCGGTGGGGGGTGAGAGTAAGATGTGGTATAGAGCAGTTGATGCAAGTGCGATCCAGCTCTCTTGCGTGCTGTGCTGTCATTGCGATATCTATTAGCAAGAGCGGGTGGCGTCACTCAGTGCCCGTTGCCTCTCACCGTCCTACCGTATCTCTCTTTTTCTCATCGGAATGCCTCTTCTCTCATCACACGCCCCTCTTTCCCTATCCCCATTCCCCACCGTTACTGCCCCTCCTGCAACTCCTTGCAGAACGAGAACCGTGACGTGGCAAAGGGCTTCGCTGAGGTCATTTTGACAGCGGATGACGTGGCAGTGATGGCGTGTCCAGCCATGAGCGCGCATGCAGTGGTGAACATCGACACCTCTCGCTCGGCGTACCTCATGGCGTGCCAGGATGGCCTGCATGACCCCAACGACCCTCGCTCTGACTATGCTGTCTGGTCCGACCTTGTGTGATGGGCTGCGCATGCCGTGGAATAAAAAAGTACACTGTAACATACATATTCTAGTTTATATGAGAATTCTTCTTTATAAAAAGACAGTACATCCGAGGAAAAAAGGGTGGGTGATGTGCAAGCCGCGGCAGGAATCACTTGGTGCAGCACTCGGAGTTCACTAGCGAGGGCAGTCGCTGCAAGTCAGGGAGTGGAGCAGCAATGCTCCAGTATCGCCACAGCCACAGCCACAGCACCATCCCGCTTCTCCCAGCTCTGGTAGCATCTGGCAGCCCGTCACTGCGAACCAGGTGCACATGTATTCCACCACGACCTCTGGCTGATTAAGGTGTGGTGCCGTGGAGTGGAGTGGAGTGGAGTGGAGTGGAGTGGAGTGGAGTGGAGTGGAGTGGAGTGGAGTGGAGTGGAGTGGAGTGAAACAAAGCAGAAAGGGTCAGCCGTGGTGCAGGCGCACGGAGGCCTTGAGCTTGTTGAGAAGGAAATTCTCCAGCCTGGGCGCAGGGCGGGATGGGGAGAGAAGGGGGGGAGTGGGAAGAAAGGGCAACGAGAGGAGGAAGTGGTGATAAGCGTAATCTGAGGACAGGGAGCACGAGGGCAAGATAGTTGGGGATCGTTCCACATAAACTCTTGGAGCACCTGAGACTTCACCTGAAAGTCACCTGAGAGTCACCTGATACTTCACCTGACTTGATGCACGTCACCTGTTGGCGCATTTGAAGTAGATGGTGTCGGGTGCGTTGTAGGTGCGCGCATTGGCGGTCATGCGGCGCATGTCAGCCACAAACATATCAATCGTCAGGTAAAAGCTCTCCGCCTCCAGCCGCTTCTGCATCGTCTTGAGATCTGCCATGCCATGCAGGCACAGGGGGGGAGGGGGCAGTGGGACAGGCGAGTACGGGGGCAGCGGAGTAGGGGGGCAGCGGAGTAGGGGAGAGATGGAGAAGAGGGACGGAAGGGAAGGGGAGAAGTGGAGAAGCAGGATGGCAGGGAGGAGCGGGTGAGATCGGAGCGATGTTGGATAGGTGCACACAAGATGAGTGCAGAATGGGGATGAGCATGCAGTGAGAATGTGCACACTCGTCACAACCCCAATCAACCTTGTCAACAACAGTGAACAGAAATCGTACAAGTGAGGTGCTTGACGATCCCAGTGAGAGCATTCTGACGAAACAATGCAAGACACAGCTCACACATGTGGGGCTTTCATGACTACTGCCTCGGCCTGCGGACAGCAGCAGCACGACGCACCGATGGGGTCCTTGATGATGTCGTAGTAGTCGGGCACCTCGTTGCCGTCCACTGGGTCCTTGAACGGCCACGAGTCCGCATGCTCCATCACCGCCTGCCCTCCATGCCACGTACGGTGTCATGGCGGCATGATGCCGAAAAAAGGGCATGGTGACAAACGTTGAAGCTTTTTGAACGGAGTGACAATTGGACAGCAGGGCGCGAGGGGTGAGGAGCAAAAGGCACAGGAGGGGCGCGGCAAAAGCTTCTCGTCCATCCATGCAGCCAAATAGCGACGCCCACCGCCCCGCCCTACCCGGTGCATCTGCCCGCCCTACCCGGTGCATCTGCCCGCCCTACCCGGTGCATCTGCCCGCCCTACCCGGTGCATCTGCCCGCCCTACCCGGTGCATCTGCCCGCCCTACCCGGTGCATCTGCCCGCCCTACCCGGTGCATCTGCCCGCCCTACCCGGTGCATCTGCCCGCCCTACCCGGTGCATCTGCCCGCCCTACCCGGTGCATCTGCCCGCCCTACCCGGTGCATCTGCCCGCCCTACCCGGTGCATCTGCCCGCCCTACCCGGTGCATCTGCCCGCCCTACCCGGTGCATCTGCCCGCCCTACCCGGTGCATCTGCCCGCCCTACCCGGTGCATCTGCCCGCCCTACCCGGTGCATCTGCCCGCCCTACCCGGTGCATCTGCCCGCCCTACCCGGTGCATCTGCCCGCCCTACCCGGTGCATCTGCCCGCCCTACCCGGTGCATCTGCCCGCCCTACCCGGTGCATCTGCCCGCCCTACCCGGTGCATCTGCCCGCCCTACCCGGTGCATCTGCCCGCCCTACCCGGTGCATCTGCCCGCCCTACCCGGTGCATCTGCCCGCCCTACCCGGTGCATCTGCCCGCCCTACCCGGTGCATCTGCCCGCCCTACCCGGTGCATCTGCCCGCCCTACCCGGTGCATCTGCCCGCCCTACCCGGTGCATCTGCCCGCCCTACCCGGTGCATCTGCCCGCCCTACCCGGTGCATCTGCCCGCCCTACCCGGTGCATCTGCCCGCCCTACCCGGTGCATCTGCCCGCCCTACCCGGTGCATCTGCCCGCCCTACCCGGTGCATCTGCCCGCCCTACCCGGTGCATCTGCCCGCCCTACCCGGTGCATCTGCCCGCCCTACCCGGTGCATCTGCCCGCCCTACCCGGTGCATCTGCCCGCCCTACCCGGTGCATCTGCCCGCCCTACCCGGAGCATCTGCCCGCCCTACCCGGTGCATCTGCCCGCCCTACCCGGTGCATCTGCCCGCCCTACCCGGTGCATCTGCCCGCCCTACCCGGTGCATCTGCCCGCCCTACCCGGTGCATCTGCCCGCCCTACCCGGTGCATCTGCCCTCCCTACCCGGTGCATCTGCTTCATCAGGTTGTGCAGCTGGGCCTTGGTGGGCGGCCCGTCGCGGCTGACATCCTTTGTCCCATCTGGCGCCACCTGCACCAGTCGGATCTTATTCGCGCCACTCTTCTCGGGCGTCCACCCGCTCTCCGCCAGCCCGGGGATGTCGCCCAGCCTGAGAGCGCGGCGCGGCACACCCCAGGAGTCACGCGGGAAGTCGAGCCCGGGGTGCACCACGTGGCTGCGCGCTACCTGGCGCATTCGCTCCGTTATCGCCTGGGGGGTGCGGGGGAGAAGAGGAGGAGAGGAAAGGCGGATATGGGGGATTTGGCGGAGGGGAAATTGGGGGGGGCAGTCCAAACCAGGGTGCACCACGTGGCTGCGCGCCACCTGCCGCATGCGCTCCGTTATGGCCTGGGAAGGGGGGGGAAACGGGGGGAGGCCCACGTAAAGTCATGGCAGCTAAGTGGGCCCCACGCCACCTGCTGCATGCGTTCAGTTATGGCTGGAGAAGGGGGAGAGGGGAGGAAGGAGGGGTGGTGGCGGGTGACGCAGATGTGCAGCTGGGTTGATGGGTGTGTGAGTATGCCATGGCATGGCATGGCATGGCATGGCATGGCATGGCATGGCATGGCATGGCGTGGCATGGCATGGCGTGGCATGGCATGGCATGGCGTGGCATGGCATGGCGTGGCATGGCATGGCATGGCATGGCGTGGCATGGCATGGCATGGCATGGCATGGCGTGGCATGGCGTGGCATGGCGTGGCATGGCATGGCATGGCATGGCATGGCATGGCATGGCATGGCGTGGCATGGCGTGGCGTGGCATGGCATGGCATGGCATGGCATGGCGTGGCATGGCGTGGCATGGCGTGGCATGGCGTGGCACGTAATGGATAGGCGTGGGGAGGTTGTTGCTAAGCTCACCTGGCGCTGCTTGAGCAGCACGGCAGGCAGCGTGGTGTAGGGCAGCCCCATCAACACACACTCCATCAACGGGCTGTAGAGCACTTAGGTACCATGCCTGGTGTGGCATGCCATGGCGCCGTGTGCCTGGTGTGGCATGCCATGGCGTCGTGTGCCTGGTGTGGCATGCCATGGCGTCGTGTGCCTGGTGTGGCATGCCATGGCGTCGTGTGCCTGGTGTGGCATGCCATAGCGTCGTGTGCCTGGTGTGGCATGCCATGGCGCCGTGTGCCTGGTGTGGCATGCCATGGCGTCGTGTGCCTGGTGTGGCATGCCATGGCGCCGTGTGCCTGGTGTGGCATGCCATGGCGTCGTGTGCCTGGTGTGGCATGCCATGGCGTCGTGTGCCTGGTGTGGCATGCCATGGCGTCGTGTGCCTGGTGTGGCATGCCATGGCATTGTGTGCCTGGTGTGGCATGCCATGGCGTCGTGTGCCTGGTGTGGCATGCCATGGCGCCGTGTGCCTGGTGTGGCATGCCATGGCGCCGTGTGCCTGGTGTGGCATGCCATGGCGTCGTGTGCCTGGTGTGGCATGCCATGGCGTCGTGTGCCTGGTGTGGCATGCCATGGCGCCGTGTGCCTGGTGTGGCATGCCATGGCGCCGTGTGCCTGGTGTGGCATGCCATGGCGTCGTGTGCCTGGTGTGGCATGCCATGGCGCCGTGTGCCTGGTGTGGCATGCCATGGCGTCGTGTGCCTGGTGTGGCATGCCATGGCGTCGTGTGCCTGGTGTGGCATGCCATGGCGCCGTGTGCCTGGTGTGGCATGCCATGGCGCCGTGTGCCTGGTGTGGCATGCCATGGCGCCGTGTGCCTGGTGTGGCATGCCATGGCGTCGTGTGCCTGGTGTGGCATGCCATGGCGTCGTGTGCCTGGTGTGGCATGCCATGGCGTCGTGTGCCTGGTGTGGCATGCCATGGCGCCGTGTGCCTGGTGTGGCATGCCATGGCGTCGTGTGCCTGGTGTGGCATGCCATGGCGTCGTGTGCCTGGTGTGGCATGCCATGGCGCCGTGTGCCTGGTGTGGCATGCCATGGCGTCGTGTGCCTGGTGTGGCATGCCATGGCGTCGTGTGCCTGGTGTGGCATGCCATGGCGCCGTGTGCCTGGTGTGGCATGCCATGGCGTCGTGTGCCTGGTGTGGCATGCCATGGCGTCGTGTGCCTGGTGTGGCATGCCATGGCGCCGTGTGCCTGGTGTGGCATGCCATGGCGTCGTGTGCCTGGTGCGGCATGCCATGGCGCCGTGTGCCTGGTGTGGCATGCCATGGAGCCGTGTGCCTGGTGTGGCATGCCATGGCGTCGTGTGCCTGGTGTGGCATGCCATGGCGTCGTGTGCCTGGTGTGGCATGCCATGGCGTCGTGTGCCTGGTGTGGCATGCCATGGCGTCGTGTGCCTGGTGTGGCATGCCATGGCGCCGTGTGCCTGGTGTGGCATGCCATGGCGCCGTGTGCCTGGTGTGGCATGCCATGGCGTCGTGTGCCTGGTGTGGCATGCCATGGCGTCGTGTGCCTGGTGTGGCATGCCATGGCGCCGTGTGCCTGGTGTGGCATGCCATGGCGTCGTGTGCCTGGTGTGGCATGCCATGGCGTCGTGTGCCTGGTGTGGCATGCCATGGCGTCGTGTGCCTGGTGTGGCATGCCATGGCGTCGTGTGCCTGGTGTGGCATGCCATGGCGTCGTGTGCCTGGTGTGGCATGCCATGGCGTCGTGTGCCTGGTGTGGCATGCCATGGCGTCGTGTGCCTGGTGTGGCATGCCATGGCGTCGTGTCCCTGGTGTGGCATGCCATGGCGCCGTGTGCCACGGCTGTTGCTGCACGCACCTGGCGCTGCTTGAGCAGCACGGCGGGCAGGGTGGTGTAGGGCAGCCCCTTCTCCAACACACACTCCATCAGCGTGCCCCCGTCATAGTCCTTTATGTACCTGCCGCCATCGGGGCGAGGAGGGAGGGGCGAGGGGGAAAGGGAGAGGAAAGAGGGGGGAGGGGGAAAGGAGGGTGGAGAGAGAAGAGAGAAGGGAGGGGAGCAAGAATGAGAGTGCGAAGGCTCATAGCCTCCAAGTTTAAGGGGTTAGTGGATGAATGGAGGAACGGGAAATGGGTGAGAGCGTCATCTGGTGATGCACTTGTGCTGAGGGGCTTGGATTGGCGAGCATGGACATGTGGGAACAGAGTGGTGCAGCCCAGAAAAGCAACATACGCACCCCTCCCATTGCACTTTAGGCATGGTGATCTCCTTTGTGAATCCCTGCATGCACACATGCGCACATTCACACATGCATACATGCACACACGCACACACATGCAAACATGCAGACATGCATGCACATGCAGACATGCACAAACACACAGACGCACACGCACACAAGCACACACAAAAACATGCACACACATACATGCACACACATACATGCACACACACACGCACACATGCATGCAACACACATGCAAATACACATGCAAACAGATGCATGCGCACAAGGGAGAGAAAGGCAAGAAAAAAGGGTTACTGTAGCGGAAGCTGGATGGAAAAGGAGAGAAGCACGAGCGACATTGTGGTTACAGGCGTGCATGCAGGCATGCAACATGGGCAGGGCAGCACCTGCTTGACGAAGTATCCAACAGCGTTGTTGTCAGCGTAGGTGAGGAAGTATCGCAGCCCGTCCTCATCCCTCGCATGCGCCTTGAGGTGATTCATCAGCCTCGTGCCGTACCCCCTCACCTGCACCACACACACGCCACACCACACCACGCACAACACGCACCACGCACAGCATATAGCAGCACAGCAAAATGTGCAGTGGGACAGGCCTTACGGGCACCACCAGCCAGGTACAGCTGAGCTGAGAGCCGCTGCAACCCCAACCTCAAGCTCAAGCTCACAGCACGCAGCCATCATTCCACACAGTCGTACAGCTCACACGCACAGGCACACGCACAGCAAGGTTCACTAGACCCCATGGGAAATTCGAGAGCACCCACACACACACGTGGTGACGATTCTCGCGGCCATTACATGCTCGCTCTCCCTCATGCTCGCTCTCCCTCATGCCGCTCACCTGCTCTGTGGCTGTGATGGCACAAAACGCTATCTCCCCAAACCGCTGCCTGCACACAGTGTGATGCCATGTGCATGGTGTGATGCCATGTGCATGGTGTGATGCCATGTGCATGGTGTGATGCCATGTGCATGGTGTGATGCCATGTGCATGGTGTGATGCCATGTGCATGGTGTGATGCCATGTGCATGGTGAAAAGGTTTGAGGTTTAAGCGAAGGATAACAGTTTGCTTCAGGACATACTACATAAGTTAGGTTTTGCAAACAAACACCTTTATGATGATTTCTCATTTCAACACAATGAATGCACACACTCACGAGGGGTAGCGGCACTCACGAGGGGTAGGGGCACTCACGAGGGGTAGGGGCACTCACGAGGGGTAGGGGCGGTATGTGATGCCACCAACGACGGTGCCTGCCTTGATGAGCATCATTGACATGTGCGTTCTGATGGTGTGTGGATGTGCATGGAGGGAAAAAGGGGAGTATGAGCCGAACACACATGCTTACACGAGGCATGCACGTTGGGAAGAGCCCGGGGTCAGCACAGCAGCAATGCAGAACAGTTACCATTCTTACACTTACGTCAACCCCACCTCAGCATCACCCACCACACTGACCGGTCGAGCAGGAAGCAGCACAGTGACTGACCGGTCGAGCAGGAATCAGCACAGTGACTGACCGGTCGAGCAGGAAGCAGCACAGTGACTGACCGGTCGAGCAGGAAGCAGCACAGTGACTGACCGGTCGAGCAGGAAGCGGCACGGTGACTGACCGGTCGAGCAGGAAGCAGCACAGTGACTGACCGGTCGAGCAGGAAGCAGCACAGTGACTGACCGGTCGAGCAGGAAGCAGCACAGTGACTGACCGGTCGAGCAGGAAGCAGCACAGTGACTGACCGGTCGAGCAGGAAGCAGCACAGTGACTGACCGGTCGAGCAGGAAGCAGCACAGTGACTGACCGGTCGAGCAGGAAGCAGCACAGTGACTGACCGGTCGAGCAGGAAGCAGCACAGTGACTGACCGGTCGAGCAGGAAGCAGCACAGTGACTGACCGGTCGAGCAGGAAGCAGCACAGTGACTGACCGGTCGAGCAGGAAGCAGCACAGTGACTGACCGGTCGAGCAGGAAGCAGCACAGTGACTGACCGGTCGAGCAGGAATCAGCACAGTGACTGACCGGTCGAGCAGGAATCAGCACAGTGACTGACCGGTCGAGCAGGAAGCAGCACGGTGACTGACCGGTCGAGCAGGAAGCAGCACAGTGACTGACCGGTCGAGCAGGAAGCAGCACAGTGACTGACCGGTCGAGCAGGAAGCAGCACGGTGACTGACCGGTCGAGCAGGAATCAGCACGGTGACTGACCGGTCGAGCAGGAAGCAGCACAGTGACTGACCGGTCGAGCAGGAAGCATCACAGTGACTGACCGGTCGAGCAGGAATCAGCACAGTGACTGACCGGTCGAGCAGGAAGCAGCACAGTGACTGACCGGTCGAGCAGGAAGCAGCACAGTGACTGACCGGTCGAGCAGGAATCAGCACAGTGACTGTCCGGTCGAGCAGGAAGCAGCACAGTGACTGACCGGTCGAGCAGGAAGCAGCACAGTGACTGACCGGTCGAGCAGGAAGCAGCACAGTGACTGACCGGTCGAGCAGGAAGCAGCACAGTGACTGACCGGTCGAGCAGGAAGCAGCACAGTGACTGACCGGTCGAGCAGGAAGCAGCACAGTGACTGACCGGTCGAGCAGGAAGCAGCACAGTGACTGACCGGTCGAGCAGGAAGCAGCACAGTGACTGACCGGTCGAGCAGGAAGCAGCACAGTGACTGACCGGTCGAGCAGGAAGCAGCACAGTGACTGACCGGTCGAGCAGGAATCAGCACAGTGACTGACCGGTCGAGCAGGAATCAGCACAGTGACTGACCGGTCGAGCAGGAATCAGCACAGTGACTGACCGGTCGAGCAGGAAGCAGCACAGTGACTGACCGGTCGGGCAGGAAGCAGCACAGTGACTGACCGGTCGAGCAGGAAGCAGCACGGTGACTGACCGGTCGAGCAGGAAGCAGCACAGTGACTGACCGGTCGAGCAGGAATCAGCACGGTGACTGACCGGTCGAGCAGGAAGCAGCACAGTGACTGACCGGTCGAGCAGGAAGCAGCACAGTGACTGACCGGTCGAGCAGGAATCAGCACAGTGACTGACCGGTCGAGCAGGAAGCAGCACAGTGACTGACCGGTCGAGCAGGAAGCAGCACAGTGACTGACCGGTCGAGCAGGAAGCAGCACGGTGACTGACCGGTCGAGCAGGAAGCAGCACAGTGACTGACCGGTCGAGCAGGAAGCAGCACAGTGACTGACCGGTCGAGCAGGAAGCAGCACGGTGACTGACCGGTCGAGCAGGAAGCAGCACAGTGACTGACCGGTCGAGCAGGAAGCAGCACAGTGACTGACCGGTCGAGCAGGAAGCAGCACAGTGACTGACCGGTCGAGCAGGAAGCAGCACAGTGACTGACCGGTCGAGCAGGAAGCAGCACGGTGACTGACCGGTCGAGCAGGAAGCAGCACAGTGACTGACCGGTCGAGCAGGAAGCAGCACAGTGACTGACCGGTCGAGCAGGAAGCAGCACAGTGACTGACCGGTCGAGCAGGAAGCAGCACAGTGACTGACCGGTCGAGCAGGAATCAGCACAGTGACTGACCGGTCGAGCAGGAATCAGCACAGTGACTGACCGGTCGAGCAGGAAGCAGCACAGTGACTGACCGGTCGAGCAGGAAGCAGCACGGTGACTGACCGGTCGAGCAGGAAGCAGCACAGTGACTGACCGGTCGAGCAGGAAGCAGCACAGTGACTGACCGGTCGAGCAGGAATCAGCACAGTGACTGACCGGTCGAGCAGGAAGCAGCACAGTGACTGACCGGTCGAGCAGGATGCAGCACGGTGACTGACCGGTCGAGCAGGAAGCAGCACAGTGACTGACCGGTCGAGCAGGAAGCAGCACAGTGACTGACCGGTCGAGCAGGAAGCAGCACGGTGACTGACCGGTCGAGCAGGAAGCAGCACAGTGACTGACCGGTCGAGCAGGAATCAGCACGGTGACTGACCGGTCGAGCAGGAAGCAGCACAGTGACTGACCGGTCGAGCAGGAAGCAGCACAGTGACTGACCGGTCGAGCAGGAATCAGCACAGTGACTGACCGGTCGAGCAGGAAGCAGCACAGTGACTGACCGGTCGAGCAGGAAGCAGCACAGTGACTGACCGGTCGAGCAGGAAGCAGCACGGTGACAGACCGGTCGAGCAGGAAGCAGCACAGTGACTGACCGGTCGAGCAGGAAGCAGCACAGTGACTGACCGGTCGAGCAGGAAGCAGCACGGTGACTGACCGGTCGAGCAGGAAGCAGCACAGTGACTGACCGGTCGAGCAGGAAGCAGCACAGTGACTGACCGGTCGAGCAGGAAGCAGCACAGTGACTGACCGGTCGAGCAGGAAGCAGCACAGTGACTGACCGGTCGAGCAGGAAGCAGCACGGTGACTGACCGGTCGAGCAGGAAGCAGCACAGTGACTGACCGGTCGAGCAGGAAGCAGCACAGTGACTGACCGGTCGAGCAGGAAGCAGCACAGTGACTGACCGGTCGAGCAGGAAGCAGCACAGTGACTGACCGGTCGAGCAGGAATCAGCACAGTGACTGACCGGTCGAGCAGGAATCAGCACAGTGACTGACCGGTCGAGCAGGAAGCAGCACAGTGACTGACCGGTCGAGCAGGAAGCAGCACGGTGACTGACCGGTCGAGCAGGAAGCAGCACAGTGACTGACCGGTCGAGCAGGAAGCAGCACAGTGACTGACCGGTCGAGCAGGAATCAGCACAGTGACTGACCGGTCGAGCAGGAAGCAGCACAGTGACTGACCGGTCGAGCAGGAAGCAGCACAGTGACTGACCGGTCGAGCAGGAAGCGGCACGGTGACTGACCGGTCGAGCAGGAAGCAGCACGGTGACTGACCGGTCGAGCAGGAAGCAGCACAGTGACTGACCGGTCGAGCAGGAATCAGCACAGTGACTGACCGGTCGAGCAGGAAGCAGCACAGTGACTGACCGGTCGAGCAGGAAGCAGCACAGTGACTGACCGGTCGAGCAGGAAGCAGCACGGTGACTGACCGGTCGAGCAGGAAGCAGCACAGTGACTGACCGGTCGAGCAGGAAGCAGCACAGTGACTGACCGGTCGAGCAGGAAGCAGCACGGTGACTGACCGGTCGAGCAGGAAGCAGCACAGTGACTGACCGGTCGAGCAGGAAGCAGCACAGTGACTGACCGGTCGAGCAGGAAGCAGCACAGTGACTGACCGGTCGAGCAGGAAGCAGCACAGTGACTGACCGGTCGAGCAGGAAGCAGCACGGTGACTGACCGGTCGAGCAGGAAGCAGCACAGTGACTGACCGGTCGAGCAGGAAGCAGCACAGTGACTGACCGGTCGAGCAGGAAGCAGCACAGTGACTGACCGGTCGAGCAGGAAGCAGCACAGTGACTGACCGGTCGAGCAGGAATCAGCACAGTGACTGACCGGTCGAGCAGGAATCAGCACAGTGACTGACCGGTCGAGCAGGAAGCAGCACAGTGACTGACCGGTCGAGCAGGAAGCAGCACGGTGACTGACCGGTCGAGCAGGAAGCAGCACAGTGACTGACCGGTCGAGCAGGAAGCAGCACAGTGACTGACCGGTCGAGCAGGAATCAGCACGGTGACTGACCGGTCGAGCAGGAAGCAGCACAGTGACTGACCGGTCGAGCAGGAAGCAGCACAGTGACTGACCGGTCGAGCAGGAATCAGCACAGTGACTGACCGGTCGAGCAGGAAGCAGCACAGTGACTGACCGGTCGAGCAGGAAGCAGCACAGTGACTGACCGGTCGAGCAGGAATCAGCACAGTGACTGACCGGTCGAGCAGGAAGCAGCACAGTGACTGACCGGTCGAGCAGGAAGCAGCACAGTGACTGACCGGTCGAGCAGGAAGCAGCACAGTGACTGACCGGTCGAGCAGGAAGCAGCACAGTGACTGACCGGTCGAGCAGGAAGCAGCACAGTGACTGACCGGTCGAGCAGGAAGCAGCACAGTGACTGACCGGTCGAGCAGGAAGCAGCACAGTGACTGACCGGTCGAGCAGGAAGCAGCACAGTGACTGACCGGTCGAGCAGGAAGCAGCACAGTGACTGACCGGTCGAGCAGGAAGCAGCACAGTGACTGACCGGTCGAGCAGGAATCAGCACAGTGACTGACCGGTCGAGCAGGAATCAGCACAGTGACTGACCGGTCGAGCAGGAAGCAGCACAGTGACTGACCGGTCGAGCAGGAAGCAGCACGGTGACTGACCGGTCGAGCAGGAAGCAGCACAGTGACTGACCGGTCAAGCAGGAAGCAGCACAGTGACTGACCGGTCGAGCAGGAATCAGCACGGTGACTGACCGGTCGAGCAGGAAGCAGCACAGTGACTGACCGGTCGAGCAGGAAGCAGCACAGTGACTGACCGGTCGAGCAGGAATCAGCACAGTGACTGACCGGTCGAGCAGGAAGCAGCACAGTGACTGACCGGTCGAGCAGGAAGCAGCACAGTGACTGACCGGTCGAGCAGGAATCAGCACAGTGACTGACCGGTCGAGCAGGAAGCAGCACAGTGACTGACCGGTCGAGCAGGAAGCAGCACAGTGACTGACCGGTCGAGCAGGAAGCAGCACGGTGACTGACCGGTCGAGCAGGAAGCAGCACAGTGACTGACCGGTCGAGCAGGAAGCAGCACAGTGACTGACCGGTCGAGCAGGAAGCAGCACGGTGACTGACCGGTCGAGCAGGAAGCAGCACAGTGACTGACCGGTCGAGCAGGAAGCAGCACAGTGACTGACCGGTCGAGCAGGAAGCAGCACAGTGACTGACCGGTCGAGCAGGAAGCAGCACAGTGACTGACCGGTCGAGCAGGATGCAGCACGGTGACTGACCGGTCGAGCAGGAAGCAGCACAGTGACTGACCGGTCGAGCAGGAAGCAGCACAGTGACTGACCGGTCGAGCAGGAAGCAGCACAGTGACTGACCGGTCGAGCAGGAAGCAGCACAGTGACTGACCGGTCGAGCAGGAAGCAGCACAGTGACTGACCGGTCGAGCAGGAAGCAGCACGGTGACTGACCGGTCGAGCAGGAAGCAGCACAGTGACTGACCGGTCGAGCAGGAAGCAGCACAGTGACTGACCGGTCGAGCAGGAAGCAGCACAGTGACTGACCGGTCGAGCAGGAAGCAGCACAGTGACTGACCGGTCGAGCAGGAAGCAGCACAGTGACTGACCGGTCGAGCAGGAAGCAGCACGGTGACTGACCGGTCGAGCAGGAAGCAGCACGGTGACTGACCGGTCGAGCAGGAAGCAGCACGGTGACTGACCGGTCGAGCAGGAAGCAGCACAGTGACTGACCGGTCGAGCAGGAAGCAGCACGGTGACTGACCGGTCGAGCAGGAAGCAGCACGGTGACTGACCGGTCGAGCAGGAAGCAGCACAGTGACTGACCGGTCGAGCAGGAAGCAGCACGGTGACTGACCGGTCGAGCAGGAAGCAGCACAGTGACTGACCGGTCGAGCAGGAAGCAGCACAGTGACTGACCGGTCGAGCAGGAATCAGCACAGTGACTGACCGGTCGAGCAGGAATCAGCACAGTGACTGACCGGTCGAGCAGGAAGCAGCACAGTGACTGACCGGTCGAGCAGGAAGCAGCACGGTGACTGACCGGTCGAGCAGGAAGCAGCACAGTGACTGACCGGTCAAGCAGGAAGCAGCACAGTGACTGACCGGTCGAGCAGGAATCAGCACGGTGACTGACCGGTCGAGCAGGAATCAGCACAGTGACTGACCGGTCGAGCAGGAAGCAGCACGGTGACTGACCGGTCGAGCAGGAAGCAGCACAGTGACTGACCGGTCGAGCAGGAAGCAGCACAGTGACTGACCGGTCGAGCAGGAAGCAGCACAGTGACTGACCGGTCGAGCAGGAAGCAGCACAGTGACTGACCGGTCGAGCAGGAATCAGCACGGTGACTGACCGGTCGAGCAGGAAGCAGCACAGTGACTGACCGGTCGAGCAGGAAGCAGCACAGTGACTGACCGGTCGAGCAGGAATCAGCACAGTGACTGACCGGTCGAGCAGGAAGCAGCACAGTGACTGACCGGTCGAGCAGGAAGCAGCACAGTGACTGACCGGTCGAGAAGGAATCAGCACAGTGACTGACCGGTCGAGCAGGAAGCAGCACAGTGACTGACCGGTCGAGCAGGAAGCAGCACAGTGACTGACCGGTCGAGCAGGAAGCAGCACGGTGACTGACCGGTCGAGCAGGAAGCAGCACAGTGACTGACCGGTCGAGCAGGAAGCAGCACAGTGACTGACCGGTCGAGCAGGAAGCAGCACGGTGACTGACCGGTCGAGCAGGAAGCAGCACAGTGACTGACCGGTCGAGCAGGAAGCAGCACAGTGACTGACCGGTCGAGCAGGAATCAGCACAGTGACTGACCGGTCGAGCAGGAATCAGCACAGTGACTGACCGGTCGAGCAGGAAGCAGCACAGTGACTGACCGGTCGAGCAGGAAGCAGCACGGTGACTGACCGGTCGAGCAGGAAGCAGCACAGTGACTGACCGGTCAAGCAGGAAGCAGCACAGTGACTGACCGGTCGAGCAGGAATCAGCACGGTGACTGACCGGTCGAGCAGGAAGCAGCACAGTGACTGACCGGTCGAGCAGGAAGCAGCACAGTGACTGACCGGTCGAGCAGGAATCAGCACAGTGACTGACCGGTCGAGCAGGAAGCAGCACAGTGACTGACCGGTCGAGCAGGAAGCAGCACAGTGACTGACCGGTCGAGCAGGAATCAGCACAGTGACTGACCGGTCGAGCAGGAAGCAGCACAGTGACTGACCGGTCGAGCAGGAATCAGCACAGTGACTGACCGGTCGAGCAGGAAGCAGCACAGTGACTGACCGGTCGAGCAGGAAGCAGCACGGTGACTGACCGGTCGAGCAGGAAGCAGCACAGTGACTGACCGGTCGAGCAGGAAGCAGCACGGTGACTGACCGGTCGAGCAGGAAGCAGCACGGTGACTGACCGGTCGAGCAGGAAGCAGCACGGTGACTGACCGGTCGAGCAGGAAGCAGCACGGTGACTGACCGGTCGAGCAGGAAGCAGCACAGTGACTGACCGGTCGAGCAGGAAGCAGCACAGTGACTGACCGGTCGAGCAGGAAGCAGCACAGTGACTGACCGGTCGAGCAGGAAGCAGCACAGTGACTGACCGGTCGAGCAGGAAGCAGCACAGTGACTGACCGGTCGAGCAGGAAGCAGCACAGTGACTGACCGGTCGAGCAGGAAGCAGCACAGTGACTGACCGGTCGAGCAGGAAGCAGCACGGTGACTGACCGGTCGAGCAGGAAGCAGCACAGTGACTGACCGGTCGAGCAGGAAGCAGCACAGTGACTGACCGGTCGAGCAGGAAGCAGCACAGTGACTGACCGGTCGAGCAGGAAGCAGCACAGTGACTGACCGGTCGAGCAGGAAGCAGCACAGTGACTGACCGGTCGAGCAGGAAGCAGCACAGTGACTGACCGGTCGAGCAGGAATCAGCACAGTGACTGACCGGTCGAGCAGGAAGCAGCACGGTGACTGACCGGTCGAGCAGGAAGCAGCACAGTGACTGACCGGTCGAGCAGGAAGCAGCACAGTGACTGACCGGTCTGTTGTAATTTCATAATTTGTACAACATACATAGGCTAGAATTAGATCTGTAGTACACTTATAAATTGGGGGGTTGTTTAGTGTACCCTCCAACCACATTTTGTGGTTGGTTGGGATTGGTCCCTAGCTCAACCAATCCCAACCAACACACATTTGTGGTTGCTTGGGTCACAAGCAAGCTCACCCATTGGCCAACTTATTGGCCAATAGGGTAAGCTTCCCTTTCATCTCTCTCTTGCTCATTGTTTGTACTAAAGGGCCTCTTGGCTCATTATTCAATGTATCTCTTCTAGCTTTTCAACATGGTATCATGAGCTATTGGCTCACGCCTTAATCCCTCGATCCTAAGGCCACCCTCTCCTCCCCGTCCCTCAGACCTAGTCCTACTACGGTGCTCCCAAGCTCAGATCTACTCCTCTCGAGCTCCGATCTACTCCTCCCGAGCTCACATCTACTCGTCCCAAGCTCAGATCTACTCCTCCCAAGCTCACATCTACTCCTCCCGAGCTCAGATCTATCCCCCCCGAGCTCAGATCTACTCCTCCCGAGCTCACATCTACTCCTCCCGAGCTCAGATCTACTCCTCCCGAGCTCAGATCTACTCCTCCCGAGCTCACATCTACTCCTCCCGAGCTCAGATCTACTCCTCCCGAGCTCAGATCTACTCCTCCCGAGCTCACATCTACTCCTCCCGAGCTTAGATCTACTCCTCCCGAGCTCACATCTATTCCTCCCCGTTCCTCAGATCTAGCCCCACCCACGGAGCTGCCCTCCCTTCACGCACCCTTAAGGCGCTGTCCTCCCTCCCCGTGCGCCCCCTAAGGCGCTGCCCTCCAAGGCACGTCCAGATCTGCAACTCCAGCGCCCAGATCTGCATTCCCCGCGCTCAGATCTGCAACTCCAGCGCCCAGATCTGCATTCCCCGCGCTCAGATCTGCAACTCCAGCGCCCAGATCTGCACTCCCTGCGACCAGATCTACTCCTCCCGCGCCTAGATCTGATCATTCCGCGCCCAGATCTGGATTCCGCGCCACCAGATCTCCTCCTCCCGCGCCCAGATCTGAACATTTCGCACCCAGATCTGCACTCCGCGCGCCCAGATCTGCCCTCCGCGCGCCCAGATCTGCCCTCCGCGCGACCAGATCTGCATCTCCCGCGCTGAAATCTGACCATTTCGCGCCCATCTCTGCTCGTCCGCGCCCTGCCCGTCCGCACGCCCTGCTCGTCCGCGCCCTGCCCGTCCGCACGCCCTGCTCGTCCGCGCCCTGCCCGTCCGCACGCCCTGCTCGTCCGCGCCCTGCCCGTCCGCACGCCCTGCTCGTCCGCGCCCTGCCCGTCCGCGCGCCCTGCTCGTCCGCGCCGTGCCCGTCGCGCGCCCTGCTCGTCCGCCCTTCGCGTCCGCGCCCAGCCCGTCCGCACACCCTGCTCGTCCGCGCCCTGCCCGTCCGCACGCCCTGCTCGTCCGCGCCCTGCCCGTCCGCACGCCCTGCTCGTCCGCGCCCTGCCCGTCCGCGCGCTCTGCTCGTCCGCGCCCTGCCCGTCCGCGCGCCCTGCTCGTCCGCGCCCTCCCCGTCCGCGCACATCGTCGCACGCCCTCCTTCTCCGCTCGCTGTCCCCCCGTCCCCTCGTCCGCCCCCTGCCCACCTCCCCGGCATACCGCACATTTGCAAACGCATACCGCACACCTTCATGCCCTGCTCGCCTGCGCCATGCCGTAACCGCCCACACTCACATTGCTCCCTCCATGGCAATAGTCGCCCTGGCATGCAGCAGAAGTGGTGCCGGTGGGCATGGAGGAGGGCATAGTGGTAGCTGTGGTGGTGGTCAAGGGAGACTCGCAGGATATTGTGGTATCAGGGGTTTGAGCGCAGGCTGCGGCGCAGCAGCAGCCTTCTCTCCTCGTGAATATGTGCCTCGCTATGGCCCGACTCGGGGACTTCAGTGCAAAATCTCCACCCAAGCCCACCATGCCCCGAGTCCACCCTTCTCTCCTCCTCCTCCTCAGCAGCAGCAGCAGCAGCAGCAGCAGCGCAGCGGCAGCGGCAGCGGCAGCGGCAGCGGCAGCGGCAGCGGCAGCGGCAGCGGCAGCGGCAGCGGCAGCGGCAGCGGCAGCGGCAGCGGCAGCGGCAGCGGCAGCGGCAGCGGCAGCGGCAGCGGCAGCGGCAGCGGCAGCGGCAGCGGCAGCGGCAGCGGCAGCGGCAGCGGCAGCGGCAGCGGCAGCGGCGGCAGCGGCAGCGGCAGCGGCAGCGGCAGCGGCAGCGGCAGCGGCAGCGGCAGCGGCAGCGGCAGCGGCAGCGGCAGCGGCAGCGGCAGCGGCAGCGGCAGCGGCAGCGGCAGCGGCAGCGGCAGCGGCAGCGGCAGCGGCAGCGGCAGCGGCAGCGGCAGCGGCAGCGGCAGCGGCAGCGGCAGCGGCAGCGGCAGCGGCAGCGGCAGCGGCAGCGGCAGCGGCAGCGGCAGCGGCAGCGGCAGCGGCAGCGGCAGCGGCAGCGGCAGCGGCAGCGGCAGCGGCAGCGGCAGCGGCAGCGGCAGCGGCAGCGGCAGCGGCAGCGGCAGCGGCAGCGGCAGCGGCAGCGGCAGCGGCAGCGGCAGCGGCAGCGGCAGCGGCAGCGGCAGCGGCAGCGGCAGCGGCAGCGGCAGCGGCAGCGGCAGCGGCAGCGGCAGCGGCAGCGGCAGCGGCAGCGGCAGCGGCAGCGGCAGCGGCAGCGGCAGCGGCAGCGGCAGCGGCAGCGGCGCGGCGGCAGCGGCAGGCGGCAGCGGCAGCGGCAGCGGCAGCGGCAGCGGCAGCGGCAGCGGCAGCGGCAGCGGCAGCGGCAGCGGCAGCGGCAGCGGCAGCGGCAGCGGCAGCGGCAGCGGCAGCGGCAGCGGCAGCAGCGGCAGCAGCAGCAGCAGCAGCAGCAGCAGCAGCAGCACCGGCAGCAGCAGCAGCAGCAGCAGCAGCAGCAGCAGCAGCACCAGCACCAGCAGCTCTGGCACCTCCTCCTCCAGCTCCAGCAGTTGCTTCACCGCCTGCAGCAGCACCTTAGCGCACAAGCGCAGCTGCCTCTTCCTCCTCCTCCCCCAACTTCCCAGCAGAACTCAGTTCCGCATTGTTCCACAAGCTCCGCCACTTCAAGCAATGTCCCACCTCTCTCATCCGTTGGTATTGCTGGTATGGTCAATCAAGCCACATCAGCTGCCCCTGCCACATACTCCTCTAGCACTAAAGAAACTGCGTTCCAGTCCTCTGTCCCTTCCTCCTCCCTCCCCTCCACTGTCGACTTTGTCCTTGACAGCGGCGCCACTGACACAGTTCTTCGCGATGCTGGCACCTTGCGCCCCCTCCCAACGCCTACCTCCCTCCTTGGCGCCGATAGCAGCTTCTCTATCCCCTGCCATAACACCTCGACTCTCCCCTGCCCACTCTTCCCCTCAGGCACTGTCACCGGTCTCCACATACCCTCTCTTCGCGCTAATCTCCTCTCGCAAAGGTCCCTTCAACAAGCCGGTATCACCACAGTATTCCCAGCTTATGCTAACTATTGCGCTCTCTACCATTCCGCCACCGGTCAGTTCATTTCTCGCATTCCATTTTGCCCTCGCTCCCGTCTGTACACCCTTCGTGTTCCTCGCCTCCCCTCCTGTCAGGTCATCTCTCGTCCTCCCCTCCACCCTCTCATCCCACCCCCCCTCTCCCTCCCACTAACCCGGACCTCCCTTCACGCCCCCCCCCCCTGACTCCTCTTGCTCCTGTCGCTCCCTCTCCCACCCTGCCGTCCTCCTCCATCACAGGCTAGGTCACCCTAACTTCGCTACTCTACGCTCCTCTGTTTCCTCCGGTCTCCTCCATGGTCTCCCCTCCTCCCTCCCTCCTCTCCCCAAATCCCCTGCCCCCCCCCTGCACCGTCTGCGTTCAGAGCAAGCTCAAGCAGCAGCCGCACCGGAGCTCCCCCTCCGCTGCTGCTCAGCCACTTGATCTTGTTCACATGGACCTCTGGGGCCCCAATCCCTCTCCCACTCGCCAGGGCCATCGATACCTCCTCGTACTCGTCGATGATCACAGTCGGTACTCGTCCGTCTCTCTCCTTCGGACGAAGGCAGATGCCCCGGCTGCGATCATCGCCTGGCTCGAGCGAGCAAACACCCATTTTGGGCGCCCTGTTCGCCGCCTTCACTCTGATGGTGGTGGTGAGTTCCTTAACAACCAAATATCCTCCTATTGCCAGTCTCATGGCATTCTTCAGACTTACACCCTCCCTCACTCCCCACAGCAGAACGGTGTGGCTGAAAGTCGTGTTCGAGAGATCACCAAAACTGCCCGGTGTCTCCTTGTCCACGCCTCCTGCCCTCCTTCTCTGTGGGGCTACGCCCTCCTTCATGCCGCCCTGCTTACTAACCTTTACCCTCACCCTCTTCTCCCATCCACCACCCCCACTGAGCTGTGGACGAACAACAAGCCTGATGTCTCATCTCTTCGTGTCTGGGGCTCAAAGGCTTATGTCCTTCTTCACCCCGCTGACCGCTCCCGTTCTATGGGAAAGCTTGCCCCTCGTACCCTTCCCTGCATCTTTTTTTGTCATAACTCCTCCTCACCTGACTACCTTTTCCTCCATCCCCCCTCAGGTCGTCTATTCCGCAGTAGGGATGTGGTCTTTGATGAGTCCACTCCTTACTACTCCTCTCCCCCATCCACTGACCCACTCCCCCGTCTTCCCCGTCCCCTTGTCTGGTCTGACACCACCCCTCCCCCTCTACTTCCTCCTCCCCCCATCCTCCCTCCCCCTCCCCCACCGTCGTCCTCGTCCCACGGTGCCCCTCCCTTGTCTGGTGATATATTTGACCCGGAACCTCTGTCCTCTCCCGTCTCCCCCACACATTCCTCTCCTAGTGCCCCTCCCGCCCCTCCTTCACCTCCCTCGCTGCCGACTCGTCCTTCCCCCCCTCCCCGCACTGTACTAACCCGGTACCCCCATACCAGGTCACAAGACAGTATCCTTGGTGCACCGCCCCCTGTTACCCTCTCTACCTCTTCCCTTCCCCCACTCTCCCCTCTCCTTCACCACTTCTTCCAGGCTGTTCTGCATCAACCTCCCCCTGCAGCAGCCCCCGCCGCCACCTCTCCAGCAGCGGCGCCAGCAGCAGCACCAGCAGCACGACCAGCAGCGGCACCAGCAGCAGGACCAGCAGCGGCACCAGCAGCAGGACCAGCAGCAGGACCAGCAGCGGTACCAGCAGCAGGACCAGCGGCGGCACCAGCAGCGGCACCAGCAGCGTCACCAACAGCGGCACCAGCAGCAGGACCAGCAGCGGCACCAGCAGCAGGACCAGCAGCGGCACCAGCAGCGGCACCAGCAGCGGCACCAGCAGCGGCACGTGCAGCAGCACCAGCGGCACCAACGGTCATCCGCTCCTTCCACACCTCCCTCTCTGAGGACTCCCATGAGGAGTTCCTTGACCTCCACCTCTGTGACCCTTCCCTTCTACCCATCACCTTCGACCTTTCTGGGACACCTGTCTTCGCATTCTCCTCTGCTCCCTCCGTTTTCATCCCTACCACGTATGAGGAGGCCATGGCTTGCCCCGACGCCCCACTCTGGCTCGCCGCCATTATCAAGGAGCTGGAGGCCTTTGTCGCCAACTCCTCCTTTGTTGATGTGCCTCGCCCTCCCTCCTCTACGAACGTGGTGAAGGGGAAGTGGGTGTTTCGCGTCAAACAACTGCCAGGGGAGCCGCCCGTCTACAAGGCTCGTTACTGCGCCAAGGGGTTCACGCAGCGGTATGGTTTTGACTTCTTCGATACCTTCTCCCCCACTGCCAAGCCCGCTACTGTTCGCGCCGTGCTCGACCTCGCCGCTCGCCTCAATATGGAGATCCACTCGATGGACGTCTCTAACGCCTTCCTCCAAGGCGTCCTCCGCGAGCTTATCTACATGGAGCGTCCTGCCGGTTTTCACCTTCCCTTCCCTGCGGACTCTGTCTGGCAGCTGCGTCGCCCTGTGTATGGGCTCCGACAGGCCCCGAGGGAGTGGCATGCTAAGCTTGCCGCCACCCTTGCTGAACTTGGATTCCGCACCTCCCGTTCTGACGCCAGCCTCTTCCTCCGCGCCTCCCCCTCCCCCTTCTACATCCTTGTCTATGTCGATGACATGATTCTACTCACTGCCGACCTCAGCGAGTTGGAGCGTGTTAAGGCTGAGTTGGGCAGCCGTCTCAAGTGAAAGGAAGGGCGAATTTCAGCATTACCTGGGCATGACAATCACCCGCGATCGCTCCGCCCGCACCATCTCTCTCTCCCAGGGTCATTACTTGCAGCAGGTCTTGGAGCGGTTTGACATGGTCCGCGGCGGCGCCCAACCTACTCCTCTTTCTGTCGGGCACCACCTCTCTCCACCCACCTCCCCCTCAGCCTCCTCCCATCCTTATCCCGAGCTCATCGGCTCCCTCATGTACGCCATGGTCTCCACTCGCCCTGACCTTGCCTACCCCATCAGCGTCCTCGCTCGTTTTGTTGGCGCAGGCAAGCATACGGAAGAGCACTGGCAGGCCGCCAAGCGTGTCCTCCGGTACCTTCGTGGCACCAAGGACTATGTCCTTACCCTCGGCGGCCCCTCCCCACCTACCCTCAGCGGCTACAGTGACTCCTCCTGGGCTGATTCCCAGCCAGATCGTCGCTCCTCCCAGGGCTATGGCTTCTCTCTTGGCAGCGGCCTTATCAGCTGGCGCTCCACCCGCTCCTCGGCTGTCGCCCTCTCCTCCTGCGAGGCGGAGTTGTATGCCGCCACCATGGCTGCGCAAGAGGCCCGCTGGCTCACCTTCCTCCTTGAAAAACTTGGTGCCCCCCAGCGCTGTCCCACCATTTGGTGTGACAATGCCAGTACCATTCACCTCACCAAAGATGCCGTGTTTCACGGGCGTTCCAAGCACATTGAGCTCCGTCATTTCTTCATTCGCGATCTTGTTCAGGCGGGGCACCTTCGGCTCGACAAGGTTGACTCGGCGGCCAACCTTGCCGACATCTTCACAAAAGCTCTTCCGCATGCGGCTCACTCTTTCCTACTTCGTCTTCTTGGCCTCACTCCTCCTAAGTCGCCTCCCGCCTCTTGATTCTAGCCTTCTAGCCTTATGCATGTTGGGGGGTTGTGTTGTAATTTCATAATTTGTACAACATACATAGGCTAGAATTAGATCTGTAGTACACTTATAAATTGGGGGGTTGTTTAGTGTACCCTCCAACCACATTTTGTGGTTGGTTGGGATTGGTCCCTAGCTCAACCAATCCCAACCAACACACATTTGTGGTTGCTTGGGTCACAAGCAAGCTCACCCATTGGCCAACTTATTGGCCAATAGGGTAAGCTTCCCTTTCATCTCTCTCTTGCTCATTGTTTGTACTAAAGGGCCTCTTGGCTCATTATTCAATGTATCTCTTCTAGCTTTTCAACACGGTCGAGCAGGAAGCAGCACAGTGACTGACCGGTCGAGCAGGAAGCAGCACAGTGACTGACCGGTCGAGCAGGAATCAGCACAGTGACTGACCGGTCGAGCAGGAAGCAGCACAGTGACTGACCGGTCGAGCAGGAAGCAGCACAGTGACTGACCGGTCGAGCAGGAAGCAGCACAGTGACTGACCGGTCGAGCAGGAAGCAGCACAGTGACTGACCGGTCGAGCAGGAAGCAGCACAGTGACTGACCGGTCGAGCAGGAAGCAGCACAGTGACTGACCGGTCGAGCAGGAAGCAGCACAGTGACTGACCGGTCGAGCAGGAAGCAGCACAGTGACTGACCGGTCGAGCAGGAAGCAGCACGGTGACTGACCGGTCGAGCAGGAAGCAGCACGGTGACTGACCGGTCGAGCAGGAAGCAGCACGGTGACTGACCGGTCGAGCAGGAAGCAGCACAGTGACTGACCGGTCGAGCAGGAAGCAGCACAGTGACTGACCGGTCGAGCAGGAAGCAGCACGGTGACTGACCGGTCGAGCAGGAAGCAGCACAGTGACTGACCGGTCGAGCAGGAAGCAGCACAGTGACTGACCGGTCGAGCAGGAAGCAGCACAGTGACTGACCGGTCGAGCAGGAAGCAGCACAGTGACTGACCGGTCGAGCAGGAAGCAGCACAGTGACTGACCGGTCGAGCAGGAAGCAGCACAGTGACTGACCGGTCGAGCAGGAAGCAGCACGGTGACTGACCGGTCGAGCAGGAAGCAGCACAGTGACTGACCGGTCGAGCAGGAAGCAGCACAGTGACTGACCGGTCGAGCAGGAAGCAGCACAGTGACTGACCGGTCGAGCAGGAAGCAGCACAGTGACTGACCGGTCGAGCAGGAAGCAGCACAGTGACTGACCGGTCGAGCAGGAATCAGCACAGTGACTGACCGGTCGAGCAGGAAGCAGCACGGTGACTGACCGGTCGAGCAGGAAGCAGCACAGTGACTGACCGGTCGAGCAGGAATCAGCACAGTGACTGACCGGTCGAGCAGGAAGCAGCACAGTGACTGACCGGTCGAGCAGGAAGCAGCACAGTGACTGACCGGTCGAGCAGGAAGCAGCACAGTGACTGACCGGTCGAGCAGGAAGCAGCACAGTGACTGACCGGTCGAGCAGGAAGCAGCACAGTGACTGACCGGTCGAGCAGGAATCAGCACAGTGACTGACCGGTCGAGCAGGAAGCAGCACGGTGACTGACCGGTCGAGCAGGAAGCAGCACAGTGACTGACCGGTCGAGCAGGAAGCAGCACAGTGACTGACCGGTCGAGCAGGAAGCAGCACAGTGACTGACCGGTCGAGCAGGAAGCAGCACAGTGACTGACCGGTCGAGCAGGAAGCAGCACAGTGACTGACCGGTCGAGCAGGAAGCAGCACGGTGACTGACCGGTCGAGCAGGAAGCAGCACGGTGACTGACCGGTCGAGCAGGAAGCAGCACGGTGACTGACCGGTCGAGCAGGAAGCAGCACAGTGACTGACCGGTCGAGCAGGAAGCAGCACGGTGACTGACCGGTCGAGCAGGAAGCAGCACGGTGACTGACCGTTCGAGCAGGAAGCAGCACGGTGACTGACCGGTCGAGCAGGAAGCAGCACAGTGACTGACCGGTCGAGCAGGAAGCAGCACAGTGACTGACCGGTCGAGCAGGAAGCAGCACAGTGACTGACCGGTCGAGCAGGAAGCAGCACGGTGACTGACCGGTCGAGCAGGAAGCAGCACGGTGACTGACCGGTCGAGCAGGAAGCAGCACGGTGACTGACCGGTCGAGCAGGAAGCAGCACAGTGACTGACCGGTCGAGCAGGAAGCAGCACAGTGACTGACCGGTCGAGCAGGAAGCAGCACAGTGACTGACCGGTCGAGCAGGAAGCAGCACAGTGACTGACCGGTCGAGCAGGAAGCAGCACAGTGACTGACCGGTCGAGCAGGAAGCAGCACAGTGACTGACCGGTCGAGCAGGAAGCAGCACGGTGACTGACCGGTCGAGCAGGAAGCAGCACGGTGACTGACCGGTCGAGCAGGAAGCAGCACAGTGACTGACCGGTCGAGCAGGAAGCAGCACAGTGACTGACCGGTCGAGCAGGAAGCAGCACAGTGACTGACCGGTCGAGCAGGAAGCAGCACAGTGACTGACCGGTCGAGCAGGAAGCAGCACAGTGACTGACCGGTCGAGCAGGAAGCAGCACAGTGACTGACCGGTCGAGCAGGAAGCAGCACAGTGACTGACCGGTCGAGCAGGAAGCAGCACAGTGACTGACCGGTCGAGCAGGAAGCAGCACGGTGACTGACCGGTCGAGCAGGAAGCAGCACGGTGACTGACCGGTCGAGCAGAAAGCAGCACAGTGACTGACCGGTCAAGCAGGAATCAGCACAGTGACTGACCGGTCGAGCAGGAAGCAGCACAGTGACTGACCGGTCGAGCAGGAAGCAGCACAGTGACTGACCGGTCGAGCAGGAAGCAGCACAGTGACTGACCGGTCGAGCAGGAAGCAGCACAGTGACTGACCGGTCGAGCAGGAAGCAGCACAGTGACTGACCGGTCGAGCAGGAAGCAGCACAGTGACTGACCGGTCGAGCAGGAAGCAGCACAGTGACTGACCGGTCGAGCAGGAAGCAGCACAGTGACTGACCGGTCGAGCAGGAAGCAGCACAGTGACTGACCGGTCGAGCAGGAAGCAGCACAGTGACTGACCGGTCGAGCAGGAATCAGCACAGTGACTGACCGGTCGAGCAGGAAGCAGCACAGTGACTGACCGGTCGAGCAGGAAGCAGCACGGTGACTGACCGGTCGAGCAGGAAGCAGCACGGTGACTGACCGGTCGAGCAGGAAGCAGCACGGTGACTGACCGGTCGAGCAGGAAGCAGCACAGTGACTGACCGGTCGAGCAGGAAGCAGCACAGTGACTGACCGGTCGAGCAGGAAGCAGCACAGTGACTGACCGGTCGAGCAGGAAGCAGCACAGTGACTGACCGGTCGAGCAGGAAGCAGCACCGTGACTGACCGGTCGAGCAGGAAGCAGCACGGTGACTGACCGGTCGAGCAGGAAGCAGCACGGTGACTGACCGGTCGAGCAGGAAGCAGCACGGTGACTGACCGGTCGAGCAGGAAGCAGCACGGTGACTGACCGGTCGAGCAGGAAGCAGCACGGTGATTGACCGGTCGAGCAGGAAGCAGCACAGTGACTGACCGGTCGAGCAGGAAGCAGCACAGTGACTGACCGGTCGAGCAGGAAGCAGCACAGTGACTGACCGGTCGAGCAGGAAGCAGCACAGTGACTGACCGGTCGAGCAGGAAGCAGCACGGCGACTGACCGGTCGAGCAGGAAGCAGCACGGTGACTGACCGGTCGAGCAGGAAGCAGCACAGTGACTGACCGGTCGAGCAGGAAGCAGCACAGTGACTGACCGGTCGAGCAGGAAGCAGCACAGTGACTGACCGGTCGAGCAGGAAGCAGCACAGTGACTGACCGGTCGAGCAGGAAGCAGCACCGTGACTGACCGGTCGAGCAGGAATCAGCACAGTGACTGACCGGTCGAGCAGGAAGCAGCACGGTGACTGACCGGTCGAACAGGAAGCAGCACAGTGACTGACCGGTCGAGCAGGAAGCAGCACAGTGACTGACCGGTCGAGCAGGAAGCAGCACAGTGACTGACCGGTCGAGCAGGAAGCAGCACAGTGACTGACCGGTCGAGCAGGAAGCAGCACAGTGACTGACCGGTCGAGCAGGAAGCAGCACAGTGACTGACCGGTCGAGCAGGAAGCAGCACAGTGACTGACCGGTCGAGCAGGAAGCAGCACAGTGACTGACCGGTGAAGCAGGAAGCAGCACAGTGACTGACCGGTCGAGCAGGAAGCAGCACAGTGACTGACCGGTCGAGCAGGAAGCAGCACAGTGACTGACCGGTCGAGCAGGAAGCAGCACAGTGACTGACCGGTCGAGCAGGAAGCAGCACAGTGACTGACCGGTCGAGCAGAAATCAGCACAGTGACTGACCGGTCGAGCAGGAAGCAGCACGGTGACTGACCGGTCGAGCAGGAAGCAGCACAGTGACTGACCGGTCGAGCAGGAAGCAGCACAGTGACTGACCGGTCGAGCAGGAAGCAGCACAGTGACTGACCGGTCGAGCAGGAAGCAGCACCGTGACTGACCGGTCGAGCAGGAAGCAGCACAGTGACTGACCGGTCGAGCAGGAAGCAGCACAGTGACTGACCGGTCGAGCAGGAAGCAGCACAGTGACTGACCGGTGAAGCAGGAAGCAGCACAGTGACTGACCGGTCGAGCAGGAAGCAGCACAGTGACTGACCGGTCGAGCAGGAAGCAGCACAGTGACTGACCGGTCGAGCAGGAAGCAGCACAGTGACTGACCGGTCGAGCAGGAAGCAGCACAGTGACTGACCGGTCGAGCAGGAAGCAGCACAGTGACTGACCGGTCGAGCAGGAAGCAGCACAGTGACTGACCGGTCGAGCAGGAAGCAGCACAGTGACTGACCGGTCGAGCAGGAAGCAGCACAGTGACTGACCGGTCGAGCAGGAAGCAGCACAGTGACTGACCGGTCGAGCAGGAAGCAGCACAGTGACTGACCGGTCGAGCAGGAAGCAGCACAGTGACTGACCGGTCGAGCAGGAAGCAGCACAATGACTGACCGGTCGAGCAGGAAGCAGCACAGTGACTGACCGGTCGAGCAGGAAGCAGCACAGTGACTGACCGGTCAAGCAGGAAGCAGCACAGTGACTGACCGGTCGAGCAGGAAGCAGCACAGTGACTGTCTGGTCGAGCAGGAAGCAGCACAGTGACTGACCGGTCGAGCAGGAATCAGCACAGTGACTGACCGGTCGAGCAGGAAGCAGCACAGTGACTGACCGGTCAAGCAGGAAGCAGCACAGTGACTGACCGGTCGAGCAGGAAGCAGCACAGTGACTGACCGGTCGAGCAGGAAGCAGCACAGTGACTGACCGGTCGAGCAGGAAGCAGCACAGTGACTGACCGGTCGAGCAGGAAGCAGCACAGTGACTGACCGGTCGAGCAGGAAGCAGCACAGTGACTGACCGGTCGAGCAGGAAGCAGCACAGTGACTGACCGGTCGAGCAGGAATCAGCACAGTGACTGACCGGTCGAGCAGGAAGCAGCACAGTGACTGACCGGTCGAGCAGGAAGCAGCACGGTGACTGACCGGTCGAGCAGGAAGCAGCACAGTGACTGACCGGTCGTGCAGGAAGCAGCACAGTGACTGACCGGTCGAGCAGGAAGCAGCACAGTGACTGACCGGTCGAGCAGGAAGCAGCACAGTGACTGACCGGTCGAGCAGGAAGCAGCACAGTGACTGACCGGTCGAGCAGGAAGCAGCACAGTGACTGACCGGTCGAGCAGGAAGCAGCACAGTGACTGACCGGTCGAGCAGGAAGCAGCACAGTGACTGACAAGGAAGCAGCACAGTGACTGACCGGTCGAGCAGGAATCAGCACAGTGACTGACCGGTCGAGCAGGAAGCAGCACAGTGACTGACCGGTCGAGCAGGAAGCAGCACGGTGACTGACCGGTCGAGCAGGAAGCAGCACAGTGACTGACCGGTCGAGCAGGAAGCAGCACAGTGACTGACCGGTCGAGCAGGAAGCAGCACGGTGACTGACCGGTCGAGCAGGAGGCGCACAATGTAGTCTTTGGGCATGTTGGGCAGCTGCCGTGAAAAGATGTTCTTCAACCCCACCAGCCTGCTCTGCTCCCAACGCACTCACACCCACCCATGCCCATGCCCATGCCCATGCCCCATGCCCATGCCCATGCCCCATGCCCATGCCCATGCCCCATGCCCCATGCCCCATGCCCCATGCCCCATGCCCCATGCCCCATGCCCCATGCCCCATGCCCCATGCCCCATGCCCCATGCCCCATGCCCCATGCCCCATGCCCCATGCCCCATGCCCCATGCCCCATGCCCCATGCCCCATGCCCCATGCCCCATGCCCCATGCCCCATGCCCCATGCCCCATGCCCCATGCCCCATGCCCCATGCCCCATGCCCCATGCCCCATGCCCCATGCCCCATGCCCCATGCCCCATGCCCCATGCCCCATGCCCCATGCCCCATGCCCCATGCCCCATGCCCCATGCCCCATGCCCCATGCCCCATGCCCCATGCCCCATGCCCCATGCCCCATGCCCCATGCCCCATGCCCCATGCCCCATGCCCCATGCCCCATGCCCCATGCCCCATGCCCCATGCCCCATGCCCCATGCCCCATGCCCCTTTCCCATGCCCCATGCCCCATGCCCCATGCCCATGCTCATGCTCGTGCCCGTGCCCATGCTCATGCCCATGCCCATGCCCATTCGTGCCCACACCCATGCCCGGAAGGACGAAGGGAAGAGAGCAGGTTGTAGAGAAGGGAAGCATGGACAGTGGGATGTGGGAGGGAGAGGGAGGAGGGCGGATTGGAAGAGGAGAAGGAAGCACCTGCACACCATCGCCACATGCCTTGTGAGGCATCCAAATGTCATACGTATCCCAATGAAACGAGCACACCCAGCCATAAATATCCGACCCTGCTACACCACATCAAGTCAGTTTGCCTCACATCACCATGGCTCCGATCCCACCATCACACCCGCCTTACCATGCTCACCGCCTTACCATGCCACATCGTAGACTTAGCCTCGCCATACCCGAACCCACAGTACCATCATCACCTGCCCTCTCATGTCATGTCATGCCATGCCATGCCATGCCATGCCTCAGCTTGTTACCATGCATCTTACCACCATGCCTTACTATAGCATGTGTGTGCACCATGCCTTACCATATCATATGTTCGTCCACCCCATCATTTCGGCAGCATATGAATTTCAAAGTGCCAGCCACCTCCTGCCACCACAGGTTGGGTGGGGTGGGGTAGGGTGGGGCGGGGTGGCATGGGGGGTTGAGTGGGATTGGGTGGGGGGACACAGGCTACATGAAAAGCGAGCAGAGAGGAGGGAATAAGGAAAGACGGGAAGGCGACGAGGTGCTGGGGGAGGCGACGAGGTGCTGGGGGAGGCGACGAGGTGCTGGGGGAGGTAAAAGATGCTGCAGAGAATGGAGATGAAGAGACGAGGTACGGGCGGAGGAGAAGCGAGGAACGGCGGAATGAAGACAGGGGAGGGGAATGTGAAGGCTGGCATGGCATGCAGGGGTTACAGGCACCCATGTCATTCCACCGAATCCCCTCCAATGCAACCACGCCAGTGCTCTTCCACCCTCCCTGCTCACACCTCCCTGCTCACACCTCCCTGCTCACACCTCCCTGCTCACACCTCCCTGCTCACACCTCCCTGCTCACACCTCCCTGCTCACACCTCCCTGCTCACACCTCCCTGCTCACACCTCCCTGCTCACACCTCCCTGCTCACACCTCCCTGCTCACACCTCCCTGCTCACACCTCCCTGCTCACACCTCCCTGCTCACACCTCCCTGCTCACACCTCCCTGCTCACACCTCCCTGCTCACACCTCCCTGCTCACACCTCCCTGCTCACACCTCCCTGCTCACACCTCCCTGCTCACACCTCCATGCTCACACCTCCCTGCTCACACCTCCCTGCTCACACCTCCCTGCTCACACCTCCCTGCTCACACCTCCATGCCCATCATCCCTCCTTCCACCGCACATCACCCGCCACCCCCTTCTCCCGCCGCCCACCTCCGCGTGCAGGCTCGCTTCCCGCGCGCAGTAAGCGCCGCTCGCCGCCTGATCCTTCCCCCCGTCCTCCGCTTTCTCGCCGCCGCCTGCCCCTTCTTGCGCCTGGCCCTCTCCGCGCGCCTCCGCCTTCGCGTCCCCTCCGCCCGCCTCTCCCCCGCGCGCCACTGCCTTCTCGTCGCCCTCCGCCGCCCCGTCAGCGTCGTCGAATCCCCCGCCAAATTCCGCCCCGCCTCCGCCGATTTCCCCGCCCCCTGCGATATCAAATCTCCGCTCGTGGTTTTCGGCGCTACCCCAACCGCCCCTCCCATCCGTTCCCATCACAGCAGAATGATTCTCGTAGAATGCTTCTCGCGGCCTTTCGTGCGAACCGTGTTACAATCTCCACGGTCGTTTCGTCGTTAATCCAGGCGATTCTCGCGAGCTGGATAGTCAGCTGGGGAGCGACGTGAGTGCGATTGGTCTATCCGAGCTCATAAGAAGAGGTTCTCCTACCATTTGCAGCCCGAAGCAAGCCTTCCTCAGGCGTTTGACTGTCCGTTCTTGAACAACTGGGCGGATGGTTTGCATCGAGGGGGTGTTTGAGGACGTGTCACCCTATCGATTTTGCAGGATCGATCTTCAAAAACCGATCTTTCACCGTACTTGAAACCTTTACGTTACACTGAAAATACTTGAAACCGTTAATCTCTCCGTAAACATTCGACTCTGCGCAGGATCTATCGTGCAAAAATGAAGAGGTGACCCGTCGTCATCTACTCTATTCAGTCCCCTCTGCATCTGCGATGCTGCTGAGTTACAATTGAAAAATTCGTACAAGTTACGAGGTGTGCGAAAAACTCTGCAAGTGTCGATTACGTCGCCAGTGCCGAGAGGTACGTGGGGAACTGTTCTGGGAAGTCGATGGTTACCCCATGAAGCTGAACTTGTGGTTCCCAACCCACCCCAGTTCCAAAACAATTTTGGCGGGAACCTTCCACCCCCTTCCCCCCTTTACCTCGCCCGCGCCTTCCGCGCGAGGGATGCTTGTCCCCCTTCGTTTCGCTCGGACGCTGCTTCACAGTCAACGGAGCAAATTGAGCGTCGCGACGGGGTCGTGCTCCCTCTCTCCCTCTCGCTCTCCCACTCCTGCGTCGTGTTTTCCCCTCGTTCCTGTTTTATTTGCACCACGCACGTCGCCCGGGTCGCGCTGGTCGCCCGGGTCGCGCTGGTAGCGCGGATCGTGCAGGTCGCGCGGATCGTGCAGGTCGTGCGGATTGCGCGGCACATTCGAGGGCGTGAAGGGGCTGCCATCTCGAGCAGCAGCACGTGCGAGCAGCTCTGCGCGCCCTACTGGATGATGCTGCGCCACCCCACGTCAGTCCCCTCAACCCCTCGGCCCCGCCCTCCCCTCCCGCCCTCCCTTGCCCCCTCGCTCCCTCGCTCCCTCGCTCCCTCCTCCTCCCAACGCACGAGTTGCGCTGTTGATGTCCATCGCGCATCAGCTGGCGCACCTGTCCACCACCTTCCCACCACCTCACGCGGCCAGCCAGCCGGGCAAGGCTGTTACATACATCGGCCCTGATGCCATCAATTCCATACCCTGATCACGCCTTTCCCTCCTCTTCTCTGTTCCCCTGTTCTCCACCCACTTTTTACTTCATCCCTCCCATCCCCAGTGCTGCAGAGGCCCTCGTTGCAAGAACACTCATTGTGTCGCACACCGCTCCTGTGTCACGCCATAGAGCCCGCATGCCCCGCCCCTTCGCCGCCTGCACAGCAGCCCTCTCTCTCCCGCGCGCTCCCCGTGCCTCTCCCACCCTGTTCGTCCTGCCACCTCGCACCACCCACTCAGTAACCAGCCTCCCCTGCGCACACACCCGGCACAATCAGCACACCCAGCACGCGTCCAGCAGGCAATCCTCTCGCACGCAGCACACACAGCAGTGCCGCAGCAGCAACCACGTGTTTGTGCCGCCATCACCACCATCAGCTGTCGGCCTGCTCCCTTCCAGTCGTCAAGCGCACGCAGGGCGAGTGAGTGCCCTCCACTCCCCTCCGCACACCGTCTGCGCCGCCACGAGCCGACAAGGTGGGGGCATGGCTGGGACTGCTGCCGACGCTGCAGCAGAGCAGCCAGCTGGGCCAAGCGCTGTGGAGGGCGCAGAGGGGACTGTGGCACAGGGGGGAGCAGAGGGAGGCTCCACAGGCGCGCTGGGGACGAGCGGGGAAGGGGAGGGGGCACTGCAGGGGAGTGGGGAGGGGCAGGGGCAGGGGCAGGGAGAGGGGACAGGGGAGGAGGAGGACCCGTTGGTGCAGCACGTGGTGATTCGGCGCGATCTGATAGAGGCGCTGCAGTGGCCGCTGGGGTCCGTGATCACTCAGGGCTGCCATGCCAGTGTGGCCGTGCTGTGGCAGCACCGCCACCACCCCAACGTGCTCAAGTACTGTGGCCAGCTCGACTCCATGCGCAAGGTGGGTTGCAATGCAAGGTGGGTTGCAATGCAAGGTGGGTTGCAATGCAAGGTGGGTGCGTCAATGCCACGTGGGCATTGCTGCTCGCACGCTCACTCAACAACTCGCATGTCTGGCTCTCAACAACTCGCATGTCTGGCTCTCAACAACTCGCATGTCTGGCTCTCAACAACTCGCATGTCTGGCTCTCAACAACTCGCATGTCTGGTTCTCAACAACTCGCATGTCCGGTTCTCAACAACTCGCATGTCTGGCTCTCAAGCACCCAGTGGTTCGAGGTTATGCGTTCAAGCTCGAAAGTTGGAACCTTATACCCTTGATTGAGCTTGCCGAATTCGAATTGCACACTGTCGCTTCACATGGTACTCTGGAATGGACCTTTCTTACCTACCGGGGGTGAGGTTTGCAGCACTTGTGTTATCGGCAATTCGTTGTTTTGAATTTGTGGAGGTGGGTCACAAACCTGCTCACTGCCCCTTGGGCATTGCTGCGCACCCGCGCGCTCAACAACTTGTGGCTCTCAATAAGCTTGTTTCTCAGGGCACCCAGTGTTTTAATTGATAGGTGGCATTTGGATTGCATGGACTTTTTTTTTGTGGGCACGTGATTAGACACTACACAATCTTGCTTCACATGGCCGTCTCACTTCTTTTTGTTGAAAACACAAGTGGTTGAGTTTACAGTTGTGAAGTAATAGCATTTCCAGGAGTCGTCATCCGCTTAACCACTGGCAGCTGTGTTTCCCCCCTGTCGTTTATCACTGATTCACTGCATGCTTTGCCTTTCACCTCTGGAAGTCGTGTTCCACTTTAATTTCTTTGGCTATGTGTGACCCGTCCTGCAAGTTTTTTTCATTTTATGTATATTTTTCAAAATTCACAACCCTCACTCATCTCTCCTTGTTCTTTTCAATCTCTTCTCTCCCTCGTCCTCTTCCGCTTCCTCTCACTTGAGTGTTTATCCACAACCTTCGTAGCAGCTTCTAGTTTCCTCTCACCCCTTGTCTGATGCCCCCTATTGCTGCATTGTTGTACCCTTACCCCTTGCAAATTCCATTCCCCTTTGGACCTCCAAGCACAGCACAGATGTTCACGCCATTTGACCTGTTCACTTGTTGCCATTCTAACTTCACCCTCTCCCCTCCCCCCCCCCCCCCCCCCTGCCAAGCTCCTCTTTGTGCATGATACAATCGCTATCCCAATGCCACATCACCACAGTCTAAGATCTTAACTGCAGATTTAAAGCAGCTATAACACAGCCTCGTTACAGCCATGAATTTCTTCGTGTGCCGCCTTCTCCGGTGTCGTGCTCCTGCTGTTTTTTCCCCAAACAATGCTCCTCCCCGTTCTGCCCAAACCCACCCTCCCCCCCCTACCCCCCACCCCCACACCAACCCCTCCACTCCCCCCGTTCGTCCCCCCACACACAGGTGACACTGGAGGTGAAGGGGGAGACGCAGCTGTTGAATTTGTCCAAGAAGCTACAGGAGGCGGGCATCACGCACCGCGTGTGGATGGAGCAGCCTGAGAACATGCCCACGTGCATCGCCACTCTCCCACATCCCAAGAGCGTTGTTGCGCCTCACATGAGGAAGCTCAAGCTGTGTAAATGAAGGGGTTGTTGTGGGTCTACGAGTAGATGTTATACTGCGGAAAATGTTTTCAAGATGAGGCGACTCTTGTTGCTTGTTTATATCCACGATGATCCAAAAACCTGAATTAGCAGGTACTCCGTGGAAGAAGCAATTAGTAGCAGCCTCATGTAAATACATGGTTCTTTTCGGAATGTTCCAATGTTCGTCAATGCTGATACAATCGTGAACCTGTCAATAACAGGGACGATTGACCAGCACCAACATTTTCCACGTCGGCGCTCGCAACGGCATATCTGCTAGCGCTCAATTTCCCGGTTCCTTCGAAAACACACTGCACTTCTGTCGAGGCGCGCAACTTCAAATATTGCGCGGCTCGACGCCACCGTCAAATCAACCAACCCAGCAGGAGTGTCTGCCGTGCTCCCCGCCGCCTCATTCGTCTCACGTTCTCCGCCTCCCAACACAAGGTAGCTCAGCCAGCATGAGCGAAACACCTTCACTCGCACCACGAAGCGCTGTGGCGGTTTTTTGTCCCCAGAATCAGCCATGATGTGAGTGCGACAGGCAGACAGGTAGCATGCGAGTATTTAGCTGAATGAGTTCGACTGAAGTTACATGGTGGATACCAGCCCTCAGCAGTAGGTGCTAGTTTTGCGAGGCACCACCATGACGCACCAGAGAGCTGCTACGGATGGCGGCTACTAACATGACACACGCATTCAGTGCGCTAGGCTACTAACATTAGAGCGGACAGGGTAAGTTCTCGTTGACGCAGCACTACTAAGTGTCGGATTAGTTTAATTCTTTCTCGAAGGCCTTGACCGGCCCATGGCATGCAGCCCGCCTCGCAGCACAGCCTTTCTCCAAGGCACAATCAGCGCATATCATCCACCTCCGCGCGCGTTATTTGGTCCTTTTCCACGCTCACGTTCGAGCCTCGTGAAAGGTGAGCACGTTTTCAACCTTCAAATTCCACGGCTAAATTCGTTTTCGCCTACGGGCCGAAATTTATCTCGTTACCATTCTACGAACTTACCTTTCCCCTGTGCGCTGTGCTCTCTCCGTGTGCCACTTGCTCCTCAGGAAATGACGACATCTTATGTGTGGATATATTCCAGTCGCGCAAGCCTCAGCAACCGTCGTACATTGTCGCACGGACTTCTGTGCGATGCGACTCAGGTCGCCAGTGTTCGTCTCGTCGCCAGAGCCAGCATTCGGTGAGCGCAGGCGCGACAGCGCGGACGAAGGGGGCAAGAAGCCCTGCCTGCGCGGCGACCGCTGAGCGGCTGCGGGCGCGGAAGGAAGGCAGCGCGCCGAAGAAAGCGGAGGTACCCGCGCCGGGTGCTGGGCGCGCCAAGGGCGAGCTTGACGCATTCGAGACGTGGCTGTGCGGCGGAGAGGCTCACAGAGAGAGCGTGAAGGGGGAGAAGGACGGCGGCGGCAGGGGCGCAGGCAGACCGCGGGGCGGCCCAGCGCAGCCGCTGACGGCTCCGCAGGTGAGAAGCGAGTGCGCGGAACGGCTTCCCATTAGAGGCAGTCCGTGCGGCTTTCAACTCATCCACGTCTCACGTCGCCCACACCTGCAAATTCGGTGCTTCCCGAGTCATCGCGAGCCATCTCTCACCCCCTCTTCTCCCTTCCATCCCCTCCACTTTCCTCTACCCATTCCTGCAGCGAGCGGCACAACCGCGGGAGCAGAAGTTGAGCGGAGGCGACCGCGCGAGCCAGAAGACGGGGCAGGCCGCCTCCGCTGAGAGCAGGAAGGCGGCGGAGGGGCGCGGGGCTCGTGGCGGAGAGACGCACTCCGCCTCGAACGCGCAGCAGAGCAAATCCGGTGAAGCCTCGCGCTGCCGTGGCAGCAGCGGTAACGGAACCAGCAGTGACACGGCCGTCAACAGCAACAGCAGCAAAGGCAGCAGGAGCAGCAGGAGCATTGGGTGTACAAAGGCCGGGCGGGAACTGCCCAAGCAAGGTCGACCTACCGGTGGCGAGGCTGCACCATTTGGAACCGCCGGTCGACCAAGAAGGGTTCGGAACTCGTATGGTTCGTTAGCTGACGTGGCAATGGCCGGCATGACGTGGATTGCCGGGCCCGAGAGAGTTAAGATTGTGGGGAGCGTGCAGCGGTGGAGGGAGGGCGAGGGGCGGGAGGGGCGGGTGCTGGTGGAGAAGGCAGTCGTGTCACTGCAGCTTTTCCTGCCGCTCTCGCTCGTCGACCTGTCGCTGCGTGCCATGTGGCAGGCCATCATGAGTAGGTGGCCCGGCGTGTGTTCGAGCTGGGTGGGAGCGGCGGTGCAGGCGGCTTGTCGTGTGGGCTGTTGGTTCTCGCGACTGAAAGCGTGGTGTGTGGCGCTGGGTGTGCTGCGAGCATTGCATCTGCTTCTCTGTGCGGTCAAGCCCAGGCAAAGTGCCGGATGATGCTGTGTCCGATATGACCATGCGCCTGTGGATTCTGACTTACTGATCATGCTAAACTGGGTGAGTAGGATAGTCTAATCTTTTTGTACAGATTGTGGATGTATTGTGCCTTATAATATTCAACACAAGGATTTGTGTGCCCTTCTCTCCATTCCATCACCATGTAGACTTTATTGTCAAAATGAGGAATGGATGATGCATTGATGTTGGTTGGGGTACATATAGCTAACCCTAAGTTTTGTACCCCCTAAGACAAACCTCATTATAGGCTACAACATTTGACACACCCCCATAGCCTAAGTGAGGGGTGTCTAGCAGAACCAAACGAGTACGGTCACAAGACCAGTCCAAGAAACGAAGCTCAGGGTGGATCACAACGTCACCACACAGTCTGAGCACAAACAACAGTGGCCACAAGGCCAGTCCAAGAAGTAACAGAGGTATATAGAAAGCAAAGTAAACAGTACACTCAAGTCTAAGCAACACGAGAACCAGTGTCAACAAGGCCTAACTGCACACAGCACCTCTGGTGGTCACAAGGCGGAAGCGCCTTGGTGAAGATGTCTGCAGTGTTGGCCTCGGACTCCACAAACTCAAAGCGAGCCTGTCCACGCCTCTGCAACTCTCGCAGAAGAAAGTACCTGACGTGAATGTGCTTCACTCTGCTCTCCAGTTGTGGCTCTCGACAAAGGAGAATAGACGCCTTGTTGTCAGTGAACAAGGTCGGTGCAGAGCTCGGCCGCTCACCAAGGTTGGTGAGCAAGAAGGTCAACCAACGCAGCTCCTGTGCCGCCATGGCACCAGCGTAGATCTCAGCCTCAGCTGTAGAGGTCGAGACAGAAGAGGAGCGCGTGGACCGCCAGGAAACAGCTCCAGAACCCAGGCTGAAACAGTACCCCTGAGTAGACCTGTGAGTCTCAGCGTCGTCAGCGTAAGAGGAGTCACAGTGACCAGTAAGTACGACAGACTGCTGCCCTCCAAGAACTAGCCCCACGCCTGACGTCGTCGCTAGGTACTTCGCCACCCTCACAGCTGCTGTCCAGTGAACAGGACGGTGTCTCCCTGGCGCAACAAAGCGCGCAAGAACGCTGAGAGGGAAGGCGAGGTCCGGGCGAGTACAAGTCATCAGGTACATGAGGCAACCCACAAGCTCTGCGTAGGGACCACTAGGCTCGAACGGCTCGTCAGGAAAGGGTCCAGTGAGTCTGTGGTCAACAGCAAGAGGTGTGCGCTGTACTGTGGAGTGCTGAAGCCCGAACCGCTGAAGGACCTGCTGCACCATGTGCGACTGTGAAAGTGTAATGGTGCGAGCAGCTCTGTCCCTGGTGATCTGCAGGCCAAGGTAGTGGCGCAGCTCACCAAGATCAGTGCAGGTGTGTCTCTTCTGCAGTTCGGACTTCACGTGTGCCAAAGCAACCCTGTCAGGGGTGGCGAAAACAAGGTCGTCAACGTAGACCAGAACAAAGAAAGGTGTGGGGCCACGACGAACGAACAGCGACGGGTCAGCAGAAGACGGCTGGAACCCAAGGTCAGACAGGGTAGAACGCAGGGTGTCGTGCCACTCACGAGGAGCCTGACGAAGACCGTAAACTGGTCGCCTCAGCCTCCACTGGGTCCCAGGAGGGAAAGAGCCAGTGAAGGCAGAGGGACGACGCAACCAGACCTCCTCGTGAAGACTGCCCTGAAGGAAAGCAGTAGAGAAGTCAAGAGAGTGTAACTCGTAGTCTCTCTGTGCTGCTACGTGTAGTAACACCCGAAGAGTGGTCATCTTCGGGGTGGGCGCGAAGGTCTGAAAGAAGTCAACTCCCTCGCGCTGACTGAAACCTCTAGCCACGTAGCGTGCCTTGAAGACCGGAGGAGATCCCGGTGGCCGCTTCACCCTGTAGATCCACATGCCGTCGACTACGTTCGCCCCCGGAGGGGGAACCTCATCGACGTAGGTGCCTGTGGATCTGTAGGAGGCCATCTCTGCGTCCATGGCAGCTCTCCACTGAGAGGCCCAAGGCCCTGACACTGCCTCAGCGTAAGTGCGAGGAGTCGGAATGTCAAGGGCGTCGGGGTCACCCTCAGGGGCGAGGAGCATGGCACAGAGATGAGGGGAAGCGGCGGCCAGGAACTCTAGCTCAAACTGCCTGTCCTCTAGGGCGTCACAGCCAAGGGCAGACACACCCCCGACGGCCAGAGGACTGGAAGGAGGAGCAGCCACAAGAGCGGTGGCGAAGTCAAGGCGGCGGGTAGAGGCAAAGTCAGTGACTGCGGCAGTAAGAGCGGACACAGAGGACACAGAGGCACGAGGGTGAGTAACAAGCGAGGCGAGAACACGAGAGAGAAGAGGACGGTACGTGCGGTAGTAGTCAGTGACAGGAGTAGGGAGCGACGCAGTGAGAGCCGACTCAGGAGGAGACGGAAGCACAGACGGAGACGGACGAGGTGGACTAGAACGAAGTAAGGCAGTACGAAGGTCAGTGAAGGGAACAGGAGACGAGGGACGAGCACGAGGGGAGCGACGAGAGGCCCAAGTCTGAGAAGGAGGAGGGGACAACGAAGACTGAGAACGAGGGAAAACAGCGGGAGAGGGGTCAGGAGGAGGAAGCGGAGGACCAGAGACGGGAGGAGAGGGGGAGGAGGAAGGAGAGGGAGAGGGGAGACCAAGGGTCCGAAGACCCGAGACAGGAGGAGGAGACGGCAGCTGCTGCTGCTGCGGCTGCTGCGGCTGCTGCTGCTCCAGCGGCTGCTGCCCCTGCTGCTGTCGCTCCTGCTCCTCGAGCCGCTGCAACTCTCTCTCCTCTCTCTCCAACTCCAGCTGCTCCTCACGAGCACGGCGAACACGAGCCTGGAACCTGGTCGGGTAGGGGTGGGGGGAAGGAGTAGTGTCCGGGGCAGCGGCAGCCCCAGAGTCGACCTCCGAAGCACCAAGCACACCACCCCCAGAGGCAGCACCAACACCAGCTCCAGACCCAGGCTCTCCAGAAACCGAAGGGACACCCTCACCCCCAGACGCAGCACCCCCAGACTCCGCACCAGCACCCCCAGACTCCGCACGACCAGTACCAGCCCCCGGAAGACAAGAGTCCTCTGCAACCCGCGGCTCAGCTCCAACTCCAGCACCCCCAGAACCAGAGACCTGTACAGGGACAGTCGCAGGACCAACCTCCCGAGAGGGAGCACCTGCAGGAGGCGGCGAGGAAGACTGTGGGGAGGGAGGCTGTACCGGAGGGGCTACCGAAGGAGGAGGGGTAGCCTGGGACACACCTGACGGGGCTGGACCAGGGGGGGAGGCTGTACCGGGGGAGCAGGCGGGGGAGCGGCGGTCAGGAAGAGAGGGGGGGGAGGGACCGGGAGACCTCGACTGGGGTACCTGACGTAGTAGGGGGTGGACTCCTCGAAACGGACGTCACGGGAGTCAAAGAACCGGTGAGAGGGAGGGTGGTAAAAGGTGAAGTCAGAGGAGTCCTCAGGGAAACCAAGGAAGACACAAGGAACGGCGCGAGGCGAGAGCTTGTCCGCGGAGGTGTCGCGGACAAGAGCCAAGCACCCCCAGACACGAAACCTCGACGCGACACCAGGGGACCCTGTCCAAAGACTGGTCGGTGAAGCCTCCGGCCGAGAGACGCGTGGCCAGAGGTTCAGCTGGTGCGCGGCGTACCTGACTGCGTATGGCCACAGGAAATGGGGGGCACGGGCGTGAGTCAAGGAGGTGCGGGCAATCTCCATGACCAGGCCTATGCGACGCTCAGCAACCCCATTCTGCTGTGGGGACTCCGGAAGCGTCCAGGACTGACGAATGCCCTGTTCGCGACAGAATCCAGCGAGAATGCCGGAGCGAAACTCGCCCCCGCGGTCGGAGTGGAGACAGCTGACACGACGACCACGAGTGTCCTGGGTGGTAAGCAACCACCTGATCAGCGTAGAAGTCACCTCAGACTTCCTCGCCAGGGGGAACACTGTGGTGTAGCGGGAGTAGTCGTCAACGACCACCAAAAAGAAACGCTCACGCTCAGGGCCAGGGCGAGGAGAGGGGCCCCAGACGTCCAAGTGCAGCGTCTCAAAAGGCTCGGTGGCCGGACGAAGGGAGGAGGAGTGAGGGGTGGCACGCAGCCTACCCTCGACGCAAGGACCGCACGGTGGTGCAAGGGACGGCGGCAGCGACGGCAAGACACGCGGGAGACCTAAGACCAGACGCTGACTAGACATAGCACGCAGACGTGGAAGAGAAGGGTGTCCCATCCGGTGGTGCCACAGAACGGTGGGGTGGGCAAGCGACCGACAGGAGCAAGACGCAGCGACTGGACTGGACGCGACAACCTGAGGGGACGGAACCACCTGGTGAGACGCAGGGAGGAGACTAGGGGGAGGGACAGGAACTGGGAGGAGTGGCTGCTGCGACGGCGGCCGCTGTGGCTGCGGCTGCGGCTGCTGCCGCTGCTGCTGCTGCGGCTGCTGCTGCTGCTGCTGCTGCTGCGGCTGCTGCTGCTGCTGCAGTCGCTGCTGAGCGCGCGGGCCAGTGTGAAGAGTGTAGAGACCGGAGCCCGGCTCAGCAGCAAAAGTGGCGAGGGGCTGGTAAGAGTCCCCGTCAACACACACCGCAGTCTCTCCAGAAGGCTCAAACCACACACCCACGTGCTGACTCACGAGGGGTCGCACGCCCACCAAGTTCCGGGAGAACGAGGGGACGTGAAACCCAGTGAGAGACCCAGAAGGAGCAGCCGGACACGGCAAGGTGGTAGTGTGACGCGCGGTGACTGGTCCCGAAGTGGGATCAGCCAGCGCCACAGAAACAGGCGCAGGAAGAGGCGTAAGTGTCGTGCTGTCACGAAAGAAGCAGTGAGAGGCTCCAGAGTCCAGCGTGAACGACAGCAAACCGTCCTCTGAGGTAGCCGCTGGACTAGAGTCTACACAAGAACCTACACTAGCAACAGGCAACTGAGCAAGGCTAGCACCTAAGCTAACAACACCAGAGTAAGCAGAGTCAGAAACACTAGAGTCAACAACAGCATACATAGCATGAGGAGCACCAATCAGATCAACTAACTGCTCAGCAGACATGCCCCACAGAGCGGAGCCGTAGCGCTGAACCAGAGGAAGCCAGTCAAGGGCAGGACCGCCAACCCCGTAGGCCAACCGGACCGTGTCAGTGAGCTGAGCAAAGCACTGACCAGGGGGGTGAAAGCGGCCACAAGGGTGGCCCCGACGAGGACCTGTCAGAACCTGAATGGTGCAGGGAGGGTAAGCAGCACCACGCTGGGGCTGACGCAGCCCCGACCCCGGAGCCAGCTGCTGACGCTGCTGCTGCTGAGGCTGCTGGGAGGAGAGGGGCTGCTGCTGCTGCTGAAGCTGCTGCTGACGCTGAGCCTGGTACCACGCCGCTGCTCCACCTAGCGGGGCCGGCAGTACAGGAGACGACTGACGAGCTCGGGTGTCGCCACCACCAGCAGGCGCAGTGGAGTCACCAGCCGCTGCACGAGAGGTCTCTCCAGACGCTGCACTCCCACCACCGCCAGTCGCAACAGCACCCCCACTACCTCCGCTACCTCCGCCTCCACCTCCACCAGAACCACCTTTCTTGCCCCCCTTGCCGCGGGACCGCGACGCAGTCGTAACAGCAGCTGCAGTCGCGTCAGTAGCGGCAGTGGCAAGAGAGGCAGTGAAGGTGGGTAACTGCGGGACTGTGCACCCGTGGAAGAGTGGGGGGGGCACAGCACCAGAGGCGGCAGCTACCGAGCGAAGGTTGCTCTCTACGTCCTTGAGCGCAAACTCAAGGACCTCGACTGTCAGCTCACTAGGGTGCTTCAGCAGGAGCGCGTCACGAACGGAGGCAAGGCGGTCAGGGAGGCTAGTGGCGATGAAATAGATAGTAATCGCCATGGGGGGAGGAAGCAGTGCAAGCTGTGCCTCAGTGCAAGCAGCGCGGTAACTAGCGTCGAGCGAGCGGAGGTGAGCGATCAAGTCAGCAGAGCGCTCAAACGAGGCGAGATCTAGAAACAGGAACGGGAGGAAAAGACGGCCAAGAGAGACAGTAGCGGGAGTAGAGTAGCGGGCCTTAATCGCAGTGAGGTACGCAGCAGCGGTGCGAACCTGAGTGAAGTGGACCTCCTCGGACTCAGGGAGGAGGCTGCTGAGTGCGATGCAGGCCGCAGCGTCACGCGACGTCCAAGCCGTCCTGTCAGCGCGCTGACGGGCAAAGCGAGCCGTAGCAGCATCGTCAGGGGCAGGACCTAAAGCGGCAGGCTCGGGGGGCTCGGGGAGGTCACCAGTAGCGTGCGACCAGAGGGTCTCGCCCCCCTGGACTTGACTCTCTAACAGACGGCGAGCGCGAAGAAGCCAGACGGAAAAGTCAAGAGGTCTACCGTCAGCGTCGAAACGAAGAACTCGCGGAGTCGCCATAGCGAGAACTAACGCGAACGAGCAGGCGAGTAACAGCAGGAGGTAAGAGGCAAATTAGGGTTCAGGTGGGGGGGGGGGACTTAGTCGCAGCGGAAGAACGGGCTAGGGCGACGGGCCAGGGCGTAGGGTCGACGGGACGGGGGAAAGGGCGGGCGCGATGCGACGGGGCAGGGCGACGCGACGGGGCAGGGCGACGCGACGGGGCAGGGCGACGGGACGGGGAAGGGCGACGCGACGGGGCAGGGCGACGCGACGGGGCAGGGCGACGGGACGGGGCAGGGCGACGTGACGGGGGGAAAGGGCGCGACGCGACGGTGGGAAAGGGCGCGACGCGACGGGGGGAAAGAGCGCGACGCGACGGGGGGAAAAGGGCGCGACTCGACGGGGGGGAACGGGCGCGACGCAACGGGGGGAAAGGGCGCGACGTGACGGGGGGGAAAGGGCGCTAGGCGACGGGGGGAAGGGCGCTAGGCTCGGCACTAGGCGCGGTAACAACGGAACCGGTACGAACGAGAGGTAGGATCAGGCTCGGGAGATACGAACGGAGAACGGAGGAACGGGATCCCACAGGATCCTAACCTAACTGATACCATGTCAAAATGAGGAATGGATGATGCATTGATGTTGGTTGGGGTACATATAGCTAACCCTAAGTTTTGTACCCCCTAAGACAAACCTCACTATAGGCTACAACATTTGACATTTATGCTCTGTTTTATTCGTCCCGTTTCTTACCAGCAACCTGAGTTGCCTTCTTCAACCTCATCCCTGACTAGGCATACGGCTGGCCAGAGACTGCCATCACAAAATCAACACCTCCAATAGACTACAAGAGAAACGCCTGACCAAGGCCCGAAGGTTTACCGTACTCAAAATCGTGATCAAGGTTTACATAGAAAAGGCCTGAATTGCATCCTAGAGCAACCAGGATGTTCTCTTAGTATAATTAAACTACACATCACCTCCTACACGTTACGTAGCTTGCAGTTACTGCATCAAAGTTTCTTTTATTTTCATATTTTGTTTTTTTATAAATAAATGTCAGGAATTATATTTCTATATGTAACTGCAGATCACACGGTAGCTAGTGTAGATCACATTAAACTTCTATTGTTGGTGGTACGGTATACTCCTCTTGACCACTTCCTTTGCACCTATATCTTGTATCTCTCTCAATATTGAACCCCTTCTTTCTCTCCTTCTCGTTTCCCAAACCCTAAGGTTCTAACGACCTTAGTATCTTGACATGCTACCAGAGCAGGTCCCGGTCTAGGACCTATTTTCTTTTACAACCAGGGTCATATGTACCGAGGGGGAGATCAACTGCAAAACACTCGAAGGGCAGGGTTACCATCAGCGCCCTAGATTCGTTTTAGGACACACTGACGGGTCAGAGTGTACCCTCATTTGAACTCTGTGAGTCAGAGTTGCATGCAATTTTTAGTCTGAAAGTTCAAACAACAGTTTCTTTTTTTTTGCTGAAAGTTCAGTGTGTCACTAATTTTGGAGGCTGCCAGTTTTTTATACAGCACTTGAAAACATTTCAATCAACTGTCTGAGTCAGATTCTGTCACATGTGACTCTACAACTACTGACTTAACTACTGGCTCCTCTACAGCCTCCTTCCCAGCTCTCTGGGGCTCCCTGTGTCTAGCAGCAGGTGCCGTCACTGGTCGGCGCTTCTTATAGCTGCGCCAGATCTCTACTACCCCCGACTCGTCCAGCTCATAGTCTAGCATGGACATACACAGCAAGTCACTGAGCCTACAATCTTTCAAACTACCCCTCTGCCACGTCTTGATGAGATTCTGGCGTGAGAATCCTCTCTCGCACTCGACGGTGCTGAGAGGCAGCACTGCAATCGCCACCCAGAGTCTGACGAGGTTGGGGTAGGCTTGCTCCCAGTCAGGTGTCTTGAGGATTGCGGTCAATCCAGTGTTGAACTTGCGCTCGCTCTTGGGAGCTCTGGCCAGGACTGGGCACAGAGTCCGCAGCTCCTTCACGGCACGCTTCTTGTTAATGCCTGGATCATTAGACAAGGCTAGGGATTAGTAACGGACGGAATAACAAGCAGGCGAACGTGCATCACATCTTCAACTGACCTGGCAAAATCTCGTCACAGTCATCGGCGCGGAACAGAGTGACTAGCGATAACAACCACTCAAGACACTGTGCCTGCCGTGCGCTCCTCTCCCAATTCGGAGGCCACTCCTCAGGTATGAAAAGCCGCATGCCAGAAAGACAGTCGAGGTCGCCGAGCTTAGACTGGAGCTCTTGGACAAGGCCCTCGGCAAAGTCGGTGCAGAGCGCCACACACGCATCGTGATGGCCCGCCCCGAGATAGTTCGCCACTCGGCGCTCGTGAAGGGTGATCTTGAAGCGGTTGAGACTCTTATCCGATGACGCGCCTTCCACCACCATCTCCGGTGTCCCCTTCGGCCCATACTTCTCGATGAATCGATGAAGCCGCTCGTTAGGCCCGCCGCCGAAGTCATCTCCGCAGTCGATGTACCGACTCTCCAGGAGTGATGTTGTGCGCACAATCTGTCTGTGCACCAGTGGGTAGTCGAGCTGCCACATCAACAGGAAGTTTTAGTAAGTGCACGGCTTCCGGTTAAGAGAAAATCACACGAGTAAAAACGATCTTACCTCACGATGCTGGAAGACCTTCGACAGGATGTTGAGGAGGTCCAGAACGTCCGCGAGGAATCGGAGCAGAAACTGAAACCGGTAGGACGTGACGAGCTCGTACATCGTCTTGTCCTTCCACTCCGACAGCATCACCATGATGGCTGGGAGGACCTCGGCGAAGCGGGCGACCGCAGCACCCCTTGAAAGCCACCGCACCTCGTGGATCCCCTGCACCTCGAGGTTGGTGGCGGTAAAAACCTCCTGCAGCTCCATGAACCGCTGATGCCACGGTGAAGATCGCCCCAAGTACTCAGCGACGGCGCGGATGACGTCGTCGACCATGTTGAAGGTGGGTATGGACTCTGCAGCGGCTTTGGCAGCCAAAGCCTCCCTGCCACACGTACAAACAACAGGATTAGCATCGCATATAACTGTAAATCGGTTATGCAAACATAAGCAACAACAACGCACCTGTGAGCGATGCAGTGGAACGAAACCAGGTTGGGGATGAGCATCCAAAGACGAGCCACCACACCGTTGTGGGCCCCCACCATCACCATCGCGCCGTCCGTGCTCACTCCCAAAATCCGGCGAAGGTCCACGCCGACAGCCCTGATGTGGGAGAGCAGCAAACTACAGAGGGAAGCAGCGTCAGCTTTCTCAACCGTGAGGTGAGCAAAGAACTCGGTCACAACTTGTTTGTCGAGCAGGAAGGTTGCAAACACGATCATGTGTTTGCCGCGCCGCCGGTCTGTGCTCTCGTCCAGTGTGATCCCGATGAAGGGGCTCGTCAAAAGGTGATCCAGCTGTGTTGTTTGGAGCCATGTGGAAAGTGCTTGTGTTAACTCTCCAAAGCCGTACCTGTAAAAGAAAAAACAAACCAGAAGCAGTTAGCAAATGTGCAAGAGGGGGAACCAACTGATGCGGTGGTTAAAGCAAGAAGCTTACGTGTTATAGTACGTGCCGTAGCCCTGCTCTGGAAAGCCGGGCACCTCCTTCTTCGCAAGATAGCGCACAAGCCGAATCCAAGCGTCCATGGGCTCGTTGCACAAGCTCATGAAGTACAGCGACTCCACTAGCGCAGAGATCTGCAACATCTCCTTGTCCTGCGCTTTTGGGTGAAGGTCGATGCGCCGCTGATCGCCATACTTCTGGAGGAGGTCCTCCTGCCGCTTCAGCGCGAATCGATGCTTCACCGTGCCTTCATGCTTCTTGAAGGCCTGCGTCTGCACGTCGGTCGCGCCCTCACCACCCCGTCCATACTTGCCTGTAAGTCCTGCAAACTCCAGGCATATGCTGCACTTAAAACTGGGGGCACCGGTTGAGGTTTTAGTTAGAACAAGCCAGTCGTAATCGGTAGACCACTTTGTTTTGAACCGAAAGTGTGCTTCTTCATACTTCAACTCCAACTTGTCAGAGTCAGACTTGTCGGTGGGCTTTGAGCTGCCCTGCATGGGAGATTCGACTCTCGCTGGAGCTTCAACGGTCGATGGAGGAGGAGGCGTTACCCACGGAAACGTGGTCTGACGGTACCACAACTTTGTCGGTGGTGCGGGACGGGACGGTGCTTCTGCGGACGCATCATAGGGCACAGACTGTGGCGCAACTTCAACTGGTTCAGTGACGGCTGTGTGCACTGGTTCAGGTTGCACGGGAATTGGAGGACGGCTAGAGCTAGGTTGCGAAGGTGGAGTAGTCGGTGGGACATGCGTCGGTAAGCAAGACCTAAGAAAGTCCAGGCCGGTCAAAGCGTCTGGAGCAGGCAGTCGCTCTGGCTCGCCATCATCGTCGGCCGACTCGGCGGCAGCGTCTGTGGCTGCCATGAGTCTGCCGAGCACAGGTTTTGCGAATGCAAGGGAGAGTCTGAAACAAGGGTTCCAGCACTAGTCTCTTGCAAAGAAATTGAATGAAGCGAGCGAGGAAGGGCACGGAGTGACCCCCATGAAGGGCGACGATGAGGAAGATGACTGGTCCTCGTATTTGGACCGCTCATCTCCCTACTGGTCACTGCATGCACGGTACCTGGTCGTGGGTGCTGGGAAGGTGGGGTGAGTGGGGTGCATGGATGTGGTGACGTGAGGGCTGCAGCGCGCTGCGAGCTATGCCGTGGCAAGGTGCACGGTGGAGGGGGGTGGATGTTTGTGGTGTTGTCCGGGTGCAGCGCGGTGCGAGCTATGCGGTGGCAAGGAATCTTGCCAACACTGCCTGCTGCGCAGCCGCGATTGGCTGGAATTGAGCCAAATTACAACATTCCTGGCACAACGTGACTGTGCGGTGCGGTGCTGCGCTCGGGAAAATTTTCGTTTCCCGCCCGTGATTGACGGTGTTAGTGCAAACACGCCGCCGCCAGGCTGGCGGACCCCTGCAGTACCCGTTTCAGAGTGCACCCCTGAAACAAGGCTGAGGCTCAGCCTACACCCCTACAATGTGACTGAAATTTCAGCCACTACATAAAAAAAAAAAAACTCTGAAAAATCAGATAAGGTACATAAAAAAACTGTTATAGTTCAGACCTGGTACCAAAAAAAAGTCTGAATGAACGCTGAATCAGCGTAAAAAGTCTGATATCTAGGGCACTGGTTACCATGTTTCATTTTCGTGGGTTGGAATGGTTGGGTCGAAACACAAAACGCACAGGGCAACACAAAACACGTCGCATGGGTTTGACGCAGATGCCACAACGATCGCAACCCTAAACACACCACCCGCCCCAGACCATCTGCAAAACATGCAAATTTATACGTGTGACTTTTCCCGAAGTCAGGCAGGCAGACACGCAACTAGAGTGAGTGGAGAAGGCTAGCAAGCAGTGTACGACGCGCCCCTTAGCACACATCGCTTACCACGCACACCACGCTCACAGTATGTAATTTTTTTTCAGTTAAAAATTTTGAAGATTGTGATTCGACTAGTAGAGGAGTTTGCTGTAAAGGAGACAAACTCCTTGACATTCCGGCAGGTCTCTCAGACCTGCCACCTAGTCTCATTTGCATTTTCTAGATCTTGATTTGCTTACCACCAGCACACTCTCTAAACCCTTGTACCTCCTATGCCTAGGACTAGGCATAGGAGCACTCTCATTTCTGACGTTTTAAAGCCCGAGTCTAGAATGGCAAAGGTTCAAGTTCAAGATTCTTGAAGCTGAAATCGCCAAAAACAGGGTAACTCGGTTGGGGCTTTCCTACCCTCGCAACCACGGGCAACAGTTTCTGGGAGGGGGATTCTGATTGGCTTAGATGAACACAGGCAAAATTATCAACCCTCTCGCCACAAAAGCCAACCACGCAGACTACTGTTCATACTTCAGCAAACTTGAAAGTGAAACTGACCATACTAGACTCGATATCTAGGAGGCTCCATAGCTTAGAAAGCGAACTTGTCTGCTAGCGCACTCATTCCCGTTCGTCCATCCCGTCTCGCCCGTTCGTATTGTCCCTCCTGTTTATCTCGCCCTCCCCGTCATTCCCATTCCCTCACAAAGTCACACACTCGCGTCACTCTTTTTTCAAGACTGCCGCCGTAACACAGACTCGCCTTGACTAAGAGCTCTTGTGAGCGTCGTCAACCACCATTCCGACCGTAGGCAGTTCAGGGGCACTCCAGTTCCATCTTTCGCGGCCAATGTCACTTCCGTTCCCAATGTCGTGACGGTCACGACCATCAACAGCGTCGCGGCGGCAAATGCCTTTTCAACCCCTTTTCAAGTTCAGTATCTATGAACCCTTGCCATTCTAGGCGCCGGCTTTAAACATTAGGCTTTCTGCTATGGCAATTGGCTTCGTTTCCGCTGCAGCGGGAAGACCTCCTGCTCCAAGAATGGTGAGACGGAGCAGTGGAAGGCGTGCCTCCCCGCAAACGTGAGGAAGATGGGGCTTCTTCCTCCCACCGCGAGCGTTCCCGATCTCCAAGAACTGGCGAAAATGCGGCTGTTAGGGCGTGTCCGAAATGAAGCGTCGAATGGATGTCGTTGGATGTCGGTAAATTTCAACCCTCGGATCCAGAGTTCCAACCGTCAGGATTTACCGACATCGGATGTCAACGGATGTCACGTTCACTTCGAGCATGGCGAAAACGCCCCAGGGCGGCCGGCCACTGTAGCTCAGGCGCAGGACCGTAATGATCGCGGTCCTGCGCCGGCAGATCGCAATCATTGCGAATCTACCCGAACAGATCGCAATCAGCGCGATTCTGCTCGGGCAGATCGCGATCGCGATTCTGCACGTGCAGATCGCGAGAATCTGCGCACGGAGCATCAGAATTGAGACCAGGCGCGTGACGAATCAGGGCGAGCAGCAGGATCCGCGCAATCAGCAGGGGATCGCAGAAATTGCCGACATCATTGCTCGCCTTGACCCCGCCAGCCAGCAACATCTGAGGCGGATTTTCGCTGAAACCGCCGGCGAACGCGTTACAGCAAGATCCAGCGCATCGACGGAGAGGCGCACTGCAGAAATCAATTCTGCACGTTATACTCAAGTTAATATTGGAGCGGAAGCAAACAACAACGAGGCGATTCGGCACGCTCTCGGTCTTCTTGCAACGCTTCAACGCAACAACACCGGCGACCCGGCGCCAGCGCCTGAAAACTCTCGTCCAGCGGCTGCAGCAGCACCTCGTCCTCGTGCTCCTCCTCCTCTCAATCACGAGCACGACGACGACGACGATCGCGCAAACGCCGAGAACCTCGAAGAAGGTAATACTGTTAGACTCAAACCCAACTCTGCGCCTATCAATCTTGCCCCTATCCCTCCTGCACGCCCTCAACTGCGTTCCTCCCTTGTTAAAAGTGACGGCATTCGCACGCAACTTTTTAGTTTCGAACGCATTCAAGCGATTGCACAACACGCTATTTCCATTTTACCCTCTCACAGCGGCGAGCAACTTGGCGAGTACCTGCAGCAGATTGTTGATGAAACGGAAGAAAAGATTCATTTTTTTTATTTACCGCGGATCAACGCGGTTTTGAGGTGGCCAATATGGCCTTAAAGATTAAGTATGGTGAGGTGGTGGAGGGTAAGAATGTCAAGGCCGCCACACAAATTGTAGCGGCAAGCAAAAAGAGGCCTCACCGGTCCACCACCTCCTCTCGCCCCAACCCCGCGCCTCGCAACCGCGGCCAAGGGGAACGCCATTGGACTTGGCGTAGGGATGGCGATAGGCGGTGCTTTTATTGCCGAGAGCCCGGCCACGGAATAGCCTATTGCCCACAACGGGGCCAAGAGGCTAATCAACCCTCTAAGATTGTTTAGTATTGAAATTTGTCAAAAGAGATCGTTGTTATGTTATCACTATAATGAAAAGAGAGAGAGAGAGAGAGAGAGAGAGAGAGAGAGAGAGAGAGAGAGAGAGAGAGAGAGAGAGAGAGAGAGAGAGAGAGAGAGGGAGGGAGGGAGAGAGAGATATATATATATATATCTGTTAAACTGTATTATGCTTGTAGGCTGTAGTGGGGTAGCCAATATGGGGTACAACCCCAACTAGGGTTTCATATTTGTACCCAAACTTCTGTTAGTTCATTCATTCTTGCCTAGTAATTCTGACATGGTATTCAGAGCAGGAGGTCCCTAGGACCTACCGACCGTTTTTTTAGGGCCCACCACCGCTCGCATGCGGTTACCACGCTACCCCGTGCCCTAGCCTCGTAGCGCCCTCGTGCGCCCTCGTTAGCGCCCTCGCGCGCCCCTCGTTAGCGCCCTCGCGCGCACCCTCGTTAGCGCCCTCGCGCGCCCCTTGCTAGCGCCCTCGCGCGCCCCTCACTAGCGCCCTCGCGCGCCCCTCGCCGAGCCGCCCGCTCGCAGCCCGCCCGCCCGCTCGCTGCCCGCTTCGCGGCCCGCTCGCTACGCAGCCCGCCCGCCCGCTCGCTGCCCGCTTCGCGGCCCGCCCGCTTCGCAGCCCGCTCGCTCGCTGCCCGCTTCGCGGCCCGCCCGCTTCGCAGCCCGCTCGCTCGCTGCCCGCTTCGCGGCCCGCCCACTTCGCAGCCCGCCCGCCCGCTCGCTGCCCGCTTCGCGGCCCGCCCGCCTCGCAGCCCGCTCGCCCCGCTGCCCGCTTCGCGGCCCGCCCACTTCGCAGCCCGCCCGCCCGCTAGCTGCCCACTTCGCGGCCCGCCCGCTTCGCAGCCCGCTCGCCCCGCTGCCCGCTTCGCAGCCCGCCCGCCCGCCCGCTGCCCGCTTCGCGGCCCGCCCGCCTCGCAGCCCGCTCGCCCCGCTGCCCGCTTCGCAGCCCGCCCACTTCGCAGCCCGCCCGCCCGCTAGCTGCCCGCTTCGCGGCCCGCCCGTTTCGCTGCCCGCTCGCAGCGCCGCCCGCTCGCCCGCTACCTGCTTCGCAGCGCCGCCCGCTGCCTCACTGCCGCTTTCTCCTGTCCCCTCTGCTGCTGCCGCTGCTCTGCTGTGCCCTCACGCCTGAGCTATGGCCTCTATTCGCGTTCTTTCCTTCGATGCTGAGGGCCGTCCCGTGCAGTTCACTTCCTGGCTCGACGACCTGCAGTTGTATCTTATGAGCAATAGCACGGACCACATCTCCCTCTATGACTACGCGTCTGGTGCTGCCGCTGCTCCTGCTGCCACAGCCGAGCTTAGTGTCCGTTCCCACTGGCAGACTCGTGACGCAGCTGCTCGCCTAGCCATTCGCAGTCACCTCCCGCTAGCTGAGCTCGAACATTTTGGCGACTGCAAATCCGCTAAGGCCCTGTACGACGCTGTCGTCGCTCGCTACTCCTCGCCTGCCACAGCCGAGCTTAGCCGCCTCATGCTGCCGTACCTGTTCCCCGATCTGTCCACCTTTACTACAGTCGCCGATCTTATCACCCACCTTCGCACTAGTGATGCTCGCCTGCGTGCCGCCCTTCCCACCGAGTTCTGCGCTAAGAACCCCCCTCCACTGTACTGGACACTCCACTTCATAGTCACCCGTCTCCCTGACACCCTCCGCTCAGTTCGAGACCACTTCCTTGCTCGCTGTCCCACTGAGCTCACAGTCGCCCTCCTAGAGGAGCACCTGCTCGCGGCCGAAAAGAGCATTGTAGCTGTCGGTGCTGCTCGTGGCGCTCCTCGCACCCCCATCTTTGAGGGGTGTTCTCCCTCTCCCCTCGCTCCCTCCTACGCTGCTGCTGCTGCTGTTGACTTCCTTGGTGCTGAGTCTGTTGGCGCTGCTTCTACTCCTGGTGGGAGGCGCCGCACCGGCAAGGGCAAGGGGGGCAAAAGTGGTGGTGGTGGCGCTGGGGGGGGAGGAGGTGGGGGAGGTGGGGGGGGAGGCGGTGCTGGAGGGAGCGGTGGCGGGAGCGCTGGTGGGAGTGGGGTCGGTGGTGGAGGCGGGGGCGGCGGAGGAAGCAGTGGCAGTAGTGGCGGCGGCGGCGGTGGCGGCGGTGGCGGTGGTGGCGGTGGTGGCGGCGGAGGTCGGAGTGGAGGCACTGGCTCGGGCCAGAGCTCCCAGCAGCAGCAGCGTCCCCAGACGACCCAGCAGCTTCGTGAGTGGCTTGCTCAGCGTGGGACGTCGGGGGCCAGTGCCCGCTGTTCTTATGTCATTCGCACAGGTGACCGCAAGGGACAGACGTGTGGGAGGTTCCACACCCCGTACCGCTGCTTCTCCCGCCTTGACGACGCTTGGCGTGAGGAGATGGGTGCGGATGTTGAGCGCCCCCGCTGGGCTGAGCTCATGAGGGCTGGTGTTGATGTCTTTGCTCTTGACTATGATGCTATTATTGCTGCCATGTATGCATTGACTGTTAGTGCCGAGGGAGACTGTTACTTGTGTGTGCCGCCTGACCCAGGTATAGAGCCCGCTGCCCTGGGTACTAGTGAGTCTGCTCTCTCTGGTATGGTGCCCCCTGTACTTGCTCCCCCCAGTGCTGTCCCGGCTGGTTTCGAGTCTGCTCTCTCAGGTACAGCACCCACACAGACTCCTCTCTCAGGTACCGCACCGGCTGAGGCCTGTCACACCTTCACCCTTGACTCAGGTGCTTCCCGTTGCTTCTTTCGTGACAGTACTGAGCTCACACCGCTTCCTGCACCGGTCCCAGTCTCCTTGGCTGACCCCTCTGGGGGCCCAGTCCTTGCCCAGTCCACCACTGTCCTCCCTTGTCCGGCGGTTCCGTCTGGCTCGTTGTCGGGTTTCCGCCTGCGCCGCCTTGCCTTCCTTGCGTCGAGGGGCGGCAGCGCGCCGCTCCTCACTCCTCCTCGTTCCCCCCGACAGAGGCTCCTCTGGAGACCCTCCACCTGGACGTGTGGGGCCCAGCCCGCGTTCGTGGTCAGGGCGGTGAGCGGTACTTTTTGCTGGTTGTCGACGACTACTCGCGTTACACCACGGTCTTCCCCTTGCGCACCAAGGGTGAGGTCCCTGCTGTTCTGATCCCTTGGATCTGCACGGTTCGTCTCCAGCTCCGCCGCCGTTTCCGGACGGATCTTCCTGTCCTGCGTCTGCACTCTGACAGAGGTGGTGAGTTTTCCTCCGATCTCTTGAGGACCTTCTGTCAGGCGGAGGGCATCGAGCAGACCTTCACGCTTCTGGACTCCCCACAGCAGAATGGGGTTGCTGAGCGCCGCATTGGCCTGGTCATGGAGGTCGCTCGTACCTCCTTGGTCCACGCGGCGGCTCCCCATTTTCTGTGGCCGTTTGCTGTCCGGTACGCCGCGCATCAGCTCAACCTCTGGCCCCGTGTCTCCTTGCCGGAGACCTCGCCCACACTGCGTTGGACGGGGGAGGTTGGCGATGCGTCGCGCTTCCGGGTGTGGGGTGCTCGTGCCCTTGTCCGCGATACGTCTGCGGACAAGCTCTCCTCCCGCACGCTTCCCTGTGTCTTCCTTGGCTTTGTCCCTGACGCGCCTGGCTGGCAGTTTTACCACCCCACCTCACGCCGGGTCTTCGCCTCTCAGGATGTCACCTTTGACGAGTCGGTCCCTTTTTACCGTCTCTTCCCCTACCGCACTGCCCCCCTCCCTCCCCCGCCGCTTTTCCTTGCTCCTGGTCCCCCTCCGGTAGACCCCCTTCCCCCTCAGGGTCCTGCTCCTTCAGGTGTCTCTCAGGTAGACCCTCCTCCCGTCGCTGAGCCTGTCGAGGTCACAGGTGACTCAGGTGCTGCTGCGGGTGGTGCTGCTGGGAGTGCTGAGCCTGGGGGTGCTGAGCCTGGGGGTGCTGGGCCTGGGGGTGCTGGGGCTGCAGGTGCTGGGACTGAGGGTGCTGGAGCTGAGGGTACGGTGCCTGAGAGTATGGAGCCTGGGGGTGCTGCGCCTGGGGGTGCTGAGCCTGCGGGTGCGGGGCCTGGGAGTGCTGGGACTGCGGGTGCTGGAGCTGAGGGTACTGTGCCTGAGAGTTTGCCGCCTGGGGGTGCTGCGACTGGGGGTGCTGAGCCTGCGGGTACTGAGCCTGCGGGTACTGAGCCTGGGGGTGCTGCTACTGAGCCTACGGAGCCTCGGGTTACTGCGTCTGGGGGTGCTCCGGTTCGGGGTGCTGAGCAGTCTCTCACACCGCAGCAGCTTCGCGACTGGTACGTCCGACGCTTTCGCCGTCCTAGTGGCTCGGCTGGAGTTTGGGGTGCTGGAGCTGCTCGTCCTGGGGGTGCTCGTACTGGGGGTACTGGAGCTGCCGGGACTGGCTGTTCTGGGAGCACTGTGACTGGAGCTGCTGGAGCTGGGGACTCTGGCGCTGGCGGTGCTAGCGGAGTTGGAGCTGCCGACTCTGGGGGTGGCGCTGCTGCTGGTGCTGCGGACCCACCTGGTGGAGCTGCTGCTGGTGCTGTGGACCCGGACGCTGGAGCTCCTACTGGTGCTGAGGACCCGGCCGCTGGAGTCCCGTCTGCTTCTGGAGACGCTGCGCGGCCGCGACCGTACTTCGTACCGCTCCTTCAGCAGGTTCTTGGGCAGGCTCCTCCTCCTTGTCTTCCTCCCTCCGTAGAGTGTCCTCCGCCTGTCCAGCCGCAGTCACAGTTACCGCCTGCCTCGCCTCTCCCTGCTCCCTCTCCTTACACTGGTCCCACAGGAGGTCTTACAGAGCGTCGTGAGCCTGAGTCTCGTCCTGCGTCGCCTGTTCGTCCTGCTCGCACTGGTAGTCGTGTCCGTCGTGAGCGTCCTCCTCCTGTCCCAGGCACTCACTACATGACTCTGCGTCCCTCTACTGCTCCTCGGCGTGTCCCTCTACCGTCTCCTCCTGCGTCCTCTTTGCCTGCCGTTCCGGACCCTGAGTCTGACCGGTATCGCACTGAGCACCCTACAGTCACGCGTCTCCTTGCTACTGTTGTCACTGACCCCACCTTTGAGTCCTCGGCTGCGTCTGCTCTGGTCGCTGAGTTGGTTGACTTTGCTGCTGCCTGTCGTCTAGACTACGCTGCTAGCCTTGTCGCTGAGTCAGAGTCTGCGTCTGTCTGTCCTCCGTCCGTCGGGGGTGAGTGTGCTCTTGGCACGGACGTCCTTGAGGACAGGCAGGAGGACTTTGACTCTCTTGCGGCTGCTGTACCTCATCTCGTGGCCTGGTTGCTTGCCCCTGAGGGAGACCCGGATGCACTAGACATCCCCACTCCGCGCACTTACGCAGAGGCGATCTCGGGTCCCTACTCCTCTCAGTGGCAGACAGCCATGGACGCAGAGATGGCATCCTGGAAGTCCACAGGCACCTACGTCGACGAGGTTCCCCCTCCTGGGGCGAACATCGTCGATGGCATGTGGATTTTCAGGGTGAAGCGGCCGCCAGGTTCTCCGCCTGTCTTCAAGGCTCGTTACGTTGCTAGAGGCTTCAGTCAGCGTCAGGGGGTCGACTTCTTCCAGACCTTCTCCCCCACCCCGAAGATGACCACTCTTCGGGTTCTGCTGCACGTTGCTGCTCAGCGTGACTACGAGCTTCACTCTCTTGACTTCAGCACAGCGTTCCTACAGGGCAGCCTGCACGAGGAGATCTGGCTGCGCCGCCCACCTGGCTTTACTGGGTCGTTTCCCCCTGGTACCCAGTGGAGTCTCCGCCGGCCAGTCTACGGTCTCCGCCAGGCGCCACGTGAGTGGCACGACACACTGAGGACTACTCTTGCGGCTCTTGGGTTCGCGCCGTCTACTGCTGACCCGTCGCTGTTTCTGCGCACAGACACGTCGCTGCCGCCGTTCTACATCCTCGTGTACGTCGACGACTTGGTCTTTGCTACTGCTGACACTGAGGCACTCGCTCGTGTGAAGTCGGAGCTGCAGAAGAGACACACCTGCACTGACCTGGGTGAACTGCGTAGCTACCTTGGCTTGCAGATCACCCGGGACAGAGCTCGCCGCACCATCACCCTGACTCAGTCACACATGGTGCAGCAGGTCCTTCAGCGCTTCGGCTTCCAGTTCTCCTCACCACAGGCCACACCTCTGGCTACCAGCCACTCGCTCTCAGCTCCACCTTCGGACGAGTCCGTAGAGCCGAGTGGCCCGTACCCAGAGCTTGTAGGCTGCCTCATGTACCTGATGACTTGCACGCGACCTGACCTCGCGTACCCTCTTAGCATCCTTGCTCGTTACGTTGCGCCTGGGAGACACAGGCGAGAGCACTGGGAGGCTGCTAAGAGGGTGCTGCGTTACCTGTGCAGTACATCAGGCATGGGGCTGGTGCTTGGAGGACGCGACAGAGTTGTCCTCACTGGTCACTCGGACGCCTCTTGGGTGGACGACCTGGCTACGCAGCGGTCGTCACAGGGTTACACCTTCAGCCTTGGCTCAGGTTCTGTCTCGTGGCGGTCCACCCGCTCTTCCTCTGTTCTCGGCTCTAGTTGTGAGGCTGAGATCTACGCCACAGCCATGGCTGCACTGGAGTTACGCTGGCTCACCTACCTGCTGACTGACTTGGGAGAGCGGCCTAGTTCTCCTCCAGTTCTGTACGGTGACAACAAGGCGGCTCTTGCCTTGTGTCAGGAGCACAGACTGGAGCACAGGACGAAGCACATTGCTCTTCGCTACTTTCTTGCTCGAGAGCTTCAGCAGCGCGGTCAGCTTCGGCTTGTGTACGTGGACTCGAAGGCCAACACTGCTGATATCTTCACCAAGGCGCTCCCGCCTAGTGATCATCAGCGGCACTGTACTTCTTTAGGCCTTGTGTCCACGTTTCCTCACTTGCTCACTGCTTGACATTCTTTGTACTGTACTTTATATATATCTTGTTGCTTGCTTGCTAGGTTTTGATCACTGTGTTGCTTGTCTTGTACTATATCTAGCACTGCATGTGAACTGGCCTTGTGGCCTTTACTTGTGCTCGGAGTGTGGTGACGTTGTGATCCACCCTGGGCTTTGTTTTGCTTTGCTGGACTGGTCTTGTGACCCTTTGTTCTCCCCCACTTTGCCTATGGGGGTGTGTTAAACTGTATTATGCTTGTAGGCTGTAGTGGGGTAGCCAATATGGGGTACAACCCCAACTAGGGTTTCATATTTGTACCCAAACTTCTGTTAGTTCATTCATTCTTGCCTAGTGATTCTGACAATATCTTACAAAGATACAGCTTTTATTATACCCAAAAGCATATGCGGATGACATACCCCACCAAAAAAAAAAAGATACAGCTTTTATTATCCCCAAAAGCATATGCGGATGACATACCCCACCAAAAAAAAAAAAAAGAGAGAGAAGAAAGACAAGAAAAAGGGGGGTTTTTACCCCACTTGAAGCAATGTAGCACTTGTGCGTCATTGTTCATGACAAAAAAAAAAAAAGAGTTAAAGAGAGAAAGAAAGAATGAAAGAAGAAACGAATGAGAGGAGAGAAGAGCGTGTATAATGAATGCATAGGCGCCGGCATTGCGTCGTATCGTCGCTCGACCACGGTTATAGCACATCGCGCGTTATTGTAGACTATCGTGGAACTATATAACTATCCGCTTGCTTACTCATGACATTCCACTCCTGTCCCATTCTATGCCTCACCAGAATCTGGCTACACGCCCAACGTGAATGAATCTCGCACTGTTGTGAGACGTATGCAAGGACGCTTGCGAGCTTGTTCTATGTGGTGGAATTCTTGGTGCACGAGTCGGTTCGTCTTATCAGTCTTCGTGTCGGGGTATCGCCTGCCATGGTGATCTCGCGAACCTACCCCTCACCATGCCCCAAATCACGCGGGCGCTTTACAGCATACGGCGTTTGCAGCTGAAGCAGTGGCCGACCTTCTCGCCACCGGCGCAGCGCGTATTGTCCCAGCTGGCACGCCACTTACTTGTATTAGCCCACTCAACGTGATCATCCAGCCTTCTAAGAAAAGACTCATTCTCGACCTTCGCCATGTAAATTCATTCCTCTCCATTCCTCGTTTTCGGTACGAGGGACTTAATCGGGTACCCGACCTGGTGCGTCAGGGTGAATGGCTGTTTACAATAGACCTTAAGTCGGGCTATCATCACGTGGACATCGACCCATCATTTTGGTGGTTCCTCGGATTTTCATTGCAAGGTCAAAAATATCAATTCTTGTCCTTGCCCTTTGGGCTCGCCACAGCTCCATTCGTCTTCACGCAGCTAATCAAGCAACTTGCTAAGCGTTGGCGCAGCAACGGAATTCGGTTAATCCCTTACGTGGACGATCTCTTATTCATCAGTGCCACTTGGGCTGAGGCTATCGAAACACGAGCCGTCATCCTACATGATCTCAGCTCTGCCGGCTTTGTCGTCAATATTGAGAAATCACAGCTCGAGCCCTCGCAACGGCTCAAATTCCTTGGCCTCATGCTGGACACTCGCACCTCCTCCTTCTCTGTCGATGCTGACCGCCGAGGCCGGTTGTTCGAGGAACTCGACCATTTGTGCCGAATCAGCACGCAGGGCCGTCGTACCCCAGTTCGCCGAGTGGCTAGAGTGGCAGGCATGTTAGCCTCTATGGCACTGGCACTTGACACCATCGCTCGTGCCTTCTCCCATCATCTGCTTTCTCAAATCAGTGCGTGCCAATCTTGGGGGGAATCCATCCACTTAACACCGGAGTCGGTTGACGAGCTGAGATTTTGGCTGACTCAGTTCGATGTCTTCAATGGCTCCTGTTTCCATAATCTGCACATTTACGACGTGGTCATGTATGTGGATGCAAGCGACCATGCTTGGGGAAGTTGCTATTCCACGCCGGATGGTCGTGCCGGCTCAAGCTCTTCTCCATTTCCTCGCACGCTATCAGCCGCCTCAAGCATGCTACGTGAAGTCGCTGGGATTCTTTGGGCCCTAGCTTCTTTCAGCCGCGAGATTCGGCGATCAAATGTGTTGCTTCGAAGCGACATCCAGGCAGCTTACTACATCTTAAAGAAGGGTGGTTCGCGCCACGCGGAACTCACCCTAATTTGTCGCGCCATCATCACGCTTTGCGTGCGCCATAAGATTCGACTCATGGCACAGTGGATCCCTCGAGAGCTCAACACCGAGGCCGACGCGCTCTCAAAAATCGAACTTCATGATGACTATTGTCTCGCGCGGACATGGTTTCAATTACTCGAGCGTCGCTGGGGGCCACACACTATCGACTTGTTCTCATCGCCGTTCAACGCACAGCTGTTCCGTTTTTGCTCCCTTAACTTTCATAAAGACGCTGTCGCACAAGATGCATTTTCTCTCAGTTGGACAGGAGAGAACTGCTATGCCTTTCCCCCACCGCCCCTAATCCAAGCGGTTATTGCTCACGCCCGTCGTTCTAGAACGGCGATAAATCTTGTGATCCCGGAGTGGCCTAGCTCGTTTTGGTGGCCGCTGCTGCGCCCGAATGGCACTGCGTGGGCGAATGATGTATGCGGGAGCTGTTAAACTGTATTATGCTTGTAGGCTGTAGTGGGGTAGCCAATATGGGGTACAACCCCAACTAGGGTTCCATATTTGTACCCAAACTTCTGCTAGTTCATTCATTCTTGCCTAGTTATTCTGAAATGGTATTCAGAGCAGGAGGTCCCTAGGACCTACCGACCGTTTTTTTTTTTTAAGGTCCCACCACCGCTCGCATGCGGTTACCACGCTACCCCGTGCCCTAGCCTCGTAGCGCCCTCGTGCGCCCTCGTTAGCGCCCTCGCGCGCCCCTCGTTAGCGCCCTCGCGCACCCTCGTTAGCGCCCTCGCGCGCCCCTCGTTAGCGCCCTCGCGCGCCCCTTGCTAGCGCCCTCGCGCGCCCCTCGCTAGCGCCCTCGCGCGCCCCTCGCAGCGTCGCCCGCCCGCCGAGCCGCCCGCTCGCAGCGTCGCCCGCCCGCCACGCTGCCCGCTCGCCCCTCGCCCGCCGCGCTGCCTGCTCGCAGCGTCGCCCGCTCGCCCCGCTGCCCGCTTCGCAGCCCGCCCGCCCGCTCGCTGCCCGCTTCGCGGCCCGCCCGCTTCGCTGCCCGCTCGCAGCGCCGCCCGCCCGCCCGCTACCTGCTTCGCAGCGTCGCCCGCCCGCTTGCTGCCCGCTCGCAGCGTCGCCCGCCCGCCCGCTGCCCGCTTCGCAGCGTCGCCCGCTCGCTCGCTGCCCGCTCGCAGCGTCGCCCGCCCGCCCGCTGCCCGCTTCGCAGCCGCCCGCCGCGCTGCCCGCTCGCCGCGTCGCCCGCCCGCCCCGCTGCCCGCTTCGCAGCCCGCCCGCCGCACTTCCCGCCTGCAGCGCCGCCCGCCTCGCCTGCTGCTCCCTGCCTGTGCACCGCCGCTTGCTCCTGCTGTGGCTGCTAGCTTCGCTCTAGCGCGTCCCCTCTGCTGCTGCCGCTGCTCTGCTGTGCCCTCACGCCTGAGCTATGGCCTCTATTCGCGTTCTTTCCTTCGATGCTGAGGGCCGTCCCGTGCAGTTCACTTCCTGGCTCGACGACCTGCAGTTGTATCTTATGAGCAATAGCACGGACCACATCTCCCTCTATGACTACGCGTCTGGTGCTGCCGCTGCTCCTGCTGCCACAGCCGAGCTTAGTGTACGTTCACAGTGGCAGACTCGTGACGCTGCAGCTCGCCTGGCTATTCGCAGTCACCTGCCGTTACCTGAGCTAGAGCACTTTGGCGACTGCAAAACCGCTAAAGCCCTATACGACGCTGTCGTTGCTCGCTACTCCTCACCTGCCACAGCCGAGCTTAGCCGTCTCATGCTGCCTTACCTGTTCCCTGACCTGTCCACCTTTGCTACAGTCGCCGATCTTATCACCCACCTTCGCACTAGTGATGCTCGCCTGCGTGCCGCCCTTCCCACCGAGTTCTGCGCTAAGAACCCCCCTCCCCTGTACTGGGCACTCCACTTCATAGTCACCCGTCTCCCTGACACCCTCAGCTCAGTGCGCGACTATTTCCTTGCTCGCTGTCCCACTGAGCTCACTGTCGCCCTCCTAGAGGAGAAGCTGCTAGCAGCCGAGAAGAGCATTGTAGCTGTTGGTGCTGCTCGCGGCGCTCCTCGCACCCCCATCTTTGAGGGGTGCTCTCCCTCTCCCCTCGCTCCCTCCTATGCTACTGCTGCTGCTGTTGACTTCCTTGGTGCTGAGTCTGCTGGCGCTGCTTCTGCTCCTGGTGGGAGGCGCCGCACCGGCAAGGGCAAGGGGGGCAAGGGTGGCGGGGGTGGCGCTGGGGGGGGAGGGGGTGGGGGAGGTGGGGGGGGAGGCGGTGCTGGAGGGAGCGGTGGCGGGAGTGCCGGTGGGAGTGGGGCCGGCGGCGGAGGCGGGGGCGGCGGCGGGAGCAGTGGCGGTGGTGGCAGCGGCGGCAGTGGCGGCGGTGGCGGTAGTGGCGGTGGCGGTGGCGGTGGTGGCGGTCGGAGCGGAGGTAGTGGCGGCGGTGGAGGTCGGAGTGGAGGCACCGGCTCGGGCCAGAGCTCCCAGCAGCAGCAGCGTCCCCAGTCGACCCAGCAGCTTCGTGAGTGGCTTGCTCAGCGTGGGACGTCGGGGGGCAGTGGCCGCTGTTCCTATGTCATTCGCACAGGTGATCGCAAGGGGCAGACGTGTGGAAAGTTCCACACTCAGTACCGCTGCTTCTTCCGCCTTGACGACGCTTGGCGTGAGGAGATGGGCGAGGATGTTGAGCGCCCTCGCTGGGCTGAGCTGATGAGGGCTGGTGTTGATATCTTTGCTCTTGACTATGATGCTATTATTGCTGCCATGTATGCATTGACTGTTAGTGCCGAGGGAGACTGTTACTTGTGTGTGCCGCCTGACCCAGGTATAGGGCCCGCTGCCCTAGGTACTAGTGAGTCTGCTCTCTCTGGTATGGTGCCCCCTGTACCTGCTCCCTCCAGCACTGTCCCTGCTGCTTGCGAGTCTGCTCTCTCAGGTACAGCACCCACAGAGACTGCTCTCTCAGGTACTGCACCGGCTGAGACCTGTCACACCTTCACCCTTGACTCAGGTGCTTCCCGCTGCTTCTTTCGAGACAGTACTGAGCTCACACCGCTTCCTGCACCGGTCCCAGTCTCCTTGGCTGACCCCTCTGGGGGCCCAGTCCTTGCCCAGTCCACCACTGTGCTCCCTTGTCCGGCGGTTCCGTCTGGCTCGTTGACGGGTTTCCACCTCCCCTCGTTCTCGACGAACCTGGTGAGCAACGCTGTCATCCAGGATCAGTGGGTTGACACCTTTACCCCTGGAGGACAGCGTGTGGCGATCTGCACGTGCTCCAGGACCGGCCGTCACCTGGCTACGTTTACTCGTCGGCCGGGGTCGAGTCTCTACACACTGACCACTGCGTCTCCTCAGGTCGCTGCTGTCGGTCAGGTGTCCGCGTCAGGTCTGGTGGCCCACGCCTGTGAGTGTCGTTCCCTGTCGCACCAGACTCTTCTCTGGCACCACCGCCTGGGTCACCCCTCCTTGCCACGCCTCCGTGGCATGCACCGTCGCCGCCTTGTGTCTGGTCTTCCCAGGTCCCTCCCTCCTCTCCCTTCCTCGCCTGCGCCGCCTTGCCTTCCTTGCGTCGAGGGGCGGCAGCGCGCCGCTCCTCACTCCTCCTCGTTCCCCCCGACAGAGGCTCCTCTGCAGACCCTCCACCTGGACGTGTGGGGCCCAGCCCGCGTTCGTGGCCAGGGCGGTGAGCGGTACTTTTTGCTGGTTGTCGACGACTACTCGCGTTACACCACGGTCTTCCCCTTGCGCACCAAGGGTGAGGTCCCTGCTGTTCTGATCCCTTGGATCCGCACAGTTCGTCTCCAGCTCCGCCGCCGTTTCCGGACGGATCTTCCTGTCCTGCGTCTGCACTCTGACAGAGGTGGTGAGTTTTCCTCCGACCTCTTGAGGACCTTCTGTCAGGCGGAGGGCATCGAGCAGACCTTCACGCTTCCGGACTCCCCACAGCAGAATGGGGTTGCTGAGCGCCGCATTGGCCTGGTCATGGAGGTCGCTCGTACCTCCTTGGTCCACGCGGCGGCTCCCCATTTTCTGTGGCCGTTTGCTGTCCGGTACGCCGCGCATCAGCTCAACCTCTGGCCCCGTGTCTCCTTGCCGGAGACCTCGCCCACACTGCGTTGGACGGGGGAGGTTGGCGATGCGTCGCGCTTCCGGGTGTGGGGTGCTCGTGCCCTTGTCCGCGATACGTCCGCGGACAAGCTCTCCTCCCGCACGCTTCCCTGTGTCTTCCTTGGCTTTGTCCCTGACGCGCCGGGCTGGCAGTTTTACCACCCCACCTCGCGCCGGGTCTTCGCCTCTCAGGACGTCACCTTTGACGAGTCGGTCCCTTTTTACCGTCTCTTCCCCTACCGTACTGCCCCCCTCCCTCCCCCGCCGCTTTTCCTTGCTCCTGGTCCCCCTCCGGTAGACCCCCTTCCCCCTCAGGGTCCTGCTCCTTCAGGTGTCTCTCAGGTAGACCCTCCTCCCGTCGCTGAGCCTGTCGAGGTCACAGGTGACTCAGGTGCTGCTGCAGGTGGTGCTGCTGGGAGTGCTGAGCCTGCGGGTGCTGGGCCTGGGGGTGCTGGGACTACGGGTGCTGGAGCTGAGGGTACTGTGCCTGAGAGTTCGGCGCCTGGGGGTGCTGAGCCTGGGGGTGCTGCGCCTGCGGGTACTGAGCCTGGGGGTGCTGCTACTGAGCCTACGGAGCCTCGGGTTGCTGCGTCTGGGGGTGCTCCGGTTCGGGGTGCTGAGCAGTCTCTCACACCACAGCAGCTTCGTGACTGGTACGTCCGGCGCTTTCGCCGTCCTAGTGGCTCGGCTGGAGCTGGGGGTACTGGAGCTGCCGGGACTGGTTGTTCTGGGAGCACTACGACTGGAGCTGCTGGAGCTGGGGACTCTGGAGCTGGCGGCGCTAGCGGAGTTGTAGCTGCCGACTCTGGGGGTGCTCTTCCTTGCGGTGCTGCGGACCCTGGGGGTGGTGCTGCTGCTGGTGCTGCGGACCCACCTGGTGGAGCTGCTGCTGGAGCTGAGGACCCGAGCGGTGGCGCTGCTGCTGGTGCTGGGGACCCGGACGCTGGAGTCTCTTCTGCTTCTGGAGACGCTGCGCGGCCGCGGCCGTACTTCGTACCGCTCCTTCAGCAGGTTCTTGGGCAGGCTCCTCCTCCTTGTCCTCCTCCCTCCGTAGAGTGTCCTCCGACTGTCCAGCCGCAGTCACGGTTACCGCCTGCCTCGCCTCTCCCTGCTCCCTCTCCTTACACTGGTCCCACAGGAGGTCTTACAGAGCGTCGTGAGCCTGAGTCTCGTCCTGCGTCGCCTGTCCGTACTGCTCGCACTGGTCGTCGTGTCCGTCGTGAGCGTCCTCCTCCTGTCCCAGGCACTCACTACATGACTCTGCGTCCCTCTACTGCTCCTCAGCGTGTCCCTCTGCCGTCTCCTCCTGCGTCCTCTCTGCCTGCTGTTCCGGACCCTGAGTCTGACCAGTATCGTGCTGAGCACCCTACTGTCACGCGTCTCCTAGCTACTGTTGTCACTGACCCTACCTTTGAGTCCTCGGCTGCGTCTGCTCTGGTCGCTGAGTTGGTTGACTTTGCTGCTGCCTGTCGTCTAGACTACGCTGCTCGCCTTGTTGCTGGGTCTGAGTCTGCGTCTGTCTGTCCTCCGTCCGTCGGGGGTGAGTGTGCTCTTGGCACGGACGTCCTTGAGGACAGGCAGGAGGACTTTGACTCTCTCGCGGCTGCTGTACCTCATCTCGTGGCCTGGTTGCTTGCCCCTGAGGGAGACCCGGATGCACTAGACATCCCCACTCCGCGCACTTACGCAGAGGCGATCTCGGGTCCCTACTCCTCTCAGTGGCAGACAGCCATGGACGCAGAGATGGCATCCTGGAAGTCCACAGGCACCTACGTCGACGAGGTTCCCCCTCCTGGGGCGAACATCGTCGATGGCATGTGGATTTTCAGGGTGAAGCGGCCGCCAGGTTCTCCGCCTGTCTTCAAGGCTCGTTACGTTGCTAGAGGCTTCAGTCAGCGTCAGGGGGTCGACTTCTTCCAGACCTTCTCCCCCACCCCGAAGATGACCACTCTTCGGGTTCTGCTGCACGTTGCTGCTCAGCGTGACTACGAGCTTCACTCTCTTGACTTCAGCACAGCGTTCCTGCAGGGCAGCCTGCACGAGGAGATCTGGCTGCGCCGCCCACCTGGCTTCACTGGGTCGTTTCCTCCTGGTACCCAGTGGAGCCTCCGCCGGCCAGTCTACGGTCTCCGCCAGGCGCCACGCGAGTGGCACGACACACTGAGGACTACACTTGCGGCTCTTGGGTTCGCGCCGTCTACTGCTGACCCGTCGCTGTTTCTGCGCACAGACACGTCGCTGCCGCCGTTCTACATCCTCGTGTACGTCGACGACTTGGTCTTTGCTACTGCTGACACTGAGGCACTCGCTCGTGTGAAGTCGGAGCTGCAGAAGAGACACACCTGCACTGACCTGGGTGAGCTGCGTAGCTACCTTGGCTTGCAGATCACCCGGGACAGAGCTCGCCGCACCATCACCCTGACTCAGTCACACATGGTGCAGCAGGTCCTTCAGCGCTTCGGCTTCCAGTTCTCCTCACCACAGGCCACACCTCTGGCTACCAGCCACTCGCTCTCAGCTCCACCTCCGGACGAGTCCGTAGAGCCGAGTGGCCCGTACCCAGAGCTTGTGGGCTGCCTCATGTACCTGATGACTTGCACGCGACCTGACCTCGCGTACCCTCTTAGCATCCTTGCTCGTTACGTTGCGCCTGGGAGACACAGGCGAGAGCACTGGGAGGCTGCTAAGAGGGTGCTGCGCTACTTGTGCAGTACATCAGGCATGGGGCTGGTGCTTGGAGGACGCGACAGAGTTGTCCTCACTGGCCACTCGGACGCTTCTTGGGTGGACGACCTGGCTACGCAGTGGTCGTCACAGGGTTACACCTTCAGCCTTGGCTCTGGTTCTGTCTCGTGGCGGTCCACCCGCTCTTCCTCTGTTCTCGGCTCTAGTTGTGAGGCTGAGATCTACGCCACAGCCATGGCTGCACTGGAGTTACGCTGGCTCACCTACCTGCTGACTGACTTGGGAGAGCGGCCTAGTTCTCCTCCAGTTCTGTACGGTGACAACAAGGCGGCTCTTGCCTTGTGTCAGGAGCACAGACTGGAGCACAGGACGAAGCACATTGCTCTTCGCTACTTTCTTGCTCGAGAGCTTCAGCAGCGCGGTCAGCTTCGGCTTGTGTACGTGGACTCGAAGGCCAACACTGCTGATATCTTCACCAAGGCGCTCCCGCCTAGTGATCATCTTTGGCACTGTACTTCTTTAGGCCTTGTGTCCACGTTTCCTCACTTGCTCACTGCTTGACATTCTTTGTACTGTACTTTATATATATCTTGTTGCTTGCTTGCTAGGTTTTGATCACTGTGTTGCTTGTCTTGTACTATATCTAGCACTGCATGTGAACTGGCCTTGTGGCCTTTACTTGTGCTCGGAGTGTGGTGACGTTGTGATCCACCCTGGGCTTTGCTTTGCTTTGCTGGACTGGTCTTGTGACCCTTTGTTCTCCCCCACTTTGCCTATGGGGGTGTGTTAAACTGTATTATGCTTGTAGGCTGTAGTGGGGTAGCCAATATGGGGTACAACCCCAACTAGGGTTCCATATTTGTACCCAAACTTCTGCTAGTTCATTCATTCTTGCCTAGTTATTCTGAAAGGAGCATGTATCTCTCCCATGGCTCCATATTTCTAGGTGTTGGTAGCGATCCTCAGGCCTTTAGTGGTGCCGGTATTCCTCATTCGCGCATGTATGCACTCCGTTTGTCATATACTAATACATAGTCATGTAAACGTGCAGGATCTTACATTGGACGCTTGATGATGGATCTCTTGACACTCACAGTCAACTTGCGCGCTCAATCGACCATTCGCACATACGAACCATACTGGCGACAATATCGCGCCTTTTGCCACGAGCATTCGCTGCCATTCCTCCCCGCCACTGACCCGACAACAGCCCTTTTCCTACTACACTCGATCCGAAGGGGCGCGACCGTATCGGCCGTGCGATCTGCTTGCTCCGCTATCTCTTGCGCCCATTGGTTGGTCGGCTGCCCTTCTCCTATTCGAGGACCACTTTCTTCACAAGTGCGAGAGTATGCGCAGCGCCACTGCGGCAAGCCCTCACTGGCAAAGGAACCGATACCCCCTGCAAAGATCTACGACATATGCGACATCTATTTCGCGTCGTCGGATCCTGCCACATTCCAGCGCGGTCTCATACCCCTTTTAATGTTCGCGGCCTTCTTGCGCTTCTCCGACCTGATCGCCCTCCAGTGGCACCAGATCGAATTCGACCGTGACTGCATGTGGCTCTTCATTCCCCGATCCAAAACGGATCAGGCTGGATCAGGTGCCTGGGTTCCAGTTGCAGCCTCTTCTGCTCGTCACTGCCCAGTCGCCCGCATGCAACAATTTCTTTTCCTCGCCGAATTCTCTTCACAGACATTAGGCGCCCTGATCAGGGTGTTCTCGCCTGATGCTCGCGCTTCGCCGTCGGACCGATCCCCCTCATATGCCACGGTTAGAAGCTGGTGTCGCGAGGCGTTCTGTCGGGTCGGCCTCAACCCGAATGCCCTCGGCACACATTCTTTCCGCAAATCAGCGGCCACTGTGGCAGTTGATGTGGGTGTTCCCGATCGACTCTTCAAGGCTCTCGGCCGATGGCGTAGCGACAAGGCTCGTGAGCTATACGTCACTCAACTTGATCGGGAATTGGTAGCAGCATCTCGAACTCTCCAGGATCCAACGCGCCCTAGTCCAACCCATCGTTACGCAACCACCCTCGCACGTCATCGTCACATTCCCTCGATATGATGTCTCGCTTACCTATGACGACTTCACTGCACACTCCTCGGAGAGTCGTGTCACAATATGTAAAATTTTTTAAGTTAAAAATTTTGAAGATTGTGATTTGACTAGTAGAGGAGTTTGCTGTAAAGGAGACAAACTCCTTGACATTCCGACAGGTCTCTCAGACCTTCCACCTAGTCTCATTTGCATTTTCTAGATCTTGATTTGCTCCCTCCCTCCCAACCCCCTTCTATCATAGGTTTTTCTTAGTACGCAGTTTATGATTGAACCAACTGTCATTGCCCATCTGAGTGTGCTGTAAAGTCGAGATTTGTAATGCTATGACGACTGCACTGCACATGACGACTGCACTGCACACTCCTCGGAGAGTCGTGTCACAATTGTCTGAATATAGGGGATCCGACGCCACGCTTTAGTTGAGGCGACAATCACCGCGCCGTAAAAAAAAAAAAAGGCAGTGCGCAAACGAGTCTTCCACGGCGTGATGGATGGAAACGTGGCGAACAATAGGAACAATGTCGAGGTAAGGGATGGCGAAATATTTGGCGGCAGGGCACGAGAAATGGCGAAGTTATGGCGTAAAGAAATGCACAAAACGTTGTAAAGGCAGTGGCAATTCAGGTTTCGGGCCGATTATGTAGAATGGAGGCAGGTCCCACAGCGCGTCACGCATTGCGCCAACAACGACACACGCTACAGAACCCCTGCACCATGCTTCACCACACAATGCGTGCGGAACGGCAACGCGACAGAGCTGTCGGGGGCACACATGCGACGCGTCACGTCTTGCGGCGAAGGGATGTCACGTCAGGCGGGGAAGGGGGGTCACGTCAGGCGGGGAAGGGGAGTCACGTCAGGCTGGGAAGGGGAGTCACGTCAAGCGGGGAAGGGGAGTGGAAGGTTGGGAAGGGGAGTCACGTCAGGCTGGGAAGGGGAGTCACGTCATGCTGGGAAGGGGAGTCACGGCAGGCTGGGAAGGGGAGTCACATCAGGCTGGGAAGGGGAGTCACGTCAGGCTGGGAAGGGGAGTCACGTCAGACTGGGAAGGGGTGTGGACGTCAGGCTGGGAAGGAGAGGTGCTGCACAAGGAGGGGCGGAAGGGTGGGGCAAAGGGGGAAGTCATGTGCAGTGAGGGGGGGAATGTCAGAATGTGATGTTTGTCTAGCCTGCAGTGGGGTACTCTATAGCGAGTACAGCCCGAATTAGGGTTTGCTATATGTACTCAACTGCCTGCCAGTAAAAACCCCTCTTTCCTGTTTCTGATTCTCGCCTATAGTGTCTGACATGCTATCAGAGCAGGTCGACCCTCCTGGGTCGATCCTGTGGGTGGTCCCGCCCGATGCTTCCGCTGCTGTTCTGCCTATCGCACGCCCTGGGCGCGCGATGTTTGCTGCCTGCCGCGCGCTCAGGGCGCGCGGCGTTTTTTCTTCCCGCCGTGCGCTCGGGGCGTGCGGTGGTTTTCTGCCCCGTCGACCCGCGCGTCCCCACCCCCCCCCCCCCCCGTCGACGGTCGCGTCGCCTCCCGGGAGCCCGTCGCGTCGCCCCGCAGGCCTGCGCGTCGCCCCCGCTGCCCCGTCGAGGCGCCCTCGGGAACCGCGCGCGGCCCCCGCAGACTCGTCGCGTCGCCTTGGGGAGCCGCGCGTGGCCCCCGCGGCCCCGTCGCGGCGCCCTGGGGAGCCGCGCGCGGCCCCCCGCTGCCCCGTCGCGGCGCCCTGGGGAGCCGCGCGCCATCCCTCGAGCTGCTGCCCGCGCACCGCCCCCCGCTGCTGCCTGTGTTAGGGTTTGGGGGTGGCGAGTGTGGGGGTGGCGAGTATGGGGGTGACGGGTGTGTGCGCCGTCCCCTGCTCCTCCTCCTCCGTCTCCCACTGCTGCAGCTGCCGCTGAGGGGGGTGGATGTGTGGGGGCTGTCGGAGTGGTACTAGGGGGGTGGCGTGTGAGCAGTGCTAGAGGTACAGCAGGGGGTGTGTGAAAGGGGTGTGGGACAGCTGGGGGAAGTTGAGTGGAGGCAGCCGTCTTGTCGTCCGCAGCGCCTGTAGTCCAGAGAGCCAGCTGCGTCTGTGGCCGTGTAGTCCGGGGCTTTGCGCCTGGTAGCCACAGTGTGAGCACTCCTGGTAGTCCAGAGAGCCAGCTGCGTCTGTGGCCGTGTAGTCCGGGGCTCTGCGCCTGGTAGCCACAGTGTGAGCACTCCTGGGAGCACAGAGAGCCAGCTGCGCCTGTCGCCGTGTAGTCCGGGGCTTTGTGCTTTGCGTCTGTTGCCCGTGTGTCTGCAGCTTCAGCCGTCGCCTCCCATCTTCTCGCCCCCACAGTTTCTCCTCCTCCTCACTTGCCCTCTGTGATAGTCTCTAGCTTTGCTTATCATTGTGAACTATTGCTCTGCCTGCTTGTTGTGTTGATTGTACCCCACTTTGACTATGGGGGTGTGTCAGAATGTGATGTTTGTCTAGCCTGCAGTGGGGTACTCTATAGCGAGTACAGCCCGAATTAGGGTTTGCTATATGTACTCAACTGCCTCCTAGTAAAAAGCCCTCTTTCCTGTTTCTGATTCTCGCCTAAAGTTTCTTACAGGGAAGTCATGTGCCGTGAGGGGGGGAAGTCATGTGCAGTGAGGGGGGGAAGGGAGGTGCAGTGAGGGGGGGAAGGGAGGTGCAGTGAGTGGGGGAAGGGAGGTGCAGTATGAGGGGGAAGGGAGGTGCAGTGAGGGGGGGAAGGGAGGTGCAGTGAGGGGGGGAAGGGAGGTGAAGATTACGAGAGGCGGGGAGAAAGAGGCGAGGTAGAGGGGGAAGGGAGGTGTTGTGAGCGGGGGATAGGAGACGAGGTCTAGGGGGGTGGAGGTAGCGTTTTTGGGGGGCATGGAGGTCCAATGAGATGGTGAAGGGGGGTGCTGTGAGATGGGGAAGAGAATTAATTCTGTGAGAGAGTGGAGGAAGGGGTTGGTCACTGGGGGAAGGGAGGTGTTGTAAGATGGGGAAGGGGGTTAAAGTCAAAGAGGCAAGGGAGGAGATTGAAGAGGGGGGAAGGAAGGTTTGCGAGAAGGGGAAGGGAGGTGAGGGCAGAGGGGGAATGGAAGAATTGTCAACTAGGGACGGTAGGAGCTGAATGGGGGAGGGATGGAGGGGTAGGCCAGAGGGGGAAGTGAGGAGCTGTGGGTTTAGGGAAGGGGACGCTGTGAGAGGGGGAAGGGAGGTACATTCAGAGAGGGAAGGGAGGTTCGGGGGTGATGAAGAAGGGAGGTGAGGGAAGAGGGGCGGCGAAGGTAGGTGAGGTCGGAGGAGAAAAGGATGTCACGTCAGAGGGGTTACGGAGGTGCGGAGTCAGTAGAAAGGAGGGTGCTGAAAGGGGGGGAAGGTATGTGCTGCTGGAGGGGGGAGGGAGGTGAGGGCAGGGGGGGAAGTGGGTTCCTGTTGGAGGGGAGTGGAACCGTGGGGAAAGGGAAGATGAGGCTTTCGTCTTGGAGACGAGTCTGGGCCTGTCTTTGTCTGGAATGGGTTTGTGCTACCTGCGACAAGGTGTTACAATTCTAGTCCACGAAACGCGGCCGTACGACAGGGAAAAATACTTCCAAAGGGCCACAATCATCCCTCTTGCTGCGCAAGTACCTCGCCTCATTTGGGTTAGCAGGCATTGGGTTTCAGTAGTTTTGGGAGGTGACACGGACGCTAGATATCCCAAATTTGAGCAAAGAGACTTTCTATAGGTACATGAGAGGTCCTTTGGGATTGCGCGCCGCAATTGAGAAGAAAGCAGAGAGCTCAATGGCGGCATTTCGAGCAGAGATGAGCAAAAGACCGATTCCTTTTAAATGGGTATGCGTGGATGGGCGCTTTTCACAACCACGAGAGGCAGACTGGTGCACAGTTTCATTCATTGACCCTATCACTCGTAAAATCATGTTCACCGCGACGAAGTGGAAATCTAAGGTGAAGGTTTCCTCAACTGCGCTGGAGGGAGTCGCTTTCGAGTTCGGACTCAAGCAGCTAGGGGAAATGGGATGCGACGTGAAAGGTATAATTTCTGACGATGGTAGTTCATTCGAGAATGGCATCCACGGGTCGGGGATTGCACACCAAAAGGACGTGTGGCATAAGGCAAGAGCATTGTTGGAAGAAATTCCTCACGTTATTGATAGACGCACGGCGACCGCCGATGAAAGTAGCAAAAGCTACGAGCACAGTGTCAAAAACAGCAGGCGAGAATCAGAAACAGAAAAGAGAGGTTTTCACTAGCAGGTGAGTACATATAGCAAACCCTGATTTGGGTTATACTCGCTATAGAGTACCCCACTGTAGGCTAGACAAAATTCACATTCTGACACAACCCCATAGTCAAAGTGGGGTATAATCAGCACAACAAGCAGGCAGAGCAATAGTTCACAATGATAAGCAAAGCTAGAGGCAGTCACAGAGGGCAAGTGAGGAGGAGGAGGGACTGTGAGAGGAGTGGAGATAGGAGGCATCGGGCGAAGCCGCAGACACACGGGCAACAGGAACGGCGCGCACGGTGGCTACCGGAGCACTCAACCTCCGGACTACAGGAGTAACTGGCTCCGCACTAAGCTGCAGGAGCAACGGACCCACGGGCGGCTGGCGCAGCAGGCTCGCTGGGCTACCGGAGTACTCAACCCCCGGACTACTGGCGCTGCTGACGTCACAACGGCTACCTCCGGTCAACCTCCCCCAGCTGTCCCACACCCCTTTCACACACCCCCTGCTGTACCTCTAGCACTGCTCACACGCCACCCCCCTTGAACCACTCCGACGGCTCCAACACATCCACCCCCCTCAGCGGTAGCTGCAGCAGTGGGAGACGGAGGAGGAGGAGGAGCAGGGGATGGCGCACACACACCCGTCACCCCCATACTTGCCACCCCCAAACCCTAACACAGGCAGCAGCGGGGGGGCGGTGCGTAGGCAGCAGGTCGGGGGATGGCGCGGCTCCCCAGGGCGCAGCGACGGGGCAGCGAGAGGCTGCCCGTGGCTCCCCAGAGCGCCGCGACGGGGCAGCAGGGGCCGCGCGCGGCTCCCCAGGGCGCCACGATGAGGTAGCGGGGGCCGCACGCGGCTCCCCAGGGCGTCGCGACGAGGCTGCGGAGGGCCGCGCGCGGCTCCCCAGGGCGTCGCGACAGGGTCCAGGGGGGCGACGCGACCGTCGACGGGGGGCGACGCGTGGATCGACGGGGCAGAAAACCGCCGCGCGCTAAGAAAAAACGCCGCGCGCCCTGAGCGCGCGGCAGGCAGCAAACATCGCGCGCCCAGGGCGTGCGATAGGCAGGACAGCAGCGGAAGCATCGGGCGGGACCACCCACAGGATCGACCCAGGAGGGTCGACCTGCTCTGATAGCATGTCAGACACTATAGGCGAGAATCAGAAACAGGAAAGAGAGGTTTTCACTAGCAGGCAGTTGAGTACATATAGCAAACCCTAATTTGGGCTATACTCGCTATAGAGTACCCCACTGTAGGCTAGACAAACATCACATTCTGACAGACAGGAGACCTTTGGTTGTGTACTAGAGCGACCCTCTGGGCATGGTTGGAGAAGCATGGCAGAGGGGACGGGGACTTGAATGTGAATTCACCGAAGCCCGCAATCATTGAATTAGTGTGTGCGCGGCTCAACACCTTTAAATATGATCCAAAAGCAACTCCAACGTCCCCGTGGCTTTACCCGGATTTGCGCAAGGTCCTGCTGATGAAGGAGAGCTTGTGAGGGTGTCAAGCTAGATTAGCCAAGCGCCAGAAAACAACGGAGGATGGGGTTGGGCAATCTGGACATACAGTTGATCATGCAGCTGCAGAGGATGAGGACGATGCTGATGCTAAAGGGGCACCACAGGACATCATCAATGTTCAGTGCCGGGATGTGCAACAGCTATGGGGATTTGACTCACATCGAACACGTGGTGTTCCGACGTCAGGGGTAGCTGACTATATGCGGATTACGACCGAGTCATTAATGAGTGGAGAGGAAGAGGAGGGGGCTACCGACTTCGGAGAGGCGTTGGAGGGGGCTACTGAAGTTGGAGAGGAGACTGAAGGGGCTACTGAAGTGGGAGAGGAGACCGAGGGGGCTACTGAAGTTGGAGAGGTGATGGAGGGCGCTACTGAAGTTGGAGATTGTTATGTTAAAGGTGAGAGGCTAAAGCTCATCATGACATGGATTGGTGAATGAATGCGAGGAGTGGGGATCAAAACTCATCATGCGATGGATGGTTGAGGGAGAAAGAGGCATTGGGGCTGAATCAAGTCATGCAATGGATGGGTGAGTGGGGAAGAGGCATGATGGTTGGAGCTCATTATTGTATGGATTGGTATGTGAATGCGTGGATGGGTGTGTGGGAAAGCACAAATCGTTGCTGAAACATGTCATGCAATGGACGGGTGGGTAGATGCGAGGGTTGGGGGGTGATTCACTCCATGAGGTGGATTGGTTAGTGGGAGAGAGGCTAGGGGGCTGAGACACGACTCAACAAACTCTTCCATTTATTTCCGATCCATGTTGGCAGAGTTGGAGGAGAGGCCAGCCATCCCCGTGGACCAACTCTCACAAGGCGGGCTATCTAACAAAGGGCGTTGGACAGAGAGGGGGAGTAGGAAGCGGAAGCGGGGTGGCGAAGCAGAAGGCGATGACGCAGAGTACACGGAAGTGACACTGGCTCAAAGGTGGGGTACACACTTCAACCATGTCATGTTGAAGTGTGCTACGATGGGAAAGAATGGACGAAGACCTACAGCCACTACGGTTGCGCAGGAAATTGCAGGTTCGGCGGACCATTGGGCAGGGGACCACATCAATTGTGGGCATGGGGATGAGGTACCCAGATGTGTAGCAGAGAAGTGGGGACCGGAGAGTGCCGTTTATGAGAGAGGTTCTGCGGCACATTTGGCACTCAAAAAATGGTTGGCTGAACACTGCAATCCGAAAGAAATAGAGGCTTACGTGATGGGGGCGAGTAACTGGGTAAACGAATCTTTCCATTTCCTTGTGATCAAGTACGCCCCAAAGTGTATAAGATGTCAGGGGAGTATGGAGGCGAGAATCGGCCTTTCAGTCTTGCACTGGAACCAAACTGTGTCACGCTTGGTGCGGGCCATCAAGACTCGTGTCCGAAAGACAACCAGGGTACGGCGTGGCAGCAAGGAGCAGATTTTGGAAGCCATAGACTGGAGCTGGTTGGACAAGCTCATGTCAGAATGGCGAGATGTAGGGTTGGAGCCTGAGGATGTAATCCCCCCGGCGGAGGGACAGGATAATGATGAACAGTCAAACCAGGTTCTAGATGATGCAGCCCCTCATACGCCGGTGCCTGTTCACACAGCCCCACCAGCACAGAGGGCAGCAGATTCATTCCCTACCGACCTGTCGTGGCTACAGCCTCCTTCCACTCCTCTAGCAAGGATCACCCCCACCAATGACGTGACCACACCTGCCACGCCCCCCCACCACCCCATTCATCTTTACCTCGATTGGTGACGTCACGCCAACCAGCTGGGCCGCTCGACGACGGAGGACGAGATCTAATCCTCATCGAGCATCCGCGTGCAGGCCACTTTTCCGTATGTACCAAATCAACACGCACATCCTTGCTGGTGGCTTATGGATAATTTTTACTGGTGAATAAGTTGTGTCTTTGTTATAATGTTTCATTTCCACCGTACTTTCAGGGAACATCACCAACCTTAGATGATGTGGCAGGGGCAAAGACAAGTGTGCGTGCTTCAGGCAAACGCCAGAGACAGATATCTGTACTGTAAGTGAAAGTGATGGCAATTCTGGCTTGTAACTATATAAGCAGGTGGTTTCATGTGTTGCTAGTTGGTCTAGACCATGGGTGCTTGGCCATAGGTACACAACAAACACCCTCCCACCCTCCTCACCCTCCCCTTTAATTTCCCGACTCACACTGTTTTTTCCACCCATGCCGTCAGCCTACAAGACTACCATCACAACGTAGGCGCCTCTCATCGCACCAAGAAGGAGAAAGTACCACGTTTGGTAGGATATGAGCATATCCTTAAATTGTTTGCCGCATATTGCCCGGTTGATGGTACTTATGTGTGACACTCATTTTTTCTAATGCCTATACCAAAGAGGGCCCGCTTGTGCTCCTTTAACATCCTCCTCACCCTCGCACAATACCCCTCTGTGCGGCGAGTAGGTGGACCTAGAGTCCATCATCTGCACTTCACCCACGATATTGTTCTCCATCATCATGACATCTCTACACTATATCCTTGGCCAACACATGATTGTCCCTACCTTCCTACTCTCGACCATTTACATTCGCTACCCATACTGCAGGTGGAACGAGGTCCATCCTATGCCCCAAGCGGTTCTGGTTTGTCTCTTGGGAAGTAAATACGTGGGGGTAAATTGGTACACGCATATGCTAATTACGTACCCATTGTCGCCAAAATTTGTATGGTACCATAACATCGTCTTTGCATATACATAAGGCCCGTACACTAAAGCACTTTCGAAGTTGTGTTCGACAACCGTAACGGTGCCAATTCTGACTGATTAGGGCAGTATTCTTCGAATAAAAAATCCCTAGTTGTGCAATTTTGTTTTGTACCTTAGCATTGTGGTTGCATATTGCATTGTCCCATTGTCTAATGCACCCACAGGTCGATGTTGGGCCTGAAAGGTGCACAAACTTGTGTTCGACAATCATAATGGTGACAATGTTCACCGATTTTCATATTGAAGTGCGCGTAAAAAAACCCTAGTTCGGGAATTTCGTATTGGACCACAGCAAAGTGTTTATAAATTCACACGTCATCCTCTCATCTTCCTGCTACCCATGTCATCTTCTCTTCTGTAGCCCAACGACTCACCACTAGCCCAACGACTCACCACAAGCGCAACGACTCACCACTAGCCCAACGAGTCACCAAGAGCCCAACGACTTACCACAACCCCATCAACTCACCACAAGTGCAACGTTCCACCACGAGCCCAACGACTCACGACAAGCGCAACGTATCTCCACAAGCCAAACGACTCACCACTAGCCCAACGACTCACCACAAGCACAACGAATCACCACAAGCCCTATCCATACTGTAGGTGCAACGAGGGTCCATCCTATGCCCCAAGTGATTCTAGTTTGTCTCCTGGGAACTAAATCTGTGGGGGCAAACCGGTTGGTCAGGTCACTCTTCGAGAACGTAACCTTGGATTCGGATGTGCTGTTCTAATGAGGTCATAACACAATGAGAGTAGGTCAGGGGTGGACATACGTTCATGGATGGCATGGAGCGGCGAAACCTTGTTCAAGAAAATGTGCCGTAAGTGTTGGGTAATATGTTGGATTGGTAGTGAGAAGCTAACACACATATTGAAGCTACCTCTTAACCCCTAGTTGTGGTTGTTTGTAAGGAACCATAGCCTTGACCTTGCATATTCACAAGGCCCGTATTCTAGTGCACTTGCATGCCGATTGCATATTCACAATAATAGGACCATAGGAATGTCATTGCATATTCACATGTCCCATATTCTAATGCACCCTCTGGCCGGTTTTCGGCTCGAAAAGCTCACAAACATGTGCTCGACAACCATAACGGTAACATTTTCTACCTTATTTTTCAAAAATATGCTAATAAAGAACCCCAAGTTGTGGAATTTGGTGTTGTACCATACCATTGTGGTTGCATATTCACATGACTCTTATTATAAGGCACTCCTAGGCCGATTTTTGGCAAGCAACACGTACAAACTTGTGTTCGACAACCATAACGGTCACTTTTTTCGGCCGATTTTTTCACAGATGTGCTGTTAAAAATCCCCAAGTTGTGGAATTCGGTATTGTACCATACCATTGTGGTTGCATATACACATGAAACATATTATAAGGCACTCTCAGGCTGAGGTTCGGCTCGAAAAGCGCACAAAATTGTGTTCGACAACCATAACGGTCACATTTTCCACCGTTTTTTTAACAGACATGCGAATAAAAAACCCAATTTGTTGAATTTTGTGTCCGACCATAGGAATATGATTGCATATTCACATGCCGCATAGGCTAATGCACCATCAGACCGATTTTTGGCTCGAAACGCGCACAAACTTGTGTTCGACAACCTTAACGGTCACATTTTCCACCGTTTTTTTCAGACATGCGAATAAAAAACCCAATTTGTTGAATTTTGTATTGGTCCATAGGGATGTGATTGCATATTCACATGTCCCATAGTCTAATGCACCCTCAGACCGATTTTCGGCTCGAAACGCGCACAAACTTGTGTTCGACAACCTTAACGGTCACATTTTCGACCGATTTTTTCGCAGATGTGCTGTTAAAAATCCCCAACTTATGAAATTTGGTATTGTACCATACCATTGTGGTTCTATATACACATGAAACTGTCAGAATGAGAGAAGTGTTTGAACTACGAGAAGATGGGAGTACAAGTATGAAACCCTAGAATTGTGTACCCCCTAAAGGCTAACCCACTGTAGCCTACACAGCAATAACACAAGTATATTGTTTGACACACCCCCATAGGCAAAGTGGGGGAGAGCAAGGGGTCACAAGACCAGTCAAGAAAGGCAAGCAAGCTCAGGGTGGATCACAACGTCACCACACACTCTGAGCACAAGCAAAGAGCCACAAGGCCAGTTCACATGCAGAGGCATATATGTAACACAAGCATCACAGTGATCTATATCTAGCAAGCATGCAGGTATATATATATATATATATATATATATATATCACAGTACACGCAAAGTCTACAGCAAGTGAGGAAAAGTGGGCACAAGCCCTAACAAAGTGCAGAAACGCTGATGATCACTAGGCGGAAGTGCCTTGCCACGTAACGCAGACGAAGCTGACCACGCTGCTGCAACTCTCGAGCCAGAAAGTACCGCAGAGCGATGTGCTTCGTTCTGTGCTCCAGTCTGTGCTCCTCACACAAGGCAATGGCAGCCTTGTTGTCAACGTACAGCACTGGAGGAGAACGAGGCCGCTCTCCCAGGTCAGTCAGCAGGTAGGTGAGCCAGCGTAACTCCTGAGCAGCCATGGCTGTGGCGTAGATCTCAGCCTCACAACTGGAGCTGAGAACTGAAGACGAACGTGTAGAACGCCAAGAAACTGAGCCAGAGCCAAGACTGAAGGTGTAACCCTGTGACGACCGCTGAGTAGCCTGGTCGTCAACCCAAGAAGCGTCTGAGTGCCCAGTGAGAACAACTGGGCTCCCTCCTCCAAGCACGAGCCCCATGCCCGATGTACTGCACAAGTAGCGCAATACCCTCTTCGCAGCATCCCAGTGCACCTTTCGGTGCCTACCAGGAGCCACATAGCGAGCCAGAAGGCCAAGAGGGTACGCTAGGTCAGGACGAGTGCAAGTCATCAGGTACATGAGGCAACCAACTAGCTCTGGGTAAGGACCACTCGGCTCTACGGACTCATCCGAAGGCAGAGCTGAGAGCGAGTAACCTATGGCCAGAGGAGTGGCCTGTGCTGAGGACCAGGTGAAGCCGAAGCGCTGAAGGACCTGCTGCACCATGTGTGACTGAGTCAGTGTGATGGTGCGGCGTGCTCTGTCCTGGGTGATCTGCAAGCCAAGGTAGCTGCGCAGTTCACCCAGGTCTGTGCACGTGTGTCTCTTCTACAGTTCGGACTTCACGTGGGCGAGAGCCTCAGTGTCAGCAGTGGCAAAGACCAAGTCGTCGACGTACACGAGGATGTAGAACGGCGGCAGCGAAGTGTCGGTGCGCAGAAACAGCGACGGGTTAGCAGTCGAAGGAGCGAACCCAAGAGCCGCAAGTGTAGTCCTCAGTGTGTCGTGCCACTCGTGTGGCGTCTGGCGGAGACCGTAGACAGGCCGCCGGAGGCTCCACTGGGTACCAGGAGGAAACGACCCAGTGAAGCCAGGAGGGCGGCGCAGCCAGATCTCCTCGTGCAGGCTGCCCTGCAAGAAAGCTGTGCTGAAGTCAAGAGAGTGAAGCTCGTAGTCACGCTGAGCGGCAACGTGCAGCAGCACCCAAAGAGTGGTCATCTTCGGGGTGGGGGAGAAGGTCTGGAAGAAGTCGACTCCCTCTCGCTGACTGAAGCCTCGGGCAACGTAACGAGCCTTGAAGACAGGCGGAGAACCCGGCGGCCGCTTCACCCTGAAAATCCACATGCCACTGACGATGTTCGCCCCAGGAGGGGGAACGTCGTCGACGTAGGTGCCAGTGGACTTCCAGGATGCCATCTCTGCGTCCATGGCTGCCTGCCACTGAGAGGAGTAGGGACCCGCGATCGCCTCAGCGTAGGATCGTGGGGTAGGGATGTCTATAGCATCCGGGTCTCCCTCAGGGGCAAGCAGCATGGCCACGAGATGAGGCGCAGCGGCTGCAAGACACTCAAGGTCCTCGTGCCTGTCCTCAAGGACGTCCGTGCCAAGAGCACACTCACCCCCGACGGACGGAGGACAGACAGACTCAGACTCAGCAACAAGGCTAGCAGCGTAGTCTAGACGACAGGCAGCAGCAAAGTCAACAAGCTCAGCGACCAAGGCAGACGCAGCAGAAGACTCAAACGAGGGGTCAGTGACAACAGTGGCTAGCAGACGCGTGACAGTAGGGTGCTCAGCACGAAACCGGTCAGACTCAGGGTCCGAAACAGGAGGCAAAGACGACGCAGGAGGGGTCAGCAGATGAACAGACTGTGGAACAGAGGAAGGACGACGGACGACAAGGTGCGCGCCGGGGACACTCGGCGACCTCGAACGTGGGACATGACTAACGGTGCGACCAGAACGAACTGGTGAGACATGACGTGACGCAGGCTCACGATGCTCAGTAAGACCGCCTGACTGCTCAGTGTAAGGAGAAGGAGCAGGAAGCGGTGAGTCAGGCAGGAGGGGAAGACCGGTAGAAGACGGAAGACTAAGAACCTGGCGAAGGACAGAGGTAGGCGGCGGTAGAGACGACAGAGATGGCGGAGCGAAGAACAGGCGCGACTGTGTAGTGCCGCCAGCACCAGCAGCTCCAGCACCTACAGCAGCTCCTGTACCTCCAGCAGCTCCACCACCCCCAGCGGCAGCTCCTCCAGGACTGTCTCCACCAGCAGTACCCCCAGTCGCAGTGTCCCCAGGGGGAGCACCCTCAGACACAGCACCACCAGCCCCAGCAGCTCGAGTACCAGCGGTACGAGCACCTCCGGGACCAGCGACGTGGGCACCCCCAGGAGACAACAAACCAGCACCACTCTCAGCTCCAGTGACGTCAGTGGAAGTACCGCCAGGTGCAGGGTCCCGAGCTACAGGAGCGCGACGCTGACGGCGACCGTACCAGTCGCGCAGCTGCTGGGAGGTGAGAGGCACACGCGTACGAAGGCGGCTACTCCAAGGAGACCGCACAACAGCAGACTCAGAACCCTCAGCGTCAGCACCCGTAGCAGCTCCAGAACCTCCAGCTCTAACCAGCGGTAGCTCCAGCAGCTCCAGAACCTCCAGCTCCAGCGCCACCAGTACCAGGCCCTCCAGGCTCAGCACCCCCAGGCTCAGCACCCCCAGACCCAGCACCCCCAGGCTCAGCACCCCCAGACTCAGCACCCCCAGGCGGAGCACCCCCAGACCCAGCACCCCCAGGCTCAGCACCCCCAGGCTCAGCACCCCCAGTCGCAGCACCCCTCGCAGGACCAGACTCAACAGCTACCTCGACAGGCTCGACCGGGTCTACCTGGGAAACACCTGAGGGAGCAGGACCCTGGGGAGGAAGGGGGTCTACCGAAGGGGAACTTGGGGTGAGGAAGAGCGGCGGGGGGGGAAGCGGTGAAGTGCGGAAGGGGAACAGACGGTAAAAGGGTACCAACTCGTCAAAAGTGACGTCCTGAGAGGCAAAGACACGGCGCGAGGTGGGGTGGTAAAACTGCCAGCCAGGCGCGTCAGGGACAAAGCCAAGGAAGACGCAGGGAACGGCACGGGAGGAGAGCTTGTCCGCGGACGTATCGCGAACAAGGGCTCGACATCCCCAGACACGGAACACCGACGCATCGCCAACCTCCCCCGTCCAACGCAGTGTGGGCGAAGTGTCTGGAGCAGAGACACGGGGCCAAAGGTTGAGCTGATGCGCAGCGTACCGCACTGCAAACGGCCACAGGAAATGGGGGGCAGCCGCATGGATCAAGGAGGTACGAGCGACCTCCATGACTAAACCAATGCGGCGCTCAGCAACCCCATTCTGCAGTGGGGAGTCCGGAAGAGTGAAAGTCTGGCGGATGCCGTGCTCCGCACAGTAGGCGGCCAGGAGGGCGGAGGAAAACTCACCACCCCTGTCAGAGTGCAAACGCAGGACAGGAAAGTCCGACTGGAACCGCTGGCGGAGCTGGAGACGAGCGGCGCGGATCCAAGGGATCAAAACATCAGGGACCTCACCCTTGGTGCGCAAGGGGAAGACCGTGGTGTAGCGCGTGTAGTCGTCGACGACCAGCAGGAAGTACCGCTCGTGGCCCTGTCCCCGGACGCGGGCCGGGCCCCACACGTCCAGGTGAAGAGTCTGCAGGGGAGCCTCTGTGGGAGGGAACGAGGAGGAGTGAGGGGTGGCGCGCTGCCGCCCCTCGACACAGGGAAGACATGGAGGAGCAGGCGAGGGTGGGAGGGGAGGGAGAACTCTGGGAAGACCAGAGACAAGGTACCGGGAGTGCATGCCACGAAGGCGCTGCACGGAGGGGTGACCAAGGCGGTGGTGCCAGAGGACGGTCTGGTGCGACAGGGAGCGACACGAGCAGGGAGCCGACAGCTGACCTGACGCAGACGCAGACGCAGACGCAGCTACCTAAGGGGTCTGGTCAGTGTGTACAGGTCGGACCCCGGCTGCCGAGTGAAGGTAGCCAGGTGGCGACCCGTCCGAGCACACGTACAATGGGTCACCCGCTCATAGGCAGGGGTGAACTGGTGAACACCCCCGTCCTGGAGAGCAGAGCCCGCCACCAAGTTCGTAGAGAACGAGGGGAGGTAGAGACCCGACAGAGTGCCAGACGGGGCCGCAGGACAAGGGAGAACAGTGGAGGAGGTCGCAAGGACCGGGCCCCCAGAGGGGTCAGCAAGGGAGACAGCAACAGGCCGAGCTAGCGGCTCAAGGACAGTGCGGTCACGAAAGAAACAGCGGGAAGCACCTGAGTCCAGTGTGAAAGTGTGCAGTGCCGCAGCAGACCCAGTACCAGCAGACGCAGACGCACGAGCACCTAGCGCAGCAGCCTTACCAGTACCAATACCTGGGTCGGGCGGCACACTCAGGTAACAGTCACCCTCAGCACTAATAGTCAATGCATACATGGCAGCAAGGATAGCATCATAATCAAGAGCAAAGACATCAATCCCCTTCCTAAGCAGATCAGCCCAGCGAGGCAGCTCAGAGGCGTCAGGGAACTGCTCGCGCCAGGCGTCGTCGAGGCGAGAGAAGCAGCGCTGTGCCGGGTGGAACCTCCCACAAGTCTGGCCAGCGCGGTCACCTGTGCGAATGACGTACGTGCAGGTACCCCCACCCCCAGACCCCCCACGCTGAGAGTACCTTTCACGGAGCTGCTGGGGCGAGGGAGTCTCGCCGGGACGCTGCTGCGGCTGCCTCTGGCCACCTCCGAACCCCCCACGCTGCACCGCTCCACCGCGCCCGCCACCCGCTCCACCGCCGCCACTACTGCCACCACCTCCCCCACCACCCCCACCACCGCCGCCGCCGCCACCACCCCCTGTGCCGCCACTGACCCCCCCACCATCCGCGCCACTCCCACTTCCGCCACCACCCCTGCCCCCCCCACCCCTTCCACCACCGCCGCCCCCGCCTCCACCTCCACCACCCCTGCCCCCCTTGCTCCTGCGGGTCGCCCTTGCGCCTCCCACTAGGGGTAGACGCGGCCCCGACTCCCTCAGCTCCGAGGTAGTCGACAGCAGCAGCAGATGCAATGGAGGGGAGGAGGGGGGAGGGGGAGCACCCCTCAAAGAAGGGGGTGCGTGGGTCACCACGAGAGGCACCTACAGCTACAATACTCTTCTCAGCTGCTAGGAGTTCCTTCTCGAGGAGGTCGACAGTGAGGTCAGTGGGGGAGAGAGCGAGAAACTGGTCCCTGACAGTGCGAAGGGAGTCAGGGAGGCGGGTGACAAGGTGGTACAGTGTGAGGTACATCGGGGGGGGGGGGGGGGGGGAAATCGGGGGGGAGCGCGGCACGGTAGCGGAGGTCACTGGTACGGAGGTGGGTGATGAGGTCAGCTACAGTGGCAAAGGCGGACAGGTCGGGTGTGAGAGTACTTAGGGCTTATGCTGGCTTTGCTAGCTTGCCTGGACTTTATTATGTTATTACTAGCTTAGCTTTATTTTATCTTGCATGCTTTTGCTTGATTTCCTAGATTCGTTGCCTTTACTATAGTTATTATAGTTGTAGGCACCGAACTAGGTTGAGTGCACCGAATTCTAGGCTTTTCGGTTGCCACCGAATTGCCTTCTACCGAATTCGGGAAGGACCCGTTCGGGACGCTTCGCGACCCGCGGAACCTTCTAGTAACACCCGGGTTACTGCCTTTGTGTCGAGCCTATATATAGCCTCGCCTTGTACCCAGGTGAATCATTCAATAGAATCATCTTTCCTGAACCAGATCCTCACATCGGGGAAGAGGTAGGGCAGTAAGAGGCGGCCTATAGCAGCAGTGGCAGGGGAGGAGTTGTTGTTCAGGATCCGTCACTTCGAGAGCTTACGACGAACTCAATTCTCAACTAAACGCAAATCCGCTCGGTAGGATGTTGCGCCTTAGGCTTAGCTACCATCTCCAATTTGAATCACTTAAAAAGATGGTCTATAGAGTGAGAACCAATTGAAAACGTCCAGCTGCTGCATGACTAGAGTGGTAGAGAAGGTACAAGCATTAAGGCATAGGAAGTTGGAGTTGGGGACCTCCAAGAGAACCATGAGAGGGAAGGGGTTCTCCAAGAGCTAGGGAAGGATGGTAGGAACCTTCCTAGCAGCAAGGATGCAACCCTCATCATGAGGTCCTTGAGGTGTCACATGCAAAATCCAATCTAGTTGGATTTTGCCTAGGTGTTGCAACATTTGCAACTCATGCTAGAAACTTCTAGCCACCCCAATCCAAAAGTCAAAGTTGCCTTCCTAACCACCCAACCAAAGATCACTTTAGAGTCATGACCCAATATCACCCAATGTAGATAATATCTCAAAATGAGATAGAATTCCCAAAACTTGGAAATCTTGTAACTTGGGCGATCTTGGTCGGAATAAGGCGATCTTGGTATCGTTGGAAAGCTCTGGATTTCTCCTGCATGATAAAGCATGTAGACTTGGAGAAAAACACAGAGATGATAATATCCAACAGCCATGCACAATAACATATGCTCATGCAAACAATGCACGCATGAATAGCACGAGCACTCGGCAGGACGTTAGGATGACATGCACTCAAAATGACGTGCATCCAACAGGAGTAGCGCGCGACTACTGCGTCGTACAGCTCTTTAGCGGTCTTATGCTGGCCAAAGTGCTCGCGCTCATCTAACGGCAGGTGGCTGCGAACGGCTAGGCGAGCATGAGCGTCACGGGTCTGCCACTGTGAGCGCAAAGTGCTATCAGCATCAGCAGCAGGTGCGGGAGCGGCGCCGGACGTGTGGTCATAAAGGGAAATATCGTCCTTTGAGTTTATCTGAAGGTAGAGGTGAAGGTCATCGAGCCAAACATCGAACTTAATCGGACGGCCCTCAGCGTCAAAAGTAAGAACTGTAGGACTGGCCATAGTGGCAGTAGCAGCAGTAGGAACAGGAGCAGCAGTAGCAGTAGTAGCAGTAGCAGTAACAGAAGCAGCAGGTGCTGCAGGTGAGGCACAGAAGGGCGGCGCGGCTCGGGCAGGATGGCGCGGCCCGGGCAGGACGGCGCGGCGCGGCTCAGTCAGGGAGGGTGGGCCGGCGCGCGGTCTGTGGTTGTGCGAGGCGGCGGCCTACGCGCGGGCGGCTTACGGCGGGCGGCGGGCTGGCGCGGGCGGCGGCCTAAGCGCACGAGGCGGCGGCGCGCGGCGGTCGACGAGCAGCTCGCGGGTTGCGCTAGAGGCCACGCGAGGCCAGGGCGGGCTGCGCGTGGGCGGGGTCGACGGCGCGGGCGGCTAGCGGGTCGCGCGCACGAGAAAAGAGCCGCGCGCGAGCGGCTAGCGGGCTATGCGCTCGAAAAACAGGCCGCGCGCGCGGGCGGCTAGCGGCTGCGCACAGGCAGCGTAAGAGGAAGGGGCGCGCGAGGGCGCACTAGGAACGAGGCGCACGAGGGCGCAAGTAAGGGACGTCGCACGAGGGCGCTTCGAGCGGAACGGTGGGCCCTTAGGAACTAACGGTCCTAGGTTCCTAACCTAGGCTCGTAATACCATGTCAGAATGAGAGAAGTGTTTGAACTATGAAAAGATGGGAGTACAAGTATGAAACCCTAGAATTGTGTACCCCCTAAAGGCTAACCCACTGTAGCCTAAACTACAGCAATAACACAAGTATATTGTTTGACAGAAACATATTACAAGGCACTCTCAGGCTGAGTTTCGGCTCGACAACTTGTGTTCGACAACCATAACGGTGACATTTTCCATCGTTTTTTTCACAGACATGCGAATAAAAAACCCAATTTGTTGAATTTTGTTTCCGGCCATAGAAATGTGATTGCATATTCACATGTCTCATAGTCTAATGCACCCTTAGGCCGATTTTCGGCACGAACTGCGCACAAACTTGTGTTCGACAACCGTAACGGTCACATTTTCGGCCGATTTTTGCACAGATGTGCTGTTAAAAAACCCCAAGTTGTGGAATTTGGTATTGTACCATACCATACCATTATGGTTGCATATACACATGAAACATATTCTAAGGCACTCTCTGGCTGAGTTTCGGCTCGAAAAGCGCACAAACTTGTGTTCGACAACCATAACAGTGACATTTTCCACCTTTTTTTCACAGACATGCGAATAAAATACCCAATTTGTTGAATTTTGTTTCCGGCCATAGGAATGTGATAGCATATTCACAAGACCCCACTGTTTATCGTATGGTAACTCTAGGATGTTTGCACCCCACTGTTCCAACACCTCATATTGCTTGCGAAATGCAGTGGCAAAATGATTCAATGTCCAGCAAAATGTTGGATCATGCCGAATGGGCGGCTTTCTCGTGTGTTGGTACGTGCGCCTCACTCGTCGCGCAGCCCTTTGGCCTGCCACAATTTGCACAGCCGTGTCATTAGGGTCTGCGATGTGGCCACTTCCGTCTTTCCCGCTGTTACTTCCCTCGTCATCATCTTCACATAACGCATTGGCCGGGCCCAATTCCTCCCGGCGCCGCTTTTGCCATAGGCGTTCACTGTAAGGCAATAACAAAATTGAGGTGGACACGGTGGTCAGCGCTGAACAAACAAAGATGACGGTTACACAATGGCATTCGTCAGTCCTCGCTACACACCTAGGTGTGAGGCGACGTCGTGGTGCAGTACGCATACCGTCAGCGATGCCACTTGCCAAGGTGTTGAGTGCCTTACTGTTGAGGGGAGTAAGCGAATAGCAGAGGTGAACAGGCAAGAGAGGCACGGATAAAGGAGGCGATCACCTCCAAAGAGCACAGCAGAGGCGTCCGGCCAGTGAGAATGGTGGTGGGTGAGGCGTGAGATGAGGGAACTAAAGCGTGTTGGAAAGAGAAGCAGCAGCGTGAGGGGGAAGGAATGGCAACGAGCGGGGGAGGGAATGGAAGCGTGCGGAGGAGGGAAGGGAAGGGAAAGGAAGGGGACAAAGGGAAGGAAAGGGCACCCGAAGCAAGGGAAGGGACTGGAGCGGAGAGGATGGGAGGGAATGGCAGGGTAAGCAGGGGATGGGCCGGGAAGGGATAGGACAGGAAGGGTTTGCTGAAGGTAAGGAAGTAAGGGGTTACGGGTTGGAAGGGACAGAGTTGATGAACACTAGATGCATAGGGAACGGAAGGGAAGGGAGGGGGATGGAATGGAAGCGTTAGGGGAGGCGGGAGAAATAGAAACGTGCAGTGGAGGGAATGGAAGCGTGAGGGGGAGGGAATGGAAGTGTGAAAGAGAGGGAGTGGAAGCGTGAATGGGGAGGGATTGGAAAGGAATGGGAGAGAAACGGAGGGGTGGGAAGAGAAGGGAAAGGAAGGGAAGGAGACATAATGAAGGTAAGGGCACCCGAATAGTGGGAAGGGACTGCAAATCGTAGGATGGGAAGAGAATGGCAGGGTAAGCAGAGGATGGGAGAGGAAGGGATAGTAATGGAAGGGAAGGGAAGGGGTGGGAAAGCGGGGAAAGGGCAGGGATATGAAGGGTATGGAAGGGAAGGGACGGGAAAAGCGAGAAGGGAAGGAGATTGGTTCAGGGTTGGAATGGATGGGAGAGGATGAGCACAAGTGAAAAGGGAACAAAAGGGGAGGGAAGGGAAACGTGAGGAGGATGGAATGGAAGCGTGGGGGTAGGCGGGAGAAATGAAAGCGTGCAGAGGAGGGACTTGAAGCGTGTGGGGGAAGGAATGGAATCGTGAGGGGGAAGGTATGGAAGCATGAGGGGAAGGGGATGGAAGCGTGAAGGGGAGGGAAAGGAAAGGTGAGGGGGGGGGAATAGAAACGTGAGCGGGAGGGAATGGAAACATGATGGGGAGGGAATGGAAGCGTGAAAGAGGGGGGGGAGAAATGGATGCGAGCAGGGGAGGGAATGCGAGCGTGAAGGAAGGGGGAGGGAGGGGGGGGGGGGGAGATGGAAGCGTGCGGGGGAGGGAATGCAAGCATGAAGGGGGGGAGGGGGGCCCGTGCAGGGGAGGGAATGCAGGCGTGAGAGGAGTAGGGAGGGGTTAGAGGGTCACCCGAGGAGCAGCAGTGAGTTTTTTCGGTTGTATTGACGGACAGACAAGGGGAGGGATCTGCGCACAGCAAGTGGCGGGACAGGGCCATGCAGGATGTTTCCAGAGTGGAGCATCAGGGAATGGAATGGTGAGGGAAGTAAGTGTGGTGTGAGGGAAGAGTGAGGGAAAGGTAGGGGAGGAAGCGTGGGGGAAGGGAGTGGAAGCGTGGGGGAAGGGGAGTGGAAGCGTGGGGTAAGGGGAGTGGAAGCGTGGGGGAATGGGAGTGGAAGCGTGGGGGAAGGGGAGTGGAAGAGTGGGGGAAGGGGAGTGGAAGCGTGGGGTAAGGGGAGTGGAAGCGTGGGGGAATGGGAGTGGAAGCGTGGGGGAAGGGGAGTGGAAGCGTGGGGGAGAGGGAGTGCTAGCATGGAGGAATGGGTGTGGAAGCGTGGGGGGAGGGGAGTGGAACCGTGGGGGAAAGAGGGAGCTAGCGCACAGGACGGGGTGTGAACGCGTTGTGCGGGGAGATAGGAAGAGTCTAGCGTGACATTCGACTTTTGAGCTGACTCAAAAGGTGACTTTTGAGTCGACTCAAAAGTCATTTTGAGTCGACTGGGAAGGGGCGTGGACGCGTTGTGCGGGGAGATAGGAAGAGTCTAGCGTGACATTCGCATGACGTGGGGAAGATCAGCGCTCGCGAAAACAGGGCACTGGACGGCGCTGTAATAAGGGCAGATCAGGGTGAGGAAGCTTACGGCTGATGCACCTCATGTAGGAATCTAGATTCCATGGGCTTTTGGTTTGTGTTTTCGGTGGCATGCGTCTCGCCTAGTGTGCGGAGTGATGAGCCCATAGGGTGCCGGTATGCATAGGGCAGGAGGGGAGAGGGCAAAGCGAGGGGACAAAGAGGGGGATAAGTGAGGTAGGAGCGGGAATGGAAGTAAGCAGGAGCAGACGGGGAAACGACGGGTTGCGTAGGGTGGTGTGTTGGATCCGCCGCGGCCGAAATATGGGGGATGACGCCACCTTTGCTCTCGCGGTAGAATCTGAGCTGTTACCGTCGAGTATCAACAGGGTGGTGGAAGGGGAAGGTGGTATAAAAAAGGGGAAGGAAGGTGACTCTGGGAAATTTGTCCCGTGGGTGACGGGAAGGGAGGGAGCGTGGGCGACGGGAAGGGAGGGAGCGTGGGCGACGGGAAGGGAGGGAGCGTGGGCGACAGGAAGGGAGGGAGGGTGTTCAACGGGAAGGGAGGGAGCGTGGGCGCCGCGATCCTTTTTCTTTCGGTCGAGCGGGATCAAATTCTGGGCACTCCGCAGAAGTGTGAGACGTATATGTCTTGTCAACGTTTATTTCGGGGCAGTGCTACCCACACATAGTTTGTATGTGCCATCACGCTTGTCATGTTGGAGGCCTTGACCCCGCGATAAATCACTGGTACAATCGATGGTCCCACTCGATGAGCACAACTGAAGTTCCGTTCGTGTGAGACCATCCCTCATTTCGGAGACGACGAAGACGAAATCATTCCGATGCGCCGACGGGCGATCGGAAGAGGGAGCTAATTAGGAAATAGGGTGTAGTATGTGTGGCGCGCTCACCTTAGTCGTTCTACCAGCGCTACACTTGTGAAACCGCCTCTGCCATGTCCCGAGTCTAGAGTAGGTCGAGGTGGTCGTGGGTGTTTTTGTGTACGCCGCAGCTCACGAGGTTCTGTGACTGACTGGGTGAATTGTACTCGCCGTGAGGGATGTTGTGTGTGCGAATGGCTGGTCGCATGTGTTGGACTTTACGACAGTCGCGAAGTTGGCTTGGTTGTGTTGCCGAAATGTGGCTAGTGCGCGAAATTCGTCACCCCCCAACCCCAAGCTTCAATTTCGTCAACCAATCCGGTTAGGGGGTCAACCATCAACTGCAAAACATGGGCCCGCCCATGCTGCCCTGGTTTACATGAGACCCTGGTTTAAAGGAACATGGGCCCGCCCATGCTGCAGCGCAAAATGCGCTATCTTTTTTCGTTGCCGCCGCGCCCTACGCCCGTCGCGCTCGTCGCCCTGCGCTCTGCCCGTTCTGCCTGTCGCGTCCCCCGCTCGTCGCGCTCCTCGCCCTTCCCGTCGTCCGTGCAAGCGCCACCGCGGAGCACCAGCGCCAGTGCCAGCACCTGCGAATGCCGCCAACGCCAGCACCTGCGACCAGCGCCAGCGCCAACGCCAACGCCTGCGACAATGCCAGCGCCAGCACCAACACCTGTGCCAACACAAATGACGGCATCAGCGGTGGCAGCAGCTAACTGTCAGAAATTGGCAGCACGAATGAATGCATTGAGCATAAACAGAGTACAAGTAGTTGTCAGAATGAGCAGCAGGAATGACTGAACTATGCAACACTTTGGTACAAATACTAACCCTAAACTGGGTTGTACCCTATATGGGCTACCCCACTACAGCCTACACAACACAATGTTCTGACACACCCCCATAGGCAAGGTGGGGGAGCACAAGTAGTCACAGACAAGCAAAGCAAGCTCAGGGTGGATCACGAAGTCACCACACGGCCAGTTCACATGCATAGGTATATAAGAGAGAGCAAACAGTACAGTGATCACTACCTAGCAAGTGTAAGCATGCAGGTATATATAAAGATCACAGTACAAGCAAAGTCAAGCAGTGAGCAAGTGAGAGAAAGCAGACACGAGCCCTAAAGTAGTGCAGTGAATATATCAGCTGTGTTGGCCCGTGTGTCCACGTAAGCAAGGCGAAGCTGGCCACGCTGCTGCAGCTCTCGAGCAAGGAAGTAACGCAGAGCAATGTGCTTCGTTCTGTGCTCCAGTCTGTGCTCCTGACACAAGGCAATGGCGGCCTTGTTGTCAACGTACAGAACTAGAGGAGAACGAGGCCGCTCTCCCAAGTCGGTCAGCAGGTAGGTGAGCCAGCGTACCTCCTGTGCAGCCATGGCTGTGGCGTAGATCTCAGCCTCACAACTGGATCTGAGAACGGAAGAGGAGCGATTAGAACGCCAAGAAACAGAGCCGGAGCCAAGGCTGAAGGTGTAACCCTGTGACGACTGCTGTGTAGCCAGGTCGTCAACCCAAGAGGCGTCTGAGTGTACAGTGCGGACAAAGTCACTCCGTCCTCAAAGCACCAGCCCCATGTCTCATGTACTGCACAAGTAGCGTGACACCCTCTTAGCAGCCTCCTAGTGCTCTCGCCGGTGTCTCCCAGGTGCAACGTAGCGAGCCAAGATGCTAAGAGGGTACGCAAGGTCAGGTCATCAGGTACATGAGGCAGCCCACAAGCTCTGGATACGGGCCACTCGACTCTACGGACTCATCCGAAGGCAGAGCTGAGAGCGAGTGACTGGTAGGCAGAGGAGTGGACTGTGGTGAGGAGAACTAGAAGCCGAAGCGCTGAAAGACCTGCTGCACCATGTGTGACTGAGTCAGGGTGATGGTGCGGCGTGCTCTGTCCCGGGTGATCTGCAAGCCAAGGTAGCTGCGCAACTCACCCAGGTCAGTGCAGGTGTTTCTCTTCTGCAGCTCCGACTTCACAAGGGCAAGTGCCTCAGTGTCAGCAGTGGCAAAAACCAAGTCGTCGATGTACACGAGGATGTAGAACGGTGGCAGCGAAGTGTCGGTGCGCAGAAACAACGACGGGTCAGCAGTGGACGGAGCAAACCCGAGAGCCGCAAGTGTCGTCCTCAGTGTGTCGTGCCACTCACGAGGTGCCTGGCGGAGACCGTAGACTGGCTGCCGGAGGCTCCACTGGGTACCAGCAGGAAACGACCCAGTAAAGCCAGGTGGGCGGCGCAGCCAGATCTCCTCGTGCAGGGTGCCCTGCAAGAAAGCTGTACTGAAGTCAAGAGAGTGAAGCTCGTAGTCACGCAGAGCGGCAACGTGCAACAACACCCGAAGAGTGGTCATCTTCGGGGTGGGGGAGAAGGTCTGGAAGAAGTCAACTCCCTGTCGCTGACTGAAGCCTCGAGCAACGTAACGAGCCTTGAAGACAGGCGGAGAACCCGGCAGCCGCTTCACCCTGAAAATCCACATGCCATCGACTATGTTCGCCCCAGGAGGGGGAACTGCATCGACGTAGGTGCCTGTGGACTTCTAGGATGCCATCTCTGCGTCCATGGCTGTCTGCCACTGAGAGGAGTAAGGACCCGTGATCGCCTCTGCGTAAGAGCGCGGGGTCGGGATGTCTGGTGCATCCGGGTCTCCCTCAAGGGCAAGCAGTCAAGCCGTGAGATGAGGTACAGCAGCCGCAAGACACTCAAAGTCCTCCTGCCTGTCCTCAAGGACGTCCGTGCCAAGAGCACACTCACCCCCGATGGACGGAGGACAGACAGACTCAGACTCATCGACAAGACTGGCAGCGTAGTCTAGACGACACGCAGCAGCAAAGTCCACAAGCTCAGCAACTAAGGCAGACGCAGCAGCAGACTCAAACAACGGGTCAGTGACAACTATAGCCAGAAGACGCGTGACAGTAGGGTGAGCAGCACGAACACGGTCAGACTCAGGGTCCGGAACGTGCGGAAGAGAGGACGCAGGAGGAGACGGCAGGGGGACGCGCTGGGGAGCAGAGGAAGGACGAAGTGCCATAGTGTGAGTACCTGGCATAGGAGGAGGACGCGGACGCGGGACTCGACGATCACGGGTAGCAGTGCGAGCAGGAGAGACAGGACAAGACGCAGGCTCACGACGCTCTGTAAGGGAGACCGGCTGCTCAGTGTAACGAGACGGGGCAGGTAACGGTGAGCTCGGAGGTAGGACAGTAGACGAAGGAAGACTAAGAATCTGACGGAGCACCGACTCAGGCGGTAGCTCGGACAGCTGTGGCGGCGGCAAGAAGAACGGTCGCTGCTGCACAGTACCTCCAGCTCCAGCACCTCCAGCTCTAGCGCCACCAGCGTCGGCGCCTCCAGCTCAAGTGCCCCCGGATCGAGTACCTCCAGCTCTAACGCCTCCAGCGCCAGTGCCTCCAGCTCCAGCGCCTCCAGCTCCAACGCCTCCAGCGCCAGTGCCACCAGATCCCAAGCCCGCAACACCACCAGCTCCGGCAGGTCTAGTACCAGCAGAACCACCAGCCCCGGCAGCTCTAATACCTCCAGTACGAGCACCCCCAGGACCTGCAGCTCCAGCTACAGAGTCACCAGCTCCAGCGCCTCCAGCTCCAGCGCCTCCAGCTCCAGTGCCTTCAGTACCTCCAGCTCCACTAGGACCTCCAGCACCTCCAGGAATAGCAGCTCCAGGACCTCCAGCTCCAGCGCCACCAGGACGAGCACCTCCTGGACCAGCAGTGCCAGCACCACCAGCACCTCCAGCACCAGCAGCACCACCGGCCCCGGCAACTCCAATACCTCCAGTACGAGCGCCTCCATGACCAGTAGCTCCAGCTCCAGAGCCTCCAACTCCAGCGCCTCCAGCTCCAGCAGCGCCACTCTTAAGGCGGGAGCATCGAGCAAGCCACTCACGCAGCTGCTGTGGTGAGAGAGGCTCTCGCCGACTAGACTGCGGTGGCGAGGCACCTGTAGGACCTCCAGGACTAGTAGCTCCAGTACCCCCAGTACCTCCAGCTCCAGTAGGACCTCCAGTACCAGTAGCACCATCAGCCCTGGCAGCTCCAGTACCTCTAGAACTAGCACCTCCAAGACCAGCAGCGCCTACGCCAGACTCAGCACCCCCAGGCTCCGCACCCGCAGGCTCAGCACCCCCAGGCTCCACACACTCAGGCTCAGCACCCCGAGGCTCCACACACTCAGGCTCAGCACCCCCAAGCTCCACACCCGCAGGCTCAGCACCCCCAGGCTCCGCACGCTCAGGCTCAGCACCCGCTGGCTCAGTACCTCCAGACGCAGCACCTCGAGCAGTACCACCCCCAGCAGCAACAGAGTCACCCGTGACCTCGACAGGCTCAGCCAAGGGAAGTGGGTCTACCTGAGACACACCTGAAGGAGCAGGATTCTGAGGGGGTAGGGGGTCTACTGGAGAGGGACTTGGAGTGAGGAAGAGCTGCGGGGGGGGGGGGGGGGGGGGGGGGGAGGGGCAGTGTGGTAGGGGAAGAGACGGTAAAAGGGAACCGACTTGTCAAACGTGACGTCCTGGGACGCGAAGACACGGCGCGAGGTGGGGTGGTAAAACTGCCAGCCAAGCGCGTCAGGGGGGAAGCCAAGGAAGACGCAGGGAATGGCGCGAGAGGAGAGCTTGTCCGCGGTGGTATTGCGGACAAAGGCACGAGAGCCCCAGACCCGGAACCGCGACGCATCGCCAACCTCCCCCGTCCAACGCAGTGTGGGCGAGGTCTCCGGCAAGGAGACACGGGGCCAAAGGTTGAGCTGATGCGCAGCGTACCGGACCGCAAACGGCCACAGAAAATGGGGAGCAGCCGCATGGATCATGGAGGTACGAGCGACCTCCATGACCAAGCCAATGCGGCACTCAGCAACCCCATTCTGCTGCGGTGAGGCCGGAAGCGTGAACGACTGGAGGATGCCCTCCCCCTGACAAAAGTCCTGCAAGAGGTCGGAGGAGAACTCACCACCTCTGTCAGAGTGGAGACGCAGGACAGGAAAGTCCGTGCGGAACCGCTCGCGGAGCTGGAGACGAACAGTGCGGATCCAAGGGATCAGGACAGCAGGGACCTTCCCCTTGGTGCGCAAGGGGAAGACCGTGGTGTAACGCGAGTAGTCGTCAACAACCAGCAGAAAGTACCGCTCGCGGCCCTGTCCACTGACGCGGGCTGGGCCCCACACGTCCATGTGGAGAGTCTGCAGGGGAGCAGTCGTCGGGGGAAACGAGGAGGAGTGGGGAGCGTCGCGCTGCCGCCCCTCGACGCAAGGAAGGCAGGGCGGGGCAGGCGAGCGCGGGAGGGGGGGCAGAGACCTGGGAAGGCCAGAGACAAGGAGGCGGGAGTGCATGCCACGGAGGCATGGCAGGGAGGGGTGACCAAGGCGGTGGTGCCAGAGGAGAGTCTGGTGTGAAAGGAGGCGACACGAACAAGGGGCTGACAGCTGACCTGACGCAGACACCTGACCAGACGCAGCGACCTGAGGAGGCTCAGTAGTCAGTGTGTACAGGCTCGGCTCAGGCCGTTAGTAGTCAGTGTGGCAAGGTGACGGCCCACCCGTGCACACGTGCAGATCGCCAGACGCTGTCCTCTGGGGGTAAAGGTATCAACCCCAGCATCCTGAAGGACGGCGGTACTCACCAAGTTCGTAGAGAACGAGGGGAGGTTAAGATCTGTCAGTGAGCCAGATGGAACCGCCGGACACGGCAGAACAGTGGAGGAACGTGCAAGAACTTGGCCCTCGGAGGGGTTAGCCAGAGAGACTGCAACAGGTGCAGGGAGTGGTGTGACTGTGGTACTGTCGTGAAAGAAACAGCGCGAGGCACCTGAGTCAAGTGTGAGGTGTGCAAGGCCTCAGCAGGCGCAGTACCAGAGAGAGGTAACTCACTAGCACCTAGAGCAGCAGCCTCTATATCAGAGAGTGCAGACTCGCTAGCACCTAGAGCACCAGCCGCTATGCCTGGGTTCGGCGGCACACACAAGTAGCAGTCACCCTCAGTACGAGCAGGCAAAGCGTACATGGCCGTAAGGATTGCGTCATTGTCTAGAGCAAATATATCCACACCGCGCCGACGCAGCTCTAACCAGTGGCCAAGTAGGTTGACTACGTGAGTCAGAATTAGGACTTGGTGGGGATGGTGAGGTTCGGGCGAAGTAGGGCCGCAGATCGATTCCACCGGCTTTTAATCTGCTCCCCACGACGTTCATCAACCCCCGCTTAGCCGTTGGACAGTTTCTTCCCGTGTGTCCCGGCGGCCTGTACCAACTCCTCCGTAAATGTCGGGCAGTACCTTGAACGCCGTTTAATCGTGGGTCGCTTGCAGTTATCCCCGAAAACAACTTCCCTTGTCAGGAGAAACAGTTTTCGAAATCGCCGGCCAGCTTGCAACAACACCAGACACGCATCGTTGCACAAGGTGTTTCCGAGGTGTACCTGCCTCGGTTTCCCTCGTCGCCTGCGCCCCACTTCTCTTTAAGTGCGATTTAGCCACCGCGTTTTCCGTTGCAGCCCGTAAGTGTTGGCGGGTCTGAAAGTCCCGTCTGTCCACGTGCGCTCCTGTCGAAATCTCCGATGACGCACCCGCCATGCAGTAAAAGCCGCTGCACTTAACAGGTCGGGCAGGACGACAGTTAACCCACGCTAAACCGGGCAGTTCGCGTGTCGTCTTTCCAGATGGGCGGTGCTTGTTGAGAGCATGAAAGAGCACCACAACGTTCGTCCAGTTCACATCTGCCAATGGGAGAAGCGCACAAGTCATCAAATCCCCCAGTCCTGCATCTCCTAAACTGGTACGTGTACAGCTCTTGATGCGGTTTTGTCGACTGGAACCGCGCTCGCACTCAACAGTGCTCAATAGGAGCACTGCCACCGCCTGCCACAAATGCACCATGTTCAAGTATGCACCCCCATAATCCGTTGACTGCAGCATCAGGGTCAGCGATTTGTAGAAGTTCAACGCCCCGTGGTTGTTGTCCATGGTGTGCAGGAACAATACCAGCTCCCTTTCGCACTTCCTGAACTGCACACCTGTTGGGGGTCAAAATGTTGAAAATGAATACGACAATTCTTGGAAGCGCAATGGACATGCACAATACAACTACAATCCTGAAACTGTACCTGGAAGTGAGTGGCGAAACATTTTGTCGAGCTGGCCCAACAACTGGCGACACTTGCGCATGCGCTGAATCTTGTCCTCTGGGTACATGGCCGGACGGAAGATCTTGGCGCCATTCAAATGTTCAAGATCCTCCAGCCGGTACTCCAGGCGTCCCTTCACCTCACGTGCGTAGTCCTGGCAGAGTTTCTTGCACGAGTAGAAGTTGTTTCCATTGGTTTTACCTGCGATCGGACGCTCGTGCAGATCAAACACGTGGACAGCCGGAGCATCATTCTTGTCCACACCCTTCACCGTTACCTCTCGGTGCTGCGGATCTGCATGCTTCTTCACGAATTCATTCAGCAGGGGGGATTGTCCATTGCCAAATGAATCCTCACAGTCGATGTAATGGACTTCGATGGTGCAACACGCCAGTGAAACTTCACTTGCGGCGACTATAATGTCCACTTGCCAAGGTAAAAAAGACGCGAAACAATGTTAGTCGTTGAGTTTTTATTCTCGTAACTGATACGGTATGCAAAATAGAAACAGCATTACCTGAAGCTTTTGGAATTTGGACTTCAACTCGTTCAGGATCGCCTGCAAGTTTGAAAGGAAGTAGATGAGGAAGTGAAACTTGAACGACGTGCAGGTCTCGTACATCCGATGATTGTTCTCGTGCAGCAAGAGCATAGTCGCCGGAAGCACCTTTGCCCGATCGTCGTCGTGAACCTCTTCACCACCTCTCCCCGTGATAGCCAACGCACAGCATGAATGCCCTGCAACTCGAGGTTTGTCTCGCATAGAACTTCTTAAAGCACCTGTGGTGATTAGAGCTCTGCAACAACATCGACGACACCACCCGAACTCCCTTGTCAACGATGTCAAAGTCCGGCAGCTTGGTCGCGGCATCCTTGGCGGCAAGCACCTCTCTGCAAAAGGCAAGCAATCATGTTAGTAATTTTGATAATTAGAGAGATAAGTGAAGCATTATTCATTGCACTGGACATTCATGTTACAAATGCCTTTTCCTATTGATGGGCTATGCAGTAACATGATGCAAGGTAAGGGTTCTTCGCGCAGAGACGTGCCACAAGGCCAGTGTGCTCCCCGATCATGACCGAAGCTCCGTCAATGCTTATCTCGACGATTTTTGCGCAGTCGAGGCCGATCGCGTCCAGATGTGTAAGCACCACGTCTTGAAGACTTGCAGCGTCTACCTTCTCGACCGTCAGCTGGGTGAGAAACTCCGTCACGACCTGATCGACTCTCAGGTATGAGACGTGCACGATGAGGTGCTTCCCGCGCACCCTATCGGTACTCTCATCAAGAGCGATGCCGATAAAGGGACTCTGGGTGATGTGCGTTAGTTGCTCTTGACGTAGATACTTGGACGCGGCTTCGACCAACTCGCCGAAGCCGTACCTGCATGTACACGCTGCATACGTCAGAAGCCATTTGAGTGTCAACAAACAGAACATTAAAACATCAATGCAATTTGAGATTCTAACTCAGAGTAGTAGCTTCCACGCCGATCAATCGGGGGGTTTGGGCAACCCATCTCCAGCATGAACTGGATGAAACCGATGTGAGAAGAGATTGGTGCCTCGGATAGGCACGTGAAAACCGTCGTTTTTAACGTCGCAATAAAGTGAAGTGTGCTCTTATCGAGTCCCTCGTACTCGTCCAACATCGCCTGACATAACTTCTGGCTCTCCTTCGCCTTCTTTGCCCCATGCGCGTCTAGATGTGCTGTAAACCGCTGATGGGTTTGAATGCTCTGCTTCTGCATGTCGCGTCCACCAGAACAGCCCTTGCCGTATGCCCTTCTTGCAAGTGCTGCATTTTTAAATAGAAAACCCATCGTCAGCGCGAGACAACACAAGTCACAGGAATAAACCTTGCCGAGAGTTCTTGAAGCGTCGGTGTGCCTTGGTAAACGCAAGCTCAGGATCTTTACATGAGTTTGTGAGATCTTCTTCTTCCTCATCTTCGTTGTCTTCGTCGTTGTTAGCCACCTCGTCGACTGGACTGGGCTCCCGCGTAAAGCGGAGCTTCCGCTGACGCCATCTTTTTGGCACGGTACTGGCGCCTGGCTTGCGCTTTGAGCCACTCGACTCCCGTCCAGGCTCCGTGGGTTCTTAGGATGGGCCGGCAACTGCAAACTCTGGGGTCGTAGCAACGGACCCATTTGTGGGTAGGGAAGGCGGATCTGCTCGCATCTGGACAGACTCCGTAACGAGAACCGCAAAAAGCCTAAGAAAACTGAGACCTGTTCTCGGGGGAGAGACGGCACGTGTTTTGCCGACTTCATAGTCATTGTTAGAAACATCGTCAGTAGCCATGGAATGGAAAACGGGATATGGATAGCTAGCTAGCTAGCTAGCTTGACAGACGAGAGCTGAGTGGTGGTTGAACCAAGAAACTGGCAGAGCTTAAAGAAATGAGAGTGCTTGGCTGAAACCCCTCGCCGTGAGGGCTTCCCGCTGGGGTGACCTGAGTGGGTGTGTGATGGGAGGGGTAATCTGGACGGTTCGCTATGGAGGGGAATGCGCTGTGCTGTGCTGTGCAGAAGGTGGGACGTCATAGGCGGACATGATTTCCTAGACGTGGTAATCAGATTTCCTGCCACTCTACGCGGCTGCGCCGTGTCGTGGCGGTCCGGGCCGTCAAGGCGACGCGCACAGTCACTGATTGTGAAATTTGGCTGCTAATTGTGACAAACAAATCACCGAATGTCGATGTGCTGGACGAGACATTACCCCCCCCCCCCCCCCCCCCACCCTCCCCGCCCCTGAAATTCGTAAGTGTCAGATTCGTTTCGAGTCTTTCACATCAGTCAGGTTACACGGACTGCAGAGATAACTCTATCAATGGGAGCCTGACGATGGGGAAGGCACGGGGTAGGAGTGATCGTAGCGCTCGTTTCCTTTAGTAGTTTTCTTGTGTTCACTCTACGTGCACATTCACGGGGAAATTTGGCAAGAGTTTCACTAGCAAAAGTTGACAACAATGGTTCAGAATGATAGCAACAAGGTTCACAAGACTGACTACATCAGAGCTAGCATGTGTGCTAGTCGACTGCTAGCGCAGCACGGTCGACCGCGTTCCAGCACGACTTGGTCGACCGCGCTCCAGCAGTGCAAGGACGCGGCTTGCCAACGTTGCAAGTCTGCGGTGCGCTAGCGCCTCAGAAAGTCAGTTGCACAGCGTTGCATTCGCATGACAATGGTGCACCAGCTTCGCAGGTGCGTGCAGCTGGTTGGTGCTCCACGCCTTGTCACGAGCACAGCGCAGACGCCTGGCAGAGTCAACGCCAACGATTGTGCCCACCAGCCACGTCGACCTCGGGATACCATCCCCGAGGTCGGTCGCATCGAAGCCACCCCGACAACCGTCGCGCACCTCCGCAGAAGCTCCGTCGCTTGGGTATCCTGGTCGACCGGGCAACCAGGTCGACACCGCCACGTCGGCGTCACCCCTGGTCGGCGTCACCCCTGGTCGGCGTCCCCTCGTCGACCACTTCGGGACAGGGCCACTGACTCTGCCAAGTCTTCGGCCACCTCAAGTCGGCGCCATGAAGTCAGCGCCTTGCCAGGTCGGCCTCACTAGGTCGACCACCTCAAACTCGGCGCCCTCCGAAGTCGGCGCCATTGCCGTGGCCCCCGTGCAGGTCAACCAGCCCCGTCGACCAGCTCGACCTCTGCTGCAGGTCGGCTGACACTCCCCTGCCGCGTTCACGCTTGGGCCCCCAGCCCACACGGCAATACCACTTGGAGAATAGCCCGTCGGCGTGCACACAACGCACAGCACGCCGGTCACCGCACCAGCCATGCAAGAGGGCATGGCACCTACTGCTACACATCGTTGGCGATGTCACCCATGTCGGCCAGACGCACTCGGCCGATTGCGACGAAGCACCGGTTGAAGGCCGGGTAGTGCAGCGCCTTCGTTAGGAAGTCGGCCGGCTGCTCAGTGGTCGGGATGTACTTCAGCGTAAATTTCCCGCGCTTCACCATGTGCTGCAGCCAGGCGTAGCGTCGCTCCATGTGCTTGAGGTTGCCCGTCAGCCCCATGCCCTCGACGACCGAAATGGCCGACTTGTTGTCCACCCGAAGGACAGTTGGCATCCCAGCGTCCAGCTCCCGGAACTCTGCAAGGAGGAAGCGAAGGCGGCGTCCCTCCTTGCCGGCCTCAGTTGCCGCCACGTACTCCTCTTCGCGCACTTGATGCGCTGGCTCGACCAGGAGACTGCGGCCCCTCCGTAGATGAACACTTAGCCGTCGGTACTCGTCCGGTTCTGCTTGTCGCCAGCGTCATCGGCGTCCACGTAGCCGACCAGCTCCAGCGTCTCTGGCCCATCGCCGAACTCCAGGGCGGTGTCATGAGTGTTGGCGAGGTAGGCGAGGCAGCGGTCGACCTCGCGCCAGTGCTGGTCGCTCCTCACCGTGAGGCCGCTCCCCAGCTTGCTGCAGGTGAAGGCGATGTCCGGCCTCGTCGTCGTCACCGCGAACTGCAGCGAACCGACCTTCTGCCGGTACTCCTCCTCCTGGCGCTCCTGTGCCTCCTCGTCGTCGAACGTCAGCTCAGCGTAGGCGTCGACCGAGACCGGCGTCTTTGGGGTGCGCCTGGTCTGCTCCTCGTCGATGAAGCGCCTACGCAGCTTGTCAGCGTAGCCCTGGTGGTGAAGCGACAGCTTCCTCACCGACCTGTCGCGAACGATCTCCAGCCCAAGGTACTTCTCCATCGGCGAGATCTCCCGCAGCTTGAAGGCGGCCTCCAGCAGCTCCTTCAGCTCCTTCAGCATCGCGGCGCTGCTGCTGGCGGCGAGCAGGTCGTCGACGTAGACCAGCACCCAGCAGGCCACTCCGTCGTCGCCGACCTTGAAGTACAACGCCTCGTCGACCTGGCTCTTCTTCCAACCGGCGCCCATCAGCACAGCGTCGTGCGCCCGGTTCCACTGCAGCGGCGACTGCTTCAGCCCGTACAGGCTCTTCAGCAGCTTGCACACCCGGCCGGTCCAGTTGTTGAAGTAGTCCAGGTCGTACATGTACAGCACCCTATCGAGATTGCTCTGCAGGAAGGCGTTCTTCATGTCAAGCTGCATCAGGTTGAGGTCGAGGACGGCGACGATGCTGAGGAAGATCCTCAGCGTGACGTAGCTGCTCACCAGCGCGTACGTCTCGTCGTAGTTGGCGCCATACACCTGCGTGAAGCCCTTCACGACCAGCCTCGCCTTCTCTCGAGCGACCTTGTTGTCGACGTGGTACTTGGTCGTCAGCACCTATCGGTCGACGTCATCCTCAGTGTCATCAAACGCTAGGTCGTCGTCGTCGTCGTCGTCGTCGTCGTCGTCGTCGTCGTCGTCGTCGTCGTCGTCGTCGTCGTTGTGATACGCTGTGGTGAAGGCGGCTGGTACGAAGAAGTCGGGCGGTCTCCGAATTCGGCCTGTACGCCGTGACCTAGGTTGGACCTCCACCACATCGCTATCGGTGGACTCGTCAGCTTCCAATTGCTCCCCTGCATCATCCTCGGCTTCACTGCCCTCGCGTCCTACTGCACCATGGTTGGCGTTCCTGCCGATTTCTCCCCTGCGGTCGGCTCACTTGCTGACTGCCTGGTCGCCGACTGCTGCTTGGCCGGCTTCGCTGCTTCCTGCTCCCCTGTCGGCCGCTGTCCTGCCGATGCCTCCTTCGCCGACTCCACCAAAGTCGGCTGCACCTTCTCGGTGTGCAGCTCCCCTGTCGCGTCGACTTAGCTCCCACACCAACACGCGTGGCATCACGTCGGCCACCGGCGATGCCCTAGGCTGGCGCCACAAACGACGCCCCACGTCTCCCCTCATCGCCGCTGGCCGACGTCGATGTCAGCTCGGCCAGGTCGACTACAAGGGGAGGGGAAGGAGGGGCAGGGGAAGGGGAAGAGGGGACAACCTCAACGTCCTCATCAGCCAGCTTATCGACCCCGGCGAGCAGAGGGAGTGTCGCCGTCAAGGTGTCTGTCAGCGGAGTGACCTGCGTCCGCCCCGACGCCGGCCCGTGCTCCGACTTCCACACCTCCAGCGACATGGTCTCGTAGAACACCACGTCCGACGTGGTGACCACCTTGTTGTCGGCGATGTCGAGGAGCTCCCAGCCTTTGCTCTCCTCCGACACGCCGAGGTGAAGGCCCCACCTGGCCTTCAACTTCAACTTCCCACCGCGCTGCTGCTCGGGGATGAGAAACTGCACCATGCAGCCCCACACGCGCGCCAGCGACAAGTCGAGCCTCTTCCCAGTGAGCAGCTGATAAGGCGTTGTCCAAGGCAGCAGCGCCGACCGCTCCAGGCAGTTGCGGACCCAGACGGCCTGACGCAGAGGGAGGTGTCACCAGTGGTGTTGCACGCCCATGTGCAGCAGCATCGTCTGCACCGACTCCACCACCGTCCTCATCTCCTGCTCCGCCATGCCGTTCTGCTACAGGGAATAGGGGCAGGTAAGGTCGTGGACGATCCCCTTCCTGTCCACAAAGGTGATGAACTCCTTCCCTAGGAACTCCCCTCCTCAGTCAGAGTGCAGCATCAGCACCGGCTTTTTGGTCTGCCGCTCAACCGTCACCACCCAGTGCTCAAACTCCCGCAACACGTCCGACTTCTTGGAGACCAGCCGCACCCACACGTAGCGGGTCTTGCGGTCCTTCAGCAGCAGGAAGTACAGGCTGCCATCCTTGGCAGCCACCCGGAATGGCCCGCACAGGTCGATGTGCACAACAGCCAGGGCGTCCTCGGCGTCCGAGCCTTGATCGGGGAAGGTGTGCCGCGCCAGCTTCCCGCCGACACACGAGACACACGGAGAGGTGGTGCCGGCCGACGGCTTGATGTCCAGGCCGGTGGCGACCTCGTGCTTCGCTGAGCTTGTGATGGTGTTGATGCTGACGTGCGCGAGCCGCGCGTGCCACCTGGCCGGCATCGACTTCGTCACCAAAACGATCGCTCTCAGAGCCACCACCCCCGTCGTGGCTAGAGTTGACGTCGCCGAGTAGGGACGGAGGTCGGTGCACGTGGCCCGGCCGAGCACTTCCCCGGCCGCCAAGATGAGTAGCATCCCGTCGCCATCGTCCTGCAGCTTCACCCCGTTCTCCTTCAGTTGGCCAGCCGACAGCAGGTTCGCCTGCACGCCCGGGACGTAGAGCACGTCGGGGATGAGCACCTGCTTCCGCGGCCTTGGACGACATGCAGGTGCTCATCCCCCACCGCCCGCCGTCACGTGGGTATCCGACATCGGCGTCACACTGCTTCGACGTCCTCCGACGTCGCCCTGCGAGGACCCTGCAGCCGCCGACGACTGCAGCCCTCGCGCCTGAACGCCGCCGACTTCATCGGCGTGAATCACACCTCTCTGCCTCGACGTGCCTCCCACACTGCTGCCGACTTGGTCACCGGCGTTGACGCCCACGTCGACGCCGCCCTCGTTGTTCACCGGTCGAGGAGTGGCCGGTCAAGAAGGGTGCTCCGCTGCCCACACGGCGCGGATGCCAGCCTCGACGACCGCCAAGGGGAGCGTCTCCCCGTACTCGCCATCAGCGTGGCGTCTCCTCGCATCAGCCAGCCATGCCTCCAGGGTATCCACTACGCCTGCGTCACCTACGGCGGCCACCATGGTGACTAACAAAGCGACCGGCCTACGAACACGGTAGGTAAGTGCAATAGTCGGCTAAACCAAAGGTATTATTGCGGTGCTGTCCACGCTCACCGCACCATGCGGAGATAACTCTATCAATGGGAGCCTGACGACGGGAAAGGCACGGGGTAGGAGTGATCGTAGCATTTGTTTATTTTAGTCGTTTACTTGTGTTCACTCTGCATGCACATTCACGGGGAAATTTGGCAAGAGTTTCACTAGCAAAAGTTGACAACAATGGTTCAGAATGATAGCAACAAGGTTCACAAGACTGACTACATCAGAGCTAGCATGTCTGCTAGTCGACTGCCAGCGCAGCACGGTCGACCGCGTTCCAGCACGACTTGGTCGACCGCGCTCCAGCAGTGCAAGGACGCGGCTTGCCAACGTTGCAAGTCTGCGGTGCACCAGCGCCTGAGAAAGTCGGCTGCACAGCGTTGCATCCGCATGACAACAGTGCACCAGCTTTGCATGTGCGTGCAGCTGGTTGGTGCTCCACGCCTTGTCACGAGCACAGCGCAGACGCCTGGCAGACTCCACGCCAGCGACTGCGCCCACCAGCCACGTCGACCGCGCATAAGCCATCCCGGCGACCGTCGTACACCTCCGCAGAAGCTCTGTCGCCAGGGTATCCCGGTCGACCGGGCAACCAGGTCGACACCGCCACGTCAATGTCACCCCTGGTCGGCGTCCCCTTGTCGACCACTTCGGGACTGGCCCACCGACTATGCCAAGTCATCGGCCACCTCAAGTCGGCGCCCTAAAGTCGGCGCCTTGCCAAGTTGGCCTCGCTAGGTCGACCACCTCAAACTCGGCGCCCTCCGAAGTCGGCGCCTCTGTAGTGGCCCCCGTGCAGGTCGACCAACCCCGTCGACCAGCTCGCCCACTGCTGCAGGTCGGCTGCTTCCCCACACACGACCACGTGGTCGGCTCCGCCCAAGCGAGGACAGGGCCAAACCCAACTCCGGCTGACACGGACCACTCTGAAATATCAGCCCTATGTGTAATATAGTTTTTTTTCAAAAAAGGATGCACCAACAAACAACTCTGGAAAAAAAAAAAGGTGAAGGAAGACACCCCAGCCTTATAGTAAGGGTTGTTAGGGTGATTCACCGTGCTCACCAGAGCCCTGTATTGGACCTAACGCTCCTAGTACGCGCACACCACTTCTTGTACCCTCAGACTTTTGGTAAGTCCGAATCAGCGTGACTCGGTACACTATACTGATGCTTCAGTGTTACTGGAAAACCTAAACACTAATTCGTCAGGATAGTCCTTTACTTTTAAATTGAAAAATCAGTGCAAACATAAAGAAGATATTGAAATTTCAGGGGAGAAAAAAAGTTTCAAAATCAGTGTAATCAGTATCTTTTATGTTGATAAACGAAGGCCTGACAATAAGGGTGTTAATTCACCGTTCTCATTTTACCCTGATTTTGACAGGGTAATTTTTTCTCCATCATGATAGACAGGTGACGTCATCAAGGTACCCGTATTAGTAAGACGACACTAAAACCAATTTTGGGCCCTGGTGGCACATGACGGGAGTATTCAACCATTTTGTGACTGACGACCAACCCATCCCTAATTCCATCACAATCAAAGTTCCTTAGATTTTCGCCATTCTTTTTTTGGGTTGCGAAGCAACCTATTACACTCGATTTAGCTAGTTTTTTATTCTTATTTTCACATATTATTGTCAAGCTACTAAGGTAGTTAGAACATTAGGGTTTGGGAAGCGAGAGGGAGTTGGCCAAGAAAGAAGGGGTTCAATGTTGAGAGAGGGGTATACCACCAACACTAGAAGTTTAGTGTGATACTACACTAGCTAGTCTAATATGCAGTTACGTATAGAAATATAATTTCTGACATCCCCCCTTAACTACATACATGTCAAAGCTGGTGTAGGGGCGCTCAACCCTAAGCGCATCAATCACCGCGTTGCAGCTGGGCCCTTCGGTAGGATATCCGCCTGCGGTTTAAACCCTCACAGTGGATGCCTGGTGAGCGCGACCATGCCCAGATACAACGGATAGAAACTAAACGAGAAACAAAACGAGAAACGACACGACACGAGAAAACATAATAGAAGAATCTCTCTCTCTCTCTTTCTCTCCACCCCCTTAACCTCTCTCCCCCCCCCCTCCTCCCCCCCCCCCCCCCCCCCCACAGCAACAAGTGCTGCAGAAAGAGAGGAAGAGGGACGGGCTACTGGCTGCTCACACCCGCCATCCCCACATCTCCCCCTCCCCCCCCCCCCCCCGACGACGGAAGCCGCGGAAGGGAGGGCGGGCGGGGGGGCGGGGGGGGGGGGGGGGGGGGGGGGGGGGGGGGGGGGGGTCAAAACATAATGTTTATTTTGTGTAGGCTGTAGTGGGGTAGCCTATAAGGGGTACAACCCAATTAGGGTTAGTACTTGTACTCTGTTTCTGCTCAATGCATTCATTCCTGCTGCTGGTTTCTGACATGGTATTAGAGCAGGTCCTACTCCAGGACCGTTCTCGTTAGGGCCCACCCGATCGTACCCTGCCCGTAGCGCTACCCCACCCGTCGCGCTGTCTTGCCCTGCCCTGCCCCGCGTAGCGCTGCCCGCGCTCGCTCTGCCCTGCCTGCGTCGCGCTGCCCGCGCACGCCCTGCCCTGCGTCGCGCCGCCCCCACCCGCGCGCGCCCTGCCCTGCGTCGCACCCGTATGCGCCCCACCCGTATGCGCCCTACCTGCGTCGCGCTGCCCGCGTGCGCCCTGCCCTGCGTTGCGCTGCCCCGCGCATGGCCTGCCTGCGTCGCGCAGCCCGCGTACGCCCTGCCCTGCCCGTCACGTGGCCCGCGCACGCCCTACCCTGGCCGTGCGCCGCGCGTACGCCCTGCCCTGCCCGTCGCGCGACCCACGCACGCCCTGCCCTGCCCCCGCGCCGCACGTACGCCCTGCCCTGCCCGTCGCGCGGTCCGCGCCGCCCTGCTCTTGCTGCGCGCCGCCCTTCCCTGACCGTGCGCCGCCCCGCCCTACCCTACGCGCTAACCCTAGTGCCTGCTCGCCGACCTGCCTTCCCTCCTCGCTACCGTGCTGGTCACACGCCTCCTTGCTTTGCCCGCTATGACTTCTCTTCGTGGTAGCGGTGAGAGTGGTGGCGACGGTGGTGGCAGCAGTGGGAGTGGTGGCGGCGGCTGTAGAGGCAGTCGTGGTGGATCTGTTCAGTGGAGAGTTTCTGGCAGTGGCCAGATGCAGCTGCAGCGGCGTCCGCGCGAGACCCTTACACCCCAGCAGCTTCGTGAGTGGTACGCTCAGCGTGGGCGTTTCGGAGTACTTCTCGCTGCCCGTACGTCATTCGCACAGGTGATCGGGCTGGTCAGACTTGCGGGACAGTTGGCCACACACAGTCCCGCTGCTTCTCCTGTCTGAGCGACGCCTGGCGCGCAGAGTTTGGCGACGAGGCTGAGCTCCCCCGCTGGCTAGATTTGCTTCGGAACAATGTGGATATATTTGCTCTAGACTATGACACTATCCTTACTGCCATGTATGCTTTGACTGTTGGTACTGAGGGTGACTGTTACCTGTGTGTGCCGCCCGACCCTGGTATAGAGGCTGCTGCTCTCTCTGGTACTACGCCTGCTGAGGCCTTGCACACCTTCACGCTTGACTCAGGTGCTTCTCGCTGCTTCTTTATCGACAGTTCCACAGTCACACCGCTCCCTAGACCCGTTGCAGTCTCACTGGCTGACCCCTCTGGGGGCCCAGTTCTTGCACGTTCCTCCACTGTTCTCCCGTGCGCGGCGGTTTCGTCCGGCTCACTGTCAGGTTTCCACCTCCCCTCCTTCTCGACGAACTTGGTTAGTAATGCAGTTCTTCAGGATGTATGGGTTGATACCTTTATCCCTGGAGGCCAGCGTGTGGCGATCTGCACGTGCTCCTAGACTGGCCGTCACCTGGCCACATTCACTCGTCGGCCTGGGTCGAGTGTGTTCACACTGACTACTGCGCCTTCTCAGGTAGCTGCGTCTAGTCAGGTGTCTGCGTCAGGTTAGGTAGCAGCCTCTTGCTCGTGTCTCCTCCTGTCGCACCAGACGCTCCTTTGGCACCACCGCCTTGGTCACCCCTCACTGCCACGCCTCCCTGGCATGCACTCCCACCTTCTTGTCTCTGGTCTTCCCAGGTCTCTGCCTCCCCTCCCTCCCTCACCTGCCCCGCCCTGCATTCCTTGCGTCGAGAGGCGGCAGCGCGCCGCTCCTCACTCCTCCTCGTCGACGACTGCTCTCTTGCAGACTCTCTACATGGACGTGTGGGGCCCAGCCCGCGTCAGTGGACAGGGCCGAGAGTGGTACTTTCTGCTGGTTGTTGATGACTACTCGCGTTACACCATGGCCTTCCCCTTACGCAGCAAGAGAGAGGTCCCTGATGTCTTGATCCCTTGGATCCGCGCTGTCCGTCTCCAGCTCCGCGAGCGGTTCCGCACGGACCTTCCTGTCCTGCGTCTGCACTCTGACAAAGGTGGTGAGTTCTCCTCCGACCTCTTGCGGGACTTTTGTCGTGGGGAGGGCATCCTCCAGTCGTTCACGCTTTCGACCTCCCTGTAGCAGAATGGGATTGCAGAGTGCCACATTGGCTTAGTCATGGAGGTCGCTCGTACCTTCATGATCCATGCGGCTGCTCCCCATTTTCTGTGGCCGTTTGTGATCCGGAACGTTGCGCATAAGCTCAACCTCTTGCCTCGTGTCTCCTTGCCGGAGACCTCGCCTACAGTACGTTTAACGGGGGAGGTTGGCGATGCGTCGGTGTTCCGGGTCTGGGGATCTCATGCCTTTGTCTACGATACCTCCACGGACAAGCTCTCCTCCCGCACCATTCCCTGTGTCTTCCTTGGCTTCCCTCCTGACGCGCCTGGCTGGCAGTTTTACCATCCCACCTCGCGCCGTGTCCTGCCCTCTTATGACGTCACGTTTCACGAGTCGGTTCCTTTTTATCGTCTCTTCCCCTACCGCACTGCCCCTCTCCCCCCCCCCCCCGCCGCTCTTCCTCGCTCCAGGTCCCCCTCCGGTAGACCCCCTCCCCCCTCAGGGTCCTGCTCCTTCAGGTGTTTCTCAGGTAGACCCACTTCCCTTGGCTGAGCCTGTCGAGGTCACTGGTGACTCTGGTGCTGCTGGGGGTGGTGCTGCTCGGGGTACTGCGTCTGGGGGTGCTGAGCCTGAGCGTGCAGAGCCTGGGGGTGCTGAGCCTGAGCGTGCGGAGCCTGGGGGTGCTGAGCATGAGCGTGCAGAGCCTGAGGGTGCTGAGCCTGGGGGTGTTGCGTCCGGGGGTGGTCAGCCGGGGGGTGCTGCGTCTGCTGGTCGTCCTCCGGGTGCCTCGCCGTAGCGGTCTAGCCACTGAGAGCCTCTCTCGCCACAGCAGCTGCGCGAGTGGTTTGCTCGGCGCACCCGCCTTCGGAGTCGCGCTATTGGAGCTAGAAGCAATGCAGTTGGAGGCACTAGCATTGGCGACGCTGGAGCTGCAGGAGCTGGAGCTGGAGGTGCTGGAGCTGGAGGCACTGGCGCTGGAGGCACTGGAGCTGGAGGTGCTGGAGTTGCAGACGCTGGAGCTGGAGGTGCTGGAGCTGGAGGCACTGGAGCTGGAGGCGCTGGAGCTGGAGGCCCTGGAGCTGGAGGCGCTGACGTTGGAGGTACTGGAGCTGGAGGTTCTGGAGGTGCTGGAGTTGCTAGCCTTGGGGGTTCTCATGCTGGAGGCACTGTGGAGCCTCTCTCATTTCAGCAGCTGCGCGAGTGGTTCGCTCGGCGCACACGCCTTCGGAGTCTCGCTACTGCAGACGCTGGAGCTGGAGGGGCTGGAACTGACCAAATAGAGCTACCTGGGGGGACGCGGCAACCTGGTGAGACACAGGGACCAGGCAGGGGGAAGGGACAGGGGCCGGGTGCTGTAGCGGCCACTGCTGCCTTTGCTGTTGCCCACCGGGGCCAGTGTGAAGTGTGTAGAGACCGGAGCCCGGCTCAGCAGTAAAGGTGGCAAGAGGCTGGTAAGAGTCCCCGTCAACACACACTCCGGTCTTGCCAGAGGGCTCAAACCACACATCCACGTGCTGGCCCACGAGAGGCCTCACGCCCACCAAGTTCCTCGAGAACGAGGGGACGTGGAACCCGATCAGAGACCCGGAGGGAACAGCTGGGCACGGTAGAGTGGTAGTGTAGCGAGCAGTGACTGGTCCCGAAGTGGGATCAGCCAGCGCCACAGAGATAGGAGCAGGAAGCGGTGTGAGTGTCGTGCGGTCGCGGAAGAAACAGTGCGAAGCTCCAGAGTCCAGAGTGAAAGACAACGAAGTGTCCTCTGAAGCAGCTGCTTGGCTAGCGTCTACACAAGTACCTACACTAGCAACAGGCAACTCAGCAAGACTAGCACCTAAGCTAACAACACCCGAGTAAACAGAGTCAAAAGCACTAGAGTCAACAACAGCATACATAGCATGAGGAGTTCCTAAGAGATCAACTAACTGAGAAGCTGACATGCCCCACAGAGCGGAGCCGTACGTCTGAACAAGAGGAAACCAGTCAGGGGCAGGGCCGCCAACGCCGAAGGCCAAACGAACCGTGTCAGTAAGCTGAGCAAAGCACTGACCAGGAGGGTGGGTGCGGCCACAAGGCTGGCCTCGGCGAGCACCTGTCAGAACGTGATAGGTGCACGGGGGGTGGACAACACCCCGCTGGAGCTGACGCTGTCCTGACCCCAAAGTCTGCTGCTGCCGCTGCTGCTGCGGGGGCTGCTGCGAGGGGAGGGGCTGCTGCTGCTGCAGCTGCTGCTGTTGCTGAGTCAGGTACCACGCCACTGCTCCACCTACTGCAGTCGCCAGACCAGCGGGCGACTGACAAGCCCTGGCGTCGCTACCACCAGCTGCAACAGGGGAGTCACTGGCCGCTGCACGAGACGCCTCACCAAGCTCTGCACTCCCGCCGCCACCGGTCGCGACGCCATCCCCACCACCTCCGCCGCCACCGCAGCCTCCGCCCGCACCCTGACTGCCCTTCTTACCACCCCTACCCCGAGACCGCGAAGAAGTCGTAACAGCAGCTGCGGTCACGTCAGTAGCGGCAGTGGCGAGAGAGGCAGTAAAGGTGGGCAACTGCGGGACTGTGCACCCGTGGAACAGTGGAGGGGGCATAGCACTAGAGACGGAGGCTACGGAGCGAAGGTTCCTCTCGACGCCCTTGAGTGCTGACTCAAGGACCTCGATAGTGAGCTCACTAGGGTGCTTCAGGAGAAGCGCGTCACGAACCGAGGCCAGGCGGTCAGGGAGGCTAGTGGCGATGAAATAGATAGTAATCGCCATGGGGGGAGGGAGCAGTGCAAGCTGAGCCTTAGTGCAAGCAGCGCGGTAGCTAGAATCGAGCGAGCGGAGGTGAGCAATCAAGTCAGCAGAGCGCTCAAACGAGGCGAGGTCAGGGAACAAGAACGGTAGGAAGAGTCGCCCAAGAGAGACAGTGGCGGGAGTAGCGTAGCAGGCCTTAATCGCAGTCAGGAACTCACTAGCAGTGCGAACCTGAGTGAAGTGGGCCTCCTCAGACTCAGGGAGGAGGCTGCTAAGGGCGATGCAGGCCGCAGCGTCACGCGACTTCCACGCCGTCAGGTCAGCACGCTGACGCGCAAAGCGGTCTCTGGCGGCGTCGTCAGGGGCAGTGCCTAAAGGCGTAGGGTTGTCAGGCGCAGGAAGGTCACCAGTAGCTTGCGCCCAGAGGGACTCGCCAGCCTAAACCTGACTCTCTAAAAGGCGACGCGCACGTAAGAGCCAGAACGGAAACTCGAGCGGTCTACCATCAGCGTCAAAGCGAAGGACCCTAGGGGTCGCCATAGTGAAAGCAGAAGCTACAGGATTGGCAGGGTGCAGCGATAGGAGAGGCGGGCGGCACTGGTAGAAACGTGGCGTGTGCAAAACGCCGGCGCGGTGGCGCTAAGGGAGGGCCCGCGGCGAGCCTAGCAAGCAGGCGCGGTGGCGGGCTAAACGGGGAGGCGCAGCAGCGCTAAGGGAGGGCCCGCGGCGAGCCTAACACGCACGCGTGGCGTCGGGCGAAACGGGCAGGCGCGGCGGCGCTAAGGGAGGGCCCACGGCGGGCCTAATAAACAGGCGCAGCGGCTGGCTAAAAGGGCAGGCGCGGCGGCCAGTGCGGTGTGCGGGCATAGCTGCAGGTGCGGCAGCAGGCGCGGCGCGCGGGCGCAAAGGAAGGCGCAGGGCGCGGGCGCGGCAGGCGAGCGGGCGTAGAGACGTGTGGGTGAGCGGGTATGGCAGGCGCGACGGGCAGCGGGGGAGGGCGCGACGCGACGGCAGCGGGGGGGAGGGCACGACGCGACGGGCAGCGGAGGAGGGCGTGACGCGACGGGCAGCGGGGGAGGGCGTGACGTGACGGGCAGCAGGGGAGGGTGCGACGCGACGGGCAGCGGGGGAGGGCGCGACGCGATGGGCAGCGGGGGGAGGGCGCGACGCGACGAGCAGGGGGGAAGGCGCGGCGTGACGGGCAGCGAGGGGGGGGGGGGGGGGGGGGGGGGGGGGGGGGGGGGGGGAGGAGGGTGCTACGCGGAAGGCGGGTCGGCGCAGCGGGCGCTGACGAACGAGCGAGACGAGATAGGTCCGGCGCTAGGCTCGGGCAAGGCGGGTGCAACTAGTATGACAGAGCGAGACAGGCTTGGGCAGAACGAACGTGAACGGGAGGAGCGGGATCCCACAGGATCCTAACCTAGGTGATACCATGTCAAGAATGAAAGTTGTGGTTCATTGATGCAAGTTGGGGTACATATAGCAAACCCTAACATTTGTACCCCCTAAGACAAACCTCACTACAGGCTACAACATTTGACACTTTAGGCCTCGTGCCTACGTTTTCTCACTTGCTCACTGCGTGACTTTGCTTGTACTGTGATCTATATATATACCTGCATGCTTACACTTGCTAGGTGGTAATCACTATACTTTTTGCTTTGTTTTATATAACTGTGCATGTGAACTGGCCTTGTGGCCATTTGCTTGTGCTCGGAATGTGTGGTGACTTCGTGATCCACCCTGAGCTTGCTTTGCTTTTCTTGACTGGTCTTGTGACCACTTGTTCTCCCCCACTTTGCCTATAGGGGTGTGTCAAAACATGTAAATGTTTATTTTGTGTAGGCTGTAGTGGGGTAGCCTATAAGGGGTACAACCCAATTAGGGTTACTACTGTCAGAACATTGTGTTGTGTAGGCTGTAGTGGGGTAGCCTATATGGGGTACAACCCAATTTAGGGTTAGTACTTGTACCAAACTGTTGCATGGTTCAGTCATTCTTGCTGCTCATTCTGACATGGTTTCAGAGCAGGTCCTGTCCCAGGACCGTTCTCGTTAGGGCCCACCGATCGAACCCTGCCCGTCAAGCTGCCCCACCACACGCGCATGCCCTGCCCTGCCCTGCGTTGCGCCGCCCCGCGCACGCCCTGCCCTGCCTTGCGTTGCGTCGTGCTGCCCGCGCACGCCCTACCCTACCCTGCGCTGCGCCGCCCCGCGCACGCCCTGCCCTGCGTTGCGCCGCCCCGCGCACGCCCTGCCCTGCCCTGCGTCGCACGCCCCGCACATGCCCTTGCTGCTTGTCGCGTCGCGCGCCCCTGCTGCCCGTCGCGCCGCGTGCCCCTACTGCCCGTCGCGTCGCGTCGCGCGTGCGGACTGCCCCAGCCCACCGCATTGTCCGTACGCCCTGCCCTGGCCTGTCGCGTCGCCCGTGCGGGCTGCCCCAGCCCGTCGCGTTGCCAGTCCGCCCTGCCCCTGACCGTCGCGTCGCCCGTGTGGGCTGCCTCAGCCCGTCGCGTCGCCCGTCCGCCCTGCCTGCCTGTCGCGTTGCCACTGCAGCCCACGCTCGCCTCTGCAGCCCGCGCTCGCCCCTGCAGCCCGCGCTCGCCCCTGCAGCCGCGCTCGCCCCTGCAGCCCGCGCTCGCCCCTGCAGCCCGCGCTCGCCCCTGCAGCCCGCGCTCGCCCCTGCAGCCGCGCTCGCCCCTGCAGCCCGCGCTCGCCCCTGCAGCCGCACTCGCCCCTGCAGCCCGCGCTCGCCCCTGCAGCCCGCGCTCGCCCCTGCACACGCGCTCGCCCCTGCAGCCGAGCTCGCCCCTGCAGCCCGCGCTAGCCCCTGTCGCCGCGCCGCCCTCCGGAACCCGCGCTCAGCTCTGCTGACAGACCGCCGCCCTCCTTGGTCGTGCACCGCCTGTCTCTGGCCGTACGCCGTCCTGCCTTACCCTACACGCTACTCTAGTGCCTGCTCGCCGCCCTGCCTTCTCTGAGTGCTGCCCTGCTGGTCGCACGCCTCCTCGGTTTGCCCGCTGTGACCTCTCTTCGTGGTTGCGGTGGGATTGGTGGCGGCGGTGGGAGTGGTGGCGGCGGCCGTCGTAGCAGTCGCGGTGGAGCTGTTCAGTGGGGAGTTTCTGGCGGTGGCCAGATGCAGCCGCAGCGGCGTCCGCGCGAGACCCTTACGTCTCAGCAGCTTCGTGAGTGGTTAGCTCAGCGTGACCCTGGGTGTACTGCTCGCTGCCCGTACGTCATTCGCACAGGTCTGGCATCGGGCTGGTCAGACCTGCAGGACACATGGCCACACACAGTCCCGCTGCTTCGCCTGTCTGAGCGACGCCTGGCGCGCAGAGTTTGGCGTCGCGGCTGAGCTCCCCCGAATAACAGGGTTGAACACGCGCCTACCCGGTGCTGATTAAAGGCACCCGGATTGGTGCTCGTTCGGCAGCTGTACAGAAAAGAAAGAAAAAAAAAAAAGGAGCTCGCGGTACTGTTCTACTCCGACAAAAATGGGCTGGGTGAACGGCACGCGAAAAAGTCGGGGAGCTGCGAGGACAACATTGGTGCAGTTTACATGTTTCTCCTGACCCGGGCGTCTACACGAGTTGACAGCGCAGCGGCAAAGCTGAGACCCGAAAGCTGTGGAGTTTCATGGCGTGATAGGCACGGGGGGCTGCAAAACGGTTGGGCAATAGTTCCTTTTAATCAAGGCTACCCCGACCCCAATAGTTTTTGCCCCTCCGCTATGGTTGGGTTCACGAGGGCAACAACGACGATACCCCATCCGACAAAAACGGGCAGACGCTAGGTGAATGGCGCAGGCGATATTGTCGAGGGGGTGAATACGGAAAAAACAAATGGAGGGAAAGTTGTGGGTGATCCAGCAGATCACTTGAGTGAGAGGTTGAGCCCGTGCATCACTCCACCGCAAATTTCGGAGTCTACTCGGTAGACACCCAAAAGGGTTTGAAATTTAAACATGGAGGCGCGGCGAGGGGTGCATCGCCAAGGAAACCGCTAAGTGGCTTCGACGGGTATGAAGATGGGTGAACATCGGAGTACCAGGGTTAACAGCTGAAATGTCAGGGCTACACAGCGGAGAATAGCTTCGGGACTGCTGCCTCAACCACTATTTTCGGTTGATTTTCCTGCGGTGGAAAAAAAAAATAAATTAAGAGTTGAACTGAGGGTGTTTCTTCGTTTCTTGGAGTGCGGTTGAGCCGTTGGGGGACTTCGCCTGAAGGGTCACTTCTTAAGTCGCCTGGCAAGAAACACAACGGTAGGGATACCTAGAACCCACTAGTGTTTAAACGTACACCGCGGGAAATTCTTCAATTTGAGGGAGTGTGGGAGCAGATGAAGGTTCGGGATTTACGTGCCGACGACGAGCGATGAGGTGAAACATCTGCAAAGCGCCAGTGGGAGTTGCGTGGTTTTCAGTTAAACTTCATCGGCGGGAGCAGTTCGATGACGAGGCCAACGGCGTTGATGCCACTAGGTTCCGTGAGATTCGATCAACGGCCCACAATCCAACTTTTAATTTATTTGGGCCAGTTCATCTTCGACCGTCAGGTCGTGTTCAAAGCGCATCGACGGCCTCAATTCCAACCTTTCTTTCAAATTGTTGAAGACTATTTCAGCCGTCGGATTCAGCTGAAAGAGAGATAAACGGTGTTCTCGTTATGGCGAAGACTCGTCTACGTACAAGGAGGGCTTATTTGGAAGGTGGGAGAGTGTAAGGAATTGTAATTCCTTACTGTACCCGCGCTTTAGCGAGTACAACCCGAGGAGCATGCGTCAGTTCGGCTCGGCCTAATTCGTCGCCCCAAACCACTCCCGAGTCGCCCCCGCCCCAATCGCAACACTTTCCAAGCCATCTCATCCCTACCTCTTTGCCTAGCTAGGACTTCCCCTATTTAGTCTCGCCATTTCATTGTAATCGTCATTCTGTAATCGAACATTCTCGTTATTCATTTTACTGCGCACTCTGCAAGTTCATTCATAATAGTAGCCGTAGGTTAGGAATAGTATAACACCCTAGAATTTTTTTTTAGTATCTGTAGTTCAGAGAAAAAAAAAAAAGTGATTTTTACCATACCCATGATAATGAAATGTAAAATAGTCCTCAACCCTTACCAGAAAAAGAGCATTCTGTGGTACACACTGACAGAAAAAGTACTTGAGAGACACTGGCCTTACGTGGAAGAGCACCCAGAATCCTAACCAGAGCCCTTGTCCAATATCCCCTATAACAGCTCAATTTACATTCGTAAACCTTTCACAAACGGGACAAGGATTATGATTTTACCAGTGACAGGACGAAACTTTAGACAACTACGCTAGTAGCATGGCGAACATTGTTTAAATTAATTTACTACACTGATTCCTAACAGTCGGCAATGCCTCACCTGTACCCCTCCACCCTCCATTATGATTTTTTTTTGTACCCAAAAGCAAAATTTACAGATTGTGATTCGACTTGAAGAGGGGTCTGCTGTAAAGGAGATAGACACCTTTACCTTTTGGCAGGTCCATAGGACCTGCCAGCTAGTTCCATTTTCAGTTTTCACTTCTCTAGCCCCACCCTCCTCTCCCTTGTCCATTCAATAGGATGTGTGTTATTTGTTCCTACCGTAATTAGAACACCATATGTATTCGTTGATATCGAGTACGCTGTATCCTTGCGATGTGAAAATCTATGACAACTGCACTACACACTCCTCAGAAAGTCGTGTCACAATTCTCTCTCCTCCCTCCAGGGCCCAAAATAGGTTTAGGCTCACTCTTTCAAATCAGGGTGGCAGGCCGCCTGTACCCTGACTGGTAGGGTAATTTTTCTCGTACACTGATTGTAGCAGCCTAAAAATTCTGATAAACTGATGTCAGCATGGTAATATATCCCATACACTGTTTCCTATGCACAAGTATTTATTATACTAACAGTTACTACTCATAATTTCATGCATACAAACAGTGAGAGAATGGCGAGAGGCTGAGAGACCCCTTGGGAATCACAAAGCCCAAGAAGCCTCGAGCAGCACGGTTTCCGCGTACCACGGGAAACTGCATGGCAGAGGCAGCAACACCACAACGACTGCTAGGTGGTGCAGACGACAGCATGAAACCCACCTGGCACGCAATTTGGCACCGTTGGCAGTGAGCGATGCTTCGGGAACGCCATAAACCCGGGTACGTTGGCCTAGGATGCGTCACATTTGAAAAAACGAGGAAGGATCGGGGATGTTCAACGAACCTGCCAAATCGATCGCCACATCGGTGTGCCACGACTGAATTTTTGCAATCGTGGGCCCACCGCAAGTCCCAAGTGACACGATCGGAAAATCATGGGGCAAAATTGCCCGATGTGGACGAAATTGCACGATCGATGTGTGACAAGGGCACATCGATCGCCCGAGTCCGAGGGGACAACTGTACATTGGCGACGAATGATGAAAACAGGTAACCAGCACTTCACGACGTCGTGAATGCGAAACACCGATCTTGTGCAGGTTCGGTGTTTCACTTGTAACGCGTCCTTAGATGTTGCTCAACGGACCAATCGTAAGCGTGCGCGTGCAGACGCACTGCTTCTACGTTGGCGCGCCAGTGGTTGTACCGTACAAATGGTCCAGTGGGACCGTGGTGCATTTTGTCTTGGCGCGTACTGTGGCGGAATCCTCGGTTACACAAAGTTCCGGTTAAAGGGTAGTTGAGCCTGTACCCTGATACAGTCAGTGTAACAAAAATTCTTACAAGAGTACTTTATGCCGTATCCTGATTTTACTAGGGTAAAAATTTCCATAGCCTGATTTCACAAGGGTAACTGCCAAAAAGCGGCCTACCATCAGGGCAAAAAGGGTAAAATACCCTTGAAATTTGGGGCCTGCCTCCCTCCTTTTGGTCCTCATCATGTGCGCGACGCCATTCACAGTGGCCTAGCAAGCGTCATTGCCTCGTCTGCACCACTCCCCAACCTCCACTTCCTCGTGCTGCTCTAGTAAGGTGAGGCCTTACTACCCAGAAGCGGTCGACTGCTGACTAGCTATGATAGCTTCAGAGGGGTCTGCTTCCCGCCCTCTTGCAATACTACACTAGCAATGTGAGAAATGGTTTTCGCCACACTCACCGGTGCTGGCTGTCCCTTACATGCCATTGGTACCTGCCTCTGTTCTGAGTGTCTCTGTCATAGTATCTCTGTATGCCCCATCTCTCCTCCTATTTGTCCCATCTCTCCATCTCTCCTTTCCCCCTCTGCATTCTCTCGGAACCAATGCTAGCCCTCCCTTCCCCCTCGTCATGCCATGAGTTTCCCCCATGCTAGACCTCCCCCCTCATCATGCCATATTTCCCCCCCCTGCTAGCCCTCCCTTCCCCCTCATCATGCCATGAGTTTACCCCCTGCTAGCCCTCCCTTCCCCCTCGTCATGCCATGAGTTTCCCCCATGCTAGACCTCCCCCCTCATCATGCCATATTCCCCCCCCCTGCTAGCCCTCCCTTCCCCCTCATCATGCCATGAGTTTACCCCCTGCTAGCCCTCCCTTCCCCCTCGTCATGCCATGAGTTTCCCCCATGCTAGACCTCCCCCCTCATCATGCCATATTCCCCCCCCCTGCTAGCCCTCCCTTCCCCCTCATCATGCCATGAGTTTACCCCCTGCTAGCCCTCCCTCACCCTCATCATGCCATATGTTTTCCCCCTGCTAGCCCTCCCTTCCCCCTCATCATGCCATATGTTTCCCCCCTGCTAACCCTCCCTTCCCCCTCATCATGCCATATGATTTCCCCCTTCTAGCCCTCCCTTCCCCCTCATCATGCCATATGATTCCCCCCTGCTAGCCCTCCCTTCCCCCTCATCATGCCATATGTTCCCCCTTGCTATCCCTCCCTTCCTCCTCATCATATAGCAAACTATACATATAGTTACCCCCTTCCCCCTCATCATGCTATCTGTTCCCCCCCTGCTATGCCTATGTTCACAAAATCAGGGCATACTATACTCTCTACACATCTCCTCCAACCATCTACAATTGTTTCCCTCCCTATGTAGTCTTCTTTGCTTTCCATCATCCTCCACTTGCCTCCAGCAAATGTCAGCCAGCAGATAACATATTGCCATGCGATGCTATGCCACACCATGAAACATCATGCCATGGCATCATGCACCATAGCATGGCACACATGGCATGCTAGAAAATGGCAAGCCACACATGCCAGAGCATGGAATGCCAAACAATACCATCGCACAACACAGCACACCCCAAACCACGGCATGGCATGCCACAATATGCCATGCCACACCATGACATAGCACACTAAGGGCGCGTAACCATTTTGACGGTTTCGGTATGTTTAACCAACAGTCCGTGCTATTTAGACGTTACTGCATTCATTGAGATTCATAATTTAGTTTGCAAATAACCGTTGCAAACGAAACGGAACCAAATGAAACCTTTAAAAAACACGGTTCGTAAGGAAAACAAGGCGATAAGAAACCGTTTGTTTATCGTCCGTTCGAAAGAAAACATAACTTCAGACATTAACAAAATGGTTACGCGCCCTAAGACATGGCACACTATGCCATGGCACACTATGACAGACCACTATGAGACAACATGCTATAACAATCACACATTATAATATAACATACCTCACAAATACATACCACACGATAACATATCATAGAGTATCATACCACACGGTATTGTACCGCACGACAATATACCACAGTAACATACCCCTCCCCATATTCACTATCCCACCCCACTTCTCACCAAACCCCTACCAAAACTTGCCAACGACCTGTCAGACAATGAGATGCCATTCAATGACATGTTAGACAATGACATGTCTGACAAAGCCAAATGATCACAACACTACTACATACCACATACCACACACCATACAATTATGCCAGACTGTGATGTACATCATAGAATATAATGTTAAGTGCATCATATTCCATACATGTGCCAATTGGGGTATAGCCGGAAGTTGGTAGCATTGAGTGTTGCAGGCGCTTTGGGGACAACTCTAGGGACCTCGGGGGATAGGAAATTTGGCGAGGGCCAATCCATGGCCCAGGCGGCTCGAGCTCTACCCATCACGCTGAGTAACTCGCGACTAGGCAGCCAAGCACAAATAGCCTAGCCTAGCACAACAGACCTGTTCTCTCTTCTTGTTTGCCAACTATGGTAGATTTCGGTTATCATTCTACGCTATTACAACTAGGTGACTAAGCCACTCGTGGCAGCCAGCTCGTGGGATCCCGGATCTCTCACAAGAAGAGAGAGGTAAGCGGCATCATGGATCGCCATGAGTTGTGCATGCAGCGGACGTAATTTCGGCGGGAGCGCTTGCCGTCACGAAGGAGGCGCTCGACAGAGCGTGGGACGTCGTTGACGTGCTCGCCCTGTAGGGCGGCGTATCGTGCAGACCCAGTGACACTTATGGGCGCGCATCGTGATGAAGGCAGATCGGATCCGCGTGTCAAGTCGGAGCCTTGGAGGAGGCCTGCGAGAAGCGACCCATAGAATCTGCCGGGAGGCCAGCTCAGAGTGAACATATGGCGTTACGATGACGACGTGGACATGGAATTGCCAGATTCAGCGAGCGAGGTAGACGACGAGGAGGAGCGCGAAGAAGCGCTAGCTGCCGAGCATGATAAGCATCAAGGCATGGGATAGCGAGAAGATTCTCTATTTGCGCGGGGGCGGCGGAAGGCAAGGCGACGCTGAGGAAGACGAAGACTCTCAACTGCGCGGGGCGGCAGAAAACATGGCGATGTCGAAGAAGAAGAAGACTTCCCAATTGCGTGGTGCGGCGGAAGGCCCAGTGGTGCCAAAGGAGAAGACTCCCCAACTGCGGGGGGTGGCGGAGGACCAAGTGGCGCTGAAGGAGAAAACTCCCCAACTGCGCGGGGCGGTAGAAGGCCAAACAGCCAAGGAAGAGAAGATTCTCCAACTGTGCGGGGAGGAAAAAGGCAAGAGAACATCAAGAAGGAAGGAGAGGAATGGATTCGACGTGCAAAAGCGCGGGACGACTACAAAGGAGACCAGACAGAAAACTGCTCACCTTAGGGAAGGCGCACCGTGCGGACGAAGAGGGTTGAGATGCGCCGGGTGTTGTCTTCCGCTCGCAGACGGCGCATGGCGATGGGCGGAGGGTAGTGGCCATCAAGCGAAACTAGAAGAAGAAGAGAGGGAGGATGACGCTGGAGATGTGAGGAAGAGAGACTAGCCAAGGGTGAAGGCCGACGATCGCCGAACGTCTTGAGAGCAGCACAGAGAGATCGACTCCGTAAAGAGCTAGAGAGGCGGTGCCAAGAGCGTTCGCCTGCAAGGAGAGAGAAGCGATGGGGGGATACGAAAAGGCGCAGATAATGACGGTTCAGTTATTCCAACAGATTTCATGGTTGCACGTTTATAGTTCTCGTGGCTCAGGACGGTTCTGAACGTTGGCAAGTGGTTCTTGTCGAAAATGGGAAACGGGAATGGTTGCACTAGCATGAGTGAGGAGTACAAGTAGAGCAAACCCTAATGGGTTGTACTCAGTATAGTCTACCCCACTATAGCCTACACAACATATAAGTTATTTTGACACACCCCCATAGGTGAAGTGGGGGGTAACAAACACAACAAGCGCTCATAAGACCAGCCAAGGGAAGAAACAAACAACAAAGCTCAGGGTGGATCTCAAGGACACCACACAAATTCCGAGCACAAGCAAGCGGCCATACGGCCAGTTCACATGCAGTTTTATAATAGAGCAAGCGGTACAATGATTACAACCTAGCAACCAGAGATATGCATGTTTATACATCAAAGTACAAGGCAAGATCAAGAGACAATTAGTGTTGGCCCGTGGGGCCACATACGAAAGGCGATGCTGGGAACGCTGCTGCAACACTCGCACGGCATAGGAACGAAGTGCAAAGTGCTACGTTTTGCTCGTGAGTCTGACCAAATAGCGCAGCACCCTCCTAGCAGCCCGCCAGTGCGCAGGATGGTGTTTCCCGGGCGCAACGTAGCGAGTCCGGATGCTGAGAAGGTACGGCAGGTACTCCAGCTCGAGCTGCCCTATCCTCAAGAACGTCACAACCAAGGGCAAACTCACCCCCGACGGACAGAGGACACGAAGAGACAGAAACGAGACCAGCAAGGTAGGCACGGCGGCGAGTCGCGGCAAAGCCAGCGAGCTCAGCTACTAAGGCAGAAGCAGCAGCAGTCGAAGCAGCAGGTGCAGTCACAAGCGCGGCTAGACAACAAGGAATAGTCGGGCAAGTAGCACGAGCAAGGTCAGACACAGGGCCAGGAGCGGCAGGAAGTGAAGACGGGGGAGGTAACGACAGGACAACATGCTCCCGAGTAACACGAGAGGTAGCAGGGGAGGCGGCACAAGACACAGGCACCCGATGCCCAGTCAGGGAGATGGGCAACTGGGAGTACCTAGCAGGAGCAGGCAAAAGGGAGTCAGGCGGCAACAGTGGCCGAGACAGGTCAGGTGACGGAACCAAAGGAGGAGGAGTGGTACAAGTGGGCGTCGGCTTAGGTAGCGACGAAGACGGCTGCTCTAAGAAGATAGGCTGTCGCGGCAGCGACTTCAACGCAACCCCAAACCCAGCACCTCCAGTACCAGTACCTCCAAGTCCACCAACAAGAGGACTCCTAGCACCCCAAGAGTCAGCACTTCCAGAACCAGCACCCCCAGAATCGGAACCCCCAGAGCCAGCACCCTCAGCGTCACCACCCCTAACAGCACCAGGGCCCCCGAAGTCCACAGCGACAGGGTGTAGAGGAGGCGAAGACGTCCGAGACGGAAAACTTGGAGGTGTCTCCAATCGCGGCGAGCGGCAAGAGGTCGGTGTGTCGGCAGCAACAGGGAAGATAAGCGGCAGCGAAAGACAGCCTAGGGAGAGGTGAGCGCGGACTGCAAGATTGGTGGCGGCGTGGCAGGGCAACAGCGCGGAGCAGGGCAACAGCCGCGCGTGCAGGGCAACAGCGCGGAGCAGGGCAGGGCAGCCGCGCGTTCAGTGCAACAGGGGCAGTGCGCGGGCAGCTCGCGGGTCGCCGGCGGAGTGCAGGTCAGGCACTCGCGGGCGGCGCAGAGCTGACGTATGGGGCAAGGCAGGTGCGTGCAGGACAGTGCGCGGGCAGCTCGCGGGCCTGGCGCAGGCTGTACAGGCTGCGCACGGGCGGCGCGTGGGCTGTACGGGCTGCGCGCAGCAGGGCAGGGCAGGGCAGCGCGAAAGCGCTGGGAAGGGCAGGGCAGCAGCGCGATAGCGTGCTGGGCAGGGCAAAAACGTCGGGCAGGGCAGGGCAAAACCGAACGCCGGGCAGGAACGGAACTAATTGGTGGGCCCTTAAAAAAAAACGGTCCTTAGCAAAGACCCGCTCTGATACCATGACGAAAATGGGAAACGGGAATGGGTGCACTAGCATGAGTGAGGAGTACAAATAGAGCTAACCCTAATGGGTTGTACTCAGTATAGTCTACCCCATTACATCCTACACAACATAAAAGTTATTTTGACAGTTCTCACGGTTCACGATTTTGCACCGTGACAAAGCGAAGTTGGCAGTAGTGTACGTACGGGAAGTTGTGCAACCTGATGTAGCCCTTACTTGAGTGCAGCTTAAAGCGAGCAGGCAAAATAGTGACCCCCCCTTATAGTTGGGTCCACTTGAAGAGTCATAGTACTCTTAAGCGTTGTTAACTTTTTTGGGTTGCGAAGCAACCCTTTACGATCGATTTTGACAATTTTTTTTTCATGTAAAAATAAAAAAAACATGAAAAAACAAAATTCGTAAGCTACAGTTCCACCGTTCCCATTGTGCATATATTAAACTCATTCTTTCTTTCTTGTAGTAATTTTGTGCATAGATGCTATACTGTTTGTATTATTATTTTTTTCCTGTTGATGAGACAATTGCAATAAATGTTACGAATATTAGTAATGAAATGCACACCACGCATGCTTAAATGAATGCAATGAGACAAGATATATAAATGCATAATACTGATATATGGATGGAAATGCTTTTGTATGCATGCGAAATGTGTTAAACTGTATTATGCTTGTAGGCTGTAGTGGGGTAGCCAATATGGGGTACAACCCCAACTAGGGTTTCATATTTGTACCCAAACTTCTGTTAGTTCATTCATTCTTGCCTAGTAATTCTGACATGGTATTCAGAGCAGGAGGTCCCTAGGACCTACCGACCGTTTTTTTAGGGCCCACCACCGCTCGCATGCGGTTACCACGCTACCCCGTGCCCTAGCCTCGTAGCGCCCTCGTGCGCCCTCGTTAGCGCCCTCGCGCGCCCCTCGTTAGCGCCCTCGCGCGCACCCTCGTTAGCGCCCTCGCGCGCCCCTTGCTAGCGCCCTCGCGCGCCCCTCACTAGCGCCCTCGCGCGCCCCTCGCCGAGCCGCCCGCTCGCAGCCCGCCCGCCCGCTCGCTGCCCGCTTCGCGGCCCGCTCGCTACGCAGCCCGCCCGCCCGCTCGCTGCCCGCTTCGCGGCCCGCCCGCTTCGCAGCCCGCTCGCTCGCTGCCCGCTTCGCGGCCCGCCCACTTCGCAGCCCGCCCGCCCGCTCGCTGCCCGCTTCGCGGCCCGCCCGCCTCGCAGCCCGCTCGCCCCGCTGCCCGCTTCGCAGCCCGCCCACTTCGCAGCCCGCCCGCCCGCTAGCTGCCCACTTCGCGGCCCGCCCGCTTCGCAGCCCGCTCGCCCCGCTGCCTGCTTTGCAGCCCGCCCGCCCGCCCGCTGCCCGCTTCGCGGCCCGCCCGCCTCGCAGCCCGCTCGCCCCGCTGCCCGCTTCGCAGCCCGCCCGCTTCGCGGCCCGCCCGTTTCGCTGCCCGCTCGCAGCGCCGCCCGCTCGCCCGCTACCTGCTTCGCAGCGCCGCCCGCTGCCTCACTGCCGCTTTCTCCTGTCCCCTCTGCTGCTGCCGCTGCTCTGCTGTGCCCTCACGCCTGAGCTATGGCCTCTATTCGCGTTCTTTCCTTCGATGCTGAGGGCCGTCCCGTGCAGTTCACTTCCTGGCTCGACGACCTGCAGTTGTATCTTATGAGCAATAGCACGGACCACATCTCCCTCTATGACTACGCGTCTGGTGCTGCCGCTGCTCCTGCTGCCACAGCCGAGCTTAGTGTCCGTTCCCACTGGCAGACTCGTGACGCAGCTGCTCGCCTAGCCATTCGCAGTCACCTCCCGCTAGCTGAGCTCGAACATTTTGGCGACTGCAAATCCGCTAAGGCCCTGTACGACGCTGTCGTCGCTCGCTACTCCTCGCCTGCCACAGCCGAGCTTAGCCGCCTCATGCTGCCGTACCTGTTCCCCGATCTGTCCACCTTTACTACAGTCGCCGATCTTATCACCCACCTTCGCACTAGTGATGCTCGCCTGCGTGCCGCCCTTCCCACCGAGTTCTGCGCTAAGAACCCCCCTCCACTGTACTGGACACTCCACTTCATAGTCACCCGTCTCCCTGACACCCTCCGCTCAGTTCGAGACCACTTCCTTGCTCGCTGTCCCACTGAGCTCACAGTCGCCCTCCTAGAGGAGCACCTGCTCGCGGCCGAAAAGAGCATTGTAGCTGTCGGTGCTGCTCGTGGCGCTCCTCGCACCCCCATCTTTGAGGGGTGTTCTCCCTCTCCCCTCGCTCCCTCCTACGCTGCTGCTGCTGCTGTTGACTTCCTTGGTGCTGAGTCTGTTGGCGCTGCTTCTACTCCTGGTGGGAGGCGCCGCACCGGCAAGGGCAAGGGGGGCAAAAGTGGTGGTGGTGGCGCTGGGGGGGGAGGAGGTGGGGGAGGTGGGGGGGGAGGCGGTGCTGGAGGGAGCGGTGGCGGGAGCGCTGGTGGGAGTGGGGTCGGTGGTGGAGGCGGGGGCGGCGGAGGAAGCAGTGGCAGTAGTGGCGGCGGCGGCGGTGGCGGCGGTGGCGGTGGTGGCGGTGGTGGCGGCGGAGGTCGGAGTGGAGGCACTGGCTCGGGCCAGAGCTCCCAGCAGCAGCAGCGTCCCCAGACGACCCAGCAGCTTCGTGAGTGGCTTGCTCAGCGTGGGACGTCGGGGGCCAGTGCCCGCTGTTCTTATGTCATTCGCACAGGTGACCGCAAGGGACAGACGTGTGGGAGGTTCCACACCCCGTACCGCTGCTTCTCCCGCCTTGACGACGCTTGGCGTGAGGAGATGGGTGCGGATGTTGAGCGCCCCCGCTGGGCTGAGCTCATGAGGGCTGGTGTTGATGTCTTTGCTCTTGACTATGATGCTATTATTGCTGCCATGTATGCATTGACTGTTAGTGCCGAGGGAGACTGTTACTTGTGTGTGCCGCCTGACCCAGGTATAGAGCCCGCTGCCCTGGGTACTAGTGAGTCTGCTCTCTCTGGTATGGTGCCCCCTGTACTTGCTCCCCCCAGTGCTGTCCCGGCTGGTTTCGAGTCTGCTCTCTCAGGTACAGCACCCACACAGACTCCTCTCTCAGGTACCGCACCGGCTGAGGCCTGTCACACCTTCACCCTTGACTCAGGTGCTTCCCGTTGCTTCTTTCGTGACAGTACTGAGCTCACACCGCTTCCTGCACCGGTCCCAGTCTCCTTGGCTGACCCCTCTGGGGGCCCAGTCCTTGCCCAGTCCACCACTGTCCTCCCTTGTCCGGCGGTTCCGTCTGGCTCGTTGTCGGGTTTCCACCTCCCCTCGTTCTCGACGAACCTGGTGAGCAACGCTGTCCTCCAGGATCAGTGGGTTGACACCTTTACCCCTGGCGGACAGCGTGTGGCGATCTGCACGTGCTCCAGGACCGGCCGTCACCTGGCTACGTTCACCCGTCGGCCGGGGTCGAGTCTCTACACACTGACCACTGCGTCTCCCCAGGTAGCTGCTGTCGGTCAGGTGTCTGCGTCAGGTCTGGTGGCCCACGCCTGTGAGTGTCGTTCCCTGTCGCACCAGACTCTTCTCTGGCACCACCGCCTGGGTCACCCCTCCTTGCCACGCCTTCGTGGCATGCACCGTCGCCTCCTTGTGTCCGGTCTTCCCAGGTCCCTCCCTCCCCTCCCTGCCTCGCCTGCGCCGCCTTGCCTTCCTTGCGTCGAGGGGCGGCAGCGCGCCGCTCCTCACTCCTCCTCGTTCCCCCCGACAGAGGCTCCTCTGGAGACCCTCCACCTGGACGTGTGGGGCCCAGCCCGCGTTCGTGGTCAGGGCGGTGAGCGGTACTTTTTGCTGGTTGTCGACGACTACTCGCGTTACACCACGGTCTTCCCCTTGCGCACCAAGGGTGAGGTCCCTGCTGTTCTGATCCCTTGGATCCGCACGGTTCGTCTCCAGCTCCGCCGCCGTTTCCGGACGGATCTTCCTGTCCTGCGTCTGCACTCTGACAGAGGTGGTGAGTTTTCCTCCGATCTCTTGAGGACCTTCTGTCAGGCGGAGGGCATCGAGCAGACCTTCACGCTTCCGGACTCCCCACAGCAGAATGGGGTTGCTGAGCGCCGCATTGGCCTGGTCATGGAGGTCGCTCGTACCTCCTTGGTCCACGCGGCGGCTCCCCATTTTCTGTGGCCGTTTGCTGTCCGGTATGCCGCGCATCAGCTCAACCTCTGGCCCCGTGTCTCCTTGCCGGAGACCTCGCCCACACTGCGTTGGACGGGGGAGGTTGGCGATGCGTCGCGCTTCCGGGTGTGGGGTGCTCGTGCCCTTGTCCGCGATACGTCCGCGGACAAGCTCTCCTCCCGCACGCTTCCCTGTGTCTTCCTTGGCTTTGTCCCTGACGCGCCTGGCTGGCAGTTTTACCACCCCACCTCGCGCCGGGTCTTCGCCTCTCAGGATGTCACCTTTGACGAGTCGGTCCCTTTTTACCGTCTCTTCCCCTACCGCACTGCCCCCCTCCCTCCCCCGCCGCTTTTCCTTGCTCCTGGTCCCCCTCCGGTAGACCCCCTTCCCCCTCAGGGTCCTGCTCCTTCAGGTGTCTCTCAGGTAGACCCTCCTCCCGTCGCTGAGCCTGTCGAGGTCACAGGTGACTCAGGTGCTGCTGCGGGTGGTGCTGCTGGGAGTGCTGAGCCTGGGGGTGCTGAGCCTGGGGGTGATGGGCCTGGGGGTGCTGGGGCTGCAGGTGCCAGGACTGAGGGTGCTGGAGCTGAGGGTACGGTGCCTGAGAGTATGGAGCCTGGGGGTGCTGCGCCTAGGGGTGCTGAGCCTGCGGGTGCGGGGCCTGGGAGTGCTGGGACTGCGGGTGCTGGAGCTGAGGGTACTGTGCCTGAGAGTTTGCCGCCTGGGGGTGCTGCGACTGGGGGTGCTGAGCCTGCGGGTACTGAGCCTGCGGGTACTGAGCCTGGGGGTGCTGCTACTGAGCCTACGGAGCCTCGGGTTACTGCGTCTGGGGGTGCTCCGGTTCGGGGTGCTGAGCAGTCTCTCACACCGCAGCAGCTTCGCGACTGGTACGTCCGACGCTTTCGCCGTCCTAGTGGCTCGGCTGGAGTTTGGGGTGCTGGAGCTGCTCGTCCTGGGGGTGCTCGTACTGGGGGTACTGGAGCTGCCGGGACTGGCTGTTCTGGGAGCACTGTGACTGGAGCTGCTGGAGCTGGGGACTCTGGCGCTGGCGGTGCTAGCGGAGTTGGAGCTGCCGACTCTGGGGGTGGCGCTACTGCTGGTGCTGCGGACCCACCTGGTGGAGCTGCTGCTGGTGCTGTGGACCCGGACGCTGGAGCTCCTACTGGTGCTGAGGACCCGGCCGCTGGAGTCCCGTCTGCTTCTGGAGACGCTGCGCGGCCGCGACCGTACTTCGTACCGCTCCTTCAGCAGGTTCTTGGGCAGGCTCCTCCTCCTTGTCTTCCTCCCTCCGTAGAGTGTCCTCCGCCTGTCCAGCCGCAGTCACAGTTACCGCCTGCCTCGCCTCTCCCTGCTCCCTCTCCTTATACTGGTCCCACAGGAGGTCTTACAGAGCGTCGTGAGCCTGAGTCTCGTCCTGCGTCGCCTGTTCGTCCTGCTCGCACTGGTAGTCGTGTCCGTCGTGAGCGTCCTCCTCCTGTCCCAGGCACTCACTACATGACTCTGCGTCCCTCTACTGCTCCTCGGCGTGTCCCTCTACCGTCTCCTCCTGCGTCCTCTTTGCCTGCCGTTCCGGACCCTGAGTCTGACCGGTATCGCACTGAGCACCCTACAGTCACGCGTCTCCTTGCTACTGTTGTCACTGACCCCACCTTTGAGTCCTCGGCTGCGTCTGCTCTGGTCGCTGAGTTGGTTGACTTTGCTGCTGCCTGTCGTCTAGACTACGCTGCTAGCCTTGTCGCTGAGTCAGAGTCTGCGTCTGTCTGTCCTCCGTCCGTCGGGGGTGAGTGTGCTCTTGGCACGGACGTCCTTGAGGACAGGCAGGAGGACTTTGACTCTCTTGCGGCTGCTGTACCTCATCTCGTGGCCTGGTTGCTTGCCCCTGAGGGAGACCCGGATGCACTAGACATCCCCACTCCGCGCACTTACGCAGAGGCGATCTCGGGTCCCTACTCCTCTCAGTGGCAGACAGCCATGGACGCAGAGATGGCATCCTGGAAGTCCACAGGCACCTACGTCGACGAGGTTCCCCCTCCTGGGGCGAACATCGTCGATGGCATGTGGATTTTCAGGGTGAAGCGGCCGCCAGGTTCTCCGCCTGTCTTCAAGGCTCGTTACGTTGCTAGAGGCTTCAGTCAGCGTCAGGGGGTCGACTTCTTCCAGACCTTCTCCCCACCCCGAAGATGACCACTCTTCGGGTTCTGCTGCACGTTGCTGCTCAGCGTGACTACGAGCTTCACTCTCTTGACTTCAGCACAGCGTTCCTACAGGGCAGCCTGCACGAGGAGATCTGGCTGCGCCGCCCACCTGGCTTTACTGGGTCGTTTCCCCCTGGTACCCAGTGGAGTCTCCGCCGGCCAGTCTACGGTCTCCGCCAGGCGCCACGTGAGTGGCACGACACACTGAGGACTACTCTTGCGGCTCTTGGGTTCGCGCCGTCTACTGCTGACCCGTCGCTGTTTCTGCGCACAGACACGTCGCTGCCGCCGTTCTACATCCTCGTGTACGTCGACGACTTGGTCTTTGCTACTGCTGACACTGAGGCACTCGCTCGTGTGAAGTCGGAGCTGCAGAAGAGACACACCTGCACTGACCTGGGTGAACTGCGTAGCTACCTTGGCTTGCAGATCACCCGGGACAGAGCTCGCCGCACCATCACCCTGACTCAGTCACACATGGTGCAGCAGGTCCTTCAGCGCTTCGGCTTCCAGTTCTCCTCACCACAGGCCACACCTCTGGCTACCAGCCACTCGCTCTCAGCTCCACCTTCGGACGAGTCCGTAGAGCCGAGTGGCCCGTACCCAGAGCTTGTAGGCTGCCTCATGTACCTGATGACTTGCACGCGACCTGACCTCGCGTACCCTCTTAGCATCCTTGCTCGTTACGTTGCGCCTGGGAGACACAGGCGAGAGCACTGGGAGGCTGCTAAGAGGGTGCTGCGTTACCTGTGCAGTACATCAGGCATGGGGCTGGTGCTTGGAGGACGCGACAGAGTTGTCCTCACTGGTCACTCGGACGCCTCTTGGGTGGACGACCTGGCTACGCAGCGGTCGTCACAGGGTTACACCTTCAGCCTTGGCTCAGGTTCTGTCTCGTGGCGGTCCACCCGCTCTTCCTCTGTTCTCGGCTCTAGTTGTGAGGCTGAGATCTACGCCACAGCCATGGCTGCACAGGAGTTACGCTGGCTCACCTACCTGCTGACTGACTTGGGAGAGCGGCCTAGTTCTCCTCCAGTTCTGTACGGTGACAACAAGGCGGCTCTTGCCTTGTGTCAGGAGCACAGACTGGAGCACAGGACGAAGCACATTGCTCTTCGCTACTTTCTTGCTCGAGAGCTTCAGCAGCGCGGTCAGCTTCGGCTTGTGTACGTGGACTCGAAGGCCAACACTGCTGATATCTTCACCAAGGCGCTCCCGCCTAGTGATCATCAGCGGCACTGTACTTCTTTAGGCCTTGTGTCCACATTTCCTCACTTGCTCACTGCTTGACATTCTTTGTACTGTACTTTATATATATCTTGTTGCTTGCTTGCTAGGTTTTGATCACTGTGTTGCTTGTCTTGTACTATATCTAGCACTGCATGTGAACTGGCCTTGTGGCCTTTACTTGTGCTCGGAGTGTGGTGACGTTGTGATCCACCCTGGGCTTTGTTTTGCTTTGCTGGACTGGTCTTGTGACCCTTTGTTCTCCCCCACTTTGCCTATGGGGGTGTGTTAAACTGTATTATGCTTGTAGGCTGTAGTGGGGTAGCCAATATGGGGTACAACCCCAACTAGGGTTTCATATTTGTACCCAAACTTCTGTTAGTTCATTCATTCTTGCCTAGTGATTCTGACAAAATGCTACAATGCAACATATCAGTATATCATACAAATGCGTGATAGTTAACGACCCAAAAACTAGGCTACCGCATCCCCTGCCTAGCATGGGGGGGAAGTCAATAGCAAAGTCTTTGAATAATCAACTAGCACATGAAACAATACAATCTGTTAACTCTAAAAAAGAGGTTCACTCTATCAAATCCAGTTCGAAGTGGCAAACACACGAGTCACTGAGTGCGCCAATGAACCAATGAGAAATGATAGAAATGAACCCCTTTTTTAAAATTGATAGACATGCATTGATATTGCAATGATAAATGAAAAAAATGCACACACAAGCAAACGCATTCACACATTCACAGAAGCACGAACACCGGCAAAACCAGCAAAAAACACGCGATAATAAATAACATGCAAATCAACATTAAAAGGACAATATGATAAATCCTATCAGTGACAAATGTGCATTTTCCAGATTGAACTCGCATTTTTTACCAGCAAGGCTCCTGCAAAACGGGTTCAGGAACGATACAGTAAACGAAAGAAGAGAATATAACGAAATACGGAGAGCGAGAGCGAGAGAGAGAAGAGGAGAGAGAGAGAGGACGAGAGAGAGAGGACGAACGCGAGAGAACGAACGAAAGAGAACGAACGAGAGAGAGAATGAACCTGAGAGAGAGAACGAGAGGGAGAGAACTAGAGAGAGAGAACGAGAGAGAGAGAACGAGAGAGAGAGAGAGAGAGAGAGAGAGAGAGAGAGAAAGAGAGAACGAAAGAGAGAGAGAACGAACGAGAGAGAGTACGAACGAGAGAGAGAGAGAGAGAACAAGAGAGAGAGAAAGAGAGAAAGGGAACGAGAGAGAGGGAACGAGAGAGGGAGAACGAGAGTGAGAGAACGAGAGAGAGAGAACGAGAGAGAGAGAGGGAGAACGAGAGAAAGAGAACGAGAGACAGGGAACGAGTGAGAAGAGAGAGAGAACGAGAGAGAGGGAACGAGAGAGAGAACGATAGAGAGAGAACGAGAGAGAGAGAGAGAGAGAGAGAGAGAACGAGAGAGAGAGAGATGAGATAGAAAGAGAGAGAGAGAGAGAGAGAGAGAGAGAGAGAGAGAGAGAGGAGAGAAGAGAGATAGAGAGAGAGATAGAGATAGAGATCGAGAATTCATAACTATGGTTCCAAAAGAGCCTATATAGTATTCAAATATGACGGTTAGGAGGATGTGACGGTTCTAAACCGAAAAAAAAAAACAAAAGGTGGAAAAAAAATGTGCAAATACGAGAAAGGAATGATGCAGTAAACGAACGGAAGTCGTGATGAAGAACATAAGAACCAGATGCAGGATTATGTACAAAGAATAGCTTAAGTATTTACAAAGCGCCAAAGAATTGAGAAAATGAAATGTGAGCATGGAATGAAACTAGAACGAAATGGATAAAGGAATTATGCGGCAATTTGAGAAGTTGTAAAAGTGAGACGAGAAACTGGCATTGCAGGCTCTAAAGAAAGAACGACCTGGGTTGTCGTCGAAATGGATTAAGTCCGGCAGTAAAACGGCTAGTTGCTAAGTCTAAACGGCTGAAACAGATGATAATGGTTAAGACAGATGTATCTACTATCATCTTGAGTTTAGAAGGCTCACCTAGGTAGTAGTAGCTCACAACAGGAGCCGGGGGAGTCATTGGAGTAGCCTGGAGAAGTTGAACCAGAGCGCAACCAAGCAGAAAAGGATTTTACGAAACCCTAGGTAGGTATGTTTTTCGTCGACAAAAAATAACATAATTAAATTGTTTTTTCCTAACTGCGTGTCGAATGTAACGTAGTGGTGTAAGTGTCAGTGTTGAATCGAAAGGTTAGTAGATTGATCCTTGATGCGATCGAACTTTTGAAACCTGACAACAAAAGTTTGCAGATTTCAGCCTGAGTTACGTACTGGGTATAAGTAGTTAGGTAGTCATGTAAAACGAGATCCATTGTAATAGAAGTTGTATAACATATGTTTGTCAGAAAGAAGTGACTGGAATGATTGAACTATGAGTGAAAGCAGTACAAGTACCAAACCCTAGAATTGTGTACCCCCTATAGGCTAACCCACTGTAGCCTAAACAAACACAACATATATAATGTTTGACACACCCCCATAGGCAAAGTGGGAGAGAACAAGGGGTCACAAGACCAGTCAAAGCAAAGCAAAACAAGCTCAGGGTGGATCTCAAGGATACCACACAAATTCCGAGCACAAGCAAGCGGTCACAAGACCAGTTCACATGCAGGTTGATAATATAACAAGAGATACAGTGATCACAACCTAGCAAGTGTAAACATGCAGGCATATATATAAAGATCACAGTACAAGCAGGGTCAAGAAGTAAGTAAGTGAGGTCCAGCAGGCACAAGGCCTAGAAGAGTACAGAAACGCTGATGGTCACAAGGCTGAAGCGCCTTGGTGAACACATCAGCAAGGTTGGCCTCAGTGGCCACGTAACGCAGACGAAGCTGACCACGCTGCTGCAGCTCTCGAGCAAGGAAGTACCGAAGGGCGATGTGCTTCGTTCTGTGCTCCAGTCTGTGCTCCTCACACAAGGCAATGGCAGCCTGGTTGTCGACGTACAGCACTGGAGGAGAACGAGGCCGCTCTCCCAAGTCGGTCAGCAGGTAGGTCAGCCAGCGAAGCTCCTGGGCAGCCATGGCTGTGGCGTAGATCTCAGCCTCACAACTGGAGCTGAGAACAGAAGAAGAGCGTGTAGAACGCCAAGAAACTGAGCCGGAGCCAAGGCTGAAGGTGTAACCCTGAGACGACCGCTGAGTAGCCTGGTCGTCCGCCCAAGAAGCGTCTGAGTGTCCAGTAAGTACAACTCGGTCTCGCCCTCCAAGCACTAGCCCCATGCCCGACGTACTGCACAAGTAGCGCAACACCCTCTTAGCGGCATCCATGTGCTCCTTCCTGTGACGGCCAGGAGCAACAAAGCGTGCAAGGATGCTAAGAGGGTATGCAAGGTCAGGTCGAGTGCAGGTCATCAGGTACATGAGGCAGCCCACAAGCTCTGGATACGGGCCACTCGGCTCTACGGACTCATCCGAAGGCAGAGCTGAGAGCGAGTGACCGGTAGGCAGAGGAGTGGACTGAGGCGAGGAGTACGTGAAGCGGAAGCGCTGAAGGATCTGCTGCACCATGTGTGACTGAGTCAGGGTGATGGTGCGCCGTGCTCTGTCCCGGGTGATCCGTGTCAAACATTATATGTTTGTATTGCTCTAGCCTGTAGTGGGTGATACCTTAGGGGGTACACCTAGTTAGGGTTTCACATTTGTACTCCTGTTTCTCTTAGTCACACTCATTCCAGTCTCGTAATCTTGACATGGTTTCAGAGCAGGTCCTTCCCTAGGACCGTTCTTAAGGGCCCACCTACCTACCTACCTACCTACATACCTATCAAGCGCCCCTAGTGCGCCTCCTATTGCGCCCCTAGTGCGCCTCCTATTGCGCCCCTAGTGCGCCATCTTTTTTTTACCGCGCGCGATCTGCTAGCCGCCCGCGCGCGGCCTATTTCGTGCGCGCGACCAGCCAGCAGCCCGCGCGCGGCCATTTTTCGCGCGCGCCTAGCTAGCCGCCAGCGCGCGCGGTTCTTTTTTCTTCGCGCGCGGCCCGTCGCGCTGCCCGCGCGCCTTGTGTGCTGCGCTCGACCCCCCGCGCCTTCGTCGCCGCGGTCGGGCCTGCAGCAACAGCCGCGGCAGAGACTGCAGTCGCGGCCGTCGCAACTGCTGCAGCAGCCGCCGCCGCCTCTCCTGCCGCGGCCGCCGCTGCATCTACAGCAGCTGCAGCCGCCGCATCTACTGCAGCAGCCGCCGCTGCAGCTACAGCAGCAGCAGCCGCCGCATCTTCTGCAGCAGCCGCCGCTGCATCTACAGCAGCAGCAGCCGCCGCATCTTCTGCAGCAGCCGCCGCTGCATCTACAGCAGCAGCAGCCGCCGCATCTTCTGCAGCAGCCGCCGCTGCATCTACAGCAGCAGCAGCTGCCGCATCATCTACAGCAGCGGCCGCCGCCGCATCTACGGCAGCAGCAGCCGCCGCAATCTACAGCAGCGGCCGCCGCAGCTACAGCAGCATCAGCCGCCGCTGCCTCTGCAGCAGCAGCCGCCGCCGACCCAGCAGCAGCAGCCGCCGCCGATCCTGCAGCAGCCGCAACCGCCGAGTCTACTCCATCGGCCGCCGCCGGCCCTGCAGTCCCTACTCTAGCCGAACCTGCAGCAACTGCCGCCGCTGTCGCGACTGCCCCGGCCCTGCCTTGCCCTGCTGCTACTGTCACTGCCACGTTTATTACTTACTTTTCCTCCTCCTGCTACCATGGCTACTGCTCCTGTTCTAGCCTTCGACGCTGAGGGCCGCCCAGTGAAATTTGACACCTGGCTCGATGATCTGCACCTTTTCCTACAGCTCACTGCCAAGGAAGACATTTCACTGTACGACCACGCCCTAGGCCATGCTACTGCCCCTGACTCCTCTGCTGCTAGCACACTGCGCTCCCAGTGGCAGACCCGCGACGCACACGCTCGCTTTGCTATCCGCAACTCCCTGCCGCTAGATGAGCGCGAGCACTTCGGCCAGTGCAAGACTGCTAAGGAACTGTACACAGCCGTAGTTGCTCGCTACTCCTCGCCTGCGTCTGCCACCCTAGGCCGCCTCTCCCTGCCCTACCTGTTCCCCGACCTGGCCTCCTTTCACACTGTCGCTGATCTCATCACCCACCTCAAGACTAGTGAGGCCCGTTTTCGCGCTGCTATGCCTGCCGAGTTCCTTGCTAGCAACCCCCCCCCGCTCTGGCTCACCCTCTACCACATTGTCACCCGCCTCCCTGACTCTCTGCGCACAGTCAGGGACTCCTTTCTAGCTCGCTCCCCTACTGAGCTCACCATTGCCCTCCTCGAGAAGGACCTACTTGCAGCTGAGGCGAGCATCGTCGCCGTAGGTGCCTCTCGTGGCGAGCCCCGCACCCCCTTCTTCGAGGGGTGTTCCCCTTCCCCCCTTCTCCCCTCTGTCGCCACTGCTGCTGCTGTCGACCTCCTTGGTGCTGAGAAGGTCGGGGCTGCGTCTGCTTCGAGCGGGCGCCGCAAGAGCAGGGGGGGCAAGGGTGGGGGTGGAGGCGGGGGAGGCGGGGGTGGAGACAGTGGAGGTGGCGGTGGGTCTGGAGAGGCTAGTGGCGGCAGTGGGGGTGGTGACAGCGGCGGCGGGGGTGGTGGCAGAGGCGGAGGTGGCAGCGGCGGCGGTGGCGGTCGTGGCCGTGGCAGGGGTGGAGGTGGCCGAGGCGGTGGCGGTGGCGGTGGCGGTGGTGGCCGTGGAGACGCTGGAGGTGGCCAGAGTCAGCAGCACGCCCCGACCCTCCAGGCCGCCCGTGAGTGGTACGCGCAGCGTGGGTACACTTGCACGTACGTCATCCGCACTGGTGACCGCACTGGCCAGCCATGTGGGAGGCCGCACCCCACGCAGCGCTGCTTCCAGCGCCTGACTGACGCGTGGCGCATCCAGTTTCCTGGGTCTACTGAGCTCCCCCGCTGGCCTGAGCTGGAAAAGAAGGGTGTTGATATCTGGGCTTTAGACTTTGATGCTATTCTCACTGCTATGTATGCGATGTCTATTAGTGGAGAGGGTGCCCAGTACTTGCGTGTTCCGCCCGACCCGGGCATTCAGGCCAGCCCAGCTGCTGCTCTAGGTGCTAGTGTGTCTGCTCCCACAGGTCCTGCTGCAGCAGCTGCCCTAGGTGCTAGTGCGTCTGTGCCCCCTGGTACTGAGTCGACTGCAGCACTGCACACCTTCACACTGGACTCAGGTGCTTCTCGCTCTTTCTTTCGTGACCGCACTATCCTTGAGCCACTAGCTCGGCCGGTTGCTGTCTCTCTTGCTGACCCCTCTGGGGGTCCGGTCATTGCGACCTCCTCCACTACACTTCCGTGTCCAGCGGTTCCGTCCGGCACGCTCTCAGGTCTCTACCTCCCCTCGTTCTCTACGAACTTGGTGGCAGGTTGTGCGCTGCAGGACGGGGGTGTTCACCAGTTCACCCCTGCCTACGAGCGTGTGACACACTGCACGTGTGCTCGGACGGGCCGCCACCTGGCTACTTTCACTCGAGAGCCGGGGTCGGACCTGTACACACTGACCACTGAGTCCCCTCAGGTAGCTGCGTCTGCGTCTGCGTCAGGTCAGCTGTCCGCCCCCTGCTCGTGTCGCTCTCTGGCGCATGAGACTGTCCTCTGGCACCACCGCCTTGGTCACCCGTCTGTGCAGCGCCTTCGGGCCATGCACAAACGGGACCTTGTTGCTGGTCTTCCCAGGGTGCTCCCTCCCCTTCCCGACTCCCCTGCTCCTGACTGCATTCCCTGTGTCGAGGGGCGGCAGCGCGCCGCTCCTCACTCCTCCTCCTTTCCCCCGACGACTGCTCCCTTGCAGACGCTCCACATGGACGTGTGGGGCCCAGCCCGCGTCCGTGGTCAGGGTCAGGAGAGGTACTTCCTAATAGTTGTTGACGACTACTCGCGCTACACCACGGTCTTCCCCTTGCGCGCCAAGGGTGACGTCCCTGGTGTTTTGATCCCCTGGATCAGCCGAGCCCGTCTCCAGCTAGGCAAGCGCTTTCACTCGGACTTTCCTGTCCTGCGCTTGCACTCTGACAGAGGTGGTGAGTTCGCCTCCGACCTCTTGGCAGCCTACTGTGCTGAGCACGGCATTGAGCAGTCGTTCACGCTTCCGGCCTCTCCGCAGCAGAATGGGGTCGCTGAGCGCCGCATTGGCCTAGTCATGGAGGTCGCTCGTACCTCCCTGACCCATGCGGCTGCTCCCCACTTTCTGTGGCCGTTTGCGGTCCGATACGCTGCGCATCAGCTCAACCTCTGGCCCCGTGTCTCCTTGCCGGAGACTTCCCCGACTCTGCGGTGGACGGGAGAGGTTGGCGATGCGTCGCGTTTCCGGGTCTGGGGATCTCGAGCTTTTGTCCGCGACACGTCCGCGGACAAGCTCTCGCGTCGCGCCGTTCCCTGTGTCTTTCTTGGCTTTGTGCCTGACGCGCCTGGATGGCAGTTTTACCACGTCACCTCGCGCCGGGTTCTGGCCTCTCAGGACGTCACTTTTGACGAGTCCGTCCCCTTCTACCGCCTCTTCCCCTACCGCACTGCCCCGCTCCCCCCCCCGCCTCTCTTCCTCGCTCCAGGTGCTGAGGTACCAGACCCCCTCCCCCCTCAGGGTGCCGCTCCCTCAGGTGTGTCCCAGGTAGACCCGGGTGAGCCTGTCGAGGTAGCTGTTGACTCGCGTCCTGCGTCTGGGGGTGCTGAGCCTGGGGGTGCTGAGTCTGGGGGTGCTGAGTCTGGGGGTGCGGAGCCTGGGGGTGCTGAGCCTGGAGGTGCGGAGCCTGGGGGTGCTGAGCCTGGAGGTGCGGAGCCTGGAGGTGCGGAGCCTGGAGGTGCTGAGTCTGGGGGTGCTGAGTCTGGGGGTGCTGAGTCTTCGGGTGCTGAGCCTGAGCGTACTACACCTGGAGGAGCCCTCTCCTCCCAGCAGCTGCAGGAGAGGTACCTCGAGTACTGCCGCCTCCAGAGAGGTGCTGCTGGAGCTCGTCCCAGTACTTCCCCTCCTACCCAGGAGCTCCCCCCCATTCAGGTGATCCGAGAGTGGTACACACGGCGCTGCAGTCTTCGGAGTGGTGCTCCTGGTGCTGAGGACCCGGACGTTGGGGCTGCTGCTGGTGCTGAGGACCCGGGCGTTGGAGCTGCTGCTGGTGCTGAGGACCCGACCGGCGGCGCTACTGCTGGTGCTGAGGACCTGACCGGTGGCTCTGCTGCTGGTACTGAGGACCCGGGCGTTGGAGCTGCTGCTGGTGCTGAGGACCCGGGCGTTGGAGCTGCTGCTGGTGCTGAGGACTCGGGCGTTGGAGCTACTGCTGGTGCTGAGGACCCGACCGGTGGCGCTGCTGCTGGTGCTGAGGACCCGGGTGTTGGAGCTGCTGCTGGTGCTGAGGACTCGGGCGTTGGGGCTGCCGCTGGTGTCCCTGCTGGTTCTGGAGACGCTGCGCGGCCGCGACCGTACTTCGTCCCGCTCCTTCAGCAGGTTCTTGGTCAGGCTCCTCCTCCTAGTCCTCCTCCCTCCGTCGAGTGTCCTCTGCCTGTCCAGCCGCAGTCACAGTTACCGCCTACCTCGCCTCTCCCTGCTCCCTCTCCTTACGCTGGTCCCACAGGAGGTCTTACAGAGCGTCGTGAGCCTGAGTCTCGTCCTGCGTCGCCTGTTCGTACTACTCGCACTGGTCGTCGTGTCCCGCGTGAGCGTCCTCCTCCTGTCCCTGGCACTCACTACATGACTTTGCGTCCCTCCACTGCTCCGCAGCGTGTCCCGCTGCCGTCTCCTCCTGCGTCCTCTCTGCCTACTCTTCCTGACCCGGAGTCTGACTCCCGTCGTGCGGCCAGTCCCACTGTTACGCGTCTCCTCGCTACAGTTGTCACTGACCCGACCTTTGAGTCCTCTGCTGCGTCTGCTCTGGTCGCTGAGTTGGTTGACTTTGCTGCTCGCTGTCGCTTAGACTACGCTGCCAGCCTTGTCGCTGAGTCTGAGTCTGAGTCTGCCTGTCCTCCGTCCGTCGGGGGTGAGTGTGCTCTTGGCACGGACGTCCTTGAGGACAGACAGGAGGAGTTCCAGTGCTTTGCTGCTGCTTTGCCCCATCTCGTGTCCATGCTTGTTGCCCCTGAGGGAGACCCGGATGCACCAGACATCCCGACCCCGCGCTCTTACGCTGAGGCGATGGCGGGTCCCTACTCCTCTCAGTGGCAGACAGCCATGGACGCAGAGATGGCTTCCTGGAAGTCCACACGCACCTACGTCGACGAGGTTCCCCCTCCTGGGGCGAACATCGTCAGTGGCATGTGGATTTTCAGGGTGAAGCGGCCGCCGGGTTCTCCTCCTGTCTTCAAGGCACGCTACGTGGCTCGAGGCTTCAGTCAGCGAGAGGGAGTCGACTTCTTCCAGACCTTCTCCCCCACCCCGAAGATGACCACTCTTCGGGTGCTGCTGCACATAGCCGCTCACCGCGACTACGAGCTTCACTCACTTGACTTCAGCACTGCTTTCTGTCAGAATAACTGAGCAGGAATGAATGAACTAGAACAGAGTTTGGTACAAGTAGGAAACCCTAACTTTGTGTACCCCCTAAGGTGTAACCCACTACAGCCTAGACAATATAAACATGCAATGTTTGACACACCCCCATAGGCGCAGTGGGAGACAACCACAGGGTCACAAGACCAGTCAAAGCAAAGCAAAGCAAGCTCAGGGTGGATCTCAAGGATTCCACACAAATTCCGAGCACAAGCAAGCGGTCACAAGACCAGTTCACATGCAGGTTTATAACAAAGCAAGAGATACAGTGATCACAACCTAGCAAAAGTAAACAAGTAGGGATATATATATAGTGATCACAGTACAAGCAAGGTCAAGAGGTAAGCAAGTGAGGCCCAGTAGGTACAAGGCCTAACAGAGTGCAAAAGCGCTGATGGTCACAAGGCTGAAGCGCCTTGGTGAACACATCAGCAGTGTTGGCCTCCGTGGCCACGTAACGCAGACAAAGCTGACCACGCTGCTGCAGCTCTCGAGCAAGGAAGTACCGCAGAGCGATGTGCTTCGTTCTGTGCTCCAGTCTGTGCTCCTCACACAAGGCAATGGCAGCCTTGTTGTCGACGTACAGCACTGGAGGAGAACGAGGCCGCTCTCCGAGGTCGGTCAACAGGTAGGTCAGCCAGCGTAGCTCCTGAGCAGCCATGGCTGTGGCGTAGATCTCAGCCTCACAACTGGAGCTGAGAACAGAAGAAGAGCGAGTAGAACGCCAAGAAACTGAGCCAGAGCCAAGGCTGAAGGTGTAACCCTGGGACGACCGCTGAGTAGCCTGGTCGTCTGCCCAAGAAGCGTCTGAGTGCCCTGTGAGAACAACCCGGTCTCGCCCTCCAAGCACAAGCCCCATGCCCGACGTACTGCACAAGTAGCGCAACACCCTCTTAGCAGCATCCATGTGCTCCTTCCGGTGACGGCCAGGAGCGACATAGCGTGCAAGGATGCTAAGAGGGTATGCAAGGTCAGGTCGAGTGCAGGTCATCAGGTACATGAGGCAGCCCACAAGCTCTGCCGTCGAGTGCAGGTCATCAGGTCGACTGTCCGTAGTGGCACACGAGCGGCAGTAGTAGGTAGCGTGGCAGCAGGAGCTGCAACGGCGCACTGGTGGCAGCTGCAGTGGCAGCAGTGTGCGCGGTAGGTAGAAAATAAACAACAGTGAGAGCGAGTGCCTCGCGGGCGGCGGCTGCAGAAGCGCACGGGCGGCAGCGGCGCACGGGCAGCGGCAGCGCACGGGCAGCGGCAGCGTAGGGGCAGCGACGGCGCACGGGCAGCGGCGGCGCACAGGCAGCGGCGGCGCTCGGGAGGCAGCGGTGCGCAAGCAGCAGCGGAAGCAGCGGCGTACGAGCGGCTGCGGGCAGCGGGGCGTGCGCGAGCAGGCGACGGGCGGCTGCGGGGCGTGCGCGAGCAGGCTACGAGCGGCTGCGGGGCGTGCGCGAGCAGGCGACGGGCCGCGCGCGAGGGAAATAAGGCGCGCGCGGGCAGCAGGCGGGGCGCACGTATGAAAAACTACCGCGCGCGAGCGGCTAAGGGGCGGCGCGACGGGGCCTTAAGGGGCGGGTCGCGGGTCGCGGGATGTAGGGGCCGTTAAAAAAAAAATTCGAGACGCCCTAGGTAGGTAGGTAGGTAGGTAGGTAGGGAACGGTGGGCCCTTAAAAAAAAAACGGTCCTAGCGAAGGACCTGCTCTGAAACCATGTCAACGAGAACGGACTGGAATGATGGAACTAGCAAGGATTGTGAGTACAAATATGAAACCCTAATGTTGTGACCCCCCTATAGGCTAACCCACTACAGCCTACACAAATACAACATGTATAATGTTTGACATGTCGTGCCACTCACGCGGTGCCTGGCGGAGACCGTAGACCGGCCGCTGAAGTCTCCACTGGGTACCAGGAGGAACCGACCCAGTGAAGCCAGGAGGGCGGCGCAGCCAGATCTCCTCGTGCAGGCTGCCCTGCAAGAAAGCAGTGCTGAAGTCAAGTGAGTGAAGCTCGTAGTCGCGCTGAGCGGCTATGTGCAGCAGCACCCGAAGAGTGGTCATCTTCGGGGTGGGGGAGAAGGTCTGAAAGAAGTCAACTCCCTCTCGCTGACTGAAGCCTCGAGCCACGTAGCGCGCCTTGAAGACAGGAGGAGAACCCGGCGGCCGCTTCACCCTGAAAATCCACATGCCACTGACGATGTTCGCCCCAGGTGGGGGAACCTCGTCGACGTAGGTGCGTGTGGACTTCCAGGAAGCCATCTCTGCGTCCATGGCTGTCTGCCACTGAGAGGAGTAGGGACCCGCCATCGCCTCAGCGTAAGTGCGCGGGGTCGGGATGTGTGGTGCATCCGGGTCTCCCTCAGGGGCAACTAGCATGGACACGAGGTGGGGTAAAGCAGCAGCAAAGCACTGGAACTCCTCCTGTCTGTCCTCAAGGACGTCCGTGCCAAGAGCACACTCACCCCCGACGGACGGAGGACAGACAGACTCAGACTCAGACTCAGCAACGAGGCTAGTGGCGTAGTCTAGACGACAGGCAGCAGCAAAGTCAACTAACTCAGCGACCAGAGAAGACGCAGCGGTGGACTCAAAGGTAGGGTCAGTGACAACAGTAGCGAGGAGACGGGTGACAGTGGGACTGGTAGCACGACGGGAGTCAGACTCCGGATCAGGAAGAGTAGGCAGAGAGGACGCAGGAGGAGACGGCAGCGGAACACGCTGAGGAGCAGTGGAGGGACGCAGAGTCATGTAGTGAGTGCCAGGGACAGGAGGAGGACGCTCACGTGGGACACGACGACCAGTGCGAGCAGGACGAACAGGCGACGCAGGACGAGACTCAGGCTCACGACGCTCGGTAAGACCTCCTGTGGGACCAGTGTAAGGAGAGGGACCAGGGAGAAGCGAGGCAGGCGGGAACTGTGACTGCGACTGGACAGGCGGAGGACACTCGACGGAGGGAGGAGGACAAGGAGGAGGAGCCTGACCAAGAACCTGCTGAAGAAGCGGGACGAAGTACGGTCGCGGTCGCGGCCGCGCAGCGTCTCTAGAACCAGCAGAGACACCAGCAGCAGGGTCCTCAGCACCAGCAGCAGCTCCAACGTCCGGGTCCTCAGCACCAGCAGCAGCTCCACTGTCCGGGTCCCCAGCTCCAGTAGTAACTCCAACGCCCGGGTCCGCAGCAGCGCCACCGCTCGGGTCCGCAGCACCAGCAGGAACTCCACCAGCCGGGTCCTCAGCTCCAGCAGCAGCTCCACCGCTCGGGTCCCCAGCTCCAGCAGCAGCTCCACCGTCCGGGTCCTCAGCTCCAGCAGTAGCTCCAACGCCCGGGTCCTCAGCACCAGCAGCAGCGCCACCCCCAGGGTCCGCAGCACCAGGAGCACCACTCCGAAGACTGCAGCGCCGCGTGTACCACTCTCGGATCTGCTGAATGGGGGGGAGCTCCTGGGCAGGAGGGGAAGTACCGGAACGAGCTCCAGCAGCACCTCTCCGGAGGCGGCAGTACTGTAGGTACTGGAGGGCTCCTCCAGGTGTAGCACGCTCAGGCTCAGGACCTCTAGCAGGACACAGCACCCCCAGACGCAGCACCCCCAGGCTCAGCACCTCCAGACTCCGCACCTCCAGGCTCAGCACCCCCAGACGCAGCACCTCCAGGCTCAGCACCCCCAGACTCCGCACCCCCAGGCTCAGCACCTCCAGGCTCCGCACCCCCAGGCTCCGCACCCCCAGGCTCCGCACCCTCAGACTCCTCACGGTCAGGCTCAGCACCCCCAGCAGGACGAGAGTCAACAGCTACCTCAGCAGGCTCAACCGGGTCTACCTGGGACACACCTGAGGGAGCGGCACCCTGAGGGGGGAGGGGGTCTGGGACCTCAGCACCTGGAGCGAGGAAGAGAGGCGGGGGGGGGGAGCGGGGCAGTGCGGTAGGGGAAGAGGCGGTAGTAGGGGACGGACTCGTCAAAAGTGACGTCCTGAGAGGCAAGGACCCGACGCGAGGTGGCGTGGTAGAACTGCCAACCAGGCGCGTCCGGGACAAAGCCAAGGAAAACACAGGGGACAGCTCGACGGGAGAGCTTGTCCGCGGACGTGTCGCGAACAAAAGCTCGGGATCCCCAGACCCGAAAACGCGACGCATCGCCAGCCTCTCCCGTCCAACGCAGTGTCGGAGAAGTCTCCGGTAAGGAGACACGGGGCCAGAGGTTGAGCTGATGCGCAGCGTATCGGACTGCAAACGGCCACAGAAAGTGGGGGGCAGCCGCATGAACCAAGGAGGTACGAGCGACCTCCATGACCAAGCCAATGCGGCGCTCAGCAACCCCATTCTGCTGTGGAGAGGCCGGAAGCGTGAACGACTGCTCAATGCCCTCCTGCTGACAGAAGGCCTCCAAGAGGCCAGAGGAAAACTCCCCACCTCTGTCAGAGTGCAGACGCAGGACAGGGAAGTCGGAGCGGAAACGCTCACTGAGCTGGAGACGAGATCTGCGGATCCAAGGGATCAAGACATCAGGGACGTCACCCTTGGCGCGCAAGGGGAAGACCGTGGTGTAGCGCGAGAAGTCATCAACAACAATCAGGAAGTACCTCTCCTGACCCTGACCACGGACGCGGGCTGGGCCCCACACGTCCATGTGGAGCGTCTGCAAAGGAGCAGTCGTCGGGGGGAAGGAGGAGGAGTGAGGAGCGGCGCGCTGCCGCCCCTCGACACAGGGAAGACAGGGAGGAGCAGGCGAGGGTGGCAGGGGAGGGAGAACCCTGGGAAGACCAGCAACAAGGTCCCGTTTGTGCATGGCCCGAAGGCGCTGCACAGACGGGTGACCAAGGCGGTGGTGCCAGAGGACAGTCTCATGCGCCAGAGAGCGACACGAGCAGGGGGCGGACAGCTGACCTGACGCAGACGCCAACGCAGACGCAGCTACCTGAGGGGACTCAGTGGTCAGTGTGTACAGGTCCGACCCCGGCTGCCGAGTGAAGGTAGCCAGGTGACGGCCCGTCCGAGCACACGTGCAGTGGGTCACGCGCTCGTAAGCAGGGGTGAACTGGTGGACACCCCCGTCCTGGAGCGCACTACCTGCCACCAAGTTCGTAGAGAACGAGGGGAGGTAGAGACCTGACAGCGTGCCTGACGGGACCGCAGGACAAGGAAGGACAGTGGAGGAGGTCGCAACGACCGGACCCCCAGAGGGGTCAGCGAGGGAGACAGCAACTGGTCGAGCGAGTGGCTCAAGGACAGTGCAGTCACGAAAGAAACAGCGAGAAGCACCTGAGTCCAGTGTGAAGGTGTGCAGTGCTGCAGTCGACTCAGTACCAGCGGGCACGGACGCACTAGCACCTAGAGCAGCAGCCTCACCATCACCTGAGGTGGCAGACACGCGAGCACCTGCAGTGGCGGTCTCACTAGCACCTAGAGCGGCAGCCTCACTCACACTACACGGCAGCTGCACCGGTCCGCGCCCAGAAGCTCCCGAACGACGCACTCCAGAGTGACTACCACGACCACCACCCCGAGAGCCCAAACTCGCGTACCACTCACGAGCCCGCTGGAGCGTAAGAGGACACTGCTGCTGCACCTGTCCACTACCAGATGCTCCCGAACAACGCACGCCAGAGCGACTACCACTACGGCCACCCCGACAGCCCAAACTGGCGTACCACTCACGGGCCCGCTGGAGCGTAAGAGGACACTGCTGCTGCACCTGTCCACTACCAGATGCTCCCGAACAACGCACTCCAGAGCGACGACCACGACGGCCACCCCGACAGCCCCAACTAGCGTACCACGCACGCGCACGAAGCAGCTGGGGCGAAGGAGGGCACGGCAGCTGCACCTGTCCACTACCAGAAGCTCCCGACCGACCCACTCCAGAGCGACCACCACTACGGCCACCCCGACAGCCCCAACTAGCGTACCACTCACGCGCACGAAGCTGCTGGGGCGTGAGGGACTCACGCGCACGGCCCTGGAGCTGCATCTGGCCACGCCAGGAGCAGCAGTAGTAGCAGTAGCGGCAGCAACAGTAGTAACAGCAGGGGCGGGGTCGACGCGGCAGCTGCTGCAGGGCGAGGCCGGGCCGCGACGGCAGCTGCTCCAGGTGCCAGGGGCGGCTGCTGCAGTGGCGGCGGCTCCAGGGGCCAGGGGCGGCTGCTGCAGGTGCGGGCTGCTCCAGGGGGGGCTGCTGCAGTGGCGGGCGGCTCCAGGGGCTGCTACTGCAGTGGCGGGCGGCTCCAGGGGCTGCTGCTGCAGTGGCGGCACGGGGCCGCGGGGGGCCTCTAAGCGGGGCTCGACGGGGCCGCGGGGCCGCTAAGCGGGGCGCAACGGGGTCGCGGGGCCGTGAGGTGGGGCGCGACGGGGCCGCGGGGCCTCTAGGCGGGGCTCGACGGGGCCGCGGGGCCGCTAAACGGGGTGCGCGCGGGGTCGACGGGGCCGTAAGCGGGGCGCGTGCGGGACCGACGGGGCCGTAAACGGGGTGCACGCGGAGTCGACGGGGCCAGACGGGGCCTCTAAGTGGGGCGCGCGCGGGTCGACGGGGCCAGCGGGGCCTCTAAGGGGGGACGCGCGCGGGTCGACGGGGCCAAACGGGCCGGAATCGGGGCGCGCGCGGGTGCGACGGGGCCACTAAGGGGCAGCGCGCGAGTCGCTAAGGGGCGGCGCGCGGGGTCGACGGGGCCTTAAGGGGCCGTACACGAGGGCGCACGAGGGCGCTGAGGGGGAGGCGCTAACGCAGCACTCCGACAGTAGATAGGTAGGTAGGTATTCAGTGGTGGGCCCTAAGAACGGTCCTAGCGAAGGACCTGCTCTGAAACCATGTCAGAAAGAAGAGACTGGAATGATTGAACTATGAGTGAAAGCAGTACAAGTACCAAACCCTAGAATTGTGTACCCCCTATAGGCTAACCCACTGTAGCCTAAACAAACACAACATATATAATGTTTGACAATGTTGATGATGCGAATTGCTTCGCAGCCCTAGGACGACATCGTCGCCTCTTGTTTTTTTTTTTCACACCTTCCGTAGGCGAGTTTCGAACTGAACAAAAAATGTTTTGAAACCGTATTCAATGTTGATTGGCGTCAGAAAAGCGCCGCATTAATGCAAAAGCTTGTCGCAGAATTGCGATGTGCGTTTTCTGAACATTCTCACTTAACAACAGCAGGCAGCCAGGCTAACTGAATACTTGACATTCAAGCACCAATGGCTGAGGATAAAGGCAATATAGAAATACGCGCGGGTGACAAGGGCTGTGAGAGTCACGAAACCAGCATACATGGGACCTAAGTTTCGGAAAAAAAGTCTGTGCCTAACCAAGCTACTAATTACTCAGAGCAGAAATGATCTAGCGGAACGATAGTTGTTCACCCAAGCCCACTTTGAACCTCCACCTGGGCCCTAATCGCTTAGACGTGTTGAAACAATCGCCTTGCGATTGTCGTGCACAGAACTGAAATTTGTTCGAGTGTAATTGAGCGAGTGAGCGAGAATTGCACTATTGAAGCAAAACAGTACATCGAGTGAAGGCATGAGCGAGAACTATATAGCGAAAGGCCACAGTGGTAACGGTAATGAACTGTGGGAGGTGCGCGGTGGGCTTGTGACTGAGGTTGGGACTGAGGTCGGGAAATGTCGAAGCGGAGGCCCGGAGCGTGGGTTGCCAGCCGAGTCGTGAGGTTGGGTCGCGATGGGTACAGTGGCAGGAATGTGGTCGAGGCGAATGACGCGAGTGGTAATGGTGCACAGTGTGGTGGGAACAGTGTTGTATGCGCTAAGTAGGGATGTGGCATAAGGAAAAGGAAATTTCCTTACACTACCCACCCCCCCCTAAGGAGGCCCTTCCTACGAGAGTGCGTGTACATCCCGGAAATTTCGGCTACGCAGATAGTCGGTAAGGATGGGGTGGTTTTCAATTCTATCTACGGGCACCCAGTTGTCTTTAGTCGGTCTCGGTCCTTCCAGCGGATCAGAAATTCGATCCTGCGGGCCCCCCGTGGGTCACGTACTCCGCGGCTCAGTATTTTTTTGGGCGTGATGATTGGCTCTATTGGCGGTCGGGTCATGCTGGCTGGGCGGTTTCGAGGCAGTTGGCTGGTGGATGGGACGCATGGGCGAAACAGGCTAACGTAGAATGACGGGCTGACGTACCAGTGAGCAGGGAGGAGGAGGTGGGCGGTGATGGGAGTGATCATTTGGCTGATGCGAAATGGCCCGCAATATCGGGGGCGGAGTTTTGGGGTGACAGGCAGGCAGAGGTTTTAGGTATCAAGTAGAACAAGGTCGTCGGGCTGGTAAGTGACTTGGCGGTGGTGGCGATCGACGTTGCGCTTAGCGATAATGTTTGATTTTTTTTTTTTTTAATTGCGTCTGCTGCTCAGGTTTGTGCTGCTTCTAAAATTTATGCACACTGTTGCGCACGTGGCACCGGGTTGTTGGGATTTGGGGTCATGGGTACTCTGGGGTATTGTCCGTAGCTCATGTAGAATGCGACTGAAGAGTTGTTGTATGCGAATTCGATGAGTGGCAGTTGCTGTTCCCACGTGGTCGGATCGCCGCACGTGGCTCGAAGTAACTGTTCCATGGTCTGGTTTGTCCGTTCTGTCTGTCCGTCAGTTTCGGGGTGGTTCGATGAACTGAACTGTAATCGCGTGTCAAACTGCTGCCACAGGTTCCGCCAGAAGTTGCTGGTGAATTTCGTGTCGCGGTCGCTGATGATCGCCACTGGTATCCCATGTAGTCGAGCTATGGTGGAGATGAACAGCCGAGCTGTTTCTTCGGCCAAGATTGACTTCTTGTAGGCTGCGAAATGTGCCATCTTTGTCAGCCGACCGACGATGACCAGGATCGCGTCATTCCTGCTAGTTCCAGCCGGCAGCCCCTTGACGAATTCCATCGTCACGTGCTGCCAAGCACGCTCTGGGGGTGGTATCGGCTGCAACTGTCCTGCCGGCCGCTTCCGTGATGATTTCATGAGTTGGCAGGTGGGACACGATGCCACGTGTCGTTGCACGTCGATCAGCATCTCGGGCCAGTAATAGTACCGCTGCAGCTACTGCTGTGTCCTTTCTACTCCAAAATGACCTGAGGTAACGCCGTCGTGTGCCTCCTGTAGTAGCAGTTCCCTTAGTAACGTGTAGCCCGGTTCCCAGATGCGATCGGTGCCGGCTTTTAAGTAATAGACTCCCTTGGCTGCTACAAACTACTGCGAGTTGCCTTCGGTAAAGAATGGGTCTGCTTGATAACCGTGGGTAAATTGTACTCTCAGTAGCGGGTTGGTCTGGGCAAGTAGTATGGCGTGTTTTTGGGCAGTCGGTCGGGTCAGTGCGTCAGTGATGTTCGATGCCCCTTTTTCGTAGGTGACCGTGTAATGAAAATTTGACTTGAGGAAGTCGAGCAAACGAACCTGTCGTGGGTTGAGGTGGGGCTGTGCGCGGAGGTACTGTAGTGATTTATGGTCTGTCTGTACTGTCATGTCTGTGCCGGTCAAGTAACAGCGCCAAACCTTGAACACATGTACGATTGCGAGCATTTCGCAGTCATGTATCGGGTAATTTTGTCGGGCGGATGCAGTTTTCGTGACTCGTATGCGATGGGCCGTAGGTCGTTGCCGAAATCCCGTAGCAGTACGGCTCCGATGGTGATGTCGCTTGCGTTTGTAACTACGGTGATGGGGGTAGGCAATGCGCAGTACGGGCAGTGAGCAAAAAACAATTTTCAGGGCAAAGAAGGCAGCATGCTCTTTCTCCCCCCACGTAAACGCTACTCCCTTCTGCAGTAAATCAGTCAGTGGGGCCGTTAAGCGCGCCATGTCGGGGACGAACCGAAGCACGTAATTAACGAACCTTAAAAAACTCTGTAATTCCGTGATGTTGGTCGGGAGACGCCACGCTTTTACATTGTCTAACTTCTTCAGGTCAATTTCGACTCCAGCCTCAGAAACGACGTGCCCTAGAAATTCTAACCGCTCCTGGAAAAACTCACACTTCGAATCCTTGGTCAGTAGGCGGTTTTTGTCTAAAATTTTAAATTCTGCTTCTAAGTCCGCTAAGTGCTGCTGCTTGTCGCGACTGTAGACCAGTATATCATCGAGGTAAAGTATCGCGCATTTATCTAAAAGCGGCCTAAACTGTCAGAATCCCAGCCACTAACCACTGGGATAAAAGGGCTTGTTTATATAGCGGGTGAGTGCGCCCATAACCCCCCAGGCCGACGTGCCTGTAACCCTTCCCTAGGATCATCGGGGATCCCCAGTGGACCTCTGACACCCCCCCGCACTGGGATGCCCGAAGTGCACACACCGGGAATCGAACCCGAGACCTTCGCTCTGATACCATGTCAGAATCCCAGTCACTAACCACTGGGATAAAAGGGCTTGTTTATATAGCGGGTGAGTGCGCCCATAACCCCCCAGGCCGACGTGCCTGTAACCCTTCCCTAGGATCATCGGGGATCCCCAGTGGACCTCTGACACCCCCCCGCACTGGGATGCCCGAAGTGCACACACCGGGAATCGAACCCGAGACCTTCGCTCTGATACCATGTCAGAATCCCAGCCACTAACCACTGGGATAAAAGGGCTTGTTTATATAGCGGGTGAGTGCGCCCATAACCCCCCAGGCCGACGTGCCTGTAACCCTTCCCTAGGATCATCGGGGATCCCCAGTGGACCTCTGACACCCCCCCGCACTGGGATGCCCGAAGTGCACACACCGGGAATCGAACCCGAGACCTTCGCTCTGATACCATGTCAGAATCCCAGTCACTAACCACTGGGATAAAAGGGCTTGTTTATATAGCGGGTGAGTGCGCCCATAACCCCCCAGGCCGACGTGCCTGTAACCCTTCCCTAGGATCATCGGGGATCCCCAGTGGACCTCTGACACCCCCCCGCACTGGGATGCCCGAAGTGCACACACCGGGAATCGAACCCGAGACCTTCGCTCTGATACCATGTCAGAATCCCAGTCACTAACCACTGGGATAAAAGGGCTTGTTTGTGTAGCGGGTGAGTGCGCCCATAACCCCCCAGGCCAACGTGCCTGTAACCCTTCCCTAGGATCGATCGGGGATGATGGCAGCAGCGAGCAGAGCAGCGGTGGCGGGGAGAGCGACGTTCTGCTTCTTCTCCGCGCTCATCACAACGCGGCTCTTGTTGCTGACGAGCATGGGGGTAGCAGCGACCTTGCTCGACACAGCGCTCTTGTTAGCCAAGAGGCTGGTGGGAGCCACCACGGAGGCAGAGCAGACAGCGAAGGCAGCCATGGCTGAGAGTAGGCTTTGGCTGGATGAGCTGACTGCGGAGAGGAATCTGGTGTGGAGGCTGGAGTATGCGGTGACCAGACAACAGACATAGCGGGTGAGAGCGCCCATAACCCCCCAGGCCGACGTGCCTGTAACCCTTCCCTAGGATCATCGGGGATCCCCAGTGGACCTCTGACATAAACGCCTCGTTTATGGTCATCTGAAATGTTGCCGATGCGTTGGTCAGTGCAAAAGGCATCACTGTATACTCGAACGACCCGTATCTAGTTCTGAAAGCTATCTTGGCGCAGTCAGACAGTTCGACCCTAATCTGGTGGTAACCCCCCTTTAAGTCAATTTACAAAAACGTGCGGGCTGTTCGTAGTTGATCTATCAGTTCGTCAGCGTGGGGAATGGGGTATCGCGGTTTGATGTTTACTCTATTCAGTGCGTGATAATCGATACATATGCGGCCGCACAATTTGCCCCTGGGAAATTATCATTTAGAAGATCCTGGTAACTGGAATCTGATGGGTGGCCAAATCGTGCGCAATGGCGATGCGCCCGCAATGGGATTCACTTTCATTTTGGGTGAGCTGATAGGTCGGGCAAACAGGCGCGCACAGAGCGCATTTTACGCAACGTTCAGCTGGCAAAACTGGCTTTGATGGATAGTTCGTAAGAATCCCCAATATACTGTACCCGCTAAAACGCTCAATAAACTTAACAATTTTGGGTAATGCCAAGCTGAATTTGCCAGTAAAAACGCATGCGTACCAGCGCGCTTATTAAATCCACGCCAAACATGGTCTGATCCAGCAGCTTTCTCATCCAACAGTTTTTTTCGGTGTGAACAGTATCGGTGCGGCGAACGGTGACGAGCTCGGTCGGATGAATTTCTTCTCTAACAGGTAGTCTAACTCCTTCCTCAGTTTGTCAGGCTCGGGCTGTGTCAGTCTGAACTGTTGCTGTACGGTTGGTTGTGCCCCCGATTCTAACTCTATTTGGTGGTCGTGTGCTCGATGAGGTGGCAGTCCCTCTGGCAAGTCCTCGGGGAAAATCCCTAGGTATCCTTTCAGTAGTTCCTCTAGTTCGGGCGGTACAGCTGCGAGCAATTTCTGGTAATCGCTCTGCGCCTTTGCTTCTCCTACCACTGCGATGTCTACTGCATACGCGTCAGCTCCAGCAGCGAGAGCCCGTTTCATCGTGATGGCATTGACGTGGACCGTTGAAGACTCGGGCGACTGCCAGCGAGGTAGCTCGACCCAGTTACCACTACTTCGTACAGTGCAGCTACCCGTCGTCCAGTCAATTCGCGGGTTGTAGCGTCGCAGCCAATCACGTCCCATAAAAATGTAGTGCCCATCCAGTGTCGTTGCGGGCATTTCCTGTGTAAACCCGAAGTTCCCCCCGCAGCGAACTTTTACATCCTCCACCTTTTCCCATATGGTCAGTGGCATGCCGTCAACTAAGCGCGTGTCGATATCCGGTAAGCAACGGCTAAGTGTCAGTTGCAGTTTTCGTGCGATTGCAGTATTAACTAAACCGTAACTTGCTCCTTTGTCTATAAAAATCTTCACTACTACCCCCTTATCTTCCCGTGAATCAGCATTGGGCAGTCCGTCGCTGTACCCTCCTTATTCATCCGAGCCCGATCGATAGCGTGAATCGGTACTGCAACTCGGTGAGGGTCAGTGAGGTCAGGCGAGCAGTGGGTCTCGTAGTAGTGGGCCCGTTCTCGAATGACTGCTGTCGTTTTCCTGCCTTTGAGACTCCCTCCCCTGCTCTGCTCCTCAGGGCCTTAGCTCCTCTTGGCATTCACTCTTGCGATGGCCCAGCCTATTGCAAGCAAAGCAGCGCCCTTTGAACGACGCAGCAGCTGCGTTCGCCGCAACGGCATGTGCGGTGGTGTGTTCGGTCGGTCCCCGAGGACGATGTCCGTAGTAGGACCCCGGTCTCGGTCGGCGCGAAATAACGATTTTCTCGGCAAGCGCGAGAATTTCATTGAAGTTAGATAGCCCGCGGAGTATGATCTCGTGCAAAATGTCCGGCTTCAGTCCGCTTACGTAACGGTCCATCCGCTTCGCCTCGTGCATGTAGCCGATTTGCTCGCACAGAGCGAGAAAACTGCTGGTGTAGTCTTGAACCGACCCGAGCTGTCGCCAGGTGCGCAGTTTCTGACGCGCCGAAATAGAAGCCGCGATCGGCTCGAAGCGCGCCCGAAGCCCTGCGCACCACGCATCCCACGTGCTATACTGTCTCGAAGAATGAACTCCAAGTAATGGCAGGCCCCTTTCGCGACGGCGGCTCGTGGGTGCATGGCGACGTTACGATAACTCGCCACCAGTCCATGGCGGGGCCCTGTAGCAGCGAGACCGCGTATCTAATCTTCACTGGGTCTGACGTGACGTAATTTGCGTCGAAGAAGGCGTTCATCGTGAAGACCCACAATTGAACCGTCGGACCTCCACGTTGGCTAGGGTCGAAGTAGGGCGGGCGCTGCGGCTTGAGTGACATTGGCTCACCAATGTCGTCGTTGCCTGAAGACGCCGTAAATCCGACGTGACGACGCGCTTCGCGGGGTGCATTCACGGTCGGAACGGCCCTGGTCCTTGCCATGCCAGGCATTGATTGGGCGACGCCATCACTGGCTGCGCCTGAGCGCTGTCCCACGCTGTCGTGATATGACGGTGTCCCAGACGAGATGACAATCGGCTCATCCGATTGCGCAGGTGCATTTGCAGGTGTCGATGCTGGTGCTGGTGCATTCGTCGTTGATTGCTGCCGGGCGAAGTTGCATTCCGCCATGAGCGCCGCGATTTCGAGGGCCGAATCTTCGAGTTGGCGCATGAGTTTGTCAAGACGTTCCTGCGTCATTGTCGTGAGGTTAGATTCGGCCATGGTGGGGGTGTCGGGCAAGCTCAGCGAGAGCCTCAGTCGTGGCCGTGCGTGCTTACGAGAGAGCACTTCGAGCGGCGGTGCTTAGGCGCTTAGAGATGTATACCCGCTAAAAAAATTGAGATAGTGGGGAAGCGAAGGTGTGGGTGCGGCTCGAGAAGAGATTGTAGGCTCTGAATACCACGTGTTACGAGTGCACTTGAGCGAGCGAGCGAGAATTGCACTATCGAAGCAAAACAGTACATCGAGCGAAGGCATGAGCGAGAACTATACAGCGAAAGGCCACAGTGGTAACGGTAACGAACTGTGGGTGGTGCGCGACGGGCCTGTGAGTGAGGTTGGGACTGAGGTCGGGAAATGTCGAAGCGGAGGCCTGGAGCGCGGGTTACCAACCAAGTCGTGAGGTTGGGTCGCGATAGGTACAGTGGCGGGAATGTGGTCGAGGCGAATGTCGCGAGTGATAACGGTGCACAGTGTGGTGGGAAAAGTGGTGTACGCGCTAAGCAGGGATGTGGCGTAAGGAAAAGAAATTTTCCTTACATTAGCACTCTTTGAAACTGGGCCTCCCTTCACTATTTTGTCTGCTCGCTTGTTTCACGTTGTATACTGTTCATATCTGATAGGTATTGAGCAAAAACGGACTGAAAATGACCCTGCTCATATTGTACACGCCCTGACAGAACCCCTCTCCAAACGCACTTCCTGACCATCCCAGCCTATGCCCTTTTTTACAAGACCCACCTCCAGCCAGGTTGAGACGAGACGCCAAGATCGCGCCTCACTCACTCCTTTTCAAATTCTCGCCATTCGCCACGTGCCTTAGAAAGGCGCATCGATACCGGCGCGAAACACCATGTTTTGATTGCTGTTTCGCGCTCGCGCGCAGCACCGCGTTCACGCCTGTCGCTCCCTTCCCCGCACTTACCGCTTCCCACCGATCCAGCTGCTCCCACTGGCCCCTCTCGCGGTCGTTCCCATCCCGACACCGCATTTCGCGTCGCATCGCAATAATACGTTCTAAGGGTTAACGGCTAGCAGGCGTCATTGACGGTCGGGAGCAATGGTGTCGTACCGGTCGGTACTTCAGACGGTGGAGGCGGCGCTGGGGCCTGACGGCCGGCGGGGCAAGCAGCTGACGGCGGCGCAGCGCGGCGACCTCTTTTACGCGCTCTCGCTCGTCGAAGATGACCTCAGGTATGACGTCACGACGGTAGGCATGACATCAGACGTTAGCTTCATGACGTCACGACGCTAGGTGTGTGACGTGAAAGTGGTGCGTGGCTGTAGACGATCGCCCGCGACGCGTTATGGCGGTAATGGCAGCGCCTACAGAACCGATAGCTTTAGATTCGACCTAGTGTGAGGTGGCGAGAGGGTTGGGTTGGGACTGCGACGACGAGGCGCACGTGCCTGCTGAGATGCAGAATCCACGCCTCCTCTTCCCCCCCACCCACCCCACCTCCCCCTCCCCTCCTTCTCTCCCCCGGCCCCCCCGTCGTGGCGGAGAAGCCGCGGAATGAGCAGCGGCGCTCAGGTGCGCTCCACTCCTCCTCGCCCGCGACCATCTCCCCTCGTCCCCCTTTCCGGTCCGCGCAGGAAGGAACCTTTTGGTGAGCAAGCTCCGCGACGAGCAGCAGGGGGCGCAGGCACACAGCAAGGAGGTGCCGCTGCGTTGTTTGCTGCTTATATCAACCCAACCCAACCCAACCCACCCACCTGGCGCCCTTGTCTCCACGTCCCCCTTTTTAGGAGCCTTCTGGCAAAGAAGTCGCGCGACGAGCAGCAGCGAGCGCTGGTGCGCGGCAAGGAGGTACCACTGCTTGCTGATCATGAACCTAACCCACACCCCTCCCACCCTCCCTTGTCCCAATTTCTCCTCTCCCCTTCCACCCCTTGCAGGAACCTCCTGGCAAAGAAGCCGCGCGACGAGCAGCAGCGAGCGCAGGTGCGCAGCAAGGAGGTGCCGCTGCCTGACGGGCCCCCTGCTGTGCTGGACGCCAAGGACTTGCAGGTGAGGGGTGGTGAGGGGTGGTGAGGGGTGAAACATGAGATGTGCAGGTGAGTGAGGCTACCCCCTGTGACGTGCAGGTGAGGCCACCCGTCCCTCTGTGCGCTCCTTCATCCCCGGTTGGGTTGGGACCTGCAGGTGAGGGATGAGGCGTTCTGGCTTGGAATGGACTGTGATGACGCGGATTTTCGTTGTGCTGCTGCCTCCACTGCTGCCTTCAGTGACTTGCATGTGTTGCCGTCTCCTTCTGATTCACCCGTCCGCCCCTCCCTTCCCCGTCCCCCCTTGCGTGCGTTGCCCCCACAGCTGGTGCTGCAGCTGAGCGACGCGTTTGAGATGAACAAGGTGGACTGTGTGGCACTGGTGCTGCTGCTACCTCCAAATTGCTCCCTTTCCTGCCACTCTCTCCTCCCCTCCTTTCCCCCCCTCCCTCCCCTCCCCCAATCACAGCTCGCGCTGCAGCTCAGCGATGCGTTCGAAATTAACGAGGTGGACTGTGTTGCATTGCTGGTGGCGGCACACCATGAGGTATGCAGTGCGGTGCGGTGCGGTGATGTCTGGGGTGTGAGTGAGTGAGGTATGGCATTGCCGGGGCACGAGGCAGTGCATTGCTGCCGTGCTCTCCAGACACCATCCAGATGCCTCATGTTGTGATTCATTCACAACATGGCCTCCTTAATCGTTCACTTCAGAACCAGGGGACAACCTGGACGACCGGGCCATGGCACGCGGACGGCCAGCTGTGGCACCTAGGGTACTCATGTGATTGCTGTGGTTGCATCAAGTCATCCATGCTCACTGCACTGCACGACGCATTATGCTTTGTCGCATGCACCCATGGCTTCTACCTCCTCCGAGTACCTCATTTCGTTTTCTCCGATCCCACATTCACATCGCCCTCTCTTCTCTTTCCCCAACCACTGCAGTCGTTGCCCTAAAGCATCCACCGCATGAGACACATGCTGTTGGCGTGGCTTGGCAAGCATGGCGTGTGCTGTGGGCCCCGCCCCATTTGACCATGACATACGCGATGCCTATCGCCCTCACTCACCCTCTCATCATGCTCATCACACCTACTCACTCCCGACACTGGGGCATAGCGGGCCCAGTGGACAGTGACGTGACGCGCCTGGCGGCAAGGGCTGTGGTGTACAGAGAGGCTCACTAGGTACCCTGTTTTTCCCTCCCAACTCTCTCCCCTCCCTCTCTCAACTCGATCACTGGCATGCCCGTCACACTCACTCCTCAACAGTGGGGCATAGCAGGGAGGGCGGACAGTGACGTGGTGCGGCTGGCAGCGGGGCTGTGGTTCACAGAGAGGCGTGCGCTGCTCTCCACGCTCTTCCTCCTCCTCAAGGTGCGTCCGCCCCCCCCCAAATTTCGCGTCCTCTCATTCGTCCACATGTTCAGAGTTCTTGGGGGACTGACTTGCTTAAAACCTTAAACCCTAAACCCGCAGCTATGGCTCCTGGCTCCCAGTGTCACCTCGCCTCTGTGTGCCTCTGGAGAGCCTCATGGCTTCACACCGCTCGCCGACACCCCATTGCGTTCCTGCCTCCACCCTCCTCGCCCCCGCCTCTTACCCTCCCACACACCGTACAACCTCTCCTCCCCTCTCTTGCTCGCTCCCCCACCCACACCCAGTGCCTGGCGGAAGTGTGAGCGACCCCCCCTGCTGCTGGTGTGCCAGCGGCCACGTTCCCCCCCTGCACGTGGTCCTACCGCTGTCGTGTGGTGTGCTTTGGCGCTCCCTCCTGCCCTCTCACACCCCTCCCACCGCTCCTTCCCGTGCTGCCCTCTTGGGTGCACCTGGCAGTGGGGAATGACAGGACAGTGCCAGTGCCAGTGATCCCCTGCTGGGCCTTGGGACCTGTAACCTGCGCTCGCTCCCCTTCTCCCTCTTCACCCTCTTGCTCCTCTCCTCCCCCCTTACTTTCCTTCGCTTCCCAACTCTCCCCAACTTTCGTCCCTTTCCCCCTCCCTCCCTCCCACCCTCCCTCTGCCCACCCCTAGGTCGTCTCCGCCTTCCCTTCACATTCTTTCCGTCTCACATTCTTTCCGTCCCTAGACCCACTGCTGCTAGACCACATTTGCCACTCCCTGCGCCCACACATGCAGGTGGCAGTGGTGGGTGACAGCATCATAGACCCACTGCTGCTAGACCACATGTGCCACTCCCTGCGCCCACACATGCAGGTGGCAGTGGTGGGTGACAGCATCATAGACCCACTGCTGCTAGACCACATGTGCCACTCCCTGCGCCCACACATGCAGGTGGCAGTGGTGGGTGACAGCATCATAGACCCACTGCTGCTAGACCACATGTGCCACTCCCTGCGCCCACACATGCAGGTGGCAGTGGTGGGTGACAGCATCATAGACCCACTGCTGCTAGACCACATGTGCCACTCCCTGCGCCCACACATGCTGCTAGACCACATGTGCCACTCCCTGCGCCCACACATGCAGGTGGCAGTGGTGGGTGACAGCATCATAGACCCACTGCTGCTAGACCACATGTGCCACTCCCTGCGCCCACACATGCAGGTGGCAGTGGTGGGTGACAGCATCATAGACCCACTGCTGCTAGACCACATGTGCCACTCCCTGCGCTCGCTCCCCCCTCTCCCTCCTCAACCTCTTCGTGCACATCCCCCCCTTCACATTCTATCCCTCCCATACTTATCTTTCCCCAACACACGTGGCAGTGGTGGACGACAGTGCATGCATCAGACCCCCTGGACCACGTGTGTCGCTACGTGCACTGCACTGGCTCCCCCTTCTCCTTCCTCACCCTCGTTCGCCTCACATTCCTTCCCTTTCATCTCGTCCCCCCCACACACAGGTGGCAGTGCTGGACGACAGTGCATCAGACCCTCTTCTCCTAGACCACGTGCGTCGCTACCTGCGCTCGCTGCTCCAATCAGGCCTCACCGCCCGCCTCTTCCGCCTGCTTCAAGAGCTCAACCGACCCGACGCCTCTGGTTCGGGCTCCCCGAGCCTGGCTCTCGTGGTGGCTGGGGCTGCTCCCCCCGCTGGGACGTCGCCGGTGGCAGGGGGAGGGGAGGGGGGTGGGGGAGGCGGAGGGGGGGAGCAGGGGGAGCGGGAGGGGCGGGGGGAGTGGGAGAGTATGTGATGGACGGGAGGGGGCTGCTGGCGAGGCGGGGGGATGTGGTGCAGCGGGAGAGGCTGCTGGTGGCTCAGTGCGTGGCGCTCGCATGCCTGCTCTGCCGACTCGGTCCGTGCTGTGCTGCTTTGCGTGCTGCTCCCCTTGCTGCTCCTTCTTCTCACAATACCTCTCATGCCCTGCACTGGGCTTTGCTTTAGACTGCGCATGAATCGTGTGCCTTCGCTTATCACCACCTCTTCCCCTCATACGTTTCTTCCCCACTCCCCCTCCCCCCCCCAACCACCCCACTGGTCCATCGTATCTGCTCCCCTCTCTCCCCATCCCCCGCCCACCAACCCTTCCCTCCCCTCTGCTCCGCTCTCTCCCAGACCCCAAGGAGGCCAAGGAGCTCTTTGAGCTGCTGCAAGACGCCGCCCGTGATTGGTCCGCTGCTGCAGCTGCCTCCTCTTCCTCCTCCACCGCCCTCGCCCTTCCCCCCATCCCCACGCCCTTGTCTCTCCCGGTTGCCCCCTCACCCGCGCCCGCCTCTGTCAGCACTGCCACAGAAGCAGTGGCGCTGCACATCACCTACACGCTCATGTTCGCGCTGCTGCACGCCCTGCTCTCCGACTCCCTTGCCTCCCCCTCCTCCGCCGCTGCTTCTGCAGCTGGGGGGCCCGCTGCCCCTGCTGCTGGTGCCCCTGCGTCCCCCTCCCCCTCTGCGGCCCTGCCGGCTGTGCTGGCGCCCAACGAGGCGTTCCGCAAGGAGTTCAGCAAACTTGTAAGTTTGACGGTTCATTGAATCCCCCTGCCAGCCTGCCAGCCCGCCAGCCTGCCAGCCCGCCAGCCAGCCTGCATGTCTCTCTGCGTGTCTGCCCCTCAGTGCTGGTCCAAATAAGGCGGTTCCTAGGCATCAATTCAGATGGTGTGTGGGGCTCCTGGAGTTGATCACACCTGTGAGTGTTGTTCAGTGCTGCTGCTGCCTCCGCTCCAGCGCTGGTGGACGTTGGAGCCAGGTCCTGTGACTTCCAGCAGTCTACTGTGACTTCCAGCAGTCTACTGTGACTTCCAGCAGTCTACTGTGACTTCCAGCAGTCTACTGTGACGGCCAGCAGTCTACTGTGACGGCCAGCAGTCTACTGTGACGGCCAGCAGTCTACTGTGACGGCCAGCAGTCTACTGTGACGGCTAGCTAACTAATTTGAAATTCAACAAATACTGTCTGAACCTCTCATTCTCATCTGCCAATCACCACTTCCCCACACTATGTATGTCTGTTCTCTCTCCCTCCCCCCCAAAATCAGGTTCTCAAGACAACACCATCCCCCACTGCCCCTTCATCCTCCCACGGCCTCGTCCCATTCCAATCCGGCCCACTCTCTCTCCCCCCCCAGTCCTCCCCCTCTGCTTCCACCTCCTCCCCACCCTCCTCCTCATCCCTCAACCCCCCTGCCCCTGATGACGTCATCTCTGTCATTCGCCTCGCCTGGGCCGTTTTCCTAGCCAACACCATCACCCTCCCGGCCTTCTCCGCCCCGAGCCTCTCCCCATCCCGAGCCTCTGCCCGAGGCTCGGTTGCAGCGGCAGCTCTAACGGCAGGAGGCTCGGGAGAGGAGGTGGTTGGGGATGAGGTGGCGGTGGCTCGGGAGTGTTTGAAAGACGAGACTTTGTTAAGTGCCACGACTCTGCTGCTGCAGCACGTGTTGTCATCTGCGGTGTTTGAAAACGACGATGAGGATTTAACGTTCACCTATATGGTCTACACACACAAGCTCCTCTCGTCCTTCTTCCTCCAGCCAATCACGCGCGAGCGAATTCGGGAGCTGCGCCACGCCTCCCTCTCCCTCCCTTTCCTCCCCAACACATCATCGTCCGGCCGTCCAGCTCACGCTGACGTGGACAAGGCTGCGCGCTTAGCTGGCATGTACCCCCACAGCATGGGGCGTGGCGTGGCTCGAAGCCTAGAGGAGGAGGATGAGCGAGAGCAGAGGCAGCAGCAGAGGGAGGAGGCAGAGGCACAGGAGCAGGTGGCAGTGAGGGGAAGGGCATATCTGGGGCTGCTGCAACTGGTGGGGGCGGTGTATGCGCGCCAGCCTGAGCTGATGGCGGGGGGCGGCGTGCTTTGGCAGTTTGTGATGTATGTGGGCGAGGAGCACAGAGGGGCGGCGTCGCTGGTGGCGTTTCTGAACCTGCTGGGCCAGCTGGTACGTGGGAGGGGGGGAGTGGGGGGAAGAGGAGGGAAAGGGGTGGAGCTTTGGAGGAGAAAAAGGGGTGAATGGGATGGAAGGGAGTGCCGATTTGTGGGGAGGGAGGGCAGGGGGGATGCTGTAGCAGTTAAGGGTGAGGGAGGAGAGCAGGGGGGTTGCTGTGGCAGTTAAGGGTGAGGGAGGAGAGCAGGGGGGTTGCTGTGGCAGTTAAGGGTGAGGGAGGAGAGCAGGGGGGATGCTGTGGCAGTTAAGGGTGAGGGAGGAGGGCAGGGGGGTTGCTGTGGCAGTTAAGGGTGAGGGAGGAGGGCAGGGGGGTTGCTGTGGCAGTTAAGGGTGAGGGAGGAGAGCAGGGGGGTTGCTGTGGCAGTTAAGGGTGAGGGAGGAGAGCAGGGGGGTTGCTGTGGCAGTTAAGGGTGAGGGAGGAGAGCAGGGGGGTTGCTGTGGCAGTTAAGGGTGAGGGAGGAGAGCAGGGGGGTTGCTGTGGCAGTTAAGGGTGAGGGAGGAGAGCAGGGGGGTTGCTGTGGCAGTTAAGGGTGAGGGAGGAGAGCAGGGGGGTTGCTGTGGCAGTTAAGGGTGAGGGAGGAGAGCAGGGGGGATGCTGTGGCAGTTAAGGGTGAGGGAGGAGAGCAGGGGGGTTGCTGTGGCAGTTAAGGGTGAGGGAGGAGAGCAGGGGGGATGCTGTGGCAGTTAAGGGTGAGGGAGGAGGGCAGGGGGGTTGCTGTGGCAGTTAAGGGTGAAGGAGGAGGGCAGGGGGGTTGCTGTGGCAGTTAAGGGTGAGGGAGGAGGGCAGGGGGGTTGCTGTGGCAGTTAAGGGTGAGGGAGGAGGGCAGGGGGGTTGCTGTGGCAGTTAAGGGTGAGGGAGGAGAGCAGGGGGGTTGCTGTGGCAGTCAAGGGTGAGGGAGGAGGGCAGGGGGGTTGCTGTGGCAGTTAAGGGTGAGGGAGGAGAGCAGGGGGTGAGGAGTGGGGGTGAGGAGTAGGGATGAGCAAGGGGCGTGGGGGTGAGGAGTAGGGATGAGCAAGGGGCGAACACGAACGTGTTCGCGTTCGCCCCTGCACGAACACCGCCGTTCGGCGAACCGAACACTGTTCGGTTCGCTGAACACCTTTTGGAAATAAAGGTGTTTGATGTTTGCCTGTGAAGGCGAACACCTTGCTGGCACTGGCGAACACGAACGTGTTCGTGGCAAACATGTTCGTGTTCGCCCAAGGACAGCATTCATTACAGTCACATCATGTGGAAAGCGAAATTGGGCAAACCTAATGTTGGGTCCCGCTTCTAGCTTCATGTATGCGAGTGCCGGATCTGAGGCCGAAACCCCGGACCTCTCCTTCTCTGACGGCGAAATGGCAGATCCGCGCAGATCTGACGGCGGAATCCCGGATCCGCGCTGATCTAATGGCGAAATGGCAAATCCGCGCAGATCTGACAGTGAAATGCCACGCTGGCGCCTTCGTCTGACTAACCTTAAACCAGGAAGATGCGGACTAGGAACACGTATACGACTTGGCTGCTGCTCGTGTAGGCTCGATCTGCATTTCACGTTGACCTAAACACTTGGGTAGCGGGACATTCGCGACGAACACATTCGTGTTCGTTTTTGCCCCGACACGAACACGAACGTGTTCGTGTTCGTCGCGGCTCGGGCACCCGCGACGAGATGAACACCGAACGTGTTCGGGCGAACACCGAACACGTTCGCCACGAACATTTGTAGCCAAGCGAACCGAACAGGTGTTCTTTTCCTTGCTCAACCCTAGTGAGGAGGGCGGGGAAGAGATACAAAATGCATGTATGTGTGTGCGCTTAATGTGGGTGTGTGACAAGTGGCTCATTCATTTTGAGAGCTCCTTGCTCCCTGTCTGTTTCTTTAGGGTTAAGTCAAACTTGGCTTCTGTTCTGTGTGACTTGTTGTTTCATGCGTGTCCACATGCAGGCCACAGGAGAGGAAGGTTCTCGGCAAGTTCACGAGCTCATGAATGGGCGGCATCTGCGATCAGTCAGCTGGCATGCGCTGATGCAATCATTGCAGGTGAGGTGCAATCATTGCAGGTGAGGTGCAATCATTGCAGGTGAGGTGCAATCATTGCAGGTGAGGTGCAATCATTGCAGGTGAGGTGCAATCATTACATGTGCGATTCAGGTGTGATGCAATCAATGAACGCAAACATTAGTTAATTTTGTACGTCACCATTCTTATCAAGAGCACTGTGTGCACGCACCCCACACAAATCTCACACAAGTGAATCCTCGCTCACCCCACACAAGTCTCTCTGTCCCGCTCTCCTCCTCCCCATCCTTCCCAGGCATACGACGATCGCCTGCGCCAAGCCTTCCAGGACCCCTCGTTACCATACCACCATCACCACCACCACCAGAACGCGTCACTCTTCCCACCAGAGGATGCAGCAGTACTCGAGGCATACCTCACCTGCCTGCACCAGGTGCTGCGCCACTCCCCTCCGCCCCTGCGCACGCGCCTCTTCTCCGATGCCTTCTTTGACTCGCTCTTCCGCCTGCTCCCCCACGCCGCCGTCCCCACCGCTCTCAAGGGCGCTCTGCGCTCCGCCATTGCTGCCTTCCTCGGCGCCCCCGCCACCGTCGCTGCTCTTACCGCCACAGCTGCTGCTGGCTCTGCTGCCGTGGCTGCAGGAGGGGTTGCTGGTGCTGCTGGGGGGGATGCTAGTGGTGGGGCAGCAGCAGGGGATCTGATGGCGATCGCGGCAGCTGCGGCGGGGCTGACGGGGGCGGCGGCGGCAGCGCTGGCAGCACGGACGTGGGCTCTGGAGGAGTTTTACGACCTGCCGCCCACAGCTTCTGCGACCCTGGAGGAGCAACAGGCATGTCATATGTGTGCGAGTGCATATGGTCGTCATGCTCCTCTGTGTGTGTGTGTGTGTGTGTGTGTGTGTGTGTGTGAGAGAGAGAGTGTGTGTGTGTGTGTGTGTGTGTGTGTGTGTGTGTGCACGCGTGCGCGCGCCTAGGTCATGCCCTCATGTGAGCCTGTGTGCGTGTATGGTCATGCCCTCATGTGAGTCTGTGTGCGTGTATGGTCATGCCCTCATGTGAGTCTGTGTGCGTGTATGGTCATGCCCTCATGTGAGTCTGTGTGCGGGTATGGTCATGCCCTCATGTGAGTCTGTGTGCGTGTATGGTCATGCCCTCATGTGAGTCTGTGTGCGTGTATGGTCATGCCCTCATGTGAGTCTGTGTGCGTGTATGGTCATGCCCTCATGTGAGTCTGTGTGTGTGTGGGCACTGGAAGAGTTTTACGACCTGCCGCCCTCAGCTTCGGGTGCTGCCTCGCCTGCTGCTCGCACCCGCCCATGGGGGGTGGAGCAGGTGAGAGTAGGGAGTTGTGTGTTTTGCGCGTTGCCTTGCAGACTCCCCAAACCACAAGGCCGCAAAGCAAACTGCTCCAAGTTGACCTCGCACGCATGTCTATGTCTTCCCTTCCCTGTCTGCACGGCGCACTATCCACTTCCAATCCAAGTATCCCACTTCCAATCCAAGTATCCCACTTCCAATCCAAGTATCCCACTTCCAATCCAAGTATCCCACTTCCAATCCAAGTATCCCACTTCCAATCCAAGTATCCCACTTCCAATCCAAGTATCCCACTTCCAATCCAAGTATCCCACTTCCAATCCAAGTATCCCACTTCCAATCCAAGTATCCCACTTCCAATCCAAGTATCTCTACTTGTCCCAGCGTGCCGCTTGTGCGTCGTCGACTGCCCAGCGTCCACCCCCCTCCATTGGTCCAGTGTCTGTCGCCTGCCCTGCCCCTTGTGCACGTGTGTCGCCCCCCCTCAGCGATGAGGCGAGGTGGAGGCGAGGGTGGGGTGGGGGAATACCCCTCACTGTGCGTGCTGTGCTGCCATGCCCCTCTCATTGCATCGCGTCTGTGATGCTGTGATGTGACCCCACCCCATCTCTAGCAGCTTAAGCCACGCTGCCCCCTATCTGTCTCGGTCTGTGCAGCGCCCCTCTACAGTGCCGTACGACATGGGTGGGAATGGAGATTGGCGAGGGGGAGGTGAGGGTGGAGGGGCTCCCCTCCCTGCACGTGCTGCCATGCTGTGACCCGTTCCTCGAGCCTTGTGCCACGCCATGCCCCACCCCCTCTCCCTGCTCTCCAGCGCCCCTCCACAGCGCCATACGACATGGGCATGGAGCTGAGCGAGGTGGAGGCGAGGGTGGAGGAGTATCCCTCAACGCTCTCCTACCTGCGCCTGCACAACACACTGCTCGCCCTCGACCCGCTCTCCCGCCCCGCCAGGTCTCTCACTCACTGCGTGTTGCATACTGAATGGTCATGATGCATACTGAATGGGCATGGTGCATGCTGAATGGTCATGGTGCATGCTGAATGGTCATGGTGCATGTGGTGCCAACTTTCGAGTCAACTCATTCCATCCTCTTTCTAAACTTGACTCTAGTTGCACAACTTCCCTTATTTTCCGTTTGTTGCTTGGCTGGTTATTGGTTTCTTCTGTCTGCCTGCCATTGTTTGTGAGACCAATTTCCAGGTGCTGTCGACCCATGGATAGATCACCAATCCCATGGATAGATCACCAATCCCATGGATAGATCACCAATCCCATGGATAGATCACCAATCCCATGGATAGATCACCAATCCCATGGATAGATCACCAATCCCATGGATAGATCACCAATCCCATGGATAGATCACCAATCCCATGGATAGATCACCAATCCCATGGATAGATCACCAATCCCATGGATAGATCACCAATCCCATGGATAGATCACCAATCCCATGGATAGATCACCAATCCCATGGATAGATCACCAATCCCATGGATAGATCACCAATCCCATGGATAGATCACCAATCCCATGGATAGATCACCAATCCCATGGATAGATCACCAATCCCATGGATAGATCACCAATCCCATGGATAGATCACCAATCCCATGGATAGATCACCAATCCCATGGATAGATCACCAATCCCATGGATAGATCACCAATCCCATGGATAGATCACCAATCCCATGGATAGATCACCAATCCCATGGATAGATCACCAATCCCACGCATAGATCACCAATCCCTTACCTGCCAACTTCAGCTGAACCCCTTCACTTCCCTTACAATCTTTCCCACCCCTTTCACAGGTTCCTCGACTACTTCAAGTTCGTTACCAGCAGTGTGTTTGTGCCGTACACGCGCCGCGTCTATGCAAAGGCAGACGAGATGTGGCAGCTGCTGCTCGCCTCGCTCTCCCTCTTCCACCTCTCCCTCCTCCTCCTGCACCGCACCCCCCTCCCCTCCGCTCCGCCACTCGCCGCGCTCTCTGCTGCTTCCTCCTCCTCGGCCAGTGGGCTGCTGCCAGCTGGCGCTACACCGGGGCTGCTGCTGATGAAGGTGGGTGGGTTGGACCGTAGGGGAGGCAGGCAGGCCATGTGTGCAGCTCACACCCACACCAGTTTGCGCTGCTTTCGCCTGCACTGCACTGCACTGCACTGCACTGCACTGCACTGCACTGCACCGCACTGCACTGCACTGCACTGCACTGCCTGCGCCACTAAACCAGTAACCCACACCTTCATCCCCACCACTTGCAACCCACACCTTCATCCCCACCACTTGCAACCCACACCTTCATCCCCACCACTTGCAACCCACACCTTCATCCCCACCACTTGCAACCCACACCTTCATCCCCACCACTTGCAACCCACACCTTCATCCCCACCACTTGCAACCCACACCTTCATCCCCACCACTTGCAACCCACACCTTCATCCCCACCACTTGCAACCCACACCTTCATCCCCACCACTTGCAACCCACACCTTCATCCCCACCACTTGCAACCCACACCTTCATCCCCACCACTTGCAACCCACACCTTCATCCCCACCACTTGCAACCCACACCTTCATCCCCACCACTTGCAACCCACACCTTCATCCCCACCACTTGCAACCCACACCTTCATCCCCACCACTTGCAACCCAGCCCCGCTAGAGCCCACTGCTGCCCCTTGCCCGCCCCGCATTTCCCCCTCCCCCTCCTCTTCTCCTGTCCCCTGCTCTCCCCTTTCCACCTCCCTTTTTCCCCTCCCCCCCCCCCCCCTCCCCTCGCCCCTCTCCCGTCTTCCCATTACCCGTTTCCCTTACACCGCCGAGCAGGACTTCCTGTCAGCAGGCCCGGCGTTGCGAAACATCATTGCCATCATCTCAGCGGGCCCAGATTCTCTCCTAGAGGAGCGAGCCATGCGCCCCCAGGCGCTCTCATTCGCCTTAGAAGACACCGTCGCCGCCTGCCTGCGCCTGCTGCTGCTCGCGCTCTCCCTCGACCAATCGCTGGCTGACACCTGGCAGCCCGCTGTGCGCCCGCTGCACCTCGTGCTGGCGGAGGACGTGGCGCTCGTGACAGCTGTCATGTCCTTCGTGCGCTACCAGCCGTCGGATGCCATCCAACGGTCGGCGATCGAGCTCACGAGCGTCTTCAGGTGAATTCTTTGGTATCGAGTGAAGTGAATGGGAGCCTGGCTCACGTCTTCGTGTGATTGTTTCACAGTTGAATCGCAACCTTCTGGTGCAATTACAACAGTCGTAAGTAGAAGCGATTGTTGTGGGCCAGTAGAAGCGCGTTGTGTTCCACTCCACTAGTGCAGGCAAGCTTTCTGGACGGCCCATGTTTTGTGTTGAGGCACAAGACCAGAGGAAGTGACAGCCTGGCCTGGCCTGGCCTGGCCTGGCTTGACCTGGCTGCGGGTAGCCATGGATTGTGTGTGCGGCCCGTTGGAGGCCAGCGATGATCAGATCAGATCAGATCAGATCAGATCAGATCATGTGCACAGGTGGCTTCTCAGGTGTTTTGCCAAGTGGTTTCTACTCAGCCAGGATGGGGATCGTTTTCCTGTTTAGCCTTCTGCCTCCATCCCCTGCCTATCCCCTGCGTATCCCCTGCCTATCCCCTGCCTATCCCCTGCCTATCCCCTGCCTATCCCCTGCCTATCCCCTGCCTATCCCCTGCCTATCCCCTGCCTATCCCCTGCCTATCCCCTGCCTATCCCCTGCCTATCCCCTGCCTATCCCCTGCCTATCCCCTGCCTATCCCCTGCCTATCCCCTGCCTATCCCCTGCCTATCCCCTGCCTATCCCCTGCCTATCCCCTGCCTATCCCCTGCCTATCCCCTGCCTATCCCCTGCCTATCCCCTGCGTAATCTCCTGCCTTACCTCCTGCCTCCATCCATCCCTCTTTTTGCCTCTGCCACATACAGTGCGCGCGGCGTGCCACTTGTCGCGATGGCATTGGAGGTGGGCATGGTGCAGCGATTGGTGGAGGATTTCGCAGAGTGTCTTGACGTCAGCGCCAGCAGTGTGACTGTAGAGGGCGCTGCTGCTGATGGTGGCGATGGTGGTGTGACTGTGGATGGTGGAGAGGAGGAAGGTGGGGAGGAGGGCAGCGAGCCGACAGACTGCGCCACCCTCATTCTCCAGGTGAGCGCAGCGGGGACTGTCCTCAATGTATGGCAGCACCGTACCAAGGTGGACAAGACAAGCGGTTCTCTGGCTTTCACTTGAATATCTTTGTCCATTGTTCTTCTCTTCTGTTCTGTGCAATGCACCTGCTATGCTTACATTCCTCTCTGTTTACATTTCGCTGCTCGCAGCTACTGCTGGCTGTCGTTGCTACGCACGCAAGCAGCACCCCACGCTCTGCATGAGCACGGCCCTTGCTGCCTGTTGCCTACTGAGGCGACTCAAAAGTCACCTATTCTCCCTACTTTGGTCTCCTCTCTCCCCTCACAGTTACTGCTGGCGTCACTAAGGAGGCAGCCCCCCACACTGGCGCACATGCTGCTCGGGTTTGACGTCGACAGGCCTCTTGCTGCCTCTGTGCTGCAGCCCAACCGGCGGTTCAGGTGGGGAGTGCGGACAGTGAGGTGAGGTGAGGTGAGGTGAGGTGAGGTGAGGTGAGGTGAGGTGAGGTGGCGCTGTGTTGTCCTGTTGTTGAGTTCTCAAGTCTGCAAGTTTAAATAGACCAGTCCTTTTCGTTTTCTGCGAGGCGTGTGCTGCAGCAGCCAACCTATGCCATCAAACCCACTGTGCACCCGGCTCCTTTCCTTCTCCAACAGTACCTCGTGCTAAGTGCTTTTGCCCGTGCACCAACTCTTACTTACATTATACGAACAAACCCTCCTCCGCTTCCCCTCCCTGTCTTTCCCCCTTCTCCCCCTCCACTCCGCCCCCAATTCCCCCTATCCACTTCCCCCACCAGCGCCCTCCGCATTCTCCTCGATCTCGTGCTCTCCACAGGAGCAGACGGCGACGCCGACGCCGACACCGACGCCGACCAATCAGACGCCGCCAGCCCACCACGTGTCACCCTGCGGTTGGTGCGCCTGCGTGAGATGAGCGTGCGAGTGCTCTACCACCTGGCAGCAGACCCCGCCACGTCAGCGCCCACTGCAGTGCTGCTGCAGGCGAAGCCGCTGAGCTTCTTTGCTCCGCTGCTCTCCTCTGCCCTTAAAGCGCCACTCCCTCGCCGCAGCAGCCGCCCCAGTCACCGCGTGGCGGCCCTGCATGAGGTGAGGTGTGGTGGATGGGGTGAGTGAGCTGTGCTGTGCTGCATGACTGCCAAACCTAAGGGCGGCTTTAGGTGCTCGTGAGGTGGGTTCTTGTGACAGGCCTGTGAGCGGCCTGTGAGCGGCCTGTGAGAGGCCTGTGAGCGGCCTGTGAGCGGCCTGTGAGCGGCCTGTGAGCGGCCTGTGAGCGGCCTGTGAGCGGCCTGTGAGAGACCTGTGAAAGGCCATCCAGTCCGCTTACAGGGCCATGGGCCTGGATGGATGTTTGTGCCCTCGTGGTGATTGTGAAGGCATGCACATGTACCTTGCATACACATGTACCTTGCATACACATGTACCTTGCATACACATGTACCTTGCATACACATGTACCTTGCATACACATGTACCTTGCATACACATGTACCTTGCATACACATGTACCTTGCATACACATGTACCTTGCATACACATGTACCTTGCATACACATGTACCTTGCATACACATGTACCTTGCATACACATGTACCTTGCATACACATGTACCTTGCATACACATGTACCTTGCATACACATGTACCTTGCATACACATGTACCTTGCATACACATGTACCTTGCATACACATGTACCTTGCATGCACATGCACGCATGGTTGTTCTAGCCCATGAAGAATCTGTTCTGTTGTGTGTGTGCTATGTGCTTTCCCAAGGCAGCAGCATCGTATTCTCCTCATGAATCACTGTGCATGTGAATCGCTGGTATTCCCAATCTCTCCCTGGCTACCCCTTACTCATATTCCACTGCAAAACACCTGCCACCCCTCTCACTCACCCATCGCCCCACTGATGCCCCTCCCTGCCCCACACCACAGCGAGCGTGGCTGCTGAAGCTGCTGGCGCTGGCCGTCCACACAACGCCCCCTGCTGCACATAACAAAACCACAAGCACCACCACTCCCACCACGCCCCACCCCGCCCCTCTCTCCCCCATGTCACCCATGTGCCCCTCTCTCCCCCATGTCACCCATGTGCCCCTCTCTCCCCCATGTCACCCATGTGCCCCTCTCTCCCCCATGTCACCCATGTGCCCCTCTCTCCCCCATGTCACCCATGTGCCCCTCTCTCCCCCATGTCACCCATGTGCCCCTCTCTCCCCCATGTCACCCATGTGCCCCTCTCTCCCCCATGTCACCCATGTGCCCCTCTCTCCCCCATGTCACCCATGTGCCCCTCTCTCCCCCATGTCACCCATGTGCCCCTCTCTCCCCCATGTCACCCATGTGCCCCTCTCTCCCCCATGTCACCCATGTGCCCCTCTCTCCCCCATGTCACCCATGTGCCCCTCTCTCCCCCATGTCACCCATGTGCCCCTCTCTCCCCCATGTCCCTCCCTGCAGCGCGCGTGGCTGCTGAAGCTACTCGCCCTGGCCCTGCACACAACGCCCCCTGCCCCGCACGACCACAAGCACCACCACTCCCACCACGCCGCCCATTCCGCCACCGCCGGGCGGCAACTGGAGATTTGCCTGCAGATTCTGTCGGCACTGTTCATGGCGGACGGGGGCGTGGGAGGGGCGGAGGAAGGGGAAGGCGGGGATGGGGGGAGTGGTACGCTGGTGGTGTGGGGAGGAGGGGAGCAGCAGGCGGAGGGTGTGAGGGGAGGCGTGCTGGGGGTGAGTCCCATCCCAATAGGCATGAGCAAGACTCACAGCAAGCAGTGGTGTCAATCAATGGGCATCACCACTGGGCTGGGCGAGGCTGAAACTTCTCATTCTCTTCTAATGAATCGGGCTGCCTGTTTGTGTTGCTCGCGCCTCGCCTCTTGTTCAAACTCGGTCTAAAAACAGCCGCTCACGGCCTCTCACACCTATTTGCAGTGCTATGGCACCTCGAGCCCTTGTCTTGTCCCTGTGCCACATACATGCTGCTCGCGTCGTCCTTTTTGCCCTCCTGCACTCCCCCCCACCCCTCCACTCCTTCACACCCCCCACCCCTCCACTCCTTCACACCCCCCACCCCTCCACTCCTGCACGCGCCCCTCTCAGGCGACTCAGCTATTGGAGTTGTTTCTCTTCGCCCTGCCAGACGTCTCTCCCAAGTTCCCTCCGCACATTGCTGCCGTGCACCAGCAGCTGCAGGTGAGCGTCTGAGCTGATCGTAACTGCAGCTGCAGGTGAGGAAGCACCAGCAGCTGCAGGTGAGCTCCCTCTTGGTGGGCGCTGCAGCACCAATGGCAGCAGAGTTCTTCCTTCCTTGTGCCCTCCCTCACTCGCCCCTCGCCACCTTCTCTTCTCCCTTATCGCCTCCGTGTCACCTGAGGGATAACCCACGGCATGGCCCTCACGTCCCCACAAACCCCCTCCCCTCACCCCACTCCTCCACTTCTACGGCCCCCACTCTTCCCTTGTCTCCTCCTCGGTGCAGCTGGAGGAGCTGCTGGGGACGGCAGCAGGGGTGGCGGAGGGGGGAGTGTTTGAAGTGAATGAGAGGGGCGATCGGCTCGTGGACCTGCGTGCGCTCTCACACATCCTTACTCAGGTGGGGGCTGGTGTCCTTGATACTCGTTTTCGTGCTCTCTGATATTGTCACTCAGCACTCCTTTCCCACCCTCGTTTTCCTCACACACTCACTCCTCTCACTTTCATTCTTTTGCCGATTTCCCCCTACTTGAACATCTTTTTTTTTTATTTATTACTTTGATATCGTATTCTCTCCCAACCTCCTTGGCAATCAACCCGTCTTTCATGCATGGCATGGCATGCGTTCCGACATGACACGGCTTGAATTGGAATTCAGAGGTTCGCCCTGCTTGAAGCACAGCGAGGTCCGGGAGCACCGTTCCTGCCAGGCCCGAACCTGGGGGTGGCTGGCTCGGCAGCAGGTTCGGCAGAGGTGCGGCAGGAGGCAGTGAGGGAGGCGTTGAGGTTTGTGTGGCAGCGGAACCGAGTGGAGGAGGAGGCAGCAGCACAACAGCACGTGGCTCTGGCATGGGCTCAGCTGCTGCAGATGGCTCTGTCCAGAAGATTTGAACTGCTGCCAGCACATGCCAGGCTGGAAGCCTTGCTGCAGTAAGTTGGGGTTTAGGCGAGGCTTTTTTTGTTTTAAGGGCTTTGGAAGGAGGCAGCAGCTCAGCAGCACGTGGCTCTGGCTTGGGCTCAGCTGCTGCAGTGCAGATGAGATGAGATGGCATACAATTCAATCTGCTGCTACCACATGCCAGGCTGGAAGCATTGCTGCAGTGAGTTTGGAGTCTAGTTGCCATATCTGCCTCTCCCACTCTCCTTCCTCTGGTTTCAAAAAGCTAATATGAGAAAAACAAGAAACTCGCAATCAGGCATAGGTACTTTTTCAAATGAATTCAGTGTTTCTCCGAAAAGTTTCTCGTCTGTTTTTTTCTGCCGATGGCACTCCCTTCCCAACGTGTGTATCATGATGCATGTCCCTTCCACTGTTCGCCCACCCCATTCGCGCTCCCCCCCTGCAGGCTGCTCTCAGCGTGTCTGAGAGCCATCGCTGCGCCACACATTCCCCTCTCCCTCGCCAAGCCCATCTCGCAGGTAGTCATTGCCGTGTGATGTGATCTACTGCCGTGTGATGTGATCTACTGCCGTGTGATGTGATCTACTGCCGTGTGATGTGATCTACTACCATGTGATCTACTGCCATGTGACATTGTGCATTTTCCCTGGCAGCCATGCCCTTGCCTTAGATGCTGCAGTCTGCAGCTCCATCTTTCCCCATTTCCTCCTCACCTCATGTTGCCATCGCGGTGCTTGTCTGCTCTGCACTAGCATCTCTCTGCCCTCACGCCGCTCACATGCCACGTTGCTCACATGCCACGTTGCTCACATGCCACGTTGCTCACATGCCACGTTGCTCACATGCCACGTTGCTCACATGCCACGTTGCTCACATGCCACGTTGCTCACATGCCACGTTGCTCACATGCCACGTTGCTCACATGCCACGTTGCTCACATGCCACGTTGCTCACATGCCACGTTGCTCACATGCGACGTTGCTCACATGCCACGTTGCTCACATGCCACGTTGCTCACATGCCACGTTGCTCACATGCCACGTTGCTCACATGCCACGTTGCTCACATGCCACGTTGCTCACATGCCACGTTGCTCACATGCCACGTTGCTCACATGCCACGTTGCTCACATGCCACGTTGCTCACATGCCACGTTGCTCACATGCCACGTTGCTCACATGCCACGTTGCTCACATGCCACGTTGCTCACATGCCACGTTGCTCCATGCCACGTTGCTCCATGCCACGTTGCTCACATGCCACGTTGCTCACATGCCACGTTGCTCACATGCCACGTTGCTCACATGCCACGTTGCTCACATGCCACGTTGCTCACATGCCACGTTGCTCACATGCCACGTTGCTCACATGCCACGTTGCTCACATGCCACGTTGCTCACATGCCACGTTGCTCACATGCCACGTTGCTCACATGCCACGTTGCTCACATGCCACGTTGCTCCATCACTTTACTTCACTTCACCTTCTCTTCCCTCTGCTCCTTTCGCCCCAGGTCGTCCTAGTTGCATTCCTCCACCTGCAGCACCTCTCCTCCTCCTCCCCCACGTCCTCCTCTTGGTGGCTGGCAGCTCTAGCAGCTCTCCGCCAGCGTGCCACACGTCGTTCACATGCCATGCTCTTCAACTTCTTCACCTCATCTTCTCTCCCCTGTGCTCCTTCTCTCTCCTCCACTCCTCCTCGCCCCAGGTGGTCCTAGTGGCGTTCCTGCACTGCACCTGCAGCACCTCTCCGCCTCCACTCCGCTCACATGCCTCTTTCTCTTCTCCCTCTGCTTCCACTTCCCTCCTTTGCTCTCCCCTCCGCTCCTCCTCTCCCCAGGTCGTTCTAGTGGCGTTCCTGCAGCTGCAGCACCTCTCCTCCTCCTCCCCCACCTCCTCCTCCGATGCACCCTCCTCTGACGATGCGGGCGAGGTGACGTGGAGCGACGTGATTGGCCACTCCTCCCTCTCCGATGCAAGCAACAAGGAGGGGCTAGGGGGCGGCGCAAGGGGGGCAGGGATTGGGGGGGCGAGGGCGAGGGGGCAGGTGTCACTGGCGGAGAGCACGGGGCTGCTGAGGGACCTGCTGGGCGCTCTCATGCGGAAAGACTCCTCTGATAGCCTCAGAAAGAGGTGAGTGGCCGGCAGGAGGAGGTGAGTGGGCGGCAGGAGGAGGTGAGTGGGCGGCAGGAGGAGGTGAGTGGGCGGCAGGAGGAGGTGAGAGCAGGTGGGAGGGTGTGCCGCTCATCCTGGTGGTTCATCTACTGCACCTCCCTCCACCTCACTGCGCCTCATGTGATGATGAGATCACCTCACCCTCACTCTCATTCACTCTCCAGTGTCCCTTTCTCCTCGTCACCCATCTCACCCTCTCTCTCACCCCTACCTCCAACTCTTTGATCCCTCTTGCATCATCCTCGTCCTTCGCCATCCTTCCATCGATCGCCACCCTCTCCCCTTTCTCCCCCCCCCCTTCCCCCTCTTCCCCCCCGGCTTTTCCACCCTCCTCCCATCCCTTCGCCCCCCCCCTCCAGGCTGTACACGTCACTCCTCACCTTCCTCGCCATCTGTGCGCGCCGCTTCCGCAGTGCTGACGTGGACATTTCGCCAGCTGTCATGGCGCTCATTCTCAGGGAGCTCCCCGGCGAGGAGACTTCCTCCGACCGCTCCCTGGATATGGTATGACTTCCTCCGACCGCTCCCTGGATATGGTATGTCTTCCTCCGACCGCTCCCTGGATATGGTATGTCTTCCTCTGACCGCTCCCTGGATATGGTATGTCTTCCTCCGACCGCTCCCTGGATATGGTATGTCTATGATGGGTTGACCAGGTTGGGGCGGGGGAGAGGGGAAACCTCCCTGGGTACAAGACAAGGGGACGGAGAGGGCAGGGGCAGTGGGGAGGAGGGGCTTTGAGACGTCCTCTGACTGCTCCCTGGACATGGTGGGTGCTGGTGGGAGGCAGGGGGAGGGGGGGGGCTGAGGGCATTTTACCCTGTGCCTGTGCCTGTGGTCGCGCGTGCTGTGCTGGGGGCTCGGGCTCGGGGGAAGAGTGGCGTGGAGAGGTGTGGGGGAAAGAAAGGGAAGATAATCTATCGGACTGCTTTCTGGATATGTTGTGTGTTGGGAGCCGGGGTGGGGGTTTGAGGTGAGAGGGAGGAGGGTAAAGGGCTCTCTCTGACTGCTTCCTGGATGTGTTGCGCCTGCGCTGCGCTGTCCATCTCTCTCGCTGCCACCATACCTTTCTCTTATCAACACAAGCGCAGCCCCTCCCTGCCTCCCTCCATTTTCCTTTCTTTTCATCACACGTGCAGCCAGACATGCATTTAGCTGCTGAGTCGACTCGAAAGACATGCATTTTGTTGCTGCCGCTCAACCCCCTGAAAAGATCACTCGTTTCTCGACTCTAAAGTGCTCCCTCCATCCTCCTGTCCGCTTCTCCTCACCCCCTGCCCTCCCACTTCCCTGTCAGTTGGAGCGGCAGCGCAGGGAGATGCAGCGGGCCACACATGCCCTCCTCTCGCCCCACTTGCCCGCCCTCATCCGCACTCTCTCCCATGACGCCTCCTCCTCCCCCTCCCCCCTCACTCGCTCCCTCGCACTCGCCGCCCTCTCCTCCCTCCTCTCCCACTCCGCCGACCCAACCGCTGCTTCCGCCAGCCTGGCGCCGACCAATGGCATCGCAACAGCTGGACGGGACCACCAAAGCATCTTTGCGCAATCTCTGGGCGGCGGGCAGAATCAGAATCTGCCGATTGGATTCGGGCGGCTGCCGGATTTGGCACCAGGGATGACTTCACAGCTGGCAGTGGCGTCCACGTCAGCAGCGGCTGTGCTGAGTCAGATGCAGGCGCATGGGATGGTGCAGGCGTGCATAGCTGACATCAGCAAGGGGATCTCAGAGGTGGGAGGGGTGGCATGGCATGGCATGGCATGGCATGGCATGGCATGGCATGGCATGGCATGTGACATATGTGAATCTGAATGAACTGAAACCAAATCTACATCTACTGATACCATTCAACTCGATTCAGCATCTTGTTTTAAGTACCTTCTGCACAAATTTTTCCCCTGGGGCCTCAGTGCAGTTCTTGCTTGCAGTTCCCTGATCCTGGGCTGTGTATGTTACGTACACCCTCGTCTTTCCCCTGTGCCACGCTAACACACTCTCCCCTCCCTCCCCCCCCCCCCCCCCCCTCGCCCCCCCCCCCCCTCCAAACCCCTTTCAATTCCCATCTCAACAGGTGCTGCTGCTCCCCTCGGCCGACGCCCAGCGTCAGGCGTTCGTGACGGAGGCGCGCCTCTCACTGCTGCTCTCAATCGCAGCTTCTACGGGGCGTCAGGGGCTGCTGCTGCTGCTCAACGCCGGCTTCCTCCGCGCCATGGCCGCATGCCCCTCGCTTGACGCGCCCGTCTCGGTGAGCACCCCTGCCCTGCCCTGCCCTGCCATGCCCTGGCCTGCCCTGCCCTGCCCTGCCCTGCCCTGCCCTGCCCTGCCCTGCCCTGCCCTGCCTTGCCTGTCGATAGCACTGTTCACGGGCCGGCAGGGGCTGCTGCTCAACGCGGGGTTCCTCCCCGCCATGGCCGCCTGCCCCTCGCTCCATGCCCCTGTTTCTGTGAGTCCTGCCCCTGCACCAGACCACACCGCACCGAACTGCACCGCACTGCGCTGCACTGCACTGCTCTGCACCGCATTGCACTTCGTTCAGTCACATGACATGGCGTGCTGCACGTTGCCATTGTACTGGGCAGACTTATTTCAGCAGTTGATTCTTGAATTTGAAAAATTCTGGTGAAGTCGTCCTATGCGTGATGCTCATGTGGCTTGCTGCTTGTGATTGTTCTGCCTGTGATTGTTCTGCCTGTGATTGTTCTGCCTGTGATTGTTCTGCCTGTGATTGTTCTGCCTGTGATTGTTCTGCCTGTGATTGTTCTGCCTGTGATTGTTCTGCCTGTGATTGTTCTGCCTGTGATTGTTCTGCCTGTGATTGTTCTGCCTGTGATTGTTCTGCCTGTGATTGTTCTGCCTGTGATTGTTCTGCCTGTGATTGTTCTGCCTGTGATTGTTCTGCCTGTGATTGTTCTGCCTGTGATTGTTCTGCCTGTGATTGTTCTGCCTGTGATTGTTCTGCCTGTGATTGTTCTGCCTGTGATTGTTCTGCCTGTCTCATGCCATGCCAAAACATCACTTCGCATGTGACGTTGATTGGTGGAGCCAAATTCTGTGATCCATGTTTGAACCATTCTAGGTGTCTGAAACTGGATTCTTTAATTTCTCCACTGTCACTCCTTCTCCACTGTCACTCCTTCTCCACTGTCACTCCTTCTCCACTGTCACTCCTTCTCCACTGTCACTCCTTCTCCACTGTCACTCCTTCTCCACTGTCACTCCTTCTCCACTGTCACTCCTTCTCCACTGTCACTCCTTCTCCACTGTCACTCCTTCTCCACTGTCACTCCTTCTCCACTGTCACTCCTTCTCCACTGTCACTCCTTCTCCACTGTCACTCCTTCTCCACTGTCACTCCTTCTCCACTGTCACTCCTTCTCCACTGTCACTCCTTCTCCACTGTCACTCCTTCTCCACTGTCACTCCTTCTCCACTGTCACTCCTTCTCCACTGTCACTCCTTCTCCACTGTCACTCCTTTTTCACTGTTACTACTCCTGCCTATCCCGCTCCCTGCAACACCTCACCACCCTGACGAACCCCAATGGTCAGGAATCCACCCACCTCACGCCACCCCGGCGGCTCTCATCTCCAAACTCCCCTTCTTACTTTCTGCATTCTGAAAACCCCCTCTTTCCTTCTTTTGCTTCAACAATTCACCCCCCACCCACCAGGAGTCATCCTACCTCGCGCCACAACCAGTGGGTCTCTCATCGCTGGACGTCCCATCCGAGTCGCTCTGCTTCGCGCACCTCGTGGCCCCGGTGCTGCGCCTGCTGCTCGCTCTCTCCACCCTCGCCCCACCTGACGCCTCGCTCTCGCCGCACGCAGCACCTTCAGATGCCACTGTGAGTCCCTCTGCTCTGCTTCACGCACCTCGTTGCTCCCGTGCTGTGCCTCGCACTCTACACCTTCGCCCCACCTGATGCCTCGCTCTCGCCACACGCAGCACCTTCAGATGCCACTGTGAGTAGCATGTTCCTGCCCATAGCCCCTCAGATTCGACTCAGTTCATTTAGATTCGACTCAGTTCATTTAGATTCGACTCAGTTCATTTAGATTCGACTCAGTTCATTTAGATTCGACTCAGTTCATTTAGATTCGACTCAGTTCATTTAGATTCGACTCAGTTCATTTAGATTCGACTCAGTTCATTTAGATTCGACTCAGTTCATTTAGATTCGACTCAGTTCATGTGGATTCTGAATGGGGGACATGGTGAGACGCCTCAAGAATCCTTCACATGCTCCTTCCTGCAATAAATGACGGTGTCTCACTCCCCGTGTCCCTACCCACACAGTCCAAGGCGGGCGTGGCATCACAGTTGCTGCACTTCGCCCTGCACCTAGACCCCATGCTCTCCCACTCGGCCCCCCTAGCACCTTTCTCCCCCCCCCCCCCCCCCCCCCCCCCCCCTCCTCTTGCCTCTTGCCCCTCTGCCACTTTGGTCCTCCACACAGTCGAAAGCGGACGTGGCATCGCAGCTGCTGCACTTCGCCGTCCACCACGAGGCCATGCTCTCGCGTCTGCTGGAGGACCGCTCGCCCGCCTGCAACCCCACCGACCTGCTGCTGCTCTCCCTCTCCACCGCCTTCCTCTCCCGAGTGGGTTCTATTCTCCGTGCTAAGAAGCAAGCAACCATAACTAAGGGTTACCTGCCATGCCTCGTCACTCCCATCTCCATCACATCCTCCCACCCAAGTAACATGAAATGCTTATGGGGTTTAAACGTGAGTGATGGTCGTCGTCCTCTCTCATCCCCCTTTCTTCCCTCTCTCCCTCTGCTACTCCCTCCGCTTCTTTGGGGATGGAAAGACTTCTTTCTCTCTCCCTGTCACCTTTCAACTCCTATCCATTCCCACTCCCTTCCCTCCCTCTCTCCTTGCCGCTACTCCAGACCTTTCTGTGGGCCAATCCCTCCCAGTTGGAGGGGCTGCGCAGCCTGATGCTTGGGTCAGCAGCGGCGTGCAGCGTGGGTGATGATGAGAGCCGTGTGAATGATGCACTTTCGTTCCCCATCCCTCCCTCTCTCCCTCTCACCCTCTCTGCTGTAGGCCCTTCTCTGGGCCAACCCCTCCCAGCTGGAGGGGCTGCGGGGCCTCATGCTGCGCGCAGCAGCGGCGTACAGCGTGGGCGACGGGGAGAGCCGTGTGAAGTACGTGCGGCAACGCGTGGCCAGAGAGGAGGAGGACCGCGCAGGGGAGATTGGCGGGATCTCGCTCTCGCTGCTCGTGCCAGAGGTGAGGATTGGGGCGACTTAACACTTTGAGAATATCCGGCAGCATGTGGCTAGAGAGGAGGACCGCGCAGGGAAGATTGCGGGGATCTTGCTCTTGCTCCCTCTTGCCCCCTCAACCCCTCCACCCCACCACGCAATCTGAGTTGCAGAAAGAGCATGCAATGGTGGGCAGGAATGGAGGGAGTGTTGCAATTCAGCCTCCTCACCCATCCTTCCACTACCACTCCCTTCCCGATCTCTCACATGTTCTCCCACCTTCTCGTCCACTTATACCCCCATCCGCTCGCATGCCTGGCAGGAGGAGCATGCAATGGAGGAGGGAGTGGTGAGAGTGAGAGCCAACCTCATGTCGTACCTGCGCTCCCTCGTCGCCTTCAAAGGCCTCCTGCTGCCCGCCGTCTCCAAGCACCAGGTGATTCGCCATGCTGCCTCCAAGCACCAGGTGATTTGCCTGTTGTGTTTGACTAATGAGCCAAGAGGCTCTATAATACAAGCATGCAAGAAGGGAAGAGTGGAAGAGATCTAACCCTATTGGCCACTAAGTTGGCCAATGGGTGAGTTGCCTTGTGGAGCACGCAACCCCACAATGTAGCTAGGTTGGGATTGGTTGGTGTAAGGACCAAAAGGTTGGCAAGTGCTAACCAAGGACCATGACCAAACCCAATCTTGACCAACCACAAAGTGTGGTTGGAGTGTACACCCAACCCCTCAATAACATTAATGACTATACCTAGTCTAGCCTATGAATGTTGTATAAGATATACATTTACAACATTGCCATGCCGCCTCCAAGCACCAGATGATTCGCCATGCTGCCTCCAAGCACCAGGTGATTCGCCAGGTGCCTGCCAGCATCTCTTATAGCATCCATCTGCCACCCTCACCATGTCTGCTGAAATGATATGAAACCATTCGTTTCATGCCATACCCACAACGCAATCTTTATGCCCCACTGTCTATCGTTTCTTAACGTTCCCACTCTCTCTGCTCTTCTCCCCAAACTCTCTCCACTGCCACGTGGCAGCATCAGGGCCCCACATTGAGTCTTTTATCAGATCTGCTCCGTCAGATGGTGATTGACCTGCAAGCAGCTGTGGAGGCCCGTGGTACCGCACTCACCAAGGTGTGTGTGCGCCTCTCACTCTTCAGTGCCACACAGCAGCCCACAGCACCGCACTGCACTGCTATGTTGGCAAATATGTGTTTCGCGTATTATACGCCATCATATAATTCGCTGGCGTTTATACGCAATACGTGACAGGACTATTTCTAGAAATACGTGAGATGCTGTGGTTTCGGGCAGTATAAAAATTGCCGGGCAGGAAAATAAAACTTTTCCACGGGGGAGGAGGGGAAGGCAAGACACGTCTTCCCCTCCCAAGTTTGAGTTCCATTAAATATCCACGACAATTCCTACGGCTATCAACGAGAAGGCATAGAGTTTGAGGTGAGTTTGGTGAAATGCGAACGACTTGCGGAGAGGAAGCGTCTCGACAACTATAAACCTGGAGGTGGGTAGAACTCGTAAAGAGGGGCGAACCTGGAGCTTGGAGAATGAGCTGCAGGACAAAGAGAGGTTCGACAGGTTGCTCACGAGGATGATAGGAGCGATACAGGAAGGATTGGAGGAAACGAAGGAGGCTAGGGGGTGAGTGATGCTTAGGTGTCACTTTTGTCAGTGGAAGCTGCGAGGCTGAAGAAGGCGGTTGAGGACGCTGAAAGGAATGTTGAAGAAACAAACGAGCAATAAACGGCCAAGATGTGTCGCATTTGCTCGCTTATTTCTTCAACATTCCTTCCAGCATCCTCAACCGCCTTCTTCAGCCTCGCAGCTTCCATTGTCAAAAGTGACACCTACCTGAGCATCAGTCACCTCCTTAGCCTCCTTCGCTTCCTCCTATCCTTCCTATATCGCTTCTATCGTCCTCTTCAGCAGCTTGTCGAGCCATTCTTTGTCCCGCAACTCATTCTCCAAGCTCCACATCTGGTTTCCTAAATTCGATCTTTTTTTTTTACGGGCGGCCCGAGCGTATTTCGGCGTTATCAGCGCATATTGTATATTCCGTATAAACGCTTGCATTTGTACGCGATATGTCCCCTCCTCCACAGCGTATTTGCCAACATAGTACTGCACCTCACAGCACTGGAGCCCTGCTCCATCAGATTGTGATTGACCTACAGGCAGAATGTGGAGGCCCTGTGAGGCTGCACTCACCAAGACAGTACCGGATCGCACAGCTCTACACCACTCCACACCGTATCCTACTTGTTCGATTCCCCACGGAAGCGCTCCATGTTGGCAACATTCAAAATGGTGGTAGTGAGAATCTTCTCAACGCACAAACGTCCTCTGCCTCCTATTCCTCTTTCCTGCCCCATGATACCGTATGTTCGTGATATGCCATGTGGCACGACACGGCATGTGATCACATTACCTACGATGGCATGGCATGGCATGGCACATGATGGCATGGTATGGTATGTCGTGACACGACATGGCATGGCACATGATGGCATGATATGGCATCACATGATATGGCATGGCACGATATGGCATGGCGCGATATGGCATGGCACGTTTTGGCATGGCCCGATATGGCATGGCATGATATGGCATGGCACGATATGGCATGGCACGATATATGGCATGGCACGATATGGCATGGCACGGTATATGGCTTGGCACGATATATTGCATGGCACGATATGGCATGGCATGGCACATGACGGCACGCCCCATCAGCTGGTGGATGTGAACGACATGTCACGGCACGAGGCAGAGGAGCTCATCCGTGCCACTGCCTTCCACGTGCCCCACACTGCTCAACAACACTCCCACCTCCCCCTCCGCCAAGCGTATGTCCTCCTGACCCGTGTTTTCCTCGCCTCCTCCCTTTTCGTCCTCGTGTATTCCTTTCCGCCGCACCCCACTCTGCCCTCGCTACCCACTTCCTCACACCAACGATTTCTCTCTGCGCACGCATCTGCACATACAATGCTCACCTTCCATCCTCAACCCCTTCACCTGAACGTAGCATGCCCTTCTGTTTTCACCCAGTGTCGCATCAACCCCAGAATGTGCACACACTTAGGTCTTCCTCTCCCACGTCTCCCACCCCTCCCCCACTTGGCTCCCTCTTCTCCACAGTCCTGATCCACAGTCCGGATCCACAGTCCTGATCCACAGTCCTGATCCACGGTCCTGATCCACGGTCCTGATCCACAGTCCTGATCCACAGTCCTGATCCACAGTCCTGATCCACAGTCCTGATCCACAGTCCTGATCCACAGTCCTGATTCACAGTCCTGATCGACAGTCCTGATCCACAGTCCTGATCCACAGTCCTGATCCACAGTCCTGATCCACAGTCCTGATTCACAGTCCTGATCCACAGTCCTGATCCACAGTCCTGATTCACAGTCCTGATCCACAGTCCTGATTCACAGTCCTGATCCACAGTCCTGATTCACAGTCCTGATTCACAGTCCTGATTCACAGTCCTGATTCACAGTCCTGATCCACAGTCCTGATCCACAGTCCTGATCCACAGTCCTGATTCACAGTCCTGATCCACAGTCCTGATCCACAGTCCTGATTCACAGTCCTGATCCACAGTCCTGATTCACAGTCCTGATCCACAGTCCTGATTCACAGTCCTGATTCACAGTCCTGATTCACAGTCCTGATTCACAGTCCTGATCCACAGTCCCACTTCTCAAAGACCGTCTTCCTCCTCTCCGGCCTTCCCCCCACCTCCCACCACACAGACGGCGGCAGGCGCTGCTAATCCTGGCCAGCCTGGCATCCACCAAGGAGAGAGCCCTCACGTGGATGCTGTACATCTGTGAGCACCTGCTGCACCTCTTCCTCGCCCACTTCTCCCTCCACCACTCCCTCCTCTCCCGCTCCTCCTCGCCCCTCGCCTCCTCCCTCTCGCCCTCCCCCACCACCTTCTCCTCCCGCCCGCGCTCCCTGCGCGTGCAAGGGCCTCGCATGTCCCTGTCCCCTGGGGGGCCTGATGGGATGGGGTTCGGGGGAGTGGCTGAGGGGGGAGAGCATGCAGCAGCAGCAGCAGAGGCGGCTGCAGCTGGGGTGGCAGGGGGGCACAGCAGGGAGGAGTTTGAGGCGGTAGTTGGGAGCACTGCTGACCTGGAGGCTGTGGCTCGTGAGGTGCTGCCAAGTGTCAACCGACTAGTGGAGGTGAATGAGGTGAGCTGGTTGGCACATGCAATGCTCTCTGGGTGGAACGATTTATGTGAGAGGACAATCTACCAGATGGTACAGGTAGAGCTGGTACGAGTATTATCTGCACACTCTAAGTCATTAGGATTGCTCACAGGACATGATTGCTCACAGGACATGATTGCTCACAGGACATGATTGCTCACAGGACATGATTGCTCACAGGACATGATTGCTCACAGGACATGATTGCTCACAGGACATGATTGCTCACAGGACATGATTGCTCACAGGACATGATTGCTCACAGGACATGATTGCTCACAGGACATGATTGCTCACAGGACATGATTGCTCACAGGACATGATTGCTCACAGGACATGATTGCTCACAGGACATGATTGCTCACAGGACATGATTGCTCACAGGACATGATTGCTCACAGGACATGATTGCTCACAGGACATGATTGCTCACAGGACATGATTGCTCACAGGACATGATTGCTCACAGGACATGATTGCTCACAGGACATGATTGCTCACAGGACATGATTGCTCACAGGACATGATTGCTCACAGGACATGATTGCTCACAGGACATGATTGCTCACAGGACATGATTGCTCACAGGACATGATTGCTCACAGGACATGATTGCTCACAGGACATGATTGCTCACAGGACATGATTGCTCACAGGACATGATTGCTCACAGGACATGATTGCTCACAGGACATGATTGCTCACAGGACATGATTGCTCACAGGACATGATTGCTCACAGGACATGATTGCTCACAGGACATGATTGCTCACAGGACATGATTGCTCACAGGACATGATTGCTCACAGGACATGATTGCTCACAGGACATGATTGCTCACAGGACATGATTGCTCACAGGACATGATTGCTCACAGGACATGATTGCTCACAGGACATGATTGCTCACAGGACATGATTGCTCACAGGACATGATTGCTCACAGGACATGATTGCTCACAGGACATGATTGCTCACAGGACATGATTGCTCACAGGACATGATTGCTCACAGGACATGATTGCTCACAGGACATGATTGCTCACAGGACATGATTGCTCACAGGACATGATTGCTCACAGGACATGATTGCTCACAGGACATGATTGCTCACAGGACATGATTGCTCACAGGACATGATTGCTCACAGGACATGATTGCTCACAGGACATGATTGCTCACAGGACATGATTGCTCACAGGACATGATTGCTCACAGGACATGATTGCTCACAGGACATGATTGCTCACAGGACATGATTGCTCACAGGACATGATTGCTCACAGGACATGATTGCTCACAGGACATGATTGCTCACAGGACATGATTGCTCACAGGACATGATTGCTCACAGGACATGATTGCTCACAGGACATGATTGCTCACAGGACATGATTGCTCACAGGACATGATTGCTCACAGGACATGATTGCTCACAGGACATGATTGCTCACAGGACATGATTGCTCACAGGACATGATTGCTCACAGGACATGATTGCTCACAGGACATGATTGCTCACAGGACATGATTGCTCACAGGACATGATTGCTCACAGGACATGATTGCTCACAGGACATGATTGCTCACAGGACATGATTGCTCACAGGACATGATTGCTCACAGGACATGATTGCTCACAGGACATGATTGCTCACAGGACATGATTGCTCACAGGACATGATTGCTCACAGGACATGATTGCTCACAGGACATGATTGCTCACAGGACATGATTGCTCACAGGACATGATTGCTCACAGGACATGATTGCTCACAGGACATGATTGCTCACAGGACATGATTGCTCACAGGACATGATTGCTCACAGGACATGATTGCTCACAGGACATGATTGCTCACAGGACATGATTGCTCACAGGACATGATTGCTCACAGGACATGATTGCTCACAGGACATGATTGCTCACAGGACATGATTGCTCACAGGACATGATTGCTCACAGGACATGATTGCTCACAGGACATGATTGCTCACAGGACATGATTGCTCACAGGACATGATTGCTCACAGGACATGATTGCTCACAGGACATGATTGCTCACAGGACATGATTGCTCACAGGACATGATTGCTCACAGGACATGATTGCTCACAGGACATGATTGCTCACAGGACATGATTGCTCACAGGACATGATTGCTCACAGGACATGATTGCTCACAGGACATGATTGCTCACAGGACATGATTGCTCACAGGACATGATTGCTCACAGGACATGATTGCTCACAGGACATGATTGCTCACAGGACATGATTGCTCACAGGACATGATTGCTCACAGGACATGATTGCTCACAGGACATGATTGCTCACAGGACATGATTGCTCACAGGACATGATTGCTCACAGGACATGATTGCTCACAGGACATGATTGCTCACAGGACATGATTGCTCACAGGACATGATTGCTCACAGGACATGATTGCTCACAGGACATGATTGCTCACAGGACATGATTGCTCACAGGACATGATTGCTCACAGGACATGATTGCTCACAGGACATGATTGCTCACAGGACATGATTGCTCACAGGACATGATTGCTCACAGGACATGATTGCTCACAGGACATGATTGCTCACAGGACATGATTGCTCACAGGACATGATTGCTCACAGGACATGATTGCTCACAGGACATGATTGCTCACAGGACATGATTGCTCACAGGACATGATTGCTCACAGGACATGATTGCTCACAGGACATGATTGCTCACAGGACATGATTGCTCACAGGACATGATTGCTCACAGGACATGATTGCTCACAGGACATGATTGCTCACAGGACATGATTGCTCACAGGACATGATTGCTCACAGGACATGATTGTGCATGTGGTACGCAGTTGCATGCTTTCATTTCATCCCATCTAAGTGTCTGCCCTGTACTCTAGCCTGTGTTCTCCATCGCTAATGCATCCATCACGTGCCCGTTCTCCTCCCGTCCACCGCTCCCCTTGCAGGACCGTGTGGGCTACAGCACAGACTACCCAAGGTGCCTTGTTCTCTCGCTGTTTTGTTAGTCGCCTAAACACTCCTCTCCCCCCTTCTCCACCGCTCCCCGTGCAGGACTGTGTGGGGTGCAGCACGGACTACACGAGCCGCCTTGCTCTCTCGCTTTTTTATACTCGCCTAAAATTCTGTTCTCTGCCCGTCTACTCTACCGTTCCCTTGCAGGGCCGTGTGGGATGCAGCACGAATTACATTAAGCGCCTTGCTTTGTCTATGTTCTTATACTCGCTTAAGAGATCATCTCTCCCCCTGTCTACTGTCTGCGTCCATCGCTCCCTGTGCAGGACCGTGTGGGGTGCAGCACGGATTACATGAGGCGCCTTGCTCTCTCGCTGCGCTCCTCTCTGCTGCTCCAGTTCCACCTCTGATGCATTGCTCTGTGTTGACCACTGCTCTTTGCTGCACCGATTGTGGCCAACTATAGATGGTAGTAATCACACATAGGCATGGTACAGCGTGTTGACGCTTTTGTCCTTCCCGAGCAGGGCTGTTTCTGTTGCTGGAAACAAGTAACTCAACGCTTCTGATGTGTCGGCACATCGAACTGCAAACGAAGCAAACTGTAACGAAGCAACAGCGAGTCAACCGAGGAGGTTGACAAAAGCAACAGCTGGAGGTTACGCGAAGGTCAAAGGTCAGCGACCTTTGACTCGACGAAAAGCAGCGCGACAGCAAGGGCAAACTACTGACTCGGTATTGAGCAGTTGCCCGAGTCGTCGCTGTATCGAACCGCAACAGCAACAGTAATCTATCACACACCAGCGCAAGGTGGTTCAACGCTTCCGCAATTACAACATTCCTACCCGGATTTTAGCATTGAAAAGATCCTACGGGCTTTTCTCAGTCCAGCATGGTATGAGAGCTGTCAAGGCAAATTCAACTCCGTTAACACTCCTACAACAATAGAAGACGTGGCTACACGGAAGGAGAGAAGCTCCTCTAACGGCTCTCCTACTCCACCTCCAGCCTCAGGCCTACAGACATAAGAAGGCACGGCGACAAGACCAGCTGCTGTGTCTACGGAAACTCCAGCGAACCAAGCAACAGTCTTTGACCCAAGTATGATGGAGAAGTTCTTCTCCTTCATGTCCTTCTACGAACAGCACTAGCAAGCAGCACATGCACAATCAAACAACAGCGACAACAACAACGGAGTCACACCAATGAGTCTCGACGGCTCATCCTATGCGCGCGGAAACCAGCAGCAACCTACCTTCGCTCCATACGAGCCTCAACGTGGCTCTATCAGCTTCATGCCACACCAGCCTCCACCTGGACAAGAGAAGACATTGGACGCGCTTCAGGTACAGTCGCAATTCGCACACGTTCTAAAACTGCAGACATCAACACCGTTCGACGGCAAAGACTTCTATACCTGGTCATTCAATTCGAGCTGATGATGGAGGGCGCACAGAGTCTCGGATTCGTTGACGGATCCCTGCCATACCTAACACACGGGACGCAGTACGACAAGCAACAATACGCGTATCAGTCGCTGATGGCATACACAATTCTTCTACAGAACATCACACCGAACGAACAGCAGAACATTTGGTCTTATCATGGATACGGTAACTCCGCCGAGCTCGCGTACAACGACCTTAAGAACCTGTATCAAGCAACAGACAGCGTCAATCAGAGTCGTCTCATGGCACAGCTGACAACAGTGGAAATGAAACCCGGCGAAAAGGGGATGGCGTATGTTAGCCGATGTCGCGGATTGCGCGACAGACTCCTTCGATGCGGAGGATCGATATCTGAAGAAGCCTTTGTCGTAGTCGTCATCACTGGCCTCGACCCCCATTGGCGTTCCACTCGAGCCATTCTTCGAGCTCACGGGAAGATCTCCGAAGCAGCACTCTGCGCCGAAATCCACGCTGAGCAGCAGGACATGGACCTGCACGAAGAACGTCACAAGAAAAGAGCATCAACACCCAAATTCGCATTCCACACTCAACGACGCTACAACAACAACAACAACAACCGGCAGAATAAATATCAACCACAACGACACGTACCACCATTCTGTCACCTCTGCAAGACGTCAGGACACCCTCGCACCCACTGCCCAAATCAATAGCAGTCAACGCCGCCGCAACGTCAGCTTCGACCCTCGAGCAGTCAAGTAGCTTCTACGCAGGCACATCTCACCAATCAAGTGCAGTCCTCAACGACACCGACAACTCAATCTGCACAAGGCACAAGAAATATTGTGAGCTGCATGGCAAGGTTAACAGACTCCTGCATCACCGAGTCGCCCGCCGCACTACTCACCAGAAGAACTACTCGACGAAAGCACTCCTCGCCGCGAGTCACTGGAACCGAACCCGACGTACGCAGCCATCGCCCAGAGCGAGCCGTCCGGGAAAGACACCTGGTTCTTGGACAGCTGCTGCGGACAGCACATGTGCTCCTCGGGTCGCTTCGTTCAACGAGAACACCAACTTCAGCGTGAAGTCGTAATCACCGTCGCCAACAACCAGAACTTGCGCACACGACGCCAAGGGATAGTTCAACTTCAGTCTCGAGAAACCAACGTTATCCTGCAAATATCAAAGGTTGTAATTGCAGAAGGACTCGGCTACAACCTACTCAATGTCAGTCAACTGATGGCGAAGGGAATTCACCTCGAAGCAGACAGCACCATTTAGGAGTTCAAGCTGTATCACGGGAAGGGCGGACTGTACATCGGAAAGGCAGTGTTGAAGAACAATGTCTTCGTCCTCGACTTTATCCCAGATCAAGGCACCGCCGACAGCGACGGAATCGTCAACTTCACCTCTTGGACACACCCGCCAGATCTCGACCCCGACTTCAGCCCCGGCGGCTTCTGGTACTCGAACACTATACCTAAGGCGGAACGGACGAGAGCATGAGCAACAATTCAAACAACATCGGCAGCAGCAGAAACAACATCGGCAGCAGCAGAAACAACATCGGCAGCAGCAGAAACAACATCGGCAGCAGCAGAAACAACATCGGCAGCAGCAGAGACAACACCGGCAGCAGCAGAGACAACACCGGCACCAATCGGTGGTCCTTCAACAGCACCGGTCTCCATCAACGACACGCCACCAAAACCTGCGCAACAGCTGACTCCCACTCCACGCGAAGCCCACAGAAGCGCCAACTTCACCGCAGGTTTTTACTCCAAATCCGACCTGTACAGGCGCTCACCCAGACATCGCGTTAGCGAAGACATCTAGCATGCAAGGATGGGACACCCGAGCAACACAACGTTAAACAATACGATAAGAGTTGGAGTATTTGACAAGGACTCACTGCTTCTACACGACGGCAGAGAACTTCAACGAGTCCGCGAAACATGTTTTACCTGCCCTGAAGCCGACTTACCGCATCAGCCGTTCGTCTCTCACCACAACCCGAGCGCTCCAGCATACGCACCACTGGAAAAGGTGTATAGCGACATACTGTACAATCGCGAACCCGGACAAGGAGCGTATAACTACGTCATCACGTTCATCGACGCCGCCACACGATACGTCTGGCACTTCAACCTCCCGAGCCGGGACATGGTCTTTGAAGCCTTCGTTGCCTGGCTTCCAGTAGTAGAACGAGAATCAGGAGCGAAGCTGAAAAGCTTCCAGTCAGACGGGGGAGGGGAATATCAGTCACAAAGATGCAAGCAGTACCTGGCAGAACGAGGCATCAAGCGGCTCATCTCCCTTCCCTACGCCCACCAACAGCAAGGCGTAGCAGAAAGGATGAACAGGACTCTCCAGAACACCATGCGCAGGCTACTGCGGGGCATGCGGCTACCCAACCACCAGTGGCCCGAAGCGATGGACCATGCTGTGATGCTGCACAACTTGCTTTCGTCATCATCGCTCCCGAACAACGCATCACCGCATGTGCTGCAAACAGGAAAAATGGGCAGCACAAAAATGATGCGAGTGTTCGGCTGCATGGTACAGTACCGACCCCCAACTGCACGAGCCGGCCGATTCTCTCAACGCGCACAGTGGGGAGTACACCTGGGCATCGAAAAACATTACAACGCATGGAAGATCTTTTACGTCCACTCGAAGGAAACAGTAGCAGCACGTGACGTGATTTTCTACGAACGGCTCACCCTCCTATCGTACCTTGCCAACCTGGAAGAAGAACGAGACCCCACAGGCGGATTTCATGGTGACCGAGCCTTTTCTTCGGCAGCAAACGAAGCCAACTGAGACGAGCAGAACGTGGACAGAGCATCGGAGGAAGCCGGACCTCTACCCTACTACTGAGTGGACATCCCGATGGACGACGACAACCCTCGCGAAAGCATCAACGCCGAAGTCTACTACGACCTCGCCGACAACGGTTACGTTACACCTCAACCAGTCAACACCAACATCTCAGAACGCATAGGACCCAATTTCTTACCTGATCCAGAAGCGGGAGACGAAGCAGTTTATCCCGAGGACCCAAATCTCAGGAGATACTGGGACTTGTCACCGCCGTCCACGGAGCAACACCACCTAAGGAGCCTGCCACAGTTCAGCAGGCTCTGGGGGGGAGCATAAGGAAAAATGGCGCGAAGCCATGGACAGGGAATTGAAGGCGCTGGAAGAACGCAACACCTGGAAAATCGTTCCCATCGGAGTGGCACGCAACAAGACAATACTCACCGGGAAGTGGGTCTTCCGCGTGAAGACCGCAAAAGGTTGACGGAACCATCGACAAGTTCAAGGCACGATGAGTCGTACGAGGCTTCAACCAAGAACACGGACGAGACTTCACCGAAACTTTTGCGCCGGTCAGCCGACACACCTCACTGCGGATTCTCCTTGCAATAGCGGCCATGAAGCGGAAGAAGCTCCGCCAAATCGATGTCGGCAACGCCTTTCTCTACGCCCCCATCGATGCTGAGATCTTCGTCGAACAACCACACGGCTCCAACGCACATCCTAACCAAGTTTGTCAGCTGATAAAATCCTTAAACGACATTAAGCAAGCTCCGAGACTGTGGCAGCAATACTTACACGCTCGGCTAATCCGCATAGGATTCCGCCAACTACCGCACGACCAAGGCATGTACCGACTCACGAAAGGCACCGACTACATCCTGCTAATCGTCTACGTGGACGATCTGCTCTACATCGGCTCAACCGACGGCATCACGACCTGGTTCGAAGGGGAGCTGCAGCGGGATCTCACACTCACCGTCTCCTCCACCGGAACACAGTATCTCGAGCTCAACATTCAAGAAGGGGAGAACGCGATCCACCTCAGCGCCGCAAAATACGCCGACACCATCGCCAAGCGCTTCGGATTAACTCCAGCCACTATCTCCACGCCATACCGCTACACCGCCAAAAATCACAAGGAAACCTCGGCTCCGCTCAAACCTGCCGGCATACGTGACTACCAACAAAAGCTAGGATGCCTGCTCTTCGCAGCCGTCACCTGCCGACCAGACCTATCGTACTTAGCAAGCCAACTCGCCACCTATCTCAAGAAGCCCGAAACAGAGCACCTGGCGGAGCTCGACCGCGCACTCCACTACCTCGTCAGCACCCCGACAATCGGCCTGACCTATCACAAAACCGGAACCATGACGCCCAAGCTAATCGGCTACGTGGATGCTGACCATGCCAGCGACTCCGACAACAGGCGTTCGCGCACCGGCTACGTCTACCGACTCGAACCTATCGGACCTATCTCATGGCAGTCAAGCAAGCAAGAGTTATTTGCTCTCTCCTCAGCCGAAGCAGAATACATCGCACTCTGCTCAGCCACCAAGGAAGGATTGTACCTTCGCGAACTGCTGGAAGAAGCGAAGCTGGCTCAGTTACCCAACTTCTTCCTGTTCTGCGACAATCAATCAGCAATCTGCATAGCGAACAAAAACGGGTTTGCGAACCGAACGAAGCACATTGTGTTAGAATCTTAGAATAGAACGAGAATGAATGAACTAGCAGGAAGTTGGGTACAAGTAGGAAACCCTAAGTTTGTGTACCCTCTAAGGCTAAACCCACTATAGCCTACACAATATAAACATGCAATGTTTGACACACCCCCATAGGCGAAGTGGGAGACAACCAGAGGGTCACAAGACCAGTCAAAGCAAAGCAAGGCAAAACAAGCTCAGGGTGGATCTCAAGGATACCACACAAATTCCGAGCACAAGCAAGTGGTCACAAGACCAGTTCACATGCAGTTTCATAATATAACAAGAGGTACAGTGATCACAACCTAGCAAGAGTAAACATGCAGGTATAAATATATATAGATCACAGTACAAATAGAGTCAAGAAGTAAGCAAGTGAGGTCCAGCAGGCACAAGGCCTAGAAGAGTGCAGAAGCGCTGATGGTCACAAGGCTGAAGTGCCTTGGTGAACACATCAGCAGTGTTGGCCTCAGTGGCCACGTAACGAAGACGAAGCTGACCACGCTGCTGCAGCTCTCGAGCAAGGAAGTAGCGCAGAGCAATGTGCTTCGTTCTGTGCTCCAGTCTGTGCTCCTCACACAAGGCAATGGCTGCCTTGTTGTCGACGTACAGCACTGGAGGAGAACGAGGCCGCTCTCCCAAGTCGGTCAGCAGGTAGGTGAGCCAGCGTAGCTCCTGGGCTGCCATGGCTGTGGCGTAGATCTCAGCCTCACAACTGGAGCTGAGAACTGAAGAAGAACGTGTAGAACGCCAAGAAACTGAACCAGAGCCAAGGCTGAAGGTGTAACCCTGAGACGACCGCTGAGTGGCCTGGTCGTCTGCCCAAGAAGCGTCTGAGTGCCCAGTGAGAACAACTCGGTCTCGCCCTCCAAGCACAAGCCCCATGCCCAACGTACTGCACAAGTAGCGCAACACCCTCTTAGCGGCATCCATGTGCTCCTTCCGGTGACGGCCAGGAGCGACATAGTGTGCAAGGATGCTAAGAGGGTATGCAAGGTCAGGTCGAGTGCAGGTCATCAGGTACATGAGGCAGCCCACAAGCTCTGGATACGGGCCACTCGGCTCTACGGACTCATCCGAAGGCAGAGCTGAGAGCGAATGACCGGTAGGCAGAGGAGTGGACTGAGGCGAGGAGTACGTGAAGCCGAAGCGCTGAAGGACCTGCTGCACCATGTGTGACTGAGTCAAGGTAATGGTGCGCCGTGCTCTGTCCCGGGTGATCCGCAAGCCAAGATAGCTTGTCAGTTTACCCAGGTCTGTGCACGTGTGTCTCTTCTGCAGCTCCGACGTCACGTGGGCGAGAGCCTCAGTGTCAGCAGTGGCAAAGACCAAGTCGTCGACGTACACGAGGATGTGGAACGGCGGCAGCGAAGTGTCTGTGCGCAGAAACAGCGACGGGTCAGCAGTAGAAGGCGCGAACCCAAGTGCCGCAAGTGTCGTCCTCAGTGTGTCGTGCCACTCACGTGGTGCCTGGCGGAGACCGTAGACCGGCCGCCGGAGGCTCCACTGGGTGCCAGGAGGAAAAGTCCCAGTGAAGCCAGGTGGGCGGCGCAGCCAGATCTCCTCGTGCAGGCTACCCTGCAAGAAAGCAGTGCTGAAGTCAAGAGAGTGAAGCTCGTAGTCGCGCTGAGCGGCTATGTGCAGCAGCACCTGAAGAGTGGTCATCTTCGGGGTGGGGGAGAAGGTCTGGAAGAAGTCGACTCCCTCACGCTGACTGAAGCCTCGAGCAACGTAACGCGCCTTGAAGACAGGCGGAGAACCCGGCGGCCGCTTCACCCTGAAAATCCACATGCCACTGACGATGTTCGCCCCTGGAGGGGGAACTGCGTCGACGTAGGTGCCTGTGGACTTCCAGGAAGCCATCTCTGCGTCCATGGCTGTCTGCCACTGAGAGGAGTAGAGACCCGCTATCGCCTCTGCGTAAGAGCGCGGGGTCGGGATGTCTGGTGCATCCGGGTCTCCCTCAGGGGCAACTAGCATGGACACGAGATGAGGCAAAGCAGCAGCAAAGCACTGGAACTCCTCCTGCCTGTCCTCAAGGACGTCCGTGCCAAGAGCACACTCACCCCCGACGGACGGAGGACAGACAGACTCAGACGCAGCAACTAGGCTAGCGGCGTAGTCGAGACGACAAGCGGCAGCAAAGTCAACTAACTCAGCGACGAGAGCAGACGCAGCAGAGGACTCAAAGGTAGGGTCAGTGACAACAGTAGCGAGGAGACGCGTGACAGTAGGACGGGCAGCACGAAGGGAGTCAGACTCTGGGTCAGGAAGAGTAGGAAGAGAGGACGCAGGAGGAGACGGTAGAGGGACACGCTGAGGAGCAGTGGAGGGACGCAGAGTCATGTAGTGAGTGCCAGGGACAGGAGGAGGACGCTCACGCGGGACACGACGACCAGTGCGAGCAGCACGAACAGGCGACGTAGAGCGAGACGCAGGCGACACAGGACGAGACGCAGGCTCACGACGCTCCGTAAGACCTCCTGTGGGACCAGTGTAAGGAGAAGGACCAGGGAGCGGCGAGGCAGGCGGTAACTGTGACGGTGACTGGACAGGCGGAGGACACTCTAAGGAGGGAGCAGGACAAGGAGGAGGAGCCTGACCAAGAACCTGCTGAAGGAGCGGAACGAAGTACGGCCGGGGCCGCGCAGCGACTCCAGAACCAGTAGAGACACCACCAGTACCCGCAGCAGCTCCAGCAGCGCCAGCAGTAGCTCCAGTGGCAGGGTCCGCAGCACCAGCAGCAGCTCCAACTCCAGGGTCCGCAGCACCAGCAGCAGCTCCAACGTCAGGGTCCGCAGCACCAGCAGCAGCTCCAACTCCAGGGTCCGCAGCACCAGCAGCAGCTCCAACTCCAGGGTCCGCAGCACCAGCAGGAGCTCCAGCACCAGGGTCCTCAGGACTAGCAGCAGCTCCAACTCCAGGGTCCGCAGCACCAGCAGCAGCTCCAACTCCAGGGTCCGCAGCACCAGCAGCACCAGGAGAGCCTCCAGCACCAGCAGCAGCACCTCCAGCAGCTCCAGGGTCCGTGACACCAGGCGCGCCACTCCGGAGAGTGCAGCGCCGCTCGTACCACTCACGGATCCGCTCAAGAGAGGGCAGCTCCCGCTGAGGAGGGGAGGCACCAGCACCAGTCCCAGTAGTACTCCTGGCTCCAGAGGCACCTCTCCGGAGGCTGCAGTACTCTGAGTACCACTCACGCAGCTGCGCAGGTGGAGGACTCCCAGGCTCAGCACCCCCAGGCTCAGCACCCCCAGGCTCAGCACCCCCAGGCTCAGCACCCCCAGGCTCAGCACCCCCAGACTCCGCACCCCCAGGCTCAGCACCCCCAGGCTCCGCACCCCCAGCAGGACGAGAGTCAACAGCTACCTCAACAGGCTCAACCGGGTCTACCTGGGACACACCAGAGGGAGCGGCACCCTGAGGGGGGAGGGGGTCTACCACAGCAGCACCTGGCGCGAGGAAGAGAGGCGGGGGGGGGAGCGGGGCAGTGCGGTAGGGGAAGAGGCGGTAGTAGGGGACGGACTCGTCAAAAGTGACGTCCTGAGAGGACAGGACACGGCGCGAGGTGGCGTGGTAAAACTGCCAACCAGACGCGTCAGGGACAAAGCCAAGGAAGACACAGGGAACAGCGCGGGTGGAGAGCTTGTCCGCGGACGTATCGCGGACAAAAGCTCGAGATCCCCAGACCCGGAAACGCGACGCATCGCCAACCTCCCCCGTCCACAGCAGTGTGGGCGAGGTCTCCGGCAAGGAGACACGGGGCCAGAGGTTGAGCTGATGCGCAGCGTACCGGACCGCAAACGGCCACAGAAAGTGGGGGGCAGCCGCATGGATCAAGGAGGTACGGGCGACCTCCATGACTAGGCCAATGCGGCGCTCCGCAACCCCATTCTGCTGTGGAGAGGCCGAAAGCGTGAACGACTGCTCAATGCCGTGCTCAGCACAGTAGGCTGCCAAGAGGTCGGAGGAGAACTCACCACCTCTGTCAGAGTGCAAGCGCAGGACAGGAAAGTCCGAGTGGAAACGCTCGCTGAGCTGGAGACGAGCTCTGCGGATCCAAGGGATCAAAACATCAGGGACCTCACCCTTGGTGCGCAAGGGGAAGACCGTGGTGTAGCGCGAGTAGTCGTCAACAACTATCAGGAAGTACCTCTCCTGACCCTGACCACGGACGCGGGCTGGGCCCCACACGTCCATGTGGAGCGTCTGCAAGGGAGCAGTCGTCGGGGGAAACGAGGAGGAGTGAGGAGCGGCGCGCTGCCGCCCCTCGACACAGGGAAGACAGGGAGGAGCAGGCGAGGGTGGGAGGGGAGGGAGGACCCTGGGAAGACCAGAGACAAGGTACCGGGAGTGCATGGCACGAAGGCGCTGCACAGACGGGTGGCCAAGTCGGTGGTGCCAGAGGACGGTCTCATGCGCCAGAGAGCGACACGAGCAGGGGGCCGACAGCTGACCTGACGCAGACGCAGACGCAGACGCAGCTACCTGAGGGGACTCAGTGGTCAGTGTGTACAGGTCCGACCCCGGCTGCCGAGTGAAGGTAGCCAGGTGACGGCCCGTCCGAGCACACATGCAGTGTGTCACGCGCTCGTAGGCAGGGGTGAACTGGTGAACACCTCCGTCCTGGAGCGCACAACCCGCCACCAAGTTTGTAGAGAACGAGGGGAGGTGGAGACCTGACAGTGTGCCCGACGGGACCGCAGGACAAGGAAGAACAGTGGAGGAGGTCGTAATGACCGGACCCCCAGAGGGGTCAGCGAGGGAGACAGCAACTGGCCGAGCAAGCGGCTCAAGGGCAGTGCGGTCACGAAAGAAACAGCGAGAAGCACCTGAGTCCAGAGTGAAGGTGTGCAGTGCCTCAGTCGACTCAGTACCAGGGGGCGCAGACTCACTAGCACCTAGAGCAACAGCCTCACCAGCACCTGGGGTAGCAGTCGCATTAGCACCTAGAGCGGCAGCCTCACTCACAGGACAAGGGAGCTGCACCTGTCCATCACCAGAAGCTCCCGACCGACCCACTCCAGAGCGACTACCACTACGGCCACCCCGACAGCCCCAACTGGCGTACCACTCACGAAGCTGCTGGGGTGAAAGAGGACACTGCAGCTGCACCTGTCCACTACCAGAAGCTCCCGACCGACCCACTCCAGAGCGACTACCACTACGGCCACCCCGACAGCCCCAACTGGCGTACCACTCACGAAGCTGCTGGGGCGTGAGGGACTCACGCGCACGGCCCTGGAGCTGCATCTGGCCTCGCCAGGAGCAGCAGTAGCAGCAGTAGCGGCAGTAACAGCAGTAACAGCAGGAGCAGTACCAGTGGGAGTAGAAAAGGCAGTAGCAGCAGTAGCAGTGCGGGCAGGGCAATGCTCACCAGTGGTCGGCGTGGCAGGCGCAAGACGGTGGCGACCGCGGGGCCGCTACAACTGCAGGGCGGGGCCGGGCCGCAGCAGGGAGCTCCGCGGCAGCTGCTGCAGGGCGAGGCCGGGCCGCGACGGCAGCTGCTCCAGGTGCCTGGGGCGGCTGCTGCAGGTGCGGGCTGCTCCAGGGGCGGCTGCTGCAGGCGCAGGTTGCTCCAGGGGCGGCTGCTGTAGGTGCGGGCTGCTCCAGGGGCGGCTGCTGCAGTGGCGGGCGGCTCCAGGGGCGGCTGCTACAGTGGCGGGCGGCTCCAGGGGCGGCTGCTGCAGTGGCGGGCGGCTCCAGGGGCTGCTGCTGCAGTGGCGGGCGGCTCCAGGGGCTGCTGCTGCAGTGGCGGGCGGCTCCAGGGGCTGCTGCTGCAGTGGCGGGCGGCTCCAGGGGCTGCTGCTGCAGTGGCGGGCGGCTCCAGGGGCTGCTGCTGCAGTGGCGGGCGGCTCCAGGGGCGGCTGCTGTAGTGGCGGGCGGCTCCAGGGGCTGCTGCTGCAGTGGCGGGCGGCTCCAGGGGCGGCTGCTGTAGTGGCGGGCGGCTCCAGGGGCTGCTACTGCAGTGGCGGGCGGCTCCAGGGGCGGCTCCACGGGCAGGTGGCGACGCCGCGGGCAGGGCGACGCGGCGGGCAGGTGGCGACGCGGCGGGCAGGTGGCGACGCCGCGGGCAGGCGACGACGCCGCGGGCAGGCGACGACGCCGCGGGCAGGCGGCGACGCCGCGGGCAGGCGACGACGCTGCTGGCAGGGGCTGCGTCGCGGGCAGACGACGACTCCGCGGGCAGACGACGACGCCGCGGGCAGGCGACGACGCCGTGGGCAGGCGACGACGCCGCGGGCAGGGGCTGCGTCGCGGGCAGGCGACGACGCCGCGGACAGGGCGACGCGGTGGGCGGCGAGAGCCTGCAGAGGCGGCGCGCGGTCGGGCAGAGGCTGCGCGCGGGCCTGACGGGTCTGCAGGGGCGGCTCTCGGGCCTGACGGGTCTGCAGCGGCGGCTCGGGGGCCTACGAGGGCGCACGAGGGCGTACGAGGGCGTACGAGGGCGCACGAAGGCGCACGAGGGCGCACGAGGGCGCACGAGGGCGCACGAAGGCGCACTAGCAGAGAAAGGCGCACGAGGGCGCACGTAGGGTAGGGCGCACGAGGGCGCTTCTAGCGGAATAGTGGGCCCATTGTAGAAAGCGGTCCTAGGTAGCAACCTAGGCCTCTGATACCATGTTAGAATCTAGAATAGAACGAGAATGAATGAACTAGCAGGAAGTTGGGTACAAGTAGGAAACCCTAAGTTTGTGTACCCTCTAAGGCTAAACCCACTATAGCCTACACAATATAAATTTCTTCGTGAAGGACGAAATCGAGAAGGGGAGACTCGAGCTGTCCTACTGTCCCACATCCGAGATGGCAGCTGATTACTTGACCACGAAACTCGGAAAACAGTAGTTCGAGTACTGCATGTTGCTGACTGGACAAGGCCACGTCACCAGCAGCGACACTCCAGAAGCGAAGGGGAGTGTTGGAAACAAGTAACTTAACGCTTCTGATGTGTCGGAACATCGAACTGCAAGCGAAGCAAACTGTAACGAAGCAACAGCGAGTCAACCGAGGAGGTTGACAAAAGCAACAGCTGGAGGTTATGCGAAGGTCAAAGGTCAGCAACCTTTGACTCGACAAAAAGCAGCGCGATTGTAAGGACAAATAACTGATGCGGTATTGAGCAGTTGCCCGAGTCGTCGCTGTATCGAACCGCAACAGCAACAGTAAAACAGCTAGTTGCACCTTTCATACTCCTTGTAATCTTATAAAAAACTTGTATTCCTTTGCTTTAATTAATCTATCTTGCACTCACACACCAGTGCGAGGTGGTTCAACATTCTAACATTAAACGCTTCTGCAATTACATTTTTCCTACCCGGATTTTAGCCTTGAAAAGATCCTAAGGGCTTTTCTCAGCCCAACATCTGTGACTAGTGTAGTGTAGATTGTCACGACTCATGCTGATTTGGCAGATGATTTTGTTGAAAATGTCGACTATACTTCTCTCTACTCTAATCCCCCCCCCCCCCGTCCAAATTTATGCACCCATATGCGGGTTGTTCAAGAAACCCACCGCAGGAGAACGGGCCACATGACCGATGACAATGGTAAGGTAAGCCGAGGAGTATCATCACTCTTACCGTCATCGCCCGGATAGTAGACAGTGTCTCTTATAAACAAGCTAGCCTCATTATAAGACACTATTTGTGTGTACCCGTTAAGCCAGTGTAGAGGTTAGGGGCAATCGTATAGCGAGGGGGTATCTTCTAAACGGTTCTTTGTCCATTTATAAGATTTATGTCAAATGTTATAGTCTCTAGTGGGACATGCTATATGGGGTACAAACAGTTAGGGTTAGGCATTTGTACCCCAACACAATTAACTCATTCCGCTGTTGTCACTTTGTAAGATGGTATCAGCAGTAGGTTCGCCGTTCCTAGGCCACACCTAGTCGCCGCCCTTCCTAAACTTCGTCTCTAGCCTTAGTGCCCCCCACCCCCCCCCCCCCCCCCCCCCCCCCCCCCGTTTGCCCTACACGCCCTAGCCAGCAGGCCCGCCAGCGCCCTAGCCAGCAGGCCCGCCAGCGCCCTAGCCAGCAGGCCCGCCAGCGCCCTAGCCAGCAGGCCCGCCAGCGCCCTAGCCAGCAGGCCCGCCAGCGCGCCCCGCCAGCGCGCCACGCCAGCGCGCCACGCCAGCGCGCCACGCCAGCGCGCACGCCAGCGCGCACGCCAGCGCGCCCCGCCAGCGCGCACGCCAGCGCGCCCCGCCAGCGCGCACGCCAGCGCGCCCCGCCAGCGCGCACGCCAGCGCGCACGCCAGCGCGCCCCGCCAGCGCGCACGCCAGCGCGCCCTGCAAACGCGCACGCCAGCGCACCCGCCAGCGCAACCGCCAGCGCGCCCGCCAGCGCGCAGCGCCGCCCGCCCGTAGACCCGCCGCGCCGCTCGCCGGCCAGCGCGCCGCGCCGCCCACCGGCCAGCCAGCACACCACGCCGCCCGCCTGCCCGCATGCCGCGCCACCTGCCCGCCTGCACGCCTGCGCGCCTGCCCACACGCCACTGACTGTCTCACCCTCCCGCGGCTGGCAGCCGCGCTCTCCCACTTTCGCCCCTTATGGCGACCTCCCGAGTACTTCGTTTTGATCATGAGGGGAGACCCATAGACTTTAGTACGTGGCTTACGCAAGCGCAGCGCCACCTTAAGAGCCAGCGGCAGGATGGCGTGCACCTGTTCGCACACGCGTCCGGTACTCAGACCGCTCCTCCGCAGCCTAGCCCGCTGCCCACTACCCCACCGCCTACTCCTGAGCAGGAGGCCGAGTACCGGCGCCAGTTCCTCGCTCGCGACGTGTGGGAGTCTCGTGACGCCGCTGCCTGCCTCGCCCTGACCGACCTTCTCCCGCCGACAGAGGCAGTCCACTTCACTCAGGTCGAGTCTGCTGCAGATCTGTATAAGGCTATTGTTGATCGCTACTCCACTCCCTCCTCTGCTTCACTCAGTCGCCTCCTCGTCCCCTTTATCTACCCTGACCTCGCCTCCTTTGAGACTGTCTCTGACCTCGTTACCCACCTTCGCTCCCTTGACGCTCGCTTTCGCGCTGCTTGCACTGAGGACCAGCTTGCCCTTGCCCCGCCCCCTATGTGGCTCACTATTCACTGGCTAGTCACTCGCCTCCCTGACCGCCTAGCCACAGCCCGCGACGCGCTTCTTCTGAAGCACCCCACTGAGCTTACCATCGATCTTCTTGAGACTGCTCTCTCGAAGATCGAGAGTAACCTCCTCGCTGTTGCCTCTGCCTCTTCCGCGCCTCCTCCTTGACTTTTTGAGGGGTGTGCGGTACCACAGCTTCCCACCTTCACTGCCTCCCTTGCCACCCCCGCGTCTTCTGCCTCTGAGGAGACGGCGGCTGTTTCTGTCTCTGGCGGACAGAAACGTGGCAAGGCCGGTAAGAAGGGCGGGAAGGGCGGCGGGGGTACTGGAGGTGGTGCGGGTAGTGGCGGTGGCGGTGGAGCAGGTGGTGGGAGTGGTGGTGGGGGTGGCTCGGGACCTGACGGCCCTCCTCTCGACGGTGGAGTTTTCACTGGTGGTGAGGGGTTCCAGCAGCAGCAGCAGCAGCCGGCTTCTCAGCAGCTGCCACCGCCTGGACAGCAGCAGCGGCAGGGACAGCAGCAGCAGCGACAGGGCCAGCAGCAGCGCCCGCCACAGCCGCAGCCGCAGCAGTGGGGCCCTCCGCAGCCGTGGGGCTCTCCGCAGCAGTGGAGGTCTGCGGGTCCCCCGAGCACTGGGCGCAGTGCTGCCCCCTCCAGTCGGGGACCTCGCTCGGCCGGTCGCGACGTTGGTCCCTGTGAGTACTGGATCCTTACGGGTCCACGTAGGGACTCGTACTGTGGCCGCCCTGACCACTCTGCTGCACGCTGCTTCAGTCGTCTCGACGACCTCTACCGCTTGCACCACGGCCCCTCTGCTCCCCCACCGCCACGCTGGGGGACACTTCTTGCTCGTGGCATCTCTGTTTTTGATATGCCTATGGATGATGCTAGGTCTTATGTCATGTATGCTGATGCTGACTATAGTGCTTCTGGATATGTGTACTTGCCTGTACCTAGCATAGGATCTTTGCCTGTTGCTAGAGTAGGTGCTAGTGTAGGATCTTGTTTAGCTAGTAGTACAGGCACTCCCTCAGCGGACGCGTCTCTCTCGTTTACACTGGACTCGGGAGCTTCACACTGTTTCTTCCGCGACCGCACGACTCTCTCTCCACTGCCGGCGCCAGTCCCTGTAGCACTGGCCGATCCCTCCTCGGGACCGGTCATTGCGACTCACGCCACTACTCTCCCGTGCCCAGCTGCCCCTTCCGGTTCCCTGACTGGCCTCCACGTTCCTACGTTCTCTAGGAACCTGGTTGGTGTGGGCCCCCTGGCGAGACAGCACGTCGGGGTCTGGTTTGAGCCTTCTGGTGACACCGCGGTCTGTGTGGACGGTGACACGTACGCCCCCTTGGCCACTTTTCGCCAGGAGCCGGGCTCCGGTCTGTACACCCTCCACACCGACCCCCGTCAGGTTCCTCCGTCCCACCAGGTAGCCGAGTCCAGTCAGGTTGCTGTGTCCGGTCAGGTTGCTGCGTCGTGCTCGTGTCGGTCGCTTGCCCACCCCTCCCTCCTCTGGCACCACCGCCTTGGTCACCCGTCCCTCCCTCGTCTCCGCGCTATGTCCAGTCAGCGTCTTGTCTTAGGCCTCCCGCGAGTCCTCCCGCCGCTCCCGCCATCCCCAGCTCCTCCGTGCGGTCCTTGTGTCCAGGGTCGGCTGCGCGCCACCCCTCACTCCTCCTCCCTTCATCCGGCCACCGAGCCCTTCGAGACTCTCCACTTAGACGTCTGGGGCCCCGCTCGCCGTCTTGGCCCTGAGCGGGAGAGTTTCTTTCTGGTGGTCGTTGACGACTACTCTCGGTACACCACCGTGTTCCCTTTGGCGAAGAAGTCCGACGTGACTTCTACGCTGATCCGGTGGCTGCTCGCCACCGAGAGTACTCGCCGTCGTCGTGTCAGTTGTCTCCACTCCGACCGTGGGGGTGAGTTTCGCTCCGGCGTTCTCACCAGATTCTGTGCTGAGCAGGGCATCACCCAGTCCTGGACTCTTCCAGACTCTCCACAGCAGAATGGGGTTGCTGAGCGCCGCTTAGGCCTGGTCATGGAGATTGCCCGCACCTCCATGATCCACGCCCGCGCGCCCCATTTTCTGTGGCCCTACGCGGCTCGGTACGCCGCTCACCAGCTGAACCTCTGGCCTCGCGTCTCTCGGCCAGGGGCTTCACCGACCAGTCTTTGGACAGGGTCCCCTGGTGTTGCGTCGAGGTTTAGTGTCTGGGGCTGCTTGGCTCTTGTCCGCGACACCTCTATGGACAAGATCTCGCCTCGCGTCGTCCCCTGTGTCTTCCTTGGTTTCCCAGAGGACTCCTCTGACTTCACCTTTTACCACCCTCCCTCCCACCGGTTCTTTGACTCTCGTGACGTCCGTTTCGACGAGTCCGTCCCCTACTACGTCCGGTACCCCTGTCGAGGTCTCCCGGTTCCCCCCCCTCCCCTCTTCCTGGCTCCAGCTCCTCCTCCTCCCGCCCCTGCTCCTCCGGTACCCCCCCCTGTTCCCGCTCCGTCTGGTGTGTCCCACGCTACTCCCCCCCCCTCTGTACCCTCCCAGGTCTCTCCTCCTTCCCCACAGTCGTCCTCACAGCCTCCGCAGCAGCCGTCAGCGCTTCCTTTACCGGCCACTGCGGACTCTGAGGGTGTTGGTACTCAAGGTGAGGGCTCTGGCGGTGCTTGCTCTGGGTGTGCTGGTGGTGGAGCTGTTCGTGCACCTACAGGAGCCGCCCGTTCTGGGGGTGTTGGCGTTGGCGCTGAGCGTGCACCTGCCGCAGCTGCCCGTTCCGAGGGTGCTGGAGCTGGTGGTGGTGCTGGAGCTGGTGGTGTTTCTGGAGCTGGAGAGTCTGGGGCTGGTGCTGGTGCCACTGGAGGCACCACGACTGGGGGTGCGGGTACACCTCCTACAGGTGCTGGTCGTGCTGTCGCAGGGGGTACTCGCTCTGGGGGTGCTCAGCCGGGTACTGTCGAGGGCGGAGCTGGTTCTTCTTCTTCGTCTCCTGCCACCACTCCTCCTCCTCACCCCTACCCTACTCGTTACCAGGCCCTTCTTCGTGTTGAGCGTGAGGAGCAGCAGCGTTTGGAGCGTGAGAGGTTGGAGGTTCAGCGGCGGGTGGAGCGTGAGCGGTTGGAGTTGCAGCGGGAGCAGCAGCAGCAGCAGCCGCCGCCGTCGCAGCAGCAGCAGCAGCAGCAGCAGCCGGAGCAGCCTCCGGCCCCTGTTTCTGGCCTTCGGGCCCTTGGTCTCCCCTCCTCTCCTCCTGTGTTCGGTCCTACGTTTCCTCCTCCGGACTCAGCTCCGGCTGTGTTCCCTCGTTCTCAGTCTCCTCCGTCTCCCTCTCCTCTCGCCCACACTTGGGCCTCTCGTCCTCCTCGTGCTCGTCCTTCGTCACCTGTCACTGACCTCCGTACTGTGTTGTTCCGTCCTAGTCCTCCTCGTTCTCCTCCGGCTCTTCTTCCTTGTCCTCTTGAGTCGTCCCTCACTGCCTCCCTGTCCACTCCGGTCTCTGACTACTACCGCACGTTCAGCCCCACTCTCTCTCGTGTTCTTGCCTCTCTTGGTACAAACCCTCGTGCCTCTCCTTCCTCCGTCGCGGTCCTCACTGCCTTTACTGTTACGCGTCGCCTTGACTACGCCACTCGTGTTGTGGCCGCTCCTCCTGTCCGTCCTCTGTCCGCCGGGGGTGAGTCTGCCCTTGGCTGTGCCGTCCTAGAGGATAGACAGTTTGAGCTAGAGTTCCTAGCAGCCGCTTCGCCTCATCTCTGTGCCATGCTGCTCGCTCCTGAAGGAGGCCCCGACGCTCTTGACATACCTACTCCTCGCACTTACGCTGAGGCAGTGTCAGGGCCTTGGGCCTCTCAGTGGAGAGCTGCCATGGACGCACTTACGTTGACGAGGTTCCCCCCCCAGGGGCGAACATAGTTGACGGCATGTGGATCTTCAAGGTGAAGCGGTCGCCGAGATCTCCCCCAGTCTTCAAGGCACGCTACGTGGCTAGAGGGTTCAGTCAGCGCGAGGGGGTTGACTTCTTTCAGACCTTCGCGCCCACCCCGAAGATGACCACTCTTCGGGTGTTACTTCACGTAGCGGCACAGAGGGACTACGAGCTACACTCCCTCGACTTCTCCACCGCCTTCCTGCAGGGCAGCCTACACGAGGAGATCTGGCTGCGTCGTCCTCCGGGCTTCACTGGCACCTTCCTGCTTGGGACCCAGTGGAGCCTCAGACGACCGGTCTACGGTCTCCGTCAGGCACCCCGTGAGTGGCACGACACTCTCCGCTCTACTCTGTCCGACCTCGGGTTTGAGCCGTCTTCCGCCGACCCGTCGTTGTTTGTTCGTCGTGGGCGCACACCTTTCTTCGTTCTGGTCTACGTTGAGGACTTTGGTTTTTGCCACAGCCGACACAGTTGAGGTGAAGTCCGAACTGCAGAAGAGACACACCTGCACTGACCTTGGGGAACTGCGCCGCTACCTTGGCCTGCAGATCTCCAGGGACAGAGCCGCTCGCACCATCACTCTGACTCAGTCACACATGGTGCAGCAGGTCCTTCAGCGGTTCGGGCTTCAGCACTCCTCTCCTACACCCACCCCTCTTGCTGTAGACCACAGACTCACTGGGCCTTTTCCTGACGTGTCGTTCGAGCCCAGTGGTCCCTACGCAGAGCTGGTGGGCTGCCTCATGTACCTGATGACGTGCACTCGCCCGGACCTCGCCTTCCCTCTTAGCATCCTTTCTCGCTTTGTTGCGACTGGGAGACACCGTCCTGTTCACTGGACGGCGGCTAAGAGGGTGGCGAAGTACCTTGCCACGACATCAGACATGGGGCTTGTACTTGGAGGGACACAGCCAGTTGTACTCACCGGTCACTGCGACTCCTCCTACGCCGACGACGTTGAGACTCAGAGGTCTACGCAGGGTTACTGTTTCAGCCTGGGCTCTGGAGCTGTTTCGTGGAGGTCTACTCGGTCCTCCTCTGTTGCGACTTCTACCGCAGAGGCCGAGATCTACGCTGGAGCCCTTGCTGCACAGGAGCTACGCTGGTTGACCTTCTTGCTCACTGACCTTGGTGAGCGGCCGAGCTCTGCACCGACCTTGTTTGCTGACAACAAGGCGATGATTCTCCTGTGTCGTGAGCCTCGACTGGAGAGCAGAGTGAAGCACATCGACGTCAGGTACTTCCTCCTGCAAGAGTTGCAGAGACGCGGTCAGGCACGTCTGGACTTCGTGGCCTCCGAGGCCAACACTGCAGACATCTTCACCAAGGCCCTTCAGCCTTGTGACCACCGCCGGTTTTGTCTGCAGTTAGGCCTCGTTGAGACTGGGTCTAGTAGACTGCAGTAGTGAGTTCTTGCCTCTTGTTTGTTTGTACTATATATATTAGCTTGTACTCTCTTGAACTGGCCTTGTGGCCTCTTGTTTGTGCTCAGACTGGTGGTGACGTTGTGATCCACCCTGAGCTCTGTTTGCTCTCTTGCTTGTGACTGGTCTTGTGACCTTAGGTTGTGTTTTGTTGCTTGGCATTCCCCACTTAGGCTATGGGGGTGTGTCAAATGTTATAGCCTCTAGTGGGTCATGCTATATGGGGTACAAACAGTTAGGGTTAGGCATTTGTACCCCAACACAATCAATCTAACTCATTCTGCTGTTGACACTTTGTAAGAATTTATAAGACACCCTAAACCGTCCCAAATACAAGACAACCCAAGCATTTTTGCCCGTGTACGAGATAAGACATATATGTCTACTATTCGGACATATATGTTTCACATAAGAACCTTTCCAACTGATTTTTTGTGAACCCATTTTTTTCAGCCAGATGTCAAATGTGTAGCCTGTAGTAAGGCTTGCCTTAGGGGGTACATCTATTATGGTTTCTATGTGTACCCCAACCACATCAATGAAACACAACATTCTCTCATTCTAACATGGTATCAGCTAGTTGGATCCTATTGGATCCCGATCCTCCCGTTCCCGTTCGTTACGCCCGAGCCTCTCGTTACTGTTACGCCCGAGCCTTCCGTTAGCGGTAGATCGCACGGTCGCGCCTTCCCCCCCGCTTCTCGTCGCGTCGCGCCGCCCTCCCCCCCCCCCTGCCCGTCGCTCTGGCCCGTCGCCCTAGCCGCGCCCTAGCCCGTCGCCCTAGCCCGTCGCCATAGCCCTTCGCCCTGCCCGTCGCCCTAGCCCGTCGCCCTGGCCCGCGCCCCAGCCCGTCTCCCCAGCCCGTCGCCCCAGCCCGTCGCCCTAGCCCGCGCCCTAGCTCGTCGCCCTGGCCCGCGCCCTAGCCCGTCGCCCCAGCCCGCGCCCTAACTCGTCGCCCTGGCCCGCGCCCTAGCCCGTCGCCCAGGCCTGAGCCCTAGCCCGTCGCCCAGGCCCGCGCCCTAGCCCGTCCTCCTGGCCCGCGCCCTGGCCCGTCGCCCCAGCCCGCGCCCTCACCCGTCGCCCTTGCCTGCGCCCTAGCCCATCGCCCAGGCCCGCGCCCCAGCCTACGCCCTACCTCTGCCGCCCGGCGCCTTTGCCCTACCCGCCCGGCGCCCCTGCCCTAGACCACTCGCGCGCTCCTCCCCTAGCCCACGTGCACCTGCCCTAGTCCGCCCGCACGCACTTGCTCTTCCCACCCGTTTCCCCCTGCCCTACCCACCCGCTGCGACCTGCCTTCCTAGCCTGTTACGCCTGTCGCTGCGCCCTGCTTTCCCTGCCGCTTCGGTTTGCGAACAATGGCGACACCTCGCGTGCTGCTCTTACGGCGTGGACGTCGCGTGACGCTGCGGCCTGCATCGCCCTCAGCAGCCTCCTCCCTGAGTCTGAGGAGGTTCACTTCACTCAGGTTCGCTCTGCTAGCGAGTTCCTGACTGCGATTAAGGCCCGCTACGCTACTCCCGCTACTGTCTCTCTTGGTCGTCTTTTCCTCCCGTTCCTGTTCCCTGATCTCGCTTCGTTTGAGCGCTCAGCTGACTTGGTCGCTCACCTCCGCTCGCTTGACTCTAGCTACCGCGCTGCCTGCACTGACGCACAGCTCGCACTGCTCCCTCCCCCGATGGCGATTACTATCTATTTCATCGCCACTAGCCTCCCTGACCGCCTTGCCTCTGTTCGTGACGCGCTTCTTATAAAGCACCCTAGTGGGCTCACTATCGAGGTCCTTGAGTCCGCACTCAAGGACGTCGAGAGCAACCTTCGCTCTGTAGCCGCTGCCTCTGGTGCTGTGCCCCCCCCCACTGTTCCACGGGTGCACAGTTCCACAGCTGCCCACCTTTACTGCCTCTCTAGCCACTGCTGCCACTGACGTCACTGCAGCAGCTGCTACGACTTCCTCGCGGTCCCGGAGTAGGGGCAGCAGGAAGGGCGGTTCGGGTTCGGGCGGTGGGGGTGGTGGAGGCGGAGGTGGTGGGGGTGACGTCGCGCCTGGAGGTGGTGGAGGAGCTGGGTCTAGAGAGGCTTCCCGAGCGGCGACCACTGACTTCCCTGCTGGTGCTAGCGACGTCCGCGTTCGTCAGTCGCCCCCTGGACTCCCGGCCGCGGCGGGTGGAGCAGCGGCGTGGTACCTGGCTCAGCGGCAGCAGCAGCAGCAGCAGCCCCTCACCTCCCAGCAGCCTTCGCAGCAGCAGCGACTGCAGCCGGCTTCGGGGTCAGGGCAGCGTCAGCCCCAGCGCAGTGCTGTTCACCATCCGTGCACCTATCAGGTTCTGACAGGTGCGCGCCGCGGCCGGTCGTGTGGCCGCACTCACCCTCCTGGTCAGTGTTTTGCTCAGCTCACTGACACGGTTCGTCTGGCCTACAGGGTTGGCGGTCCTGCCCCTGACTGGCTTCCTCTTGTGTCGCAGCACGGCTCCGCTCTGTGGGGCATGTCCGCTGCGCAGCTTGTTGATCTGTTAGGAACTCTTCCTGCTATGTATGCTGTTGTTGACTCTAGTGTTTCTGACTCTGTTTACTCTGGTGTTGTTAGCTTAGGTGCTAGCCTTGCTGAGTTGCCTGTTGCTAGTGTAGGTTCTTGTTTAGACACTAGTACAGCGACTACCTTGGAGGATGCGTCGCTGCCCTTCAGACTGGACTCTGGAGCCTCGCACTGCTTCTTCCGCGACCGCACGACACTCACACCTCTACCGGCGCCCTTTTCTGTGGTGCTAGCTGATCCCACCTCGGGACCAGTCCTTGCGCGCCATACTACCACTCTTCCGTGCCCTGCTGCTCCCTCCGGGTCCCTTACCGGGTTTCACGTCCCCTCGTTCTCGAGGAACTTGGTGGGCGTACGACCCCTTGTGAGCCAGCACGTGGGTGTGTGGATTGAGCCCTCGGGCGAGACAGCAGTGTGTGTTGACGGGGATTCTTACCAGCCCCTTGCCACCTTTACTGCTGAGCCGGGCTCCGGTCTCTACACCCTCCACACGCGCCCTGGTGAGCAGCAGCAGCAGCCACAGCAGCAGCAGCAGCAGCAGCAGCAGCAGCCGCAGCAGTCGCAGCAGCAGCAGCAGCAGCAGCAGCCGCCGCCGTGGGAGCCCCTCCTCCCGACCCCTGTCCCTCCCCCCTGTCCCCTCCCTGCGTCTCACCAGGTTGTTCCGTCCCCTCAGGTAGTCGTGTCTAGTCTAGTCGCTGCGTCTTGCTCCTGCCGGTCGCTTGCCCACCCCACCGTTCTGTGGCACCACCAGATGGGGCACCCGTCGCTCCCTCGTCTAGTCAGCATCTTGTCCTACGCCTCCCGTGTGTCTTGCCGTCGCTGCCGCCCTCGCTTGCGCCTCCTTGCGGTCCTTGCGGTCCTTGCGTCGAGGGTCAGTTGTGCGCCACCCCTCACTCCTCCTCCCTTCGTCCGGCCACCGAGCCTTTTGAGACGCTCCACTTGGACGTCTGGGGCCCCTCTCCTCGCCCTGGCCCTGAGCGTGAGCGTTCCTTTTTAGTGGTCGTTGACGACTACTCCCGCTACACCACGGTGTTCCCCCTGGCGAAGAAGTCTGAGGTGACTTTAACGCTGATCAGGTGGTTGCTTTCCACTGCGGACACTCGTGGTCGTCGTGTCAGCTGTCTGCACTCTGACCGTGGGGGTGAGTTTCGCTCAGGCATTCTCGCTGGATTCTGTCGCGAACAGGGCATTCGTCAGTCCTGGACGCTTCCAGAGTCCCCACAGCAGAATGGGGTTGCTGAGCGCCGCATAGGCTTGGTCATGGAGATTGCGCGCACCTCCTTGACTCACGCCCGTGCCCCCCATTTTCTGTGGCCCTACGCGGTCAGGTACGCCGCATACCAGCTGAACCTCTGGCCTCGTGTCTCTCGGCCAGAGGTTTCACCGACCAGTCTTTGGACCGGGTCCCCTGTGTCTTCCTTGGTTTCCCTGAGGACTCCTCTGACTACACCTTTTACCACCCTCCTTCTCACAGGTTCTTTGACTCCCGTGACGTTCGTTTTGAGGAGTCCGTCCCCTTCTACGTCAGGTACCCCTCTAGAGGTCTCCCAGTTCCTCCCCCTCCTCTCTTCCTGGCTCCCGCCCCACCTCTTGCTCACCCGGCACACCCTCCCCCCCCTGGTCCGGCCCCGTCAGGTGTGTCCCACGCTACCCCTCCCCCCTCGGTAGCCCCTCAGGTACTGTCTCCTTCCCCGCAGTCCTCCTCGCAGCCTGCTGCAGTCCCGGCCGGTGCTCGCTCTAGAGGAGTTGGAGTTGGAGTTGGAGTCGAGGCGTACCTGTGCTGGGCCCTGGTTCTGGGGGTGCTGGAGTTGCGGGTGAGCTTGATACTGCAGGAGAGTCTCTGCTTCCGGGAGCTGATGCTGGTGACACGTCTGGGGGTGACACGTCTGGGGGTGCAGTTTCTGGTGAGCCTGGCCGGGTTGCGGTTCCTGGTGCTGACTCTGGGGGTGGTGCACCTGGTGTTCCTGGTGGCGGTCCTGCGTCTGCTGCCGCCCAAGACGCTACACCTCCTCCCCACCCCTACCCGACCCGCCACCAGGCTCGTGTTCGTCGTGCGCGTGAGGAGCAATTGGAGTTGGAGAGAGAGGAGAGAGAGTTGCAGCAGCTGGTGGAGCAGCAGCAGCAGCAGCAGCAGCAGCTGTCGCAGGAGCAGCGGCCGCCACCTCCTCCTCCTATCTCTGGTCTTCTGGCCCTCGGTCTCCCCTCTCGCTCTCCTTCCTCCTCCCCCTCTCCTCCCGTATCTACTCCTCCCCTTCCTCCTCCTGACCCTTCGCCTGCTGTTTACGGCCCCACGTTTCCTCCTCCTGACTCCTCCCCTGCTGTCTTCCCTCGTTCTCCCCCTCAGTTGTCCGCGACTCCTTCCCACACTTGGACCTCCCGTCGCTCTCCTCGTGCTTGTCCTTCGTCCCCTGTTGCTCTCACTGACCTCCGTACTGCCCTGTTCCGTTCTCGTCCGCCCAGTTCTCCTCCTTCTGTACTTCCTTCTCCTCCTGAGTCTGCCCTCACTGCTTCTCTCTCTACTCCCGTCACTGACTACTACCGTACCTACCGTCCTGTCCTCTCTCGAGTTCTCGCCTCTCTTGTTACCCACCCACGTGCCTCTCTGTCCTCTGTCTCCGCTCTTACTGCCGCAGTCACTGAGTTTGCCTCTACTCGCCGCCTTGACTACGCCACCGCTCTTGTGGCTGCTCCTCTGGCCGTCGGGGGTGAGTTTGCCCTTGGCTGTGACGCCCTAGAGGATAGGCAGTTTGAGCTAGAGTTCCTGGCCGCCGCTTCCCCTCATCTCTGTGCCATGCTCCTCTCCCCTGAGGGAGACCCCGACGCCCTTGACATACTGACTCCTCGCACTTACGCTGAGGCAGTGTCAGGGCCTTGGGCCTCTCAGTGGAGAGCTGCCATGGACGCAGAGATGGCTTCCTACAGATCCACAGGCACCTACGTCGACGAGGTTCCCCCCCCCTGGGGCGAACGTAGTCGATGGCATGTGGATCTACAGGGTGAAGCGGCCACCAGGATCTCCTCCCGTCTTCAAGGCGCGCTACGTGGCTAGAGGTTTCAGTCAGCACGAGGGAGTTGACTTCTTTCAGACCTTCGCGCCTACCCCGAAGATGACCACTCTTCGGGTGTTACTGCACGTAGCAGCACAGAGAGACTACGAGTTACACTCTCTAGACTTCTCCACTGCTTTCCTTTAGGGTGGCCTTCACGAGGAGGTCTGGCTTCGTCGTCCCTCTGCCTTCACTGGCTCTTTCCCTCCTGGGACCCAGTGGAGGCTAAGGCGACCAGTTTACGGTCTTCGTCAGGCTCCTCGTGAGTGGCACAACACCCTTCGTTCTACCCTGTCTGACCTTGGTTTCCAGCCGTCTTCTGCTGACCCTTCACTGTTCGTTCGTCGAGGTACCACACCGTTCTTTGTTCTTGTCTACGTCGACGACCTAGTGTTCGCTACTGCTGACAGGGTTGCCTTGGCAGACGTGAAGTCCGAACTGCTGAAGAGACACACTTGCACTGACCTTGGTGAGCTGCGCCACTACCTTGGCTTGCAGATCACCAGGGACAGAGCTGCTCGCACCATCACACTCTCTCAGTCACACGTGGTGCAGCAGGTCCTTCAGCGGTTCGGGCTTCAGCACTCCAAAGTATAGCACACACCTCTTGCTGTTGACCACAGACTCACTGGTCCTTTTCCTGACGAGCCGTTCGAGCCTAGTGGTCCCTACGCAGAGCTGGTGGGTTGCCTCATGTACCTGATGACTTGTACTCGCCCAGACCTCGCCTTCCCTCTCAGCATCCTTGCGCGCTTTGTTGCGTCAGGGAGACACCGTCCTGTTCACTGGACGGCAGCTGTGAGGGTGGCGAAGTACCTAGCGACGACATCAGGTGTGGGGCTAGTTCTTGGAGGGCAGCAGTCTGTCGCACTTACTGGTCACTGTGACTCTTCTTACGCTGACGACGCTGAGACTCACAGGTCTACTCAGGGGTACTGCTTCAGTCTGGGTTCTGGAGCTGTTTCTTGGAGGTCCACGCGCTCCTCCTCGGTCTCGACCTCCACCGCTGAGGCTGAGATCTACGCTGGTGCCATGGCGGCACAGGAGCTGCGTTGGTTGACCTTCTTGCTCACTGACCTTGGTGAGAGGCCGAGCTCTGCACCGACCTTGTTCTCTGACAACAAGGCATCGATTCTCCTTTGTCGTGAGCCACGACTGGAGAGCAGAGTGAAGCACATCAATGTCAGGTACTTTCTTCTGCGAGAGTTACAGAGGCGTGGACAGGCTCGTTTCGAGTTTGTGGAGTCCGAGGCCAACACTGCAGACATCTTCACCAAGGCACTTCCGCCTTGTGACCACCAGAGGTGTTGTGTGCAGTGTCAAAATGAGGAATGAGTGATGCATTGATGTTGGTTGGGGTACATATAGCTAACCCTAACTTTTGTACCCCCTAAGACAATCCTCACTATAGGCTACAACATTTGACACACCCCCATAGCCTAAGTGAGGGGTGTCTAGCAGAACCAAAAGAGTACGGTCACAAGACCAGTCCAAGAAACAAAGCTCAGGGTGGATCACAACGTCACCACACACTCTGAGCACAAACACCAGTGGCCACAAGGCCAGTCCAAGATGTAACAGAGATATATAGAAAGCGTACAAGCAAAGTAAACAGTGCACTCAAGTCTAAGCAAGACGAGAACCAGTGTCAACAAGGCCTAACTGCACACAGCACCTCTGGTGGTCACAAGGCGGAAGCGCCTTGGTGAAGATGTCTGCAGTGTTGGCCTCGGACTCCACAAACTCGAAGCGAGCCTGTCCACGTCTCTGCAACTCTCGCAGAAGAAAGTACCTGACGTGAATGTGCTTCACTCTGCTCTCCAGTCGCGGCTCTCGACAAAGGAGAATCGACGCCTTGTTGTCAGTGAACAAGGTCGGTGCAGAGCTCGGCCGCTCACCAAGGTCGGCGAGCAAGAACGTCAACCAACGCAGCTCCTGTGCCGCCATGGCACCAGCGTAGATCTCAGCCTCAGCTGTAGAGGTCGAGACCGAAGAGGAGCGCGTGGACCGCCAGGAAACAGCTCCAGAACCCAGGCTGAAACAGTACCCCTGAGTAGACCTGTGAGTCTCAGCGTCGTCAGCGTAAGAAGAGTCACAGTGACCAGTAAGTACGACAGACTGCTGCCCTCCAAGAACTAGCCCCACGCCTGATGTCGTCGCTAGGTACTTCGCCACCCTCACAGCTGCTGTCCAGTGAACAGGACGGTGTCTCCCTGTCGCAACAAAGCGCGCAAGGACGCTGAGAGGGAAGGCGAGGTCTGGGCGAGTACAAGTCATCAGGTACATGAGGCAACCCACAAGCTCTGCGTAGGGACCACTAGGCTCAAACGGCTCGTCAGGAAAGGGTCCAGTGAGTCTGTGGTCAACAGCAAGAGGTGTGCGCTGTACTGTGGAGTGCTGAAGCTCGAACCGCTGAAGGACCTGCTGCACCATGTGCGACTGTGAAAGTGTAATGGTGCGAGCAGCTCTGTCCCTGGTGATCTGCAGGCCAAGGTAGTGGCGCAGCTCACCAAGGTCAGTGCAGGTGTGTCTCTTCTGCAGTTCGGACTTCACGTCTGCCAAAGCAACCCTGTCAGCAGTGGCGAAAACGAGGTCGTCGACGTAGACCAGAACAAAGAACGGTGTGGAGCCACGACGAACGAACAGCGACGGGTCGGCAGAAGACGGCTGGAACCCAAGGTCAGAGAGGGTAGAACGCAGAGTGTCGTGCCACTCACGAGGGGCCTGGCGAAGACCGTAGACAGGTCGCCTCAGCCTCCCAGGAGGGAAGGTGTCAGTAAAGGCAGAGGGACGACGCAGCCAGACCTCCTCGTGTAGGCTGCCCTGAAGGAAAGCAGTGGAGAAGTCGAGGGAGTGTAACTCGTAGTCTCTCTGTGCTGCTACGTGTAGTAACACCCGAAGAGTGGTCATCTTCGGGGTAGGCGCGAAGGTCTGAAAGAAGTCAACTCCCTCGCGCTGACTGAAACCTCTAGCCACGTAGCGCGCCTTGAAGACCGGGGGAGATCCCGGTGGCCGCTTCACCCTGTAGATCCACATGCCGTCGACTACGTTCGCCCCAGGGGGGGGAACCTCATCGACGTAGGTGCCTGTGGATCTGTAGGAGGCCATCTCTGCGTCCATGGCAGCTCTCCACTGAGAGGCCCAAGGCCTTGACACTGCCTCAGCGTAAGTGCGAGGAGTCGGAATGTCAAGGGCGTCGGGGTCACCCTCAGGGGCGAGGAGCATGGCACAGAGATGAGGGGAAGCGGCTGCCAGGAACTCTAGCTCAAACTGCCTGTCCTCTAGGGCGTCACAACCAAGGGCAGACACACCCCCGACGGCCAGAGGACTGGAAGGAGGAGCAGCCACAAGACCGGTGGCGAAGTCAAGGCGGCGGGTAGAGGCAAAGTCAGTGACTGCGGCAGTAAGAGCGGACACAGAGGACAGAGAGGCACGAGGGTGAGTAACAAGAGAGGCGAGAACACGAGAGAGAACAGGACGGTACGTGCGGTAGTAGTCAATGACAGGAGTAGGGAGCGACGCAGTGAGGGCCGACTCAGGAGGAGACGGAAGCACAGACGGAGACGGACGAGGTGGACTAGAACGAAGTAAGGCAGTACGAAGGTCAGTGAAGGGAACAGGAGACGAGGGACGAGCACGAGGGGAGCGACGAGAGGCCCAAGTCTGAGAAGGAGGAGGGGACAACGAAGACTGAGAACGAGGGAAAACAGCGGGAGAGGGGTCAGGAGGAGGAAGCGGAGGACCAGAGACGGGAGGAGAGGGGGAGGAGGAAGGAGAGCGAGAGGGGAGACCAAGGGTCCGAAGACCCGAGACAGGAGGAGGAGGCGGCTGCTGCTGCTGCTGCTGCTGCTGCTGCTGCTGGGGCTGCTGCGGCTGCTGCTGCTCCAGTGGCAGCTGCTGCTGCTGCTCCTGCTGCTGCTGCTGTCGCTCCTGCTCCTCGAGCCGCTGCAACTCTCGCTCCTCTCTCTCCAACTCCAGCTGCTTCTAACAAGCACGGCAAACACGAGCCTGGAACCTGGTCGGGTAGGGGTGGGGGGTAGTAGTAGTGGTCGGGGCAGCGGCAGCCCCAGAGTCCACCTCCGAAGCACCAGGCACACCACCCCCAGAGGCAGCACCAACACCAGCTCCAGACCCAGGCGCACCAGAAACCGAAGGGGGGTCACCCTCACCCCCAGACGCAGCACCCCCAGACTCCGCACGACCAGCACCAGCTCCCGGAAGACAAGAGTACCCTGCAACCCGCGGCTCAGCTCCAACTCCAGCACCCCCAGAACCAGAAACCGGTACAGGAACAGTCTCAGTACCAACCTCTCGAGAGGGAGCACCTGCAGGACGCGGCGAGGAAGACTGTGGGGAGGGAGGCTATACAGGAGGGGCTACCGAAGGGGGAGGGGTAGCCTGGGACACACCGGACGGGGCTGGACCAGGGGGGGGAGGCTGTACCGGGGGAGCAGGAGGGGGAGCGGCAGTCTGGAAAAGAGGGGGGGGAGGAATCGGGAGACCTCGACTGGGGTACCTGACGTAGTAGGGGGTGGACTCCTCGAAACGGACGTCACGGGAGTCAAAGAACCGGTGAGAGGGAGGGTGGTAAAAGGTGAAGTCAGAGGAGTCCTCAGGGAAACCAAGGAAGACACAAGGAACGGCGCGAGGCGAGAGCTTGTCCGCGGAGGTGTCGCGGACAAGAGCCAAGCACCCCCAGACACGAAACCTCGACGCAACACCAGGGGACCCGGTCCAAAGACTGGTCGGTGAAGCCTCTGGCCGAGAGACACGTGGCCAGAGGTTCAGCTGGTGCGCGGCGTACCTGACCGCATAGGGCCACAGGAAATGGGGGGCACGGGCGTGAGTCAAGGAGGTGCGGGCGATCTCCATGACCAGGCCTAAGCGGCGCTCAGCAACCCCATTCTGCTATGGGGACTCTGGAAGCGTCCAGGACTAACGAATGCCCTGTTCGCGACAGAATCCAGCGAGAATGCCGGAGCGAAACTCACCCCCACGGTCGGAGTGGAGACAGCTGACACGACGACCACGAGTGTCCTGCGTGGTAAGCAACCACCTGATCAGCGTAGAAGTCACCTCAGACTTCTTCGCCAGGGGGAACACTGTGGTGTAGCGGGAGTAGTCGTCAACGACCACCAGAAAGAAACGCTCACGCTCAGGGCCAAGGCGAGAGGCGGGGCCCCAGACGTCCAAGTGAAGCGTCTCAAAAGGCTCGGTGGCCGGACGAAGGGAGGAGGAGTGAGGGGTGGCGCGCAGCCTACCCTCGACGCAAGGACCGCACGGTGGTGCAAGGGACGGCGGCAGCGACGGCAAGACACGCGGGAGACCTAAGACAAGACGCTGACGAGACATAGTGCGCAGACGAGGAAGAGAAGGGTGCCCCATCCGGTGGTGCCACAGAACGGTGGGGTGGGCAAGCGACCGGCAGGAGCACGACGCAGCGACTGGACCAGACGTAGGAACCTGACAAGACACAGCTACCTGGGGGGACGGAGCAACCTGGTGAGACGCGGGGACTCGAACGGGGGGCGGAACAGGGGCCGGTGGCAGTAGGGGCGGCTGCCGCTGCGGCTGCTGCTGCGGCTGCCGCTGCTGCTGCTGCGGGTGCGGCTGCTGTGGCGGCTGCTGCGGTTGCTGCTGCGGCTGCTGCTGCTGCTGCGGCTGCTGCGGCTGCTGCTGCTGCGGCTGCTGCTGCGCACGCGGGCCAGTGTGAAGAGTGTAGAGACCTGAGCCCGGCTCAGCAGCAAAGGTGGCCAGAGGCTGGTAAGAGTCCCCGTCAACACACACCGCAGTCTCTCCAGAAGGCTCAAACCACACACCCACGTGCTGACTCACGAGGGGTCGCACGCCAACCAAGTTCCGGGAGAACGAGGGGACGTGAAACCCAGTGAGAGACCCGGAGGGAGCAGCAGGACACGGCAAAGTGGTAGTGTGACGCGCAGTGACTGGTCCCGAAGTGGGATCAGCCAGCGCCACAGAAACAGGCGCAGGAAGTGGTGTAAGTGTCGTGCTGTCACGAAAGAAGCAGTGTGAGGCTCCAGAGTCCAGCGTGAACGACAGCGAAGCGTCCTCCGAGGTAGCTGCCAGACTAGAGTCGACACAAGAACCTACACTAGCAACAGGCAACTGAGCAAGGCTAGCACCTAAGCTAACAACACCAGAGTAAACAGAGTCAGAAACACTAGAGTCAACAACAGCATACATAGCATGAGGAGTTCCAATCAGATCAGCTAACTGCTCAGCAGACATGTCCCACAGAGCGGAGTCGTAACGCTGAACAAGAGGAAGCCAGTCAGGGGCAGGACCGCCAACCCCGTAGACCAAACGAACCGTGTCAGTGAGCTGAGCAAAGCACTGACCAGGGGGGTGAAGGCGGCCACAAGGGTGGCCCCGGCGAGCACCTGTCAGAACCTGATAGGTGCAGGGAGGGTAAGCAGCACCGCGCTGGGTCTGACGCAGCCCCGACCCCGGAGCCAGCTGCGGCCGCTGCTGCTGCTGAGGCTGCTGGGAGGAGAGGGGCTGCTGCTGCTGCTGACGCTGAGCCTGGTACCACGCCGCTGCTCCACCTAGCGGGGCCGGCAGTACAGGAGGCGACTGACGAACTCAAGCGTCGCCACCACCAGCAGGCGCAGTGGAGTCACCAGTCGCTGCACGAGACGCCTCTCCAGGCCCTGCACTCCCACCACCGCCAGTCGCAACGCCACCTCCACTACCTCCGCCTCCACCACCACCACCACCACCACCAGAACCGCCTTTCTTGCCACCCCTACCGCGGGACCGCGACGCAGTCGTAACAGCAGCTGCAGTCGCGTCAGTAGCGGCAGTGGCAAGAGAGGCAGTAAAGGTGGGTAACTGCGGGACTGTGCACCCGTGGAAGAGTGGGGGGGGCACAGCACCAGAGGCAGCGGCTACCGAGCGAAGGTTGCTCTCGACGTCCTTGAGCGCAGACTCAAGGACCTCGACGGTGAGCTCACTAGGGTGCTTCAGCAGAAGCGCGTCACGAACGGAGGCAAGGCGGTCAGGGAGGCTAGTGGCGATAAAATAGATAGTAATCGCCATGGGGGGAGGAAGCAGTGCAAGCTGTGCCTCAGTGCAAGCAGCGCGGTAACTAGCGTCGAGCGAGCGGAGGTGAGCGATCAAGTCAGCAGAGCGCTCAAAAGAGGCGAGATCAGGGAACAGGAACGGGAGGAAAAGGCGGCCAAGAGAGACAGTAGCGGGAGTAGAGTAGCGGGCCTTAATCGCAGTGAGGTACTCAGCAGCGGTGCGAACCTGAGTGAAGTGGACCTCCTTGTTAGAATCGTAGGTGTGGGGCCTAGGCTTAGTAGCCTAGGCCCACACTAGGAGGTAGGTGGGTGTGCTCTAGAACTAGGAGTTAGGGTTTACGAAGGAGAATTGGAACGAAGAATGAATGGTGACTAGCAAGCAGCAGAACACACAAATAGCAAACCCTAAGGGGTTGTACTCACTATTGAGCACCCCACTGCAGGCTAGACAAATAACATTCTGACACACCCCCATAGCCAAAGTGGGGTGTAATCAGCAGAGCACACAAAGCAGTACAAGCTCAGGGTGGATCACGACGTCACCACACATTCTGAGCACAAGTTCAAGAACCAATAGTTTATAAATTGTAAGCAGAGCTAGAGGCAGTCACAGAGGGCAAGTGAGGAGGAGGAGGGCTGGCGAGATGAGAGAAGAGTGGAGGCGACGACTGAAGCTGCAGACACACGGGCAACAGACGGCTCTGGTGCAACGCTGGTGGCTACCGGGAGGAGAAAGGCCCCGGAATACAGGAGTAACAGGCTCGGCGGCTGAACAGCAGCGGCAGGAGCAACGGACCCACGGGCGACAGGTGCAACCGGCTCTCTGAGCTACCGGGATTGAGCGCCCCGGAGTACAGGCGCTGTAGACGACACGACGGCGGTCTCCGCTCAACCTCCCCCAACAGTCCCACACCCCTCGACACACACCCCTTGGTCCACCCTTAGCTCCACTCCCATATCACCCCCCCTAGCGCCAGTCCCCTCGGCTCCCACACATCCACCCCCCTCAGCGGCAGCTGCAGCAGTGGGAGACGAAGGAGGAGGAAGGGACGACGCACACGAAGCACCCCCATACCCGTCACCCCCACACTCTCGAACAAAGGCGGGCAAACTCCAGGGGCGGCTGCTGCAGTGGCGGGCTGCTCCAGGGGCGGTTGCTGCAGTGACTGGCTGCTCCAGGGGCTGCTGCTGCAGGCTCGGCAGCGGCAACTGCTGCAGGTAGAGCGGCGGCTGCTGCTGTAGGCTCTGGCGGCGGCTGCTGCTGCAGGCTCTGGCGGCGGCTGCTGCTGCAGGCTCTGGCGGCGGCTGCTGCTGCAGGCCTGGCGGCGGCTGCTGCTGCAGGGCGGCGGCGGCTGCTGCTGCAGAGCGGCGGCGGCTGCTGCTGCTGGTAGAGCGGCGGCTGCTGCTGCAGGCTCTGACGGCGCCCCGCGGGTCCCGCAGGGGGCGTCGCGACGAGCAGGGGCGACGCCCCGCGGGTCCCGCACGGGCGTCGCGACGAGCAGGGGCGACGCCCCGCGGGTCCCGCACGGGCGTCGCGACGAGCAGGGCGACGCTGCGCGGGTCCCGTACGGGCGTCGCGACGAGAAGGGGCAGCACCCAGGGGGCGCCGCGACGAGTAAGGGCGACGCCCCGCGGGTCCCGCACGGGCGTCGCGACGAGCAGCAGGGAGGGCAGCGCGCAGGCCCCCCCAAGGACGCTTCGACGGACGGGATAACCGCCGCGCGCCCCGAGCGCGCGGCGGGCAGAAGAAGCCGCCACGTGTTCGGAGCGCGTGGCGGGAAGAAAATGCAATGCCGCGCACCACGGGGCGCGCGGCGGATAGTACGACAGCGGAAGGAGTTGGTGGGCCCGATGAACTAGGCGGCAGGATCTCGCCGGCTCTAGATACCATGTTAGAATCGTAGGTGTGGGGCCTAGGCTTAGTAGCCTAGGCCCACACTAGGAGGTAGGTGGGTGTGCTCTAGAACTAGGAGTTAGGGTTTACGAAGGAGAATTGGAACGAAGAATGAATGGTGACTAGCAAGCAGCAGAACACACAAATAGCAAACCCTAAGGGGTTGTACTCACTATTGAGCACCCCACTGCAGGCTAGACAAATAACATTCTGACACTCCTCAGACTCAGGGAGGAGGCTGCTGAGCGCGATGCAGGCCGCAGCGTCACGCGACGTCCAAGCCGTCTGGTCAGCTCGCTGGGTGGCAAAGTGGGCCTTAGCGGCGTCGTCAGGGGCAGGGCCTAAAGGCGTAGGGTCCAGTAGGCGTAGGGAGGGCACCAGTAGCGTGCGCCCAGAGGGTCTCGCCTGCCTGGACCTGACTCTCTAACAGACGGCGAGCGCGAAGTAGCCAGACGGAAAAGTCAAGAGGTCTACCGTCAGCGTCGAAACGAAGAACTCGCTAAGTCGCCATAGCGAGAACGAACGCGAAAGGGGAGCCAGGGGACAGCAGTAGGTGAGAGGCAAATTAGGTTTCAGCGGTACTCTGGGACAGGGGAGGAGCGGACGCCACAGCGGGCGTGACAGCGGGAGCTAACAGCAAACGAAGCAGCGGGCAACGGGAGCGGGCGCAGCGGCGGGCGACGGCAGCGCGCTCGGCAGCAGGGGCCAGCAGCGCGCGCAGCGGGCGATGAAAGGGGGCGCAGCGGCGACGCGCGCAGCGGCGGGCGACGACGGCGGGGCCGCGGCGAGGCGCGCAGGGGGCGGGCGACGGCGGCAGGCGCGGCGGCGACGAGCGCGGCCGCGGGAGACAGCGGCGGGCGCTGCTGGGACGGGCGACGCGACGAGGGGAGAGGGCGGGCGCGATGCGACGGGAGGAAAGGGCGGGCGCGACGCGACGGGGGGAAAGGGCGCGACGCGACGGGGGGGAGGCGACGCGACCGGGGGGAAAAGGGGGGGGGGGGGTACGGTACGAACGAGAGCTAGGCTCGGCGCTAGGCTCGGTAACAACGGGACTGTCACGAACGAGAGCTAGGATCAGGCTCGGGTGGTACGAACGGAGAACGGAGGAACGGGATCCCACAGGATCCTAACCTAACTGATACCATGTCAAAATGAGGAATGAATGATGCATTGATGTTGGTTGGGGTACATATAGCTAACCCTAACTTTTGTACCCCCTAAGACAATCCTCACTATAGGCTACAACATTTGACATGCAGTTAGGCCTTGTTGACTCTGGTTCTCGTCAGGCCCTCAGATTGACTTTGAGGCACGTAAGGGTATCAGGGTCCCTCTGCCCCTAGACCCTGATCGTCAGGGTCGCCTAGAAAAAAAGCCTGATAGTTCAGTGTTACTTTTTAAGAAGTCTGATGCATCAGTGTCCCCTACAGAGAAAGGCTGATAGTACTAATAGTCATTATTATAAGTTAAAAATGCTAGGTAGCAAGCAAACAGCCTTCAATCTATCTATCTTGTAAACCAAAGCCTAACTTGCTAGCTAGCTCTGCAAGGAGGCATCAAGCATGACTCAGGGTCTGGGAGAATTTAGAAATCATCATCAGATGTTGCTTGGTTGCAATCATCATCATCTCTTCCTGTAGCGTGTCGTTCTTCCAACTCATCCTCATCTAGGACCTCCTTTCCCTTGCTACCACTGCCGCCCTCCCCCTCTCTTGCTGGTGGTGCCGCCACATTGTCGAATGGGCGGCGCTTCTTGTAGCTGCGCCAGATCTGCACCACCTCATCGTAGTTGGGCTCGTACTCGAGTAGCGACATGGTGATGAGGTCCTCGAGGCGGGCGTCCTTCAAGCTCCCCCGCTGCCACGATTTGATAACGTTCTGGCGTGAGAAGCCGCGCTCACACTCCACTGTGCTCAGCGGCAGCACGACGACAGCCACCCAGAGACGCACCAGATTGGGGTAGCTAGTCACTGAGTCGCTTGTCTTCAGCATTGCTGTTAGGCCTGCGTGGAAGCTCCGCTCGTTCTTCGGGGCACCTGCTAGGATGGGGCAGAAGGCACGCAGCTCCTTGATCGCACGCCGCCTGTCGACCCCTGCCACATAAGGCGGAAGGGAGAGAGAGGGGGTTTTTGAAAGGCTGGCAAGTGCGTACACCATACATTGATGAAATGCAATGACACAACATCACGGACCGCAACAGTGCGAGAGCGGGAATACCTGGAATGATGTAGTCCGTGTCCTGTGCCCTGAACAGCCTCATGAGAGACTCGAGCCACTCGAGACACTGCCTGTGGCGCTCCGCTCTCCCCAGCTCCCACTCGTCAGGCATGAACAGTCGCACTCCCACCAGGGATTCCAGGTCCTTGAACCGTGTGCTGAGGTTTTGCACGAGCGTCTCGGCGAAGGTGGTGCAGAGATCGACGCAGGCGTCGTGGGAGCCGAGGGTCGGGTAGTCTTCGCTCGGCTTCTCGTGCAGTTCGAAGGTGTGTGTCGTGGGCCGTCCGTCCGAGTCGACTCCGTGCACCTTCACCTCGGGATTGCCCCCCTCAGGCCCGTGCTTCTTGATGAACGGGGAGAGGCGCGCGCTCACCCCGCCTCCAAAATCGTCACCACAGTCGACGTAGCGGGACTCTAGGAATGAAATCGACCGGCGGATCTGCCCGTGGACACTTGCAATGTCCAGCTGTTAGGGGTCAACAGGGCGAACAGAGGGTGGAAAAGAAGGCTAAATCATTGCAAAGCAGATTCTGCATAAGCAGTACATCAAACAGTGACTCACAAACCGAAACAAGGCACACAATCCAGCGATGATAGTAACCAAGCTCACCTCACGCTGCTGGAATGCCCTGTTCAGCACATTGAGCTGCTCGAGCACGTCTGCAAGGAAGTATAGCAGAAAGTGAAACCTGTAGCTCGTGGCGAGCTCGTAGAGGGTGCTTGTGTAGACTTGAGTTGACTGTTTGTTTTGCTTGTACACTTGCTGTGTATCTTTGTGAGTTCTTGGACTGGCCTTGTGGCCCCTGGTGTTTGTGCTCAGAGTGTGTGGTGACGTTGTGATCCACCCTGAGCTTTGTTTCTTTTGGACTGGTCTTATGACCGTACCGTACTTTGTAGGTCTTTGTTCGACACCCCTCACTTAGGCTATGGGGGTGTGTCAAATATTGTCAAATGTTGTAGCCTATAGTGAGGTTTGTCTTAGGGGGTACAAAACTTAGGGTTAGCTATATGTACCCCAACCAACATCAATGCATCATCCATTCCTCATTCTGACATGGTATCAGTTAGGTTAGGATCCTGTGGGATCCCGTTCCTCCGTTCTCCGTTCGTATCTCCCGAGCCTGATCCTACCTCTCGTTCGTACCGGTTCCGTTGTTACCGCGCCTAGTGCCGAGCCTAGCGCCCTTCCCCCCGTCGCCTAGCGCCCTTTCCCCCCCGTCACGTCGCGCCCTTTCCCCCCGTTGCGTCGCGCCCGTTCCCCCCCGTCGAGTCGCGCCCTTTCCCCCCGTCGCGTCGCGCTCTTTCCCCCCGTCGCGTCGCGCCCTTTCCCACCGTCGCGTCGCGCCCTTTCCCCCCGTCACGTCGCCCTGCCCCGTCCCGTCCCGTCCCGTCCCGTCCCGTCGCCCCTGCCCCGTCCCGTCCCGTCGCCCCGTCCCGTCCCGTCGCCCCTGCCCCGTCCCGTCCCGTCGCCCCGTCCCGTCCCCGTCCCGTCCCGTCGCCCTGCCCCGTCCCGTCCCCGTCTCGTCCCGTCGCCCTGCCCCTGCCCCGTCCCGTCGCCCCGTCCCGTCGCCCTGCTCCGTCGCGTCGCCCTTCCCGTCCCGTCGCCCTGCCCTGTCGCGTCGCCCTTCCCCGTCCCGTCGCCCTGCCCCGTCGCGTCGCCCTGCCCCGTCGCGTCGCCCTGCCCCGTCGCATCGTGCCCGCCCTTTCCCCCGTCCCGTCGACCCTACGCCCTGGCCCGTCGCTCTAGCCCGCTCTTCCGCTGCGACTAAGTCCCACCTGCACCCTAATTTGCCTCTTACCTCCTGCTGTTACTCGCCTGCTCGTTCGCGTTAGTTTTCGCTATGGCGACTCCGCGAGTTCTTCGTTTCGACGCTGACGGTAGACCTCTTGACTTTTCCGTCTGGCTTCTTCGTGCTCGCCGTCTGTTAGAGAGTCAAGTCCAGGGGGGCGAGACCCTCTGGTCGCACGCTACTGGTGACCTCCCCGAGCCCCCCGAGCCTGCCGCTTTAGGTCCTGCCCCTGACGATGCTGCTACGGCTCGCTTTGCCCGTCAGCGCGCTGACAGGACGGCTTGGACGTCACGTGACGCTGCGGCCTGCATCGCACTCAGCAGCCTCCTCCCTGAGTCAGAGGAGGTCCACTTCACTCAGGTTCGCACCGCTGCTGCGTACCTCACTGCGATTAAGGCCCGCTACTCTACTCCCGCTACTGTCTCTCTTGGCCGTCTTTTCCTCCCGTTCCTGTTTCCTGATCTCGCCTCGTTTGAGCGCTCTGCTGACTTGATCGCTCACCTCCGCTCGCTCGACGCTAGTTACCGCGCTGCTTGCACTGAGGCACAGCTTGCACTGCTTCCTCCCCCCATGGCGATTACTATCTATTTCATCGCCACTAGCCTCCCTGACCGCCTTGCCTCCGTACGTGACGCGCTCCTGCTGAAGCACCCTAGTGAGCTGACAGTTGAGGTCCTTGAGTCTGCGCTCAAGGACGTCGAGAGCAACCTTCGCTCGGTAGCTGCCGCCTCTGGTGCTGTGCCCCCCCACTCTTCCACGGGTGCACAGTCCCGCAGTTACCCACCTTCACTGCCTCTCTTGCCACTGCCGCTACTGACGCGACTGCAGCTGCTGCTACGACTGCGTCGCGGTCCCGCGGCAAGGGGGGCAAGAAAGGTGGTTCTGGTGGAGGTGGAGGCGGAGGTAGCGGAGGTAGTGGGGGTGCTGTTGCGACTGGCGGTGGTGGGAGTGCAGCGTCTGGAGAGACCTCTCGTGCAGCGGCTGGTGACTCCACTGCGCCTGCTGGTGGTGGCGACGCCCGAGCTCGTCAGTCGTCTCCTGTACTGCCGGCCCCGCTAGGTGGAGCAGCGGCGTGGTACCAGGCTCAGCGTCAGCAGCGGCTTCAGCAGCAGCAGCAGCCCCTCTCCTCCCAGCAGCCTCAGCAGCAGCAGCTGGCTCCGGGGTCGGGGCTGCGTCAGCCCCAGCGTGGTGCTGCTTACCCTCCCTGCACCTATCAGGTTCTGACAGGTCCTCGTCGGGGCCACCCTTGTGGCCGCTTTCACCCCCCTGGTCAGTGCTTTGCTCAGCTCACTGACACGGTCCGGTTGGCCTACGGGGTTGGCGGTCCTGCCCTTGACTGGCTTCCTCTGGTTCAGCGCTACGGCTCCGCTCTGTGGGGCATGTCTGCTGAGCAGTTAGTTGATCTGATTGGTGCTCCTCATGCTATGTATGCTGTTGTTGACTCTAGTGTTTCTGACTCTGCTTACTCTGGTGTTGTTAGCTTAGGTGCTAGCCTTGCTCAGTTGCCTGTTGCTAGTGTAGGTTCTTGTGTAGACTCTAGTCCAGCGGCTACCTCAGAGGACGGTTCGCTGTCGTTCACGCTGGACTCTGGAGCCTCTCACTGCTTCTTTCGTGACAGCACGACACTTACGCCTCTTCCTGCGCCTGTTTCTGTGGCGCTGGCTGATCCCACTTCGGGACCAGTCACCGCGCGTCACACTACCACCTTGCCGTGTCCGGCTGCTCCTTCTGGGTCTCTCACTGGGTTTCACGTCCCCTCGTTCTCCCGGAACTTGGTGGGCGTGCGACCCCTTGTGAGTCAGCACGTGGGTGTGTGGTTTGAGCCTTCTGGAGAGACTGCGGTGTGTGTTGACGGGGACTCTTACCAGCCCCTCGCCACTTTTGCTGCTGAGCCGGGCTCCGGTCTCTACACTCTTCACACTGGCCCGCGCGCTCAGCAGCGACTGCAGCAGCAGCAGCAGCCGCAGCAGCAGCAGCCGCAGCCACAGCGGCCGCCGTCACAGCAGCCCCTCCTCCCAGTTCCTGTCCCTCCCCCTAGTCTCCTCCCTGCGTCTCACCAGGTGGTTCCGTCCTCTCAGGTTGTCGCGTCCAGTCCAGTCGCTGCGTCTTGCTCCTGTCGGTCGCTTGCCCACCCCACCGTTCTGTGGCACCACCGGCTGGGACACCCTTCTCTTCCACGTCTGCGTGCTATGTCTAGTCAGCGTCTGGTCTTAGGTCTCCCGCGTGTCTTGCCGTCGCTGCCGCCGTCCCTTGCACCACCGTGCGGTCCTTGCGTCGAGGGTAGGCTGCGTGCCACCCCTCACTCCTCCTCCCTTCGTCCGGCCACCGAGCCTTTTGAGACACTGCACTTGGACGTCTGGGGCCCCTCTCCTCGCCCTGGCCCTGAGCGTGAGCGTTTCTTTTTGGTGGTCGTTGACGACTACTCCCGCTACACCACAGTGTTCCCCCTGGCGAGGAAGTCTGAGGTGACTTCTACGCTGATCAGGTGGTTGCTTACCACCCAGGACACTCGTGGTCGTCGTGTCAGCTGTCTCCACTCCGACCGCGGGGGCGAGTTTCGCTCCGGCATTCTCGCTGGATTCTGTCGCGAACAGGGCATTCGTCAGTCCTGGACGCTTCCGGAGTCCCCACAGCAGAATGGGGTTGCTGAGCGTCGCATAGGCCTGGTCATGGAGATTGCCCGCACCTCCTTGACTCACGCCCGTGCCCCCCATTTCCTGTGGCCATACGCAGTCAGGTACGCCGCGCACCAGCTGAACCTCTGGCCACGCGTCTCTCGGCCGGAGGCTTCACCGACCAGTCTTTGGACAGGGTCCCCTGGTATCGCGTCGAGGTTTCGTGTCTGGGGGTGCTTGGCTCTTGTCCGCGACACCTCCGCGGACAAGCTCTCGCCTCGCGCCGTTTCTTGTGTCTTCCTTGGTTTCCCTGAGGACTCCTCTGACTTCACCTTTTACCACCCTCCCTCTCACCGGTTCTTTGACTCCCGTGACGTTCGTTTTGAGGAGTCCACCCCCTACTACGTCAGGTACCCCAGTCGAGGTCTCCCGGTTCCTCCTCCCCCCCTCTTCCTGACAGCCGCTCCCCCGCCTGCTCCCCCGGTACAGCCTCCCCCCCTGGTCCAGCCCCGTCTGGTGTGTCTCAGGCTAGCCCTCCCCCTTCGGTAGCCCCCCCTGTACAGCCTCCCTCCCCACAGTCTTCCTCGCCGCCTCCTGCAGGTGCTCCCTCTCGGGAGGTTGGTCCTGCGACTGTCCCTGTACAGGTCTCTGGTTCTGGGGGTGCTGGAGTTGGAGCTGAGCCGCGGGTTGCAGAGGACTCTTGTCTTCCGGGGGCTGGTACTGGTCGTGCGGAGTCTGGGGGTGCTGGTGCGGAGTCTGGGGGTGCTGCGTCTGGGGGTGAGGGTGTTCCTTCGGTTTCTGGAGAGCCTGGGTCTGGAGCTGGTGTTGGTGCTGCCTCTGGGGGTGGTGTGCTTGGTGCTTCGGAGGTCGACTCTGGGGCTGCCGCTGCCCCGGACACTACTCCTTCCCCCCACCCCTACCCGACCAGGTTCCAGGCTCGTGTTCGCCGTGCTCGTGAGGAGCAGCTGGAGTTGGAGAGAGAGGAGAGAGAGTTGCAGCGGCTCGAGGAGCAGGAGCGACAGCAGCAGGGGCAGCAGCCGCTGGAGCAGCAGCAGCCGCAGCAGCCGCAGCAGCAGCAGCTGCCGTCTCCTCCTCCTGTCTCGGGTCTTCGGACCCTTGGTCTCCCCTCTCCCTCTCCTTCCTCCTCCCCCTCTCCTCCCGTCTCTGGTCCTTCGCTTCCTCCTCCTGACCCCTCTCCCGCTGTTTTCCCTCGTTCTCAGTCTTCGTTGTCCCCTCCTTCTTCTCAGACTTGGGCCTCTCGTCGCTCCCCTCGTGCTCGTCCCTCGTCTCCTGTTCCCTTCACTGACCTTCGTACTGCCTTACTTCGTTCTAGTCCACCTCGTCCGTCTCCGTCTGTGCTTCCGTCTCCTCCTGAGTCGGCTCTCACTGCGTCGCTCCCTACTCCTGTCACAGACTACTACCGCACGTACCGTCCTCTTCTCTCTCGTGTTCTCGCCTCGCTTGTTACTCACCCTCGTGCCTCTGTGTCCTCTGTGTCCGCTCTTACTGCCGCAGTCACTGACTTTGCCTCTACCCGCCGCCTTGACTTCGCCACCGCTCTTGTGGCTGCTCCTCCTTCCAGTCCTCTGGCCGTCGGGGGTGTGTCTGCCCTTGGCTGTGACGCCCTAGAGGACAGGCAGTTTGAGCTAGAGTTCCTGGCCGCCGCTTCCCCTCATCTCTGTGCCATGCTCCTCGCCCCTGAGGGTGACCCCGACGCCCTTGACATTCCGACTCCTCGCACTTACGCTGAGGCAGTGTCAGGGCCTTGGGCCTCTCAGTGGAGAGCTGCCATGGACGCAGAGATGGCCTCCTACAGATCCACAGGCACCTACGTCGATGAGGTTCCCCCTCCGGGGGCGAACGTAGTCGACGGCATGTGGATCTACAGGGTGAAGCGGCCACCGGGATCTCCTCCGGTCTTCAAGGCACGCTACGTGGCTAGAGGTTTCAGTCAGCGCGAGGGAGTTGACTTCTTTCAGACCTTCGCGCCCACCCCGAAGATGACCACTCTTCGGGTGTTACTACACGTAGCAGCACAGAGAGACTACGAGTTACACTCTCTTGACTTCTCTACTGCTTTCCTTCAGGGCAGTCTTCACGAGGAGGTCTGGTTGCGTCGTCCCTCTGCCTTCACTGGCTCTTTCCCTCCTGGGACCCAGTGGAGGCTGAGGCGACCAGTTTACGGTCTTCGTCAGGCTCCTCGTGAGTGGCACGACACCCTGCGTTCTACCCTGTCTGACCTTGGGTTCCAGCCGTCTTCTGCTGACCCGTCGCTGTTCGTTCGTCGTGGCCCCACACCTTTCTTTGTTCTGGTCTACGTTGACGACCTTGTTTTCGCCACCCCTGACAGGGTTGCTTTGGCACACGTGAAGTCCGAACTGCAGAAGAGACACACCTGCACTGATCTTGGTGAGCTGCGCCACTACCTTGGCCTGCAGATCACCAGGGACAGAGCTGCTCGCACCATTACACTTTCACAGTCGCACATGGTGCAGCAGGTCCTTCAGCGGTTCGGGCTTCAGCACTCCACAGTACAGCGCACACCTCTTGCTGTTGACCACAGACTCACTGGACCCTTTCCTGACGAGCCGTTCGAGCCTAGTGGTCCCTACGCAGAGCTTGTGGGTTGCCTCATGTACCTGATGACTTGTACTCGCCCGGACCTCGCCTTCCCTCTCAGCGTTCTTGCGCGCTTTGTTGCGCCAGGGAGACACCGTCCTGTTCACTGGACAGCAGCTGTGAGGGTGGCGAAGTACCTAGCGACGACGTCAGGCGTGGGGCTAGTTCTTGGAGGGCAGCAGTCTGTCGTACTTACTGGTCACTGTGACTCCTCTTACGCTGACGACGCTGAGACTCACAGGTCTACTCAGGGGTACTGTTTCAGCCTGGGCTCTGGAGCTGTTTCCTGGCGGTCCACGCGCTCCTCTTCGGTCTCGACCTCTACAGCTGAGGCTGAGATCTACGCTGGTGCCATGGCGGCACAGGAGCTGCGTTGGTTGACCTTCTTGCTCACCGACCTTGGTGAGCGGCCGAGCTCTGCACCGACCTTGTTCACTGACAACAAGGCGTCTATTCTCCTTTGTCGAGAGCCACGACTGGAGAGCAGAGTGAAGCACATTCACGTCAGGTACTTTCTTCTGCGAGAGTTGCAGAGGCGTGGACAGGCTCGCTTTGAGTTTGTGGAGTCCGAGGCCAACACTGCAGACATCTTCACCAAGGCGCTTCCGCCTTGTGACCACCAGAGGTGCTGTGTGCAGTTAGGCCTTGTTGACACTGGTTCTCGTGTTGCTTAGGCTTGAGTGTACTGTTTACTTTGCTTTCTATATACCTCTGTTACTTCTTGGACTGGCCTTGTGGCCACTGTTGTTTGTGCTCAGACTGTGTGGTGACGTTGTGATCCACCCTGAGCTTCGTTTCTTGGACTGGTCTTGTGACCGTACTCGTTTGGTTCTGCTAGACACCCCTCACTTAGGCTATGGGGGTGTGTCAAATGTTGTAGCCTATAGTGAGGTTTGTCTTAGGGGGTACAAAAGTTAGGGTTAGCTATATGTACCCCAACCAACATCAATGCATCATCCATTCCTCATTCTGACACAAATGTGGAGCCTGTAGTGAGGCTTGTCTTAGGGGGGTGTATCTGTTAGGGTTTCTACATGTACCCCAACCACATCAATGAAACACAACATTCTCTCATTCTAACAGCTTGCTATTTGCACCCCAGTTCCATTCTAATCAACCCACTCCTTTCCTATCTTGAGACCTTGACCACATACACAGATCCATTTTCCCTACTCAGCATATTCTTAATTCCGCAACCACATCCATTCAGCCCATCTGCACCAAAAGGATAACTATACACAGGTACGTACTTGGGGATGAAGAATACCATACATTGGTATCCTAGGAAACACAGTAACAGCTCAAGTAAAATTTCTAAGTGTACTTCTGAATCAACAATAGGAGCTTGTCCTGGCTCGCTCCAACAAGCTCATCCACCTTCTTGCCGTCCTTGAACACATGGAAGGTAGGCATGGCGGAAATATTGCACTCCGCTGCCACGCTCTGCATTGCTCAAAAGCAAAAACGTTTTAGTGTACATCCCTTATAAGAAAAATACAAGGAAATTTCTGAATAAAATGGCACGCAGGACGTTTGAGGTGCTTCAATAGAGTATAATTCCCAACAAGACGATAAGCAGGAGGACAGACTACGAATGCACGAACCTGAAGTTGGTCAACATCCACTTTGGCGAAGATGATCGATGTGTATTCAGTCGCGTACTGGGCAAAGATGGGACCGATCATCCGGCAAGGGCCGCACCATGTTGCCGTGAAATCCACGATGACCTGAAAAGTCAGGGAGAGGTCAGAGATTTGATCGAGTTCAGGTGCGATAACTACCGATAGTAGGAAACAGAACACGGAGACGGGATATTGCATCGATACTCAGCATGGGAGAGCATAGTAACGCAACCGCGGGAACCGCAGCAGAAGCGACGCTGAACAATCTAGATCGACGCTGCGAGCTCACCACTTTCCCCTTGTCCTTCGCATCGCTGAGGAGTGTCCTCCACTCATTCTCGGAACTCACAACCACAACGCCAGCCATAGATCCTCGCAACCAGGAACAAAAGCTATCGACAACTAGCGACGAAAGGGTTATTTTTCGTGTTGAGTGGCTCTGCAAGGAATTCGATATAGGGGTTGCTGGCGTGCTTGGTGGCTATGGAAGAGAGTGAGTTGTCGTAATGACTGGAATGCTGTCAAATTCAATGCCCTAAAGTAGTCGGCATTCGGGCGCTGAAGATTCAACTCGAAGTTCCTTCCGAGTGCTTCATCGTCACGGCACGGACTGACATTTGGGAACACGGTTTGGGAATCTCGGACTGACGTTCCCCACACGTCACGACTGGTTTGCGATGTCCCCACGTTTCCGACAGCTTCACTGCGATGTTGATACGGACCGACGGCCAAGATTACACCTCCACTTCCCTTCTTGATTGACCCAGATTCGTAGAACACGTTTGCCATAACATCCAAACCAAACCTATTCGGCTGGTTCCGCATTCGTTTCGACACCCCGACGGCATACCGAAACCGTCAGTTGGGAGGGGCCTGGCGAACCAACAATATATGCTCGTGCGGGTTACTTGGTACACTCTTGAGCGGTACGACAGCCCCTAGCCTCACCCCCCCAACCACGCAACCCCTGCCGAACCATCGAGGTTTTCGGAGGCAAATCCAGGAATATTATTTCCCTCCATCTCCCACCCGCTCCCCCCCAAAATCCCACACGCTTGCAGAAGACGTCTCATTCGCCCCCTTTTTTTTTTCCGCCCCTCGCGTTCCACCGCGCTCTTGTTTCGCCGCCCACTCTTTCCGCCGCCTCTCCTTCCGCCGACCTCCGCGAATGGCGCCGGAGCTTCCGCCCGCGGAGTCGGAGTACGAAGCTGCGCGGAAGCAGCGGATTCAGGAAAACCAGAAGCGATTGGCGGTGAGTCGCTCTCAAATGGACCACTTCTTCGTTGCCCGCCGCGGCATGCGAAATGCACGTGCTCGCACATCAAGTCACCGCTGCCGCGTCGCGTGGCGACGTGACGCGCCTTAGTTCCGAATCTTAGCATTTAGGTTCGAAACCAACACGCTGCCTCGCCCGCTATTGCCAATACTAGCTTCTAACGACAGCGGGGAGGGGAAACGGAAGGACGGCGGGGTCAAGAGGTAAGGAACCTGAAAGAAGAGCTTCGGGAAACGATTGATCGGAGGTGCTGCCACGTGGACCTAGTTTTCTGTGTGGACCAACAGACATTTCGGTGCGCGCTTCGAGGCGGTCCAGCCAGAATGTGTAACACTTGGACAGCCTTTTCGGTTCACGATGGCCTTTGTGCTAGTCCCTTCAGTTCGCGAAGGGAAATGCTGTTTTCGTCGTACACGTTCCGAGGTTCATTTCGTGCAGTGGAAAGCCTTTTTGAGGCGTGCAGGATTCGAACCCCCTGTTGGCGGCATGAGTGCTCCTCTCCCCGTCAGCAGCACTCGCGGTACCCCATGATGGGGCGCGTGGGAGGCATGGGTCGCGTGGGAGGCATGGGGCGCGTGGGAGGCATGGGGCGCGTGGGAGGCATGGGGCGCGCGCATAATGCTCTTAACACAGCCTACAGGCAAAATGACGCCTCGCAATGGCGCGTCGCAAAATGGCGCCGCGCAAAGGCGCCTCGCAAAGTGCCACCTCCTGATGGCGCCGCGACTGGCGCGTCACACGCCCACTCGTCGTTATCACAGTCAAAACACACTACTGGAAGCATCGGGAGACCCGTCACCCATTGCGGAACCCACCTAGAGAGCAGCGCTTCTGGTGCTCGGCTTCTGGTGCTCGGCTTCTGGTGCTCGGCTTCTGGTGCTCGGCTTCTGGTGCTCGGCTTCTGGTGCTCGGCTTCTGGTGCTCGGCTTCTGGTGCTCGGCTTCTGGTGCTCGGCTTCTGGTGCTCGGCTTCTGGTGCTCGGCTTCTGGTGCTCGGCTTCTGGTGCTCGGCTTCTGGTGCTCGGCTTCTGGTGCTCGGCTTCTGGTGCTCGGCTTCTGGTGCTCGGCTTCTGGTGCTCGGCTTCTGGTGCTCGGCTTCTGGTGCTCGGCTTCTGGTGCTCGGCTTCTGGTGCTCGGCTTTTGGTGCTCGGCTTCTGGTGCTCGGCTTCTGGTGCTCGGCTTCTGGTGCTTGGCTTCTGGTGCTCGGCTTCTGGTGCTCGGCTTCTGGTGCTCGGCTTCTGGTGCTCGGCTTCTGGTGCTCGGCTTCTGGTGCTCGGCTTCTGGTGCTCGGCTTCTGGTGCTCGGCTTCTGCTTCTCCCTTCTGCCCCGCATACCTTGCGCTTTCCCCTTTCCCCTCCCACCTTTCCTCCCTCCGCGCTGCCATCCGGCGCTGCTGGGAATCCAGGAAGCCTCAAGAGCGACCAAGCCTGTGGCAGGCCTCCACCTCACCACAGCCTGTGGCAGGCCTCCACCTCACCCCAGCCTGTGGCAGGCCTCCACCTCACCACAGCCTATGGCAGGCCTCCACCTCACCACAGCCTGTGGCAGGCCTCCACCTCACCACAGCCTGTGGCAGGCCTCCACCTCACCCCAGCCTGTGGCAGGCCTCCACCTCACCCCAGCCTGTGGCAGGCCTCCACCTCACCACAGCCTGTGGCAGGCCTCCACCTCACCCTGTCCCTTTTCTGCCCCTCATACTTGCGCGTACCCCTTTCCCCTCACCCCTTTCCCGACCTAGAAGCCTCAAGCGACCATCCCTGTGCCCGGCCTTCACCTCACCTCGCCCCTCCACCTCGCCCCTCCACCTCGCCCCTCCACCTCGCCCCTCCACCTCGCCCCTCCACCTCGCCCCTCCACCTCGCCCCTCCCCCTCGCCCCTCCCCCTCGCCCCTCCCCCTCGCCCCTCCCCCTCGCCCCTTGACCTCACCCTGTCCCTTTTCCCTGCCACCTCTCCATCTGTTTTCTATACGCCTCAAATACTTCTCCCTTCTCATCTTCATACCTCGCCTCGCACACTTTCCTGTCCCTTTTCCCCTCCCCCTGCCACCTCTCCTTCTGTTTCTCCCTCCCTGTTTCCTTCCGGTGCTGCTGGAAATTCAGGAAGCTTCAAGCGCCCGAGCTTGTGCTGGGGTTCTACTTGCTCTCCCCTTCCTCTCCTCGCACATTTCCTGTTCTCACCCCCTCCCACCCCTCCCACTCCTCCAAACTCTCCCACCCACCCCTCCCACCCCTCCCAACCCTTTCTTGATTCATCTATTCCTCCAGTCGTCAGGCGCCAGACATTAATCAAGCCCCAAGCGAGAAATCCTGTGTCGTTGCCCTTTCTCCTCCCCTCACAACACCCACTCACTCCCACCCCTCCAGCCCCTCCCACCCTTCCCCATCCCCCTCCCACTTCTCCCTGCCTGCCTGCGGCCATCAGCCTTCCGCATGCCTCAAGTGACAAGCCTCCTGCGGCCTTTGCTTGCTGTTTCCTTCTCCTCCTCTCACGTCACCACCTCCCACCCCTCCCTGCGGCCATCAGGAGCTGCGCATACTGGAGGCCTCAAGAGAGCTGCCCTCTGGGGCCTCAACGTGCTGTCCTCTCTCGTAACCACCTCCCACCACCTCCCAAACCTCTCTCGCTCCTCCCTGTGGCCATCAGGAGCTGCGCATACTGGAGGCATCGAGGGAGCTGTCCTCTGGGGCCTTTACGTGCTCTCCTCTCTTATCACCACCTCTCACCACCTCCAAAACCCTCCCACCCCTCCCTACGCCATCAGGAGCTGGGAATACTGGAGGCATCGAGGGATCTGTCCGCCTCGCAAGAGTGCAAGCCCACAGTGAGTTCTTTCCCGAGTTGACTTTTGAGTTGACTTTTAAGTCGAGTTGACTTTTGAGTTGACTCAGAAGGTCAGCTGGGCATACTGGAGGCATTGAGGAAACTGTCCGCCTCGCAGGAGAGCAAGGCCTCTGTAAGATCTTTCCCGCACCCCTGCGCTCCTCTCTTTTCCAGCTCCATCCAAAGTTGCTTAAATAAGAGTTGAGTACATGTGCGTGTGAGAGTGAGTGAGTGAGTGGGTGAGTGAGTGAGTGAGTGAGTGAGTGAGTGCGAGCGTTGGTTGGACTGCTCTTGAGGGGCACCTTAAAGCCCAATAGTGGACTGAACTGAAGCACACCTGCTGGTAGGGTTATCTTAAACTGTTGGGATTATATGCAGGTTGAGTTGAGTCGACAATCAGCTTGGGAGGAATGATGTGGAAGGAATTTGAGAAACGAAAAATGTTTAATTCTTGGACTTCTCGGGCCGGCCAGGTTATGCCACCATGGGGTACTGTGTTTTGTACACGTGGTGTTTTTTCTTGGGTCATCAACAGCATGTAACCGTTCAAAACGTCCGAACGAAATAGTGATGGCTGGATTTTGCAACGCCTTTACCACACTCGCTGGTGGGTGGGTGGGTCAGTATTGTTGATCGGTCGCACCATTACGGACGAGCCACCTGACCCAATCAGTTGGTCAACTCAACTTTACTCAAACTCGATTTCCTCCTTCCCTCCCTCCCTCCCTCCCTCCCTCCCTCCCTCCCTCCCTTCCTCCCTCCCTCCCTCCCTCCCTCCCTCCCTCCCTCCCACCCCCCCCCCTCCCTCCCTCCCTCCCCCCCTCTCTCCCTCCCTCCCTCCCATCCTCACCCATCCTCCTCACCCGTCCTCACCCCTCTCCACCGCGCCAGACCCCGCGCAGCGAGGTGAGGAGGGCGCCAAGGCAGCGAGAGCTATTGCTACCACAGCGCAAGTCAGCTCGCATGGCGGCCAAGGGGGAACGGCCGAGATACGTTGAGGAGGTGAGTGAGGTGGATGGAACAGGAGGAGGAGGGGAGATGATGGGGGGTTTGGATGGGTGGGTGGGTGGATGGGTGGGTGGGGGGAATAAGGAACAAGGCACAACCCAGGGATGGCATCGGGAGCTGCTGCTGCCACAACGCAAGTCAGCCCGCATGGCGGCCAAGGAGGAACGACCGAGATACATATTGAGGAGGTGAGGTGGATGGGATGGGCGTGGGGTTTGGGGGTGGAAGGGCGGGTAAGGAGCCATACTCAAACCAGTGGCACTGCCGCTGCTGCCACAGCGCAAGTCAGCTCGTATGGAGGCCAAGGGGGAACGGCCGAGATTCGTTGAGGAGGTGAGATTAGTGGAAGAGGGGCGGGGGTTGGGAGTGGATGGGTGGGTAAGGAGCAACACACAAACCAGTGGCGCTGCTGTTGCTGCCGCAACGCAAGTCAGCCCGCATGGCGGCCAAGGGAGAACGGCCGAAATAAGTTGAGGAGGGGAGATCAATGCAATGGATTTGGGGGTAATGGATGCCGGGGGGTTATACAAGGCACAGCCTGGGGGACGGGATGCCAAGTTGGCGGTTACCCGCTTCAAGACAACCAGTGGCGCTGCCGCTGCTGCCACAGCGCATGTCAGCTCGCAAGGCTGCCAAGGGGGAACGGCTAAGATGCGTTGAGGAGGTGAGTGAGATAGGACTGGGAAAAGAGGGGGTTGGGTGATTCATTGATGGAGGGGATTGGGGTAGGCGGCAAGGCATTGTGTGAGATACCAAGTGCATTGTGAGGCGTTTCAAGAGAGCGAGGGACGTCAGGACAGTATCAGGTGAGTCCATGTCGTGCGGCAGTGTGCTTTGACAGGCGTGTAGTGTAGTTCTTCCAAGGTCTATAAGGTGAGGTGGTGGGGGTATTAATAGTGGTACTCTGGACCAATGTCACGTTGTGACTCTCTTAAGCTGCTGTGAGCCAATGCATCTGCAGTGTGTGTGTGGATTGGTGAAATAGCCTTTTGCACGTTCTTTCTTTCCATGTCCCCGCCCCACAAGACGTGTGGTAATGGTTCTCCTTTTTTCTGAGTTCTGTTCAGATGTTACACACCCTTGTGAGAAAGAAGAATTGTTGCACTGAATAATGAGCCAAAAGGCTCTTTAGTACAAGCAATGAGCAAGAGAGAGATAAGAGGGAAGCTTACCCTATTGGCCAATAAGTTGGCCAATGGGTGAGTTTGCTTGTGGCCCAAGCAACCACAAAATGTGTGTTGGTTGGGATTGGTTAAGGTAAGGACCAATCCCCACCAACCACAAAATGTGGTTGGAGGGTACACTAACCAACCCCCCAATTTATAAGACTGCTGCACATCTAAGTCTAGCCTATGCATGTTGTATAAAATATGGAATTACAACACAACCCCCCAACATGCATAAGGCTACCGAGAAGGTTATAATCAAGAAGTGGAGACCAACTTTGGAGGAGTAAGGCCAAGGAGACGAATCAGTGAAGAGTGAGCCGCATGCGGAAGAGCTTTCGTGAAGATGTCGGCAAGGTTGGCTGCGGAGTCAACCTTATCGAGCCGAAGGTGCCCAGCCTGAACAAGATCGCGAATGAAGAAATGACGGAGCTCAATGTGCTTGGAGCGCCCGTGAAACACAGCATCCTTCGTGAGGTGAATGGTGCTGGCGTTGTCACACCAAATGGTGGGACAGCGCTGGGGGGCACCAAGCTCCTCAAGAAGGAAGGAGAGCCAGCGAGCCTCTTGTGCAGCCATGGTGGCGGCATACAACTCGGCTTCGCAGGACGAGAGGGCGATAGCCGAGGAGCGCGTGGAACGCCAGCTGATGAGGCCGCTGCCAAGAGAGAAGCCATAGCCCTGAGAGGAGCGACGATCTGGTCGGGAATCAGCCCAGGAGGAGTCACTGTAGCCGCTGAGGAGAGGTGGGGAAGGACATAGTCCTTGGTGCCACGAAGGTACCGGAGGACGCGCTTGGCAGCCTGCCAGTGCTCGTCCGTATGCTTGCCAGCGCCAACAAACCGAGCGAGGACGCTGATGGGGTAGGCAAGGTCAGGGCGAGTGGAGACCATGGCGTACATGAGGGAGCCAATGAGCTCGGGATAAGGATGGGAGGACGATGAGGGGGAGGTGGGTGGAGAGAGGTGGTGCCCGACAGAAAGAGGTGTAGGTTGGGCGCCGCCGCGGGCCATGTCAAACCGCTCTAAGACCTGCTGCAAGTAATGACCCTGGGAGAGTGAGATGGTGCGGGCGGAGCGGTCACGGGTGATGGTCATGCCCAGGTAATGCTGAAGTTCTCCCAAGTCTTTGCACTTGAGACGGCTACCCAACTCAGCCTTAACACGTTCCAACTCTCCAAGGTCGACAGTGAGTAGGATCATGTCATCGACATACACAAGGATGTAAAATGGGGAGGGGGAGGTGCGGAGGAAGAGGCTGGCGTCAGAGCGGGAGGTGCGGAACCCAAGTTCAGCAAGGGTGGCGGCAAGTTTAGCATGCCACTCCCTCGGGGCCTGTCGGAGCCCATACACAGGTCGACGCAGCTGCCAGACAGAGTCTGCTGGGAAGGGGAGGTGAAAGCCGGCTGGACGCTCCATGTAGATAAGCTCGCGGAGGACGCCTTGCAGGAAGGCGTTAGAAACGTCCATCGAGTGGATCTCCATATTGAGGCGAGCGGCGAGGTCGAGCACGGCGCGAACAGTAGCAGGCTTGGCAGTGGGGGAGAAGGTATCGAAGAAGTCAAAACCATACCGCTGCGTGAACCCCTTGGCGCAGTAACGAGCCTTATAGACGGGCGGCTCCCCTGGTAGCTGCTTGACGCGAAACACCCACTTGCCTTTCACCACGTTCGTAGGGGCGGGAGGGCGAGGCACATCAACAAAAGAGGAGTTGCCGATAAAAGTCTCCAGCTCCTTGATGATGGCGGCGAGCCATAGTAGAGCGTCAGGGCACGCCATCGCCTCCTCATACGTGGTAGGAACGAAAATGGAGGGAGCAGAGGAGAAGGCGAAGACAGGTGTGCCGGAAAGGTCGAACGTGATGGGTAGAAGCGAGGGGTTATAAAGGTGGAGGTCAAGGATCTCCTCATGGGAGTCCTCAGAGAGGGAGGTGTGGAAGGCGCGGATGACTGCTGGTGCTGCTGCTGGTGCCGCTGCTGGTGCCGCTGCTGGTGCCGCTGCTGGTGCCGCTGCTGGTCCTGCTGCTGGTGCCGCTGCTGGTGCCGCTGCTGCTGCCGCTGCTGGTCCCGCTGCTGCTGCCGCCGTTGCTCCTGCCACTGCCGCCGCTGCTGGTCCCGCTGCTGCTGCCGCTGCTGGTCCCGCTGCTGCTGCCGCTGCTGGTCCCGCTGCGGGGTCCGCTGCTGGGGCCGCTGCTTGTGCCGCTGCTGGTGCCGCTGCTGGTGTCGATGCTGGAGAGGAGGTGGCTGAGGAGGCTGTTGCATGAGGGGCTTGATGCAAAACAGCCTGGAAGAAGTGACGAAGGAGGGGGGAGAGAGGGGGGAGGGTAGAGGTAGAGAGGGTAACGGGAGGTGGTGCACCAAGGATGCTGTCACGTGACCTGGTGTGGGGATACCGGGTGAGTATAGTGCGGGGAGGGGAAGGATGGGTCAGTGGCGAGGGAGAGGAAGGGGGGGAAGGGGGGCACTAGGAGAGGAGTGAGCGGGGGAGACAGGAGAAGACAAAGGGTCCGGGTCAAAGATGTCACCAGACGAGGGAGGGGTACCGTGGGACTGGGACGGCGGAGGGGGGGAGGGTGGGAGGATGGGGGGAGGAGGGAGTAGTGGGGGAGGGGTGGTGTCAGACCAGACAAGGGGACGGGTGAGAGGGGGGAGTGGGTCAGTAGATGGAGGGGAGGAGTAGTAGGGAGTGGACTCGTCAAAGACCACATCCCTGCTGCGGATTAGACGACCGGATGGGGGGTGGAGGAAAAGGTAGTCGGGGGAGGAGGGATTATGACCAAGGAAGATGCAAGGAAGGGTACGAGGGGCAAGCTTTCCCATGGATCGGGAGCGGTCAGAGGGGTGAATAAGGACATGTGCCTTAGAGCCCCAGACACGAAGTGATGAGGCATCAGGCTTGTCCTTCGTCCAAAGCTCAGTGGGGGTGATGGAGGGGAGAAGGGGGTGAGGGTAAAGGTTAGTAAGGAGGGCGGCATGAAGGAGGGCGTAGCCCCACAGAGAAGGGGGGCATGAGGCGTGGACAAGCAGACACCGGGCTGTTTTGGTGATCTCTCGAACACGACTCTCAGCCACACCGTTCTGCTGTGGGGAGTGAGGGAGGGTGTAAGTCTGAAGGATGCCACGAGACTGACAATAGGAGGAGACTTGGTTGTTAAGGAACTCACCACCTCCATCAGAGTGAAGGCGGCGAACAGGGCGCCCAAAATGGGTGTTTGCCCGCTCGAGCCAGGCGATGATCGCAGCCGGGGCATCCGCCTTTGTCCGAAGAAGAGAGACGGACGAGTACCGACTGTGATCATCAACAAGCACAAGAAGGTAGCGATGGCCCTGGCGAGTGGGAGAGGGATTAGGGCCCCATAGGTCCATGTGAACAAGATCAAGTGGCTGCGCAGCAGCGGAGGGGGAGCTCCGGTGCGGCTGCTGCTTGAGCTTGCTCTGAACGCAGACGGTGCAGGGGGGTGCAGGGGATTTGGGGAGGGGAGGGAGGGAGGAGGGGAGACCGTGGAGGAGACCGGAGGAGACAGATGAGCGGAGAGTAGCGAAGTTGGGGTGGCCTAGCCTGTGATGGAGGAGGATGGTGGGGTGGGAGAGGGAGCGACAGGAACAGTCAGAGTCAGGAGGGCGGGGTGGGAGGGGTGGGTTAGTGGGAGGGAGGGGAGGGGGAGGGGGAAGGAGGGGGGGGAGGCAACTTGGAAGGTGAGGGGGCGGGGAACCCGAAGGGTGTACAGACGGGAGCGGGGACAATAGGGAATACGGGCGAGAAAACGACATGTGGAGGTTTGGTATAGGTCACAATGGTTAGCACCACCTGGGATGAGAGTGGTGATCATGGCTTGTTGGAGGGACCTTTGGGAGAGGAGGTTAGTACGAAGGGAGGGAATGTGGAGTCCGGTGACAGTACCTGAGGGAAAGAGAGGACAGGGAAGGGTGGAGGTGTTGTGACAGGGGATGGAAAAGCTGCTATCAGCGCCGAGGAGGGAGGTTGGTGTGGGGAGAGGGCGCAGTGTACCAGCGTCACGAAGGACAGTGTCAGTGGCTCCACTGTCCAGAACGAAGTCAATGGTGGAGGAAGGTGAGGCAGAGTACTGGAACGACGTTTCATTAGCAGAAGAAGGGTACATGGGAGATGCAACAGATTCAGGTTGACCTAATAAACCAACAAAACCAGAGGAAGGGAAAGCGGTCGCACTGCCACCTGCAGACGGCGCCGGGGATGCACCCGAGAGATGGGCTGCAGAGGCAGCACTCCCAGCAGTCCAGGCAGGAAAGGGCTGCTGCTGGGATACCGGAGGAGGAGGGAGGAGGGGCAGTTGCGGCTGGAGGTCTAGCTGCTGCTGGAGTTGCTGGAGCTGCTGCTGGAGCTGAGGTAGGAGAAGCTGCTGCCCATACTGCTGTGACCCCTGCTGCTGATTCCCAAGCTGCTGCTGCTGTTGCTGCTGCTGGTGCTGCTGCTGGGGAGGGGCGAGGGCCTGGTGGGCGTGGGTGGAGGAGGAAGGTTCATAGAGGGGAGAGGAACGGACCTCAAGGGGAGTGGGGCGAGGGTTGAGGGCGGACCAGCGAGGAGGGGTGCCGGTGTTGCCACGGGCAAACCACTCATCACTGAGTGCCTTGAAGCACGTCTCAGTGGCATGGGTGGTTTGGCCGCAGCGCTGTCCCTGAGTGGGACCGTAGCGAGGCAGGTACTGACAGGGAGGAAAGGCAGCTGCGGCACCACGACCTGTACCTCCGCTACCAGCACCACTGCGTCCTGCTGATCCCCCTCGTCCACCCCCACGCCCACCACCACGCCCACCCCCACGCACACCACCACGGCCACCCCGGCTGCTGCGCGATTGGGCTGCTGCGGCTGTGGAGGAAGAGTGGCGAAGGATCTCAGCTTCGGTGGTGATAATCCACTGAGCGACTTCAGCAGGGGTGTGGTGCTTGGAGATAAGCTGCATGTACGCAAGCTTGTGAGCGTCGAAGGCAGGTGTCAGGCCCTCAAGAAGGTGGCAGCAAATGACAGCATCTGGGTACACCACATTAAGTGCTGCAAGGCGTCGAGCGAGATCTAGGACGCGGCGAGTGAAGGCAGCTGCGCCGGAGGTTGAATCCATAGAGAGAGTTCCGAATTCTTTGATAAGAGCGTAGAGGGTGGCGACGTCTTGACGGTCGAAAAGGTCGACGAGTGATCGCCACAGGTGGGAGGAGGAGGTGGGTGAGAGCTCGCGTTTGAGGGAGGAGGGAATGGTGGCGAGAAGAATGGCAAGCGCGCGTCGGTCAGCAACTCGCCAGGCAGTGATTTTGGTGGTGTAGTCGGCAAGTTGTGCAGCGTAGGTGTTGAGGTCCTCCTGGTACTTGTTGTGGAGGGCAGCAGCAGCATCATATGTGCGCTTGTCCTCTTCGTAACGCAGTTGCTGGCGTAGGTGCTCTTGGAGAGCGGTGCGGTATGTGCGAATGGCGGTTTCCGAGCTCTGTGGGTCGTTTATATTCGGCGCGAAGGTGGGAGGGTCACCCGGGGGGATAGGCTCGGCCCCAGGAGTGGCGGGGGCAGGCCCAGTAGGAGCGGTGGGGGCGACGGGCTGAAGACCGGTGTCTTCCTGGAATACAATCGATCGAAGGTTGTAGCCGCTGACTACGATAGAGGAGAGAAGCACCTCGATTGAGTGAGCGTAAGAGTGCCAATTAGCAGCAGAGTTGTCAGCAAGTAGCTCAAGTGCGTCAACTGTAGCGACATCGGCAGAGGAGTCGGATGATGATGCCATAGGGACGAGGTCGAGGAGAGGGAAGAGGAGGAGGCAGGTAATGTGCTGGTCTCGCTGCCGCTGCTGGTCCCACTGCTGCTGCCGCTGCTGGTCCCGCTGCTGCTGCCGCTGCTGGTCCCGCTGCTGCTGCCGCTGCTGGTCCCGCTGCTGCTGCCGCTGCTGGTCCCGCTGCTGCTGCCGCTGCTGGTCCCGCTGCTGCTGCCGCTGCTGGTCCCGCTGCTGCTGCCGCTGCTGGTCCCGCTGCTGCTGCCGCTGCTGGTCCCGCTGCTGCTGCCGCTGCTGGTCCCGCTGCTGCTGCCGCTGCTGGTCCCGCTGCTGCTGGGTAGAACAGGAGGAGGACGAACGGGGGAGGGGGGGGGGAGGAGGGAGGGAGGAGAGGGGGAGGAGAGGGGGGCGGGGGGGCGCGGTGTGGTTGGAGGGCGGGAGGACGACGACGACGAACAGGCTTGCGGCGAACGCGTTGGGCGAGGAGGTGCGATGCGGAGGCGCTGGACGAGGAGGCCTGCTGCGGACGCGCGCGACAGGCAGAGTCGCCGCGGATGCACGCAACAAAGGAGCCCGTGCGGCGAGCAGGTCGCAGCCGTCGGTGAGCAGATCGCGACCGTCGGCGAGCAGATTGCGGCCGTCAACGAGCAGATCGACGCCGTCGACGAGCAGATCGGGGACGTCGACGAGTGAATCGCGGCCGTCAGCGAGCAAACCGCGGCCGCCGAGCAGGTTGCGGCCGTCGGCGAGCAGATCTGAGCCGTCGACGAGCAGATCTGGGCCGTCGACGAGCAGATCTGGGCCGTCGACGAGTAGAACGCGGCCGTCGAGCAGAACGCGGCCGTTGACGAGGAAATTGCGGCCGTTGAAGAGGAAATCGCGGCCGTCTCAAAGGTAGGTCGCGGAGAGGGCAAATACGGTCCGCGGGAGGGCGGATCTGGTCCGCAGGAGGGCGGATCTGGTCCGCAGGAGGGCGGATCTGGTCCGCGGGAGGGCGGATCTGGTCCGCGGGAGGGCGGATCTGGTCCGCGGGAGGGCGGATCTGGTCCGCGGGAGGGCGGATCTGGTCCGCGGGAGGGCGGATCTGGTCCGCGGGAGGGCGGATCTGGTCCGCGGGAGGGCGGATCTGGTCCGCGGGAGGGCGGATCTGGTCCGCGGGAGGGCGGATCTGGTCCGCGGGAGGGCGGATCTGGTCCGCGGGAGGGCGGATCTGGTCCGCGGGAGGGCGGATCTGGTCCGCAGGAGGGCGGATCTGGTCCGCGGGAGGGCGGATCTGGTCTGCGGGAAGGCGGATCTGGTCCGCAGGAGGGCGGATCTGGTCCGCGGGAGGGCGGATCTGGTCCGCAGGAGAGAGGATAGCGCCTAAGACGTGAAGCGGGAGGTAGCGCTTAAGGAAACACAGGGAGGGAGGCCAGTATTGGCCGGGTAGGAAGAGAGGTACATGTTAGGACGGTCCTAAGGATCTTGGTAGGGCGTGAGCCATAAGCTCTGAATACCATGTGAGAAAGAAGAATTGTTGCACTGAATAATGAGCCAAAAGGCTCTTTAGTACAAGCAATGAGCAAGAGAGAGATAAGAGGGAAGCTTACCCTATTGGCCAATAAGTTGGCCAATGGGTGAGTTTGCTTGTGGCCCAAGCAACCACAAAATGTGTGTTGGTTGGGATTGGTTAAGGTAAGGACCAATCCCCACCAACCACAAAATGTGGTTGGAGGGTACACTAACCAACCCCCCAATTTATAAGACTGCTGCACATCTAAGTCTAGCCTATGCATGTTGTATAAAATATGGAATCACAACAACCCTTGTGTTGATTCAAAAGTCGACATGTGTGTGTGCAAGGGTTGAGTCGATTCAAAAGTCGACATGTGTGTGTGCAAGGGTTGAGTCGATTCAAAAGTCGACATGTGTGTGTGCAAGGGTTGAGTCGATTCAAAAGTCGACATGTGTGTGTGCAAGGGTTGAGTCGATTCAAAAGTCGACATGTGTGTGTGCAAGGGTTGAGTCGATTCAAAAGTCGACATGTGTGTGTGTGCAAGGGTTGAGTCGATTCAAAAGTCGACATGTGTGTGTGCAAGGGTTGAGTCGATTCAAAAGTCGACATGTGTGTGTGCAAGGGTTGAGTCGATTCAAAAGTCGACATGTGTGTGTGCAAGGGTTGAGTCGATTCAAAAGTCGACATGTATGTGTGCAAGGGTTGAGTCGATTCAAAAGTCGACATGTGTGTGTGTGCAAGGGTTGAGTCGATTCAAAAGTCGACATGTGTGTGTGCAAGGGTTGAGTCGATTCAAAAGTCGACATGTGTGTGTGCAAGGGTTGAGTCGATTCAAAAGTCGACATGTGTGTGTGCAAGGGCCAAGTCATGTGTGTGTGTGTGTGTATGTGTGTGTGTGTGTGTGTGTGTGTGTGTGTGTGTGTGTGTGTGTGTGTGTGTGTGTGTGTGTCGGCTGGGGCCAAGTTGATCTAGCTGGACGAGCCATGTCCGGGTTGGGTTGGCTAGACTATCTGTCCAGCCGGGGGGGGGGCTGGTCGTTCGAACAAGGTGATGGATTCGAGTCAATTCGAGCAGCACGTTTGGCTTTTCAGGTACCTCAAAAGCATACCAGTTTGACATTTCGGCCTTTCTCTTTTCTCTCTCTCTTTCTTTCTTTCTTTCTTTCTTTCTTTCTTTCTTTCTTTCTTTCTTTCTTTTTCTTTCTTTCTTTCTTTCTTTCTTTCTCTCTTTCTCTCTTCTCTCTTCTTTCTTTCTTTCTTTCTTTCTTTCTTTCTTTCTTTCTTTCTTTCTTTCTCTCTTTCTTTCTTTCTTTCTTTCTTTCTTTCTTTCTTTCTCTCTTTCTCTCTTTCTTTCTCTCTTTCTTTCTTTCTTTCTTTCTTTCTCTCTCTCTTTCTTTCTTTCTTTCTTTCTTTCTTTCTTTCTTTCTCTCTTTCTTTCTCTCTTTCTTTCTTTCTTTCTTTCTTTCTTTCTTTCTTTCTTTCTTTCTTTCTTTCTTTCTTTTATTTTCTTCGCTTTTCTTTTCTTTTCTCTTCTTTTCTTTTCCTTTCTTCTCTTCATTATTTCACTTTGCTCCGTGTTCAACTTTCACTCCTATCGCTTCCACACAGTGGAGTCCACCATCGAAGTTTGCTTTGCATGCATCCTCCTGCATTCTGTCCTGAAATGTTGTTTCCATATTCTGCCTACTATGGAGCATCATAAGTGAGTACTCCAGTCTAATTATGTGACTTTTGAGTCGACTCAAAAGTCAATGAGTGAGTACTCCAGTCTAGTAAGCTTTTGGGGCATGCACTAATAGGGAAGGGATGCAACGCTTTTAGCGCTACGGGTTGCAACATGGTTTTCACGCGGTGGAGTTTTAGGTTTGGATTATGCGTAGGTAGCTCTAGGGCTAAGAACACGGCTCAGTTACAATTTTGTTTTGGTTGGCTCTCTCTTTTTTTTTTTTTTTTGATTGCCTGTCAGGGTAACCTCTTTTTCTCTGTTCTCAGAATTCACGTCCGGGACCGATGGAGATACTTAATATAGTATTCGTCTAGTCTCGAGCCACGAATCGCTTGCAAGCCAGGCACCTCGGGTCTAGATTATTGACTAGACTAGACTAAACTTGAGCCAAGCCGCAGCTTGACCAGACAAGTGAAATTTCGAGCTGCAAGTCCTGCACATTCAACTCAACTCGACTAGGATCGAACCGCAGTCGATCGACCCAAAGGCAGTTCAATAAATTATCGAGTGGGGCTTAACCAGGCTCGTGCTGATGTTTCATTTCCGGTACTGCTCCTCCAATCACACCTCCAAGATTGCGTAATCTTACGTACCTATGGGTGGGTACACACTTGACCTTCGATGGGGATCTGCGGTTTGTCCATTCAGTGAGCCCAAACCTGCGCTGCTTTCTTAGGGCGGATGGAGAGAGCGGGAGTTTGCCTTGAAGTTCATGTGTCAGACAGCTTATCCGGGTGTGTTTTTGAGTCGACTCATAATACACTTGGACTGGTTGACACACAGGGAGGGGAAGGGGGGGGGGCGGCTGGCAAGGGAGGAGGCCACTTGTGTGGCTTGAGAATTGACAACTGTCTCTTCCTAAAGTGCTGCCAGTATTGGACTGCTGTGCAATGGGCTATGTGTTGCCATCGGCACACTTTCTATTCCCTGCACTCCTGCAAGGGATGCAGCATCTACGCTTCTCCACCTCACAATGCAATGCGGAGGCAAGAAGTTCGTATGTGTGAGCTGTGAGGGGGGTGGTACTGGTATGTGAGCTGGGAGGGGGGGTACTGGTATGTGAGCTGGGAGGGGGGGTACTGGTATGTGAGCTGGGAGGGGGGTGGTACTGGTATGTGAGCTGGGAGGGGGGGTACTGGTATGTGAGCTGGGAGGGGGGGTACTGGTACTGGTATGTGAGCTGGGGGGGGGGTACTGGTATGTGAGCTGGGAGGGGGGGTACTGGTGAGATGTTTCAAAAGCCAACGCGTTTCCACCTCCAATAGTGGCATGCAGTGCAGACAAGCGGGACGCGTTAGGTGGGCAGGGCAGGGCGAGATGCTAACGTGCGAGAGAGAGTCAAGTGATGCGTATTGTGGTGAAGACAGCGCTTTTCCACCCACCTGCTCGTCCCAATCGCGGCACACAGGGCAAGCGGGTCGTGTGAGCCTGGAGGCAGACTAGTCTTGACTGAGTATCGCCGCCACGTGATGCACAAGTCAATTGTGTCTTCAAAGTCAGAGCTAGCTTCCCCGCATGCTGCTATTGCGTTGCGGCGCGCAGACAAGCGGATCGTGTGAGGGAGCCACAAGCCGAAGCGTTTGTGAGAGACAAGTGTCGCGCATTCTGAAATTCAACGCTTTTGCATGCACCCGCCTGCTCCAATTGTGGTGTTCTGGCAAGCAAGCCGTGTGAGCCGCCGTGTGAGCCGCCATGTGAGTCGCCGTGTGAGTCGCCGTGGCGGAATACTGCCGCCGTGTGCCGGCCTCACCGGGGGCGGGGGAAAAGAGCAGCGCGCACAGAGAGCAGCACTCTTGCTGGCTCTGAATGTTTCAAAGCTAACGCTTTTCCTCCCACCTGCTGCTATTGCGGTGCGCGCAGACAAGCGGGTCGTGTGAACCACAAGGCTGACTACCACTGCCGCGTGCAGCTGAGGAGAGCTTGCCTGCCACGTGCAGCTGAGGAGAGGGTGCTTGCCTGCCACGTGCAGCTGAGGAGAGGGTGCTTGCCTGCCACGTGCAGCTGAGGAGAGGGTGCTTGCCTGCCACGTGCAGCTGAGGAGAGGGTGCTTGCCTGCCACGTGCAGGCCTCACCAGAGACTGAGGAGAGCAGTCTTTGCACTGGCTGACCAAGCCAACGATTTTCCCCCCACCTGCTCCCCCACCTGCTCCTAATGCGGTGCGCAGGCAAGCGGGTCGCCGTGTGAGTCGCGAGGCAGAGTACAGCCGCCGCGTGCCGGCCTCACCAGAGGCAGAGGAGAGGGCGCTGCGAGCAGCCTTTGAATTGGCTGAAGCTCTCAAAAGGGGACGGGGCGGAAATGGGAAAGGGGAGGCGATGGTGAAGGCGATGGTGCGATCTCACGTGCATGGGTGCTTCTGGCTGGTGAGCGCTGGGTTGGGTGGGTTGGTTGGTTGGTGGGTGGGTGGGTGGGTGGGTGTGTGCGTGGATTGTGTTGTGGTTCGCTAGCGGGCTAGTGCGGTTTGAAGGCAAAGGGAGGTGAGTGTGAGTGTGAGGCGATGGTGCGATCTCACATGCACGGGTGCTTTCGGCTGGTGAGCGCTGGTCTGGGTGGGTGGACTGTGGGCCATTAGACTGGCAGTCTAGTGGGGTTTGAAGACAAGGCAGTTATGCATTGTTGAGTCCAGTGAAGTGCCATGAGTGCTGTGACGTGCTTTCAAGTGCTTTGCATGTGCTTTCAAGTGCTTTGAAGTGCTTTCAAGTGCTTTGCATGTGCTTTCAAGTGCTTTGAAGTGCTTTCAAGTGCTTTGCATGTGCTTTCAAGTGCTTTGAAGTGCTTTAAAGTGCTTTGCATGTGCTTTCAAGTGCTTTGCATGTGCCTCACAGCTGGTGAGTGTTGGGTTGGTGGTCTGCTTTTTTGCACGTGCGTGCATGGCTGCTGGTGAGTGTGAGGCAGGCCAGCGGGGCAGAAAGGCATTAGTACATGTGTAGGCTGCTACAGACAGGTGCATGAGAACCTCTGTCTGGTGACTTCTGAGTCGACTCAAAAGTCACCTCGCAGTGGAAAGGTTGTTCATGTGTAGAAGGCTGCTACAGAACAGACAGGTGCATGAGCACCTTCTCTGCCTGCTAGCCACATGTTGCAATACGCCACAAGGTACCCGCACGGGTGCAGGCTTCACCGCTGCATTGTGTGTCATCATCTCCATGAAACACAATGCAGCGATGAAGCCTGCACAACCAGAGTTCTCTTAGCTAGGGATTTTTTACTCTCTCTCTTACTTGCTAAAGCTCTTCTCTAGTACTGCCGCCCTTTCGCGATGAGTGACGAGAACACAATACAGAGGTGAAGCCTGCACGGAGTGTGTGTGCTCCCCTTCCTGCCTGATAGCACATGTTTCAATATGACGCACCATAATATACCCGCTGCGTCATTACCTCTACCAAACACAACACAGTGGTGAGACGTGCATGGAGGACAAGGCATGATGACAAAACCCTTCTATCTTAATTCTGTAATACATGCGTGGAAAAGTGCAAGAAGCTACATTTGTTAGGTCGTACATGTGAATTTTCAAGCCTTACTGGAACGTAAACATGTTAACAGCTTAGATGACCATGTTCAAATGCGGCAATGATGATATGTGATGCTACAAAATATGTTTAAATAGTTGCCTGGTTAATCAAGCCAGTGCATGTGGCATGGCTCTGTTTCATTAGAAGTTTTTCCTCCGCTTACTCCGCTTGATCTCTTCTCCTCTTTCACCTTTGCTTTTTCCTTTACATTCCTTTCACAGGCTCTTTGTTTCTTTCTTCTGGTCTTTTCTTTGTCTTGTTTTTTTCTTTCCTTAATTCTTTTATTGTTCTCTCTTTTCTTCCTTGCTTGGTTTCTTGTGTCATTCCTTTTTTCTCTCTTTTTTTGTACACTTTTGTTTTTCTAATACTTGCATTCTTGGAGAAAAACAAACCAGATCCAGTTCATTCCATGCATAGCCGATCCAGTGCCAGCCCAACCCCACACAGAAAGTTGAGAGCAAGCGGTGCGCGCATGTCTCAACCAAGGCAGGTGACATCTGCTGGCGCAGGAAGCGGCTCTGAGGGCGGCAGATAGGCTCATGGTCGCCCTGCCCTCGCCCTGCATGTGCAACCCTGCCCTAATCAACCCTGCCCTGCTCTACCCTGCCCTACTCTATTCTACACAGCAAGCTGCGAGCAAGCACTGCAAGTGTGTCTTAACCAAGGCAGGTGAATTCTGCAGAGGCGCAGGAGGCGGCTCTGATTCCGTGCGTGCGCGTGTCTGTCCCACATGGTTTAACCTACCCCACACCACACAGCAAGCCACGAGCAAGCAGCGGTGCAAACGCCTCTCAGCCGAGGCAGGTGACATCTGCAGAGGCACCACGGTGCCTTGCCCTTAAATTCCATGCGCTTGGCCTATTTACCCTGACCTGAACAGCAAGCCACGAGCAAGCAGCGGTGCAAACGCCTCTCAACCAAGGCAGGTGACATCTGCAGAGGCGCAGGAGGCGGCTCTGAGGGCGGCAGACAGGCTCATGGCCGCCCTGCCCTCGCCCTGCATGGGAAAGCGCATCCACCCATCTCAAATGTCCGGCGGTTTCTGGCTGGTCCGTCTCCCTCCATCCTTGTGTCTCCCTCCATCCTTGTGTCTCCTAGCTGGTCCATCTCTCTCCATCATCGTGTCTTTTGAGTCGACTCAAATGCCCTCCCCGTGCATGTGCAAGCGCATCCACCCGTCTCAGATGTCTGGCACCTTCTGGCTGGTCCGTCTCCCTCCGTTGTCTCTCTCCTTTCGCTCCTTGTGTCACTCTGAGTGTGTGTGTTTTGTTTTTTTTTCTTTCTTTCTTTCTTTCTTTCTTTCTTTCTTTCTTTCTTTCTTTCTTTCTTTCTTTTTCTTTCTTTCTTTCTTTCTTTCTTCTTTCTTTCTTTCTTTCTTTCTTTCTTTCTTTCTTCTTTCTTTCTTTCTTTCTTTCTTCTTCTTTCTTTCTTTCTTTCTTTCTTTCTTTCTTTCTTTCTTTCTTTAGAATCTTTGATTTTTTCTTCTTTTCTTTTCTTTTGCTGTCACTTGTTATTTTCTGTCTCTCTCCTCCTTTTCTGTATTTCACTTCTTGTTTCCATTCTCTCGTGATGCCTCGTTTATACGTTACTCCTGGCACTGTCCCTGATGTAAACAGAAGATAAAAAAAAAAAGGGGGCAAATATCACAAAAGCAAGCAAGCAAACAAGCCAACAAGTAAGCAAAACAAAACAATATGTACTCCACTAGGAGCGAGGAGGCAACTGATAGTTGCCCTTTCACGTGTTATGGTGTCGCAAACATTCCTTCAAGTGGGTGTCACACGGCCAAGAATCATCTTTTTTAACCGCAGAAGAAACAAGCAAGCACCACACAACCGTGCCTTGAGGCAAAACAAGGCAGCTGCCACTATCCTGCTGTGCTGCGCAGAGTCTCTGCTCTGCTGCAGTCAGACACCACTCAACGCAGACAAAATAATTATTATTATTATTAAATAAATAAATAATTTTTTTTTTTCTTCACGTTTTTTGTAGGTCAACATTATCGCTTTCCACTTCACTCTCTCTCTCTCCTCTCCTCATACTTCTTCCATTCTTCCTCTTCTCTTTCTTCCCCATTGGCAGGGCCTGAACAGAAGCTTCTGCGTGGCACACCTCCCCTGCAGCATTGCCACTCTCACTCTCAAAATGGACCCCCCTCAAGGCACTTAGCATCCCGAGGACACAACCAGAGCCGAACCCTCTCAGGGCACTGGAGATTCAGAAGAGGCACAAAGAGTATCTCAAGACATATCTCCCCCATTCTTTCCACCTCTCTTTCCTCCCCATCGGCAGGGCTTGAACCGAAGCTTCTGCGTGGCGCACCTCCCCCGCAGCATTGCCACTCTCACTCTCAAAGTTGACCCGCCACAAGGCACTGCGGATCCCAAGAGCAACACCGAAGCCGATTCCTCTCCAGGCACTAGCGAGGTGACCTTTGAGTCGACTCAGAAGTCTGATTCCAAGTGCAGCAGTGGAGAAGGAGACTCCTCTCAAGGCACTAGCGGCGATTCAACCGACAGCGCCGAAGGAAAGGGTGATGGGGACGGGGATGGAAAGAAGAGGGACGTGAAAGCAGACCGGAAACGAGCAAGGAGTGGAAAGCAGGAGCCACAGGAGGGGGGTTTGGAGGAGGGAGATTTGCAGCAGCTGCTGGGGGAGAGGAGAGCGGTGATGGGGGGGGTGTATGCAGTGGGGGAGGGCGAATGGCGGGCTACCTACCTGCCGCACAAGACGGGGTTGAGTGGCGGGTGGAGGGGGTTTGCTTTGGATCAGGAGCTGGATGCGGGCGATGCCGTGGTGTTTGAAAAGATTGACCAAGTCACACTCAAGGTATGTGGTCGTGTGATGGCCCATTCTAAATCACATGGGGTTGGGGTATGAAAGGGCGAGTGGCAGGCAACCTACCTGCCGCAGATACCGGGTCTGAGGGGCGGGTGGAGGGGGTTTGCTTTGGACCAGGAGCTCGATGCAGGCGATGCCGTGGTGTTTGAGAAGATGGATTCGCACACGCTCAAGGTACGCATGTGGGTGCAGTGCGGTGCAGGTGTATACGTTCAAGGCCAGGCAGGGTTGGGTTGGGTTGTGATGGGGTGGAGGGGGTTTGCTCTGGATCAGGAGCTGGATGCGGGCGATGCTGTGGTGTTTGAGAAAATGGATTCGCTTACACTCAAGGTATGCATATGAGTGCAGTGCGGTGCAGGTGTATGCATGCGTGGCCAGGCAGGGTTGGGTTGGGTTGGGTTATGATCGGGTGGAGGGGGTGCAGTGCGGTGCAGTGCGGTTGTATACCAGAAGCTGTATTCTGCTGTGGTGGTGTGTGTGATGCTTGTGAATTGTGGTGTCGGAACGAACAAACTTCAAGCGTGGTGTTGTTAGTAGTTTCGAAATGATCTTTTCCTTGCGCGGGCACCAAGTGTGATACAACCCAGGTATGGAGGGCGTGGGCTTTTGAGGGCCTGGAGTTTGGAGGGCCTGGAGTTTGGAGGGCCTGGGGAGTGAGTGGGATATGTATGAGAGTGAGTGAGAGCATGTGGGCAGCCTGGTAACCACCAGGAGCAAAACAACCTCCTGAATTTTCCTGGCTCTCTTTGGCTCTCTTGCTTGGATTGGCAGGTTCACATCTTCCGAGCAGCAGACTTCGTATCGTGTGCCACTGTAACGAGGTGACATTTGTGCCATTGTAACGAGATTCACTCTCTTTGATGCCCACCATCCCTTGGATTGGCAGGTTCACATCTTCCGAGCAGTGGACTTCGAGGAGGATGCCATTGCGATCAATTCGGAGGACAGGCCAGCAAAGACCAAGAGGAAAACCATGAGCTGATGTTGCTATGTTTGTGCATGACTTCATGTGACGAGTCACAGCGGCACAGAGCTTGCTCTATTGTCGGGACGAGAATTGATTAAAGCCTGTAACGCTTAGCTCAGAGGAGCAACTATGCAGATTCTAAGGAAACGCCCTGATTGTTCAGGGCAGAAAGTCTATGCCATCCAATACCGTCATACCCCGGATATAAGCGCCACCCTCGGATAAGCGCCTGGCGCTTTTAATTGGCGCATGGCGCTTATATCCGCTGCTAGATTATAAGCGCACCCCCTGAAAAAACTTGTTTTATTATAAGCGCACGTAAACTTTAAATTTTGAAATGTGTTCGAAACACTGTAACGATATTTACTTTAGCAGGGGGATGTGTTGCAGATTCACTTCCCTTCACATTCGGACCCTGCACTGGATGCGGGTCCAGTCAGCAGGAGCAGTCTGACTTTATCAGACTAAAATAGTCTGATTGTCTGAAATTTCAGGGTATTTTCCTACGGATCCTGATTTTTCAGACTTGTAAGATTTTCAAACATGAGTACTTCAGACTTACTAGTTTCTGGATACTGAGATTTTCAGAGTCTTGACTTAGCCGATAATGGGTCTTCGGACCATAGGGAGTCCCGAACCTGAAATGCGGATCTGTACTTTCTACGTACCTTCCAGTACGTCACATGTTGCCAGTGTATGAACACACTTCACGGCGCTGTCACGCGCAAAATCTGTACGTACTTGGCAACTTTTGCCACACTTTCCCTTAGAAATCTTCCAACTTGGCTCTGTTTCACTCACGCGTGACCATCGCTGCAGCTATGTGGTGTCAGCGAAGGAAACTTTGGTCAGGGTCCTCGCTAGGTTTTGAACCCCCCTGATGCATCAGACGGGCCCTTCGGGCCCGTCTGATGCATCAGAAATGTTACTTTAGAGTGTCTGACGAATCAGAAACTTGTAAAAACCTTGTCTGACCAATAAATACAAAGTAACTAGTGTGCTGGTGCACGTGGGAAAAAAACCTGAGTCGAACTTACCTGTCAAATTCATTCGAAGGGCACACAACACTCGCCTTGTAGACATTCGCTCCATCACACCACATTCGCCCCGTCACACCACATTCGGCCCGTCACCTCACACCACATTCGCCCCGTCACACCACATTCGCCCGCCCTATCACAAGAGGGATTCGCACTGCTTTTAGTGTAGAGATTCGCCCTGACACAATGAGGAATCAAGTTGACTCAGTCAACCTGTCACAGCAGAGATTTATGCACTGTCACGGCAAGGATTCCCTTCCCGCCGCTGGAAATCGCGATAAGCTATGTTATGCTATGTTTCGGTTTCAGACGAAACAGGAAGCACGTGTCTGATAGAAGTCTGATTTTGCCTTAAGTCTGAGTACTTCAGACTTGTGTTTTTGCGAAACCTGAAAAATCAGAGTAACCATTCTCGGGGAAATATGCCTCAGACTAAAAAATTTCAGAGCCCCCAGAACATCAGACTGGTTTTTTTTTAATAGTCAGCCCTGGTCAGGAGCTGTGAGAAGCTGTCAGAAGCTGTCAGAGTACGTGTATCTCCAGCGCGCGCAAGAATTTCACAGACGACCCCATGTAACTTCGACTCGATTGAAAAAGGCAAGCACGAGATCTACAGCTTGGTGTTAAAAAATATATAAAATATATATGTCGTTTTATAAACGCCGGCGCTTATAAATTTACTCGATTATAAGCCCACCCCCCTAAAAAAACCTGTTTTATTATTGCCCCCCATGGGGGTATATCCGGGGTATGACGGTAGTTTCAGCGCACGTGTAAAACTGATTTATTATTACTTCTAGCTAGGCCTGTTAACTCCTTTAACTTAGCAACTCTGATGATGAGGGTATTAGAATGGTCTAAGCTACTAGCGGAAGCTATAGTAGTCTTAGAACCTCCTCCTAAGGCCTAGGAATCTTAGGAGCCAACTTGGGAATGAACCATGCTAGAATCAAAGAGGTTTCCAAAGTGTAGTTCCAACAAGAGAGAACCCTAACCTATAGGGTTTGGGAGGTGGTCCACTCTAAAGAGTGTACACCACAAGTTCTCCCAACCCAACCAATGTATTCTACACTACTATAGTGTAGATCTGCCACTACAAATGTTTATTGGAGCAACCCGAATTAACCTTAATTCCAACACCCCCCCTTGCTCCAATAAGCATTAAGTTCACCCACAAATCAAAACACAACCCCTCCAGCGAATGAAGCCTTGGCCTTCGCAGCCATCACTCGCATGCCGATGCGCTCAAGGTTCTCATGCAGCTGCAAGCTTGGGAGAGCTTTGGTGAGCATGTCGGCATCCTGGAGGTGGGAGCGTACTGAGTGCACCTCGACCTCCTGCTGGCGCACCGCATCCCGTACAAAGTGCCATGCCACCTTAATGTGCTTGGTGCGCTGATGGAGAACGGGATTGTGGGCAAGGGAGACAGCAGCCTCATTATCACAGAGCAATGGAATAGCCCCCCCATCCCCCACATGCATCTCTGCCAACAAACTCCTCAGCCAAATGGCCTCCTTGGCCCCCTCCGATAAGCTTTATACTCAGCTTCAGAAACACTTGCTGCAACACTGTCTTGCTTTTTGCTATACCAGCTGATAGCTCCTCCTCCCAACTTAAAGATGTAGGCAGAGCGACTCTTGCCATCAGTCTCACCACCCCAATCCGAGTCGGTGTACCCAACAACCTGCTCACCACCTTGGCGTTCATACCTGATGACACGATCAGCTGTGTCGACCAAGTACCTGAGTGCTCTCAGTGCAGCGCGCATGTGAATGCGTCTTGGTGCCACGCAGGACTGTGCAAGGGTGTTGACAGTGAAGGACATGTCAGGACGGGTAGTCACAGCAGCATACATCAAGCTGCCAATGAGACTCTGGTACACCTTGACATCAGCTGCAGCACCTTCCTTACTCGACCACGTACCATTCCTGATCTTAGAGAGATCATTGGGTGACATTGGAGTATGCACCCTATGTGTCTCCTTCAGCAGATCACCAAACCTTCCCTGGAGACCACGGACATATTTCTCCTGACCAATCTCCAACCACCCATCCTTAACCGACCTGCGAACCTCCACACCAAGTTACGTGGATACCTCACCTAGATCCTTCATCTGGTACCTCTGAGCAAGCACCTCCTTGACCTGACCGATCAGCTCCAAGCGTGGAGACACAAGCAAGAGGTCATCCACATACACCAATACATACACTGGCTCTTCACCACAAACCTGATGTACAGAGCCTCATCGCATGCACTGCGGTCAAACCCTGCTGCAATCAGGGTGGTACCAATCTCCTCATTCCAAGCACGAGGCGCTTGCTTGAGCCCATAGAGAGCTTTGCGCAAGCGATACACCCTACCTGTACCATCATCAAATCCCTCAGGTTGCCTCACATACACCTCCTCTTGAAGGACTGCATTGAGGTAGGCATGATCAACATCCTCTTGTTGTACATGCCACCCTTTTACCGCGGCTTCTGCAAGAAGCACCCGACCTGAGGTGAGCTTGCCCACAGGGGCAAATACCTGATCATAGTCCTTTTCGGGCTCCTGAGTGTACCCCTTAGCAACAAGGCGAACCTTGTGCTGTACCACCTTATCCTCCTTGTCAGTTTTCCTGCGGAAAACATACCTGACCCCAATTGCCTTCTTACCGGGAGGTAAGTCGACCGGCTCTGGATCCCATACACCCATAGTGCGCATTGCATTCACCTCCTTCTCAGCGCCTGCCTTCCACGCAGGACCCTCAGGGCCACGCAGTGCCTCAGCGAGTGTGCGTGGGACATCACCGGTGCTCACACCTGCGAGGGCAACACCCTCCACCTCCCTGGCCAAACACATCATGCCCTCAACCGCACCAGCATCCCCCCTACCTCCTCACCACCTGAACCAGACTGGATACCAAGCACCTGCAAGCCTGTAACCGATGGTGGGGAGGTAGTCGCTGGTGACGTAGGTGCATTCGTAGAGAGAGTGACAGAGCGCTGGCCAGAGGAGGAGGAGGAGGAGGAAGAAGCCTGTGTAGCGGATCTCCGCTGACTGGCCGAGGGGCCACTGAGCTGCTGCAGAGGGGTGGGCTGCTGCTGCACCGACACACTCAGCGGTGCCGGTGGCAGTGATGAAGGTGGCATCTCAGCGTCGTCAACCGCTGCTGAGGGTGGCGAGAGTGGAAGAGGGAGGAGCTGGAAAAACTCAGCTGCATCCTGCAGAAGCTCCTCAAAACCCTTTGCGTTGTCCCAATCCTTCCACATCACATTCTCAAGAAAATCAACATCCCGAGCAATGCGAATGCGCATGAGAGAAGGGTCCAGCATGCGCCAACCCTTGCTCTCCATGTCCACCCCAACACAGACACACATGACAGCGCGTGCATCAAGCTTGCCACCCTTCTCATGCCCATGCAGCATGACACTCCCCATGCAACTCCAAATCCGAGCCATGCCCACATGCGGCTTCTGGCCGGACCACACCTCCATTGGTGTGATGGAGGCAGGCAAAGCACTGTGGGTGACCCTGTTCTTAACCTATACGACCCACATCAATGCTTCACCCCACAAGCGAGCAGAAAGACCACTGTCGACCAACAATGTGCGAATCCCTTCTGCCATCGTCCTGTGCCACCTCTCCACGACCCCATTCTGTTGCGGTGTATCTACGACACTCAATTGGGTTTTGATGCCAAACTCCGCCTTCCATGCCTTTACAGCTTCCCCCAAAAACTCGCCACCCGTGTCTGAGCGAACAGCCTTCAGCTTCCGCCCAAACTCCAACTCCACGTCCTTATGCCACTGGCGAAGGACTTTTGCGACTGTGGCCGATTCCTTCTTAAGGAGTGGGAGCGACCAAACTCGTCTGGTGAAGTCGTCAATGAGACTGAGGACATACACCGCTCCTCCCAGTGACGGTGTGCGCACTGGCCCCCACAGATCCATGTGGACCTCATCCAAAGGCCCAAGTGCCCGAGACGCCTCATGGGGAAACGGCTTCCGAGCTGACTTTCCCAATAAGCAAGGCTCACATGGGGAGCAATCAGTGCTCCCCCCCCAATCTCCAAGCCTAGTACACTGTTCCCCCGAGCCATCTGTTGCAATGTTGTGGGGTTGGTATGACCAAGGCGGCGATGAGCAAGGGTCAATGGGGAAAATGAGGAGGAGGAACCAGCTGCAAGAGCACTGCCTTGTGTGCCCGCACCAATCCATGGTCCCTTCCCCTCTCCTTTTCTCCAATCGCCAACACCCTCTCCCCCCGTTTAAGAACACATTTCTTGCCCTTGAATGTGACAATGACATCTCGAGAGGTGAGGTGTGGGACTGACAGCAGACGCGTGTGCATCTCAGGCACAAGGTGGACCTTTTGAATCCTCAACAGCTGACCTCCAGCACCAACCACTGGCACCTCACCCATGCCAACAGCTTTCACCACCTGTCCATCCCCCAATCTAACTCCCCGAACCTCTGGCGGCTGAAGCTTACTTTTGAAGTCTGATGCATAAGGAGTAAAGTTGTGGCTGGCCCCACTGTCAATCCACCACCCCTCTCGCGGCTGCTCCTCTCCCACTGCTGTAACTGCCTCTCCAACCACTGCCTCTGCCTTGTCATCCTGCTCCTCCTCATCCGCCACCTGTGCCTTGCCGTTGGACCGACGATCCCCCCGCTTTAAGAATGCCGAAATGCCTCCCTTAGGTCGATGAGGACATCGCTGCCATGCATGTCCCTCATCCCAACAGCCATGACACAACCCCCGAGGAGCCATGCCCTTGGACCCCCAGGTGAAATCAAGCACTCCCGCTTTGCCTTTCCCTTGACCCCATCTGCCCGAGTTGGTGTCACTGCTGCTACCGCTGCCTCCATGCTTTCCTCCCTTGTCCCAATTTCCCCTACCGCTGCTACCCACTTTCGTACCCGCTCCAAAAGTGGCTACACCATCCGATCTTGGTGCGACACCAATCCGCATCTCCTCGCTCCTCAAGGAGGTAAGCAGCTGATCCTTACTGAGCGATGATGACTAGTTGTTCAGCACCACCTTCAGCATCTCAAATTGAGAAGGTAGTCCTTTGAGTACCCTCATCATCCACTCCTCAACCTCCTCCTTCCCTTCTGCAGCCAAGTACTTGGACCTCAAGTCCTCGGCACGCGCCCAGTATGCAGCCACTCCGTCCCCCTCTTTCATCTTCAATGAGGAGAGCTCCTCAGAGAGTGCCATCCGATTACACAATCCACACTGAAGGTAGAACTCCTTCACTCGTGTGTATGCCGCTGCTGTGCCTGCAGTAGCCCGGGTGACTGCTCTTGCTCCGCCATCAACAGGTGCGCTGCCCAACTCGGTCTTGCCGCCGAACTCCCGTACCAAGCGAATCAGCTCATCTGGCACCAAGGCATTGCAAAATTGGGCGAATGCCTTCTGATTTTTCCTCTCCCACTTCAGCCGTGCATCACCCGTTGCAGGTCGCTCCTCCGAGCCATCAAAGTACCCCCATAGATCGTGCGCCTCTGCCCATTGTTCGAATCGGAAGCTCCAAGTCCAATAGTCGCTCCCGTCAAACTTGGGCGCACTCTCCAGCTTCCCTTCGCCTGAGTCGTGATCCATTTGTGGCGCAGGCACTGAAGATTGACGTTGAGGTGGTAGTGGAGGCAACGGCGGCGGCGGTGAAGACGATGCGGGCAGATTCGCCCCCTTTTGTTTTTTTTTTTTAGCGTAATTCCGCGCTCAAATCTCCGAATGATGAGCTGTTTGGTTTTGATTAATCCTCGCTCCGAGCCTGTTCCAATGGTGTATCGCGCTCTGGGATCCCACGTCCGAGCTGTCCGCTTAAACTCGTCGAAGTTGGCTGAGTTTCCGTCGACGAAGACTCAACCGTTTCGCCTGATTTTTGGCTTGTTGGATGCGCCCTGATGTCCTCTCTTGGCGCCCGCCCTCCAATTTTCCGCGCTTTAAATCGTCCCCGATTCGCGATTTTCCAATTCGGCCACCGGCAGTTTTTCGCGAATTGCGTCCGATCGGCTCGTCGATTGGTTACAACTCTAAGGCAATTGTTGTGAATCGTGCTGAGGCCTTTCCAACGGTATGCTGCACGTCTTGATCGGCCAAAGTTGACTGAGCGCCTCCGTGAATGGATGTCGCCCTTCTCGTCCTACCGAACGGATCCACTCGATTTCCAGCAGTTTTCTTCTCTCCTCCTCCCCTCCCACGTCCAGAGTCCGCCACGGTGCAATTTCGGCAGCCCTTCGGGAGGGATGTAAGCTAAATAGCTTCCACCATGATATTATGGTCCGATGTCTTGAGTAACTCCTATTCCAACAGATTGCTAGGCCTTCCTCGCTCTGATACCATATTAGAATGGTCTAAGCTACTAGCGGAAGCTATAGTAGTCTTAGAACCTCCTCCTAAGGCCTAGGAATCTTAGGAGCCAACGTGGTCATAAACCATGCTAGAATCAAAGAGGTTTCCAAAGTGTAGTTCCAACAAGAGGGAACCCTAATCTATAGGGTTTGGGAGGTGATCCACTCTAAAGAGTGTACACCACAAGTTCTCCCAACCCAACCAATGTATTCTACACTACTACAATGTAGATCTATCACTACAAATGTTTATTGGAGCAACCCGAATTAACCTTAATTCCAACAGAGGGCTTGGTAGTAGCAGTACTAAAGGAGAATGGTGCTTCTTCCCTGACTTCTGGAGAATGGTGCTACACTAAATGGAGCCTTAGGTGATTTCCCTTGTTGGGGTGTGTAATCTATCCCAACACACTTGCTGGTTGGTACCACACTGACCTTGGTTGTGTAATTTACCAATGCTTGTGATATGCTAACAACTACCGTATGTTCCAGATGTTGGGTTGAGAAAAGCCCTTAGGATCTTTCAAGGCTATAACTCCTGATAGAGATGTTGTAATTGCAGAAGCGTTTAAAACCCAAGTCTAGAATGGCAAAGGTTCAAGTTCAAGATTCTTGAACTAGAATTTGCCAAGGAACAAGGTAACCCGGTTTGGGTCCGCATCCACCTCGCGACCCACCGAGAGGGAATTGAAGCGCGAGGCATTGATTGGCCAGACACAGCAAATGCAATCCCACAACTATCCTCGCCATAAAAAACAAAGCACACTGAACTGTTCAGACTTCTCAAAACTTGAAAGCTTTCTTTACCACTCTAGACTCTACACGTAGTAGGCTCCTTAGCCCGTCATTCCATGAATCGTACACCGCGCTGAGGCTTTTTTTCTCGATCAGTCATTCTGCCTAACACTTCCAGCCCACGTCGTTCAGATCTCACCCTTCGATCAGGTTAGGAGCCTCGCAATCGTCGTTCACGACTGTCGTGACTTGCCTCCCAGCCCTTCCGTGGCTCTCGTCGCTTCCGTCAGTCCCGCCCCCTTAGACACTCCCAATCTATCGCTCGCATGCAGGATGCGCAGAAAGATAGCGAGAACCGTCGCCCTGGTCCCTCGTTGCTCAAGAAACTCTCGTTGTGTTTGTCCCTCCCGTCGCTCCCGTCCCTTGTCCATCCCGTCGCTCTCCGCTTTCCCTTTCCGTCGCCCACGCTTTTCCATCGCGTCGCTCACCGCTTTCTCTTCCCGTCGTTCGCCCTTTTCCTTCCGTTCCCCCTCGCTTTCCCTTCCCGTCGTTCCCGCTCCTCCTGTCGCTCCCGCTTCTCCCGACGCTCCCGCTCCCGCTCCTCCCTTCGCTCCCGCTCCTCCCGTCGCTCCCACTCTCGCGCCTCCCTTCGCTCCCGCTCCCCTCGTCGCTCCCCCTCCCGCTCCTCCCTTCGCTCCCGCTCCTCCCGTCGATCCCGTCGCTTTCGTCCCTCACGTCGCTCACGTTGCTCCCGTCGCTCTCTTCCCTTCGGTCCCTCCCGTCCCTCTCCGTCTCTCACCTTCCTTCCCTCTTCGCCTCTCCCCTTTCCCTTTCCATGCGTGCCGCCCTTGTTCTCCCTGCCCGTTCGGAGCACTAGTGTTCCCCCTTTATGAACCCATCCGCTTCCCCCTGCCCTTCCCTCCATTTTCCCTTGCCTCTCCCTCTCCCCCTTCCATATCCCATCTGCCCATCCTCAACCCGCTCTCTCACTCCCAACGCTCTCTCACTCCCAACGCAACTTCCAACGCTCTCTAACTCCCAACGCTCTCTCACTCCCAACGCTCTCTCACTCCCAACGCTCTCTCACTCCCAACGCTCTCTCACTCCCAACGCTCTCTAACTCCCAACGCTCTCTAACTCCCAACGCTCTCTCACTCCCAACGCTCTCACTCCCAACGCTCTCTCACTCCCAACGCCCTCTCACTCCCAACGCTCTCTCACTCCCGACGCTCTCACTCCCAACGCTCTCTCACTCCCAACGCTCTCTCACTCCCAACGCTCTCTCACTCCCAACGCTCTCTCACTCCCAACGCTCTCTCACTCCCGACGCTCTCTCACTCCCGACGCTCTCTCACTCCCAACGCTCTCTCACTCCCAACGCTCTCTCACTCCCAACGCTCTCTCACTCCCAATGCTCTCTCACTCCCAATGCTCTCTCACTCCCAACGCTCTCTCGCTCCCAACGCTCTCTCACTCCCAACGCTCTCTCACTCCGAACGCTCTCTCACTCCCAACGCTCTCTCAATCCCAACGCTCTCTCACTCCCAACGCTCTCTCACTCCCAACGCTCTCTCACTCCCGACGCTCTCTCACTCCCGACGCTCTCTCACTCCCAACGCTCTCTCACTTCCAATGCTCTCTCGCTCCCAACGCTCTCTCACTCCCAACGCTCTCTCACTCCCAACGCTCTCTCACTCCCAACGCTCTCTCACTCCCAACGCTCTCACTCCCAACGCTCTCTCACTCCCAACGCTCTCTCACTCCCAACGCTCTCTCACTCCCAATGCTTTCTCACTCCCAACGCTCTCTCACTCCCAACGCTCTCTCACTCCCAACGCTCTCTCACTCCCGACGCTCTCTCACTCCCGACGCTCTCTCACTCCCGACGCTCTCTCACTCCTAACGCTCTCTCACTCCCAACGCTCTCTCACTCCCGACGCTCTCTCACTCCCAACGCTTTCTCACTCCCAACGCTCTCTCACTCCCAACGCTTTCTCACTCCCAACGCTCTCTCACTCCCAACGCTCTCTCACTCCCAACACTCTCTCACTCCCAACGCTCTCTCACTCCCAACTCTCTCTCACTCCCAACGCTCTCTCACTCCCAACGCTCTCTCACTCCCAACGCTCTCTCACTCCCAACGCTCTCTCACTCCCTACGCTCTCTCACTCCCAACCCTCTCTCACTCCCTACGCTCTCTCACTCCCAACGCTCTCTCACTCCCTACATCCTCCTGGGTTCCTACCTACATCCTCAATCTTTCCCCCTCTCTGCCTCTCTCGTCAAATCCCTCTAAGCACATCCCCTCCTTTCCCACTCGCCCCCTCCCTCCTTTCCCTCTCAGCCCCTCTCCACCCCCTTCCTCAGCCCCTCTACCCCTTTCCCTCTCAGCTCCTCTCATCCTTTCCCTCTCAGCCCCTCTTCCCCTTGTCCCTCCTTCCCTTTCCCCCTGTCCTTCCCTCCGTTTTGCCCCTTGTTCCTCCCTACCGTTCCCCCTGTCCTTCCCTCCGTTTTTCCCCTTGTTCCTCCCTCCCATTCCCCCATGTCCTTCCTTCCGTTTCCCCCCTTGTCCTCCCTTCTCACTCCAGGTTCTTCTCAAGTTGCGCCCCCGACTTACAACTCACAAAATGCATGTGCACCACCACCACGCACCTTTCGCGGTTATAACTTTTAAACCGGAAGAGAGAATGGGCACAAGATGGATGAGGCAGTCATTTTCAGGAATAAATGAATTGGCGAACTATTTCGGGTTTTTTTTTTTTCCTGGTTTCAACTTGTATTGAAATGTGGAAATCCTCTGCAATTCACAATACTGTTGCTCTTGCACCCACACAGATTACGGCATGTGAAAAAAAACTTATTTCCACTTCAGAATTGCTATCACATCAGTCTTATAAGCTTTTCACAAGTCTTATATGCTGTAAAGCAGTTTGTAATACGGTACACTACCATAGTCAATTACACATTCGACTTTCAGGTGTGATCCTTCGGACCCTCCATGTTCTCGCCTTGTGCCAATTTTGTCCTTTTGTGTAGCCTTCAGGTTTCTTGAACTTGAAAGTGGTCAACAGTACGCAGGGTCTCATTCCGCGCTCGTCAACCTTCGCCACATAGGTTTTGCGAATTGAACTCTCGCAACCCTTTGCAAGCATAATTACAAGTTCAGTAATTATGAAACATTACCATTCTAGAATCAGATTTTAACGATAAGTGTTGAACCACCTTGCGCTAGTATGTGAGGGCAAGATAGATTGATTATAGAAACAAATTACAAGCTTTTATAAGATTACAGGAGAATACGAAAGGTTTGACTAACTTCTTATTTGTAACTGCAATTGTAACTGCTGCTGTTGCGGTTCGATACAGTGACGACTCGGGCAACTGCTCAATATCGAGTCAGTTGTTTGTCCTTGCTGTCGCGCTGTATTTGTCAGGTCAAAGGTCGCTGACCTTTGACCTTCGCGTAACCTCCGGCTGTTACTTTTCTGTCAACCTCCTCGGTTGACTCGCTGTTGCTGCGCTGTAGTTCGCCTCGTTTACAGTTCGATGTTGCGACACACAAGAAGCGTTAAATCATTTGTTTCCAACACTCCCCTTCGCTTCTGGAGTGTCGTTGCTGGTGACGTGGCCTTGTCCAGTCAGCTGTTAGACTAAGAGGAAGAATGGGTGAGACTATCGAGAGAGTTGGTACAAGTGAAAACCCTAAGGGGTTGTACCCTACATTGACTACCTCACTACAGCTTACATAATCTAGCATAAGATATACAGTTTGACACACCCCCATAGGCAAAGTGGGAAGAACAAGGGGTCACAAGACCAGTCAAGAAAAGCAAAGCAAGCTTAGGGTGGATCACAACGTCACCACACACTCCGAGCACAAGCAAAGGGCCACAAGGCTAGTTCACATGCAGAGGTATATATGCAACAACAACAGTACAGTGATCACTACCTAGCAAGAGTAAACATGCAGGTATATATATATATATATATATATATAACACTACAACCAGAGTCTACCGCAAGTGAGGAAACGTAGGCACCAGGCCTAGAGCAGTGCAGAAGCGCTGATGATCACCAGCCGGAAGGGCCTTGGTGAACACATCAGCCGTGTTGGCCCGGGTGGGCACGTGAGCGACACGAAGCTGACCACGTTGCTGCAACTCTCGAGCAAGGAAGTAACGCAAAGCGATGTGCTTCGTTCTGTGCTCCAGTCTATGCTCCTGACACAAGGCAATGGCAGCCTTGTTGTCGACGTACAACACTGGAGGAGAACGAGGCCGCTCTCCCAAGTCGGTCAGCAGGTAGGTGAGCCAGCATAGCTCCTGTGCAGCCATGGCTGTGGCGTAGATCTCAGCCTCACAACTGGAGCTGAGAACAGAAGACGAGCGTGTAGACCGCCAAGAAACAGAGCCAGAGCCAAGGCTGAACGTGTAACCCTGTGACGACCGCTGCGTAGCCTGGTCATCAACCCAAGAAGCGTCTGAGTGCCCAGTGAGGACAACTGAGCTCCGCCCTCCAAGCACGAGCCCCATGCCCGATGTACTGCACAAGTAGCGCATTACCCTCTTCGCAGCATCCCAGTGCACCTTTCGGTGCCTACCGTGTTAGAATACTAGCTAAGGCTTAGAAGCCATGGCTAGGGTTTAGGGTACACGAAAGAGAAATAGGAGAAGAGGGTTGAACTAGAAAGGAGGGGGGTACAAATAGCAAGCCCTAAAAGGGTTATACTCACTATTGAGTACCCCACTACAGACTAGACAAGCATTATATTCTGACACACCCCCATAGTCAAAGTGGGGTACAATCAACACAACAAGCAGGCAAAGCAGTAGGTCACAGTGATAAGCAAAGCTAGAGACTATCACAGAGGGCAAGTGAGGAGGAGGAGAAACTGTGGGGGCGAGAAGATGGGAGGCGACGGCTGAAGCTGCAGACACACGGGCAACAGGAGTGCGCAGAACTGTCGCTACCAGGCTAAACCCGGACTACACGGCGACAATCGCAGCTGGCTCTCTGTGCTCCCAGGAGTGCTCACACTGTGGCTACCGGGCGCAGAGCCCCGGACTACTCAGGCCACAGGGGGTCGTGGCTCTCTGGACTACCAGGAGTGCTCACACTGTGGCTACCGGGCGCAGAGCCCCGGACTACTCAGGCCACAGGGGGTCGTGGCTCTCTGGACTTCAGGCGCTGCGGACGACAAGACGACTGCCTCCACTCAACTTCCCCCAGCTGTCCCACACCCGTGTCACACACCCCCTGCTGCACCTCTAGCACTGCTCACACGCCACCCCCCTCATATAACTCCGACGGCTCCAACACATCCACCCCCCTCAGCGGCAGCTGCAGCAGTGGGAGAGAGAGGAGGAGGAGGAGCAGGGGACGGCGCACACACCCGTCACCCCCATACTCGCCACCCCCACACTCGCCACCCCAAACCCTAATACAGGCAGAAGCGCGAGCAGCAGCGGGGGACACAGCGGGCAGCAGCTCAGGGAACGGCGCGCGGCTCCGGGGCAGGCTGCCCGGGCCGCGCGCGGGCCTGGCGCAGCCCGTACGGGCCGCGCGCGGGCTGAACGGGCCGCGCGCGGGCCTGGCGCAGCCCGTACGGGCCGCGCGCGGGCCTGGCGCAGGTCGTACGGGCCGCGCGCGGCCCGCGCGGGGCCCAGGGGCGCTTCGACGGGCGACGGGGGGCTTTTCGACAGTCGACGGGGGGCGATGCGCGGGTCGACGAGGCAGAAAACCGCCGCGCGCGCGACAGACAGGAAAGCAGCGGAAGCACGTGGAACCCACAGGCCAAGAGCATAATAGCTCTGATTCCATGTTAGAATACTAGCTAAGGCTTAGAAGCCATGGCTAGGGTTTAGGGTACACGAAAGAGAAATAGGAGAAGAGGGTTGAACTAGAAAGGAGGGGGGTACAAATAGCAAGCCCTAAAAGGGTTATACTCACTATTGAGTACCCCACTACAGACTAGACAAGCATTATATTCTGACATACCGGGAGACACGTAGCGTGCCAGAAGGCCAAGAGGGCAACCGAGGTCAGGACGAGTGCAGGTCATCAGGTACATGAGGAAGCCCACTAGCTCTGGGTACGGGCCACTCGGCTCTACGGACTCGTCCGAAGGTGGAGCTGAGAGCGAGCGACCGGTAGCCAGAGGAGTGGACTGTGGCGAGGACCAAGTGAAGCCGAAGCGCTGAAGGACCTGGTGCACCATGTGTGACTGAGTCAGTATGATGGTGCGCCGTGCTCTGTCCCGGGTGATCTGCAGGCCAAGATAGCTGCGCAGCTCACCCAGGTCTGTGCACGTGTGTCTCTTCTGCAGCTCCGACTTCACAAGAGCAAGTGCCTCAGTGTCAGCAGTGGCAAAGACCAAGTCGTCGACGTACACGAGGATGTAGAACGACGGCAACCAAGTGTCGGTGCGCAAAAACAGCGACGGGTCAGCAGTGGAAGCTGCAAACCAAGAGCCGCAAGTGTCGTCCTCAGTGTGTCGTGCCACTCACGAGGCGCCTGACAGAGACCGTAGACCGGCCCGTGGAGGCTCCACTGGGTACCAGCAGGAAACGACCCAGTGAAGCCAGGTGGGCGGCGCAGCCAGATCTCCTCGTGCAGACTGCCCTGTAAGAAGGCTGTGCTGAAGTCAAGAGAGTGAAGCTCGTAGTCACGCTGAGCGGCGACGTGCAGCAGTACCCGAAGAGTGGTCATCTTCGGGGTGGGGGAGAAAGTCTGGAAGAAGTCAACTCCCTGTCGCTGACTGAAGCCTCGTGCAACGTAACGAGCCTTGAAGACAGGCGGAGAACCCGGCGGCCGCTTCACCCTGAAAATCCACATGCCATCGACTACGTTCGCCCCGGGAGGGGGAACTGCGTCGACGTAAGTGCCTGTGGACTTCCAGGATGCCATCTCTGCGTCCATGGTTGCCTGCCACTGAGAGGAGTACTCACCCGCCATCGCCTCAGCGTAAGAGCGCGGGGTCGGGATGTCTGGAGCATCCGGGTCTCCCTCAGGGGCAAGCAGCGTGGCCACGAGATGTGGCGCAGCGGCTGCAAGTCACTCAAAGTCCTCTTGCCTGTCCTCAAGGACGTCCGTACCAAGAGCACACTCACCCCCGACGGACGGAGGACAGACAGACTCAGACTCAGCAACAAGACTAGCAGCGAAGTCTAGACGACAGGCAGCAGCAAAGTCAACAAGCTCAGAGACTAAGGCAGACGCAGCAGCAGACTCAAACGACGGGTTAGTGACAACAGTGGCTAGCAGACGCGTGACAGTAGGGTGAGCAGCACGAACCAGGTCAGACTCAGGGTCCGGAACGTCAGGCAGAGAAGACGCAGGAGGAGACGGCAGAGGGACACGCTGTGGAACAGAGGAAGGACGAAGTGCCATAGTGTGAGTGAAGCTCTTCCGGGCGGGGAAGTGGCCGAAGATCAAGGCCCAGCGAGAGAAGAAGTGCAAGGAGTGGCTGCACGGATGCAGCAGGCTATGTCAAACTAGATATGTGTTAGGCTGTAGTGAGGTAGCCTATATAGGGTACAACCCAAAGTTAGGGTTAGTACTTGTACCCTTCATTCATTCAATACAGTCATTCCTGTTCGTTGATTTTGACATGGTATCAGAACAGTAGGTCCGTAGGACCGTTTTTTCCGGGCCCACCGTTAGCTAGTGACCGATTGCGGTTACCGCGCTACCCCACACCCTGCCCTGCGTCGCGCTGCCAGCGCATGCCCTGCCCTGCCCCGCGTTGCGCTGCCCCGCGCACGCCCTGCCCTGCCCTGCGTTGCGCCGCCCCGCGCACGCCCTGCCCTGCGTCGCGCCGCCCCGCGCACGCCCTGCCCTGCCCTGCGTCGCGCTGCCCCGCGCACGCCCTGCCCTGACCGCGCACGCCCTGCCCTGACCGTCGCGTCGCCCTAGGACCCGCGCGACGCCCTGCCCAGCTCGTCGCGTCGCCCTAGGACCCGCGCGACGCCCTGCCCTGCCCGTCGCGTCGCCCTAGGACCCGTGCGACGCCTTGCCCTGCCCGTCGCGTCGCCCTAGGACCCGCGCGACGCCCTGCCCTGCCCGTCGCGTCGCCCTAGGACCCGCGCGACGCCCTGCCCTGCTCGTCACGTCGCCCTAGGACCCGCGCGACGCCCTGCCCTGCCCGTCGCGTCGCCCTAGGACCCGCGCGACGCCCTGCCCTGCCGTCGCGTCGCCCTAGGACTCGCGCGCCGCCCCTGCCTGCCCGTCGCGCCGCCCCAGAGCCTGCGCGCGGCCCCTGCTTGCCCGTCGTGCCGCCCCAGAGCCTGCACGTGGCCCCTGCCCTTGCCGTGCGCCGCCCCAGAGCCCGCACGCCGCCCCTGCCAGTCTGCGCGCCGCCCTGTCCGCCCGCGCAGCGCTCTGCTAGCCCGCGCGCCCGGCCCTGCCTTGCCCTATGTCCGCCCTGCCCTGCCGAGCGCCGTCCCGGAACCCGCGCACCGCTCTGCTAGCCATCCCGCCGCTCTCCTAGCCCGCGCGCTCGCCTCCTGCCCACCTACACTTCGCCCTCTACAGCCCGTACGTCTCCGTTCCTGCCTTGCCCTGCCCTACCTCCTTCTTCTAGTCACTATGGCTTCTTTTAGTGGTAGTGGTGGGAGTCGTGGCGGTGGTGGGGGCAGCGGTGGGAGTGGTGGAGGCGGCCGCAGCGGCAGTCGAGGTGGAGCTGTTCGGTGGGGAGGTTCTGGTGGTGGCCAGCTGCAGCTTCAGGGAAGTCTCCGAGTACTGGTCGCTGCACGTACGTAATTCGCACAGGTGCTCGGGTCGAGCAGACCTGCGGGACACCTGGCCATTCACAGCCCGGTTGCTTCGCCTATTTGAGTGACGCCTGGAGAGAGGTGTTTGGCGACGAGGCTGAGCCCCCCAGCTGGCTGGAGCTGCTTGAACACAGGGTGGACATCTTTGCTCTCGACTTGGACGATATACTTACTGCCATGTATACTCTGACTGTGGGTACTGAGGGTGACTGTTACCTCTGTGTGCCGCCCGACCCTGGCATAGCAGCTCCTACTCTAGGTACTAGTGCGTCTGCTCTAGGTGCTAGTGAGTCTGCTCTCTCTGGTACTGCGTCTGCTGAGCCCTTGCACACCTTCACGCTTGACTCAGGTGCTTCCCGCTATTTCTTTCGCCACCGTACCGCACTCACACCGCTCCTAGACCGGTTGCAGTCTCCTTGGCTGACCCCTCTGGGGGTCCGGTTCTTGCACGTTCCTCCACCGTGCTCCCGTGTCCGGCGGTTCCGTCCGGCTCGCTGTCAGGTCTCCACCTCCCCTCATTCTCGACGAACTTGGTGAGTAACGCAGCTCTTCAGGATGAGTGGGTTAATACCTTTATCCCTGGAGGCCAGCGTGTGGCGATCTGCACGTGTGCACAGACTGGCCGTCACAAGGCCACGTTTACCCGTCGGCCTGGGTCGAGTCTGTACACACTGACTACTGAGCCTCCCCAGGTTGCTGCGTCTGGTCAGGTGGCTGCGTCAGGTCTGGTAGCCCCCCCCTGCGAGTGTCGTCACCTGTCGCACCAGACTCTCCTTTGGCACCACCGCCTTGGTCACCCCTCCTTGCCACGCCTGCGTGGCATGCACTCTCGCTACCTGGTCTCTGGTCTCTCCAGGTCTCTGCCTTCCCTCCCGCCCTCGCCTGCCCCGCCCTGCATTCCTTGCGTCGAGGGGCGGCAGCGCGCCGCTCCTCACTCCTCCTCGTTTCCCCCGACAGATGCTCCCCTGCAGACTCTCCACCTAGACGTGTGGGGCCCAGCCCGCGTCCAGGGACAGGGCCGCGAGCGGTACTTTCTGCTGGTTGTCGACGACTACTCGCGTTACACCACGGTCTTCCCCTTGCGCAGCAAGGGTGAAGTCCCTGCTGTTTTGATCCCTTGGATCCGCGCTGTGCGTCTCCAGCTCCGCGAGCGGTTCGACACGGACCTTCCTGCCCTGCGTATGCACTCTAACAGAGGTGGTGAGTTCTCCTCTGACCTCTTGCGGGACTTTTGTCAGGGGGAGGGCATCCTCCAGTCGTTCACGCTTCCGGCCTCTCTGCAGCAGAATGGGGTTGCTGAGCGCCGCATTGGTTTAGTCATGGAGGTCGCTCGTACCTCCATGATCCATGCGGCGGCTCCCCATTTTCTGTGGCCGTTTGCGGTCCGGTACGCTGCGCATCAGCTCAACCTCTGGCCCCGTGTCTCCCTGCCGGAGACCTCGCCTACACTGCGTTGGACGGGGGAGGTTGGCGATGCGTCGCGCTTCCGGGTCTGGGGTGCTCGTGCCTTTGTCCGCGATACCACCGCAGACAAGCTCTTTGCTCGCGCCATTCCCTGCGTCTTCCTTGGTTTTCCCCCTGACGCGCCTGGCTGGCAGTTTTACCACCCTACGTCGCGTCGGGTGTTCGCCTCTCAGGACGTCACGTTTGACGAGTCGGTTCCCTTCTACCGCCTCTTTCCCTACCGCACTGCCCCTCTCCCCCCCCCGCCGCCCCTCTTCTTCGCTCCAAGTTCCCCTCAGGTAGACCCCCCCCCCCCCCTCAGGGTCCTGCTCCTTCAGGTGTGTCTCAGGTAGACCCGCCTCCCTTGCCTGAGCCTGTCGAGGTCACTGGTGACTCAGGTGCCGCTGAGGGTGGTGCTGCTCGGGGTGCTGCGTCTGGGGGTGTTGAGCCTGGGAGTGTGGAGCCTGAGGGTATTGTGCCTGGGGGTGCTGAGCCTGGGGGTGCTACGCCAGAGCGGGAGGAGCCTAGGGGTGCTGAGCCTACGGGTGCTACTTCTGGGGGTGCTGAGCCTGGTGGTGCTACGTCTACTGGTCCTGGAGGTTCTCTAGCCGGCGGGAGCCTCTCTCACCACAGCAGCTGCGTGAGTGGTACACTCAGCGCTACTGCCTTCCGCGTGGAGCTGCTGGAGCTGGAGGCCCTGGAGCTACTAGTACCGGAGGAGCTGACGCTGCTGGTCCCGGAGGTGCTGGTACTGGTGGTACTAGAGCTGCCGGAGCTGGTGGTGCTGCTGGTGCTAGAGGTGCTGGTGGTGCTAGCACTGCTGGTCCCGGAAGTGCTCGTGCTGCGGAGCGTGGGGGTGCTGCGTCTAGGGGTACTGCACGTAGGGGTGCTGCGTCTCCCCTCCGGGAGCCTCTCTCCCCTCAGCAGCTGCGCGAGTGGTACACTAGCCGCTGTCGCCTTCGGAGTGCCGCTGCTGGAGCTAGTGGCCCTGGAGCTGGAGACACTGGTGCTGGAGGTCCCGGAGGAGCTGGAGCTAGTGGTCCTTGAGGCACCGGTGCTAGAGGCCCTGGAGCTGGTGCTGTCGACTCTTGAGTTGGAGACCCCGGAGCTGGCGGTGCCGATTCTGGGGGTGCTGCTGCTGGTGGCGCTGGAGCTGGAGGTGCTGGAGCTGCTGGAGGCGCTGGAGCTAGAGGTTCTGGAGCTGCTGGAGGCACTGGAGCTACTGGTGCTGGTGGCACTGCACTGTCGCGACTGTTTTTCGCTCCGCCGTCACCGTCGTCTCTGCCACCGCCTGACTCCGTGCTTCGCCAGGTTCTTAGCCTCCCATCTTCTACTGGCCTCCCGTTACAGCCTGGCTCCCCACTGCCTGCTCCTTCTCCTTACACTGAGTAGACAGACTCGCTTACAGAGCGTCGTGAGCCTGCGTCTCGTCCTGCCTCCCCTGTTCGCGCTGTTCGCACCGCTCGTCGTGTCCCGCGTCCGCGTCCTCCTCCTGTGCCAGGCACTCACACTATGGCACTTCGTCCCTCCTCTGCTCCACAGCGCGTCCCTCTGCCGTCTCCTCCTGCGTCCTCTCTTCCTGAACTTCTTGACCCTGAGTCTGACGCTGTCGTGCTGCTAGCCCCACAGTCACGCGTCTTCTGGCTACTGTTGTCACTGACCCGTCGTTTGAGTCCACTGCTGCGTCTGCCTTAGTTGCTGAGCTTGTCGACTTTGCTGCTGCGTGTCGTCTAGACTACGCCGCCAGTCTTGTTGCTGAGTCTGAGTCTGTCTGTCCTCCGTCCGTCGGGGGTGAGTGTGCTCTTGGCACGAACGTCCTTCAGAACAGGCAGGAGGACTTTGACTCTCTTGCGGCTGCTTTACCTCATCTCGTGGCCCGGCTGCTTGCACCTGAGGGAGACCCGGATGCACTAGACATCCCGACCCCGCGCTCTTACACAGAGGCGATTTCGGGTCCTTACTCCTCTCAGTGGCAGACAGCCATGGACGCAGAGATGGCATCCTAGAAGTCCACAGGCACCTATGTCGATGAGGTTCCCCCTCCTGGGGCGAACATAGTCGATGGCATGTGGATTTTCAGGGTGAAGCGGCCGCCGGGTTCTCCGCCTGTCTTCAAGGCTCGTTACGTTGCACGAGGCTTCAGTCAGCGGCAGGGAGTTGACTTCTTCCAGACCTTCTCCCCTACCCCGAAGATGACCACTCTTCGGGTGCTACTGCACGTTGCCGCTCAGCGTGACTATGAGCTTCACTCTCTTGACTTCAGCACAGCGTTCTTGCAGGGCAGCCTGCACGAGGAGATCTGGCTGCGCCGCCCACCTGGCTTCACTGGGTCGTTTCCTCCTGGTACCCAGTGGAGGCTTCAGCGGCCGGTCTACGGTCTCCGCCAGGCTCCGCGTGAGTGGCACGACACACTGAGGACTACACTTGCGGCTCTTGGGTTCGCGCCTTCTACAGCTGACCCGTCGCTGTTCCTGCGCACCGACACTTCGCTGCCGCCGTTCCACATGGTGCAGCAGGTCCTTCAGCGCTTCGGCTTCCAGTTCTCCTCACCTCAATCTACTCCTCTGTCTACCGACCACTCGCTCTCAGCTCCTCCTTCGGACGAGTCCGTAGAGCCGAGTGGCCCGTACCCAGAGCTTGTGGGCTGCCTCATGTACCTGATGACCTGCACGCGACCTGACCTTGCGTACCCTCTTAGCATCCTGGCTCGCTACGTTGCACCTGGGAGACACCGGCGAGAGCACTGGGAGGCTGCTAAGAGGGTGCTGCGCTACTTGTGCAGTACATCAGGCATCGGTCCTGTGCTTGGAGGACGGGTCGAGTTGTCCTTACTGGACACGCAGAACTGGCTACGTAGCGGTCGTCACAGGGTTACACGTTCAGCCTTGGTTCCGGCTCTGTTTCTTGGCGGTCTACCCGCTCATCTTCTGTTCTCAGCTCCAATTGTGAGGCTGAGATCTACGCAGGAGCCATGGCTGCACAGGAGTTACGCTGGCTCACCTATCTGCTATCTGACTTGGGAGAGCGGCCTCGTTCTCCTCCAGTTCTGTACGGTGACAACAAGGCAGCCCTCGTCTTGTGTCAGGAGCACAGACTTGAGCACAGAACGAAGCACATCGCTCTGCGTTACTTCCTTGCTCGAGAGTTGCAGCAGCATGGCCAGCTTCGTCTTGCTTACGTGGCCACCCAGGCCAACACAGCTGATATATTCACCAAGGCACTTCTGCCTGGTGATCATCAGCGTTTCTGTACTGCTTTAGGCCTTGTGCCTACTTTCTCTCACTTGCTGACTGCTTGACTTTGCATGTACTGTGATCTATATATTAACCTGCATGCTTACACTTGTTAGGTGGTGATCACTGTACTATTGTTGTTGCATATATACCTCTGCATGTGAACTGGCCTTGTGGCCCTTTCCTTGTGCTCAGGGTGTGTGGTGACGTTGTGATCCACCCTGAGCTTGCTTTGTTTTTCTTGACTGGTCTTGTGACCCCTTGTTCTCCCCCACTTTGCCTATGGGGGTGTATCAAACTATATATGTGTTAGGCTGTAGTGGGGTAGCCTATATGGGGTACAACCCAAAGTTAGGGTTAGTACTTGTACCCTTCATTCATTCAATGCAGTCATTCGTGCTCGTTGATTCTGACCAGCAACAAGCTGCCGGGATTTGACCTCAAAGCAGCAGAGAGGGAGCTCCCGACGTTCTGCGCGATCTTGGAGACACACCATGAGATGGAGAGCTTCGCACAGGGTCTGTCCAACTTTCTTGGGAGCGCTGACTCAAAGAGATAACCCACTGCTTGGGTACATGATTATTAACTTGTTGAATTCGACTCCCTAACTGTTGGTTGTGTATTCGGATGTGCCTCGCAGGAGATGGCCCAACCTCATCCTGCTGTGGCAGGCGCTGGCTGTGCTCCCCCTTTCCACCGTGCAGTGCGAGAGGGGGTTCTCCAGGCAAAACGTGATCAAGTCCTCGGTGCGAGGAGCGCTCTGCAACGCGCGTCTGGGGGAGCTGATGCAGATTTCGCTCCTGAAGTATGAGATCGACTGGCCGGAGGCGCTGGAGGTGTGGAGGTCCATGCGGAGGAGGCGCCCTGCGAAGAGTCTGAAGCTGGCTGTTGAAGAGAGGGAGAGGAAGGGGAAGCAGAAGGAGGGTGAAGATGTGGCTGCTGGAACTGCCGGGGAGAACGAGGATGAGGGGGAGGAGGAGGAAGACGATGAAGTGGAACAGGACTTTGGCGACGATCAGGAGATCGTGGGGGAGGATGATGAGGAGGACAATCTTTTCCTGTCGGACGATGATGACGTGGAGGAGATGTTCCACATTGACAAACCCCTGCACTAAATAGTGCAGGAAAGTTGAAGTTGTTGTATCACTCATTTTGAAGTGTAGTCCAATGTTAATAGCAACCCTGATTTTGAGCTGTGAACCCTGCCGGATCAGTGTATAACTTTGTTCGACACAGAGCCATCAGAGTAGCTACCTTGTGAAAAATGTGCCATCATACGGTAATAGAGGGGAATTTTTTCCCCGGAATCAGGGAGGCCTAAAACGAAACGTCAGCCCTGTTTCCAACACCAGAAGCTAAAGCATCTGCTGTCATTGGAATAGCAAGCTTGCTCTGCTCATGTACCGGTACCGCTGTAAGAAATTCTAGACAAGTTCGTAAGGAGCAAATGGTCGCTTACGGTTACGGAATTGTATGGTACTGGATGAAGGTGCGCTGACAAAAAAAGAATAGTGTGTCTCAATATGGTAGCGAACATGCTAGTTCAACATGTTGGCAGTTACACTTTTTTCAAAATGCTATTTCTAAATCTCTATTGAATTGAAGCATTTGATACATGGGATATTGCACGGTTTACTGTTCCCAAAGAAATTTGACCACGAGCGCCCTTCAAGTCGACAGCCTCCTCTTCATTACTTTCGGCTTCTTGGCCTTCACGCCTCCCACTTTACCCCCTGTGCTCCCTCTTCTCCTCTTCCCCCTGCCCACCTCCTTATCCCCTCCTCCCTCCTCCCTTTCCACACCCTCCTCCCCCCCTTGCCGTTCCACCACCTTCACAGCCATTTTCGTCGGCAAATCAACCTCCGCCATGTAGATCGGCAGAGCGAGCGAGTCCGTGGCTCGTATATGCAATGAGCTCACATTCTTCCATTTCTTCGGCACATGCTCCACCGCCCCCGCCACCACCGCCATCACATTCCCCACAATCTCCGCCTCACTCATGCCGAACCTCGCCGCCCGCACACTCATCGACGGGCCCCCACTTACATACAAATACGTGCTATCGCACGCCTCTCGCACACTCTTCGCCCAGTCCTTCCCCCGGAGCTTCACAGGGATGGGGTGCTTCTTCTTCTTAAAGAACTTTGTGCCAATAAGGGGGGGCAGCTGGTGGATGATGTCAATATCAGCCAGGAAGAGGTCGTACGAGCCGAGCAGTTGCCGCTTCGCCTCGTACTGCTTGTACTTGGTGCGCAGCTTGGTGAGGCCGATCACCTTGGTTATGCCGGCTGAGCCCTGGGGAGTTTCAAAGGTGGTGTGGGGAGGGAGGGAGGGAGAATAGGGCATGTTAAGGGGCTTCGCTTCGTACTGCTTGTACTTGGTGCGCAGCTTGGTGAGACCGATCACCTTGGTTATGCCGGCTGAACCCTGGGGGATTAAGGAGGAAGGGGGAAGGGAGCAGTGCATATATAAGTGCTCGGCCTCGTACTGCTTGTACTTGGAGCGCAGCTTGGTTAGGTCAATCACCTTGGTGACCCGTGCTGAACCCTGGCGAGTGGCAGGTGGGGGTGGGATAGGAAGAATAAGGCGTGGTGAGGAGCTTGGCATCCTACTGCTTGTGATTGCTTGGACTCATCAGCTTAGTGATCCCTGCTCGAATCTGGGAGAGAGATGCAAAGGTGGGGAGGGGTAGCGAAATTAGGGCACGTTACACGATTGGCCTCATACTGCTTGTGCGAAGCTTCGTCACGCCTGTGACTTTGGTGATTTCCGCTGACCAAACGAAAGCCCTGAGCTAGAGCGAAGAGGGGAGGATGTGTGGGGTTGGATAAGATAGGGTAGCAGGGTGGAGTAGGGAAGAATGAGGTGGGGTATGTTTTCCTACGCAAACACACATTTCACCAACTCCGGTGTCATAACCAAGCAGTTGCTGCCACGTATTACACAATGGCCTCCAAGTGGGGCTCGAAAAAGATAGGCTAGCAGGGTGGAGTAGGGTAGAATGAGGTGGGGTATGTTTGTTTTTCCTGATGACGTTTGCACACAGTGTAGGTCCGCGCGAGTGCGCGCGTGTCCGCGTGCGTCCGCGTGTGTCTGCGTGAGTCTAAGAGAGGTTAAGTGAGTTTTCAGTTCATGCATTCAAGTGGGAATTCTGCTGCCATGGTGCAACATGTATAAATGGATATGCCAAAATTACGATGCTCATATTCAGGATTTCACCCTTGCGAAGAGGGACATAAATGATTACGCGCATGGTGATTTACGTCCCTCCAGCGACCGACGATACCCTCTTAAAACCCCCGCCGCCATCCCCGTTCGAAGAGAAAATCCAGACACCTCCGTGACCCGCTTGTTCCTCACACACAACAATAGAACCATTCTTAAACCCCAGCTTCCCCAAAGCCCTCTTAATATGAAGCCTCGCTTTCCGAATGACGCACTGACCTGCTTCAGGAATTTTTCCTTGGATTTTTTATGGCCGCCCTTAGGGTCGTCATTGACCAGCAAGCAGACCTCCTTGCCCGCATCCAATGGATACAGCGAATGCGGGATCGGCAGGCGAAACCCGCTCGTCTTGGCGAAGTCTGGCGAAGACTTGAGCCCGATTACCACGTGAATCAGCTCGTCGTCGTCCTCCGCGAAAAGCTCGTGTTCCGATTTCGCTTTTCGCCGCGCGGTCATCCATTTGACTAACGACTGCACGGCTCGCTCCACCTGCCCGCGATCCACGCGATTAGGGCTCTCGGCGCTCGTTCCCTTTCCCGCTGCCATGGCAGCAAAGAAAGCAACTAAGGCAGGCAAGACTAGCTACTTGCTATCTCAACGAATCAAATCACCTAGGTTGGTTGGGGAGGCGGGAAGGGGTCAAAACTGCGAAGCAAGAATGAGGCGTTTGGAGGGTTTTGAGGGAAATGCGAGGTGATAAATTGAAGATGTCCTCGCTAAAAACAAACAGCATTGGATAAATTGCTAGGTGGATAGGTTGTAAGGTTTTAGAATCTAAACTAGCTAACAAGCGTATATATCCCAAGGCAAAATGGGCAAATCTTAACAAATAAAGACATCAAATGAGGAATTTCCCATTCCTTACTGAATATACACGACATCACGTACAACTCCAACTGTTTAGAAGAACAGGCTCGACCCGACGGGGCTGTTATGCGTCGCCTTCGGATCGACACACCCAGACCAGTGCGCGACTGTATCTACGCCTAGTAGGGATCCTTGTTCCTTAGTTCTTATATATAACGCGACTCTGTAATTGCTTCTGATTGACTTTGGCCCTCTCCCATTTACTGCTCGTACACATTGTATCACACAGGCCCCTCCACGTCGGAGTAAAGCATCCTTATTACCCTGATTCCAGGATAGTGTCAAGAGTTTGCCCTCAAATTTCAGGATGATGCTGAATTTTACCTGTGGACTTCATTACGATTCTATGTGATTTGCCCTGAAATTCCAAGAGGGTCGTGAAGTTATGTCTAGAAGAGTCAAGACGAGTACCGAGGAACGCCCTGACGTGTGAGAAAGGGGAAGCAGGGGGAGAAAAGGAGGGGAGGGAAGGAGGGGGGTGGATATTAGTTTCCCACCAAAGATTTTGCACGACCACCTATAATGAAACCACATATTAGCGGTGGTGTTGGTTGGCACTGCCGCACGATCTTGTAAGTACCAACCAAACCCTTCCTCTATACTACCTCGTGAGCGTACGTAGTGGTAGGGCAGCGTTGGGGTAGGGCAGTGCGCGAAACTCCGCACGCAGCTCGGCGTTGGTTTTAGGCAGCGTCTCGACGTTGCCAGCGGTGAAGCACATCAGGCCGGCCATCTCCAGCTGGGGCTCAATTGACTCCTTCCATGTGAGGAGATCATGTCGACCTACCAGCGGCACGGGCACGGCGATAACTTGAAATAGCCGTAAGTCGGCACAATTCAGCCCGCCGTCACGTGGGTCGCCAATGCTGGCGTCACACTGCTTCGCTGAGGTGAGCGACGTCATCCGCTGACGTCGCCGTTCGAGCTACCTGCGGCCGCCGTTGACTGCAGCCCTCGCGCCTTATCCCATCTGACTTCGACGTTGGTTGTCCTGATCACCCTCCTCTTCCTCGTGCCCTCGCTGATGTCGACCTAGTCGCCGCCGTCGACCTCCTCGTTGACGCTGCCATTGTTCTGCACCGGTCGAGATACTTCGCCGACTTCAGCACGGGGAGGAGGGTGCTCGCTCGCCCACTGCGCATAGGTTCCCAGGAGTAGCACCTCCAGACTCGCTCCTCCGTACTCATTGTTGGCGTGACGCCTCGTAACCTCAACCTCCCTCGCCTGCACGGTATCTGTTACACCTACTTCAGGCTCGTGGCCTACCATAACCTCTAAGACACCTGCCGGCCTACGAATGAAATAGGTAATGCGAACCTAGGTTGACTATTCTGAAGGTATCATTGCGGGACCATCCACCTTCACCGCACCATGTGGAGATTAACTTGCAATGGGAGCTGGACTACGGAGGAAGGCATGGTTGTGTGAGTGATCGTAGCGTTCCTTGGTGTTCTCTAGCACTTGTGCATTCACAGGGCAAAACCGCAAGAGTTCCACTAGCAAAAGTTGAGAACAATGGTTCAAAATGATAGCAACAACATTGACAAAGCTTACTACATCTGAAGCAAGTCTGCTAGCATGCAAGCAGGTCGACTTCCAATACAACAAGGTTGACCGCGTTCTAGCACTGCAAAGTCCGCACCTTTCCAGCGCTGCAGAAAGGCGGCTTGCCTACGCTGCAAGTCGACGGCATGCCAATGCTGCAGCTTGACGGCGTGCCAACGCTGCAGCAAGGCGGCTGTCCAGCGTTGCACCCGCAGGTGACAGCAGCTCACCTACTTCGCTGGTGCTCGTAGTCGGTTCGCGCAACATGCACCGTCACATGCACCACACAGGCGACAAGTCGGCCATGTGCCGTTGACTACGCTTGATCAGCCACATCGACCTTGTGTTACCACTCCGAGGTCGGCTTCGCCATAATCTCATGGGCGACTGTCGCGCACCCCAGCAGAACCTCGTCACCCTGGTTTCTTGGTTGACCATGAAACCACAAAGTCGGCGTCGACTTGCGGCAGATGTTGACCAACTGCTGTACGTGCTCGTCGACCACTCAAGTCGACGACCACCAGCCGACTTCACCAAGTCGGCCACTCCACAAATCGACCAGCTCAAGGTCGACCAGACCGGCTGTTCGCCGACTGCACCAAGTCGGCTTCCCAAGGTCGGCGCCCACAAGTTGGCGCCCTTCCCAGGTCGATGAGCCCCTTTGTCGACCACCAGGCTAGATTTCGGCCGCCGACTTCCCATCGTTGGCGGCTTCGCAGTGGCCCTGTGCAGGTCGACCAAACCCATCGGCCTGCTCGCCCAAGTCGGCGTCGCCCTTTTCAGTCGGTCAGCTGCACCTCCCGCACACCCGACCACGAAGTCGGCTCCGCCCAAGTGAGGACGGGGCCAACACACAACTCCTGTCAACACCAGTCACTTGCCGTGGGGGTTCAACAACGGTGGTTCAAGTTGTGGGTCGGTGACTGCAACACTTTGGGTTTTGAGCTGCCCCTCACTAGCTATGTCATACATGCAGTTAAGGGGGTACGTTAGAATATAGATTTTTATATACAACTGCACGCAGAATTGTCAGAATGTGATGTTTGTCTAGCCTGCAGTGGGGTACTCTATAGCGAGTACAGCCCGAATTAGGGTTTGCTATATGTACTCAACTGCCTGCTAGTGAAAACCCCTTCTTCTTGTTTCTGATCCTAGCCTGTTGTTTTAACATGCTAACAGAGCAGGTCGACCCTCCTGGGTCGATCCTGTGGGTGGTCCCGCCCGATGCTTCCGCTGCTGTCCTGCCTATCGCACGCCTTGAACGCAAGATGTTTTCTACCTGCCGCGCGCTCAGGGTGCGCGGCGTTTTTTCTTCCCGCCGCGCGCTCGGGGCGCGCGGCGGTTTTCTGCCCCGTCGATCCTCGCGTCGCCCCCCGTCGACGGTTGCGTCGCCCCCCGGGACCTTGTCGCGACGCCCTGGGGAGTCGCGCGCGGCCCCCCGCAGCCTCGTCGCGACGCCCTGGGGAGCCGCGCGCGGCCCCCGCTGGCCCGTCGCGGCGCCCTTGGGAGCCGCGCGCGGCCCCCGCTGCCCCGTCGCAGCGCTCTGGGGAGCCGCGCGCCATCCCCCGAGCTGCTGCCCGTGCACCGCCCCCCCGCTGCTGCCTGTGTTAGGGTTTGGGGGTGGCGAGTATGGGGGTGACGGGTGTGTGCGCCATCCCCTGCTCCTCCTCCTCCTCCGTCTCCCACTGCTGCAGCTACCGCTGAGGGGGGTGGATGTGTTGGAGCCGTCGGAGTGGTACGAGGGGGGTGGCGTGTGAGCAGTGCTAGAGGTACAGCAGGGGGTGTGTGAAAGGGGTGTGGGACAGCTGGGGGAAGTTGAGTGGAGGCAGCCGTCTTGTCGTCCGCAGCGCCTGTAGTCTAAAAAAGCCAGCTGCGTCTGTGGCCGTGTAGTCCGGGGCTCTGCGCCTGGTAGCCACAGTGTGAGCACTCCTGGTAGTCCAGAGAGCCAGCTGCGTCTGTGGCCGTGTAGTCCGGGGCTCTGCGCCTGGTAGCCACAGTGTGAGCACTCCTGGGAGTACTGAGAGCCAGCTGCGCCTGTCGCCGTGTAGTCCGGGGCTCTGCGCCTGGTAGCGACAGTGCTGCGCACTCCTGTTGCCCGTGTGTCTGTTGCTTCAGCCGTCGCCTCCCTTCTTCTCGCCCCCACAGTTTTTCCTCCTCCTCACTTGCCCTCTGTGATAGTCTCTAGCTTTGCTTATCATTGTGAACTACTGCTTTGCTTGCTTGTTGTGTTGATTGTACCCCACTTTGACTATGGGGGTGTGTCAGAATGTGATGTTTGTCTAGCCTGTAGTGGGGTACTCTATAGCGAGTACAGCCCGAATTACAGTTTGCTATATGTACTCAACTGCCTGCTAGTGAAAACCCCTTCTTCTTGTTTCTGATCCTAGCCTGCTGTCAGAGGTCCACTGGTGATCCCCGATTGATCCTAGGGAAGGGTTATAGGCACGTCGGCCTGGGGGGTTATGGGCGCACTCACCCGCTACACAAACAAGCCCTTTTATCCCAGTGGTTAGTGACTGGGATTCTGACAAGAATAGCTAGTGTAGTGTCATGTTCCTTTTTGTATCTTTTGGTGGTGTACCCCCTTGACGCCTACCATTTCTATATCTTCTATCTTTTTCGTATTTATGAACATCTTCATTTGGCCAACTCTCGCTCACGCTACTCTCGCTACTCTTGCCTTGGTTCCTAAGTCTAGTAACCAAGTCATAAGCTAAGTTACACTGTTTGACAACTCATTCATGTACATAGCAGTTGCAAAAACTACCGAGGACGAAGACCAAGGGTCGAGATGAAGCGAAGCGTCGAAGATAGTTGTCAAATCGAGACCGATGTAGGCAGATGCATTCAAGGAGGGAATTGGTGGGGACATGTATAAGACGGGTTCCCGTGCCGCACGGATGAGTTTCACTGTATAGGGAATGTACCCCTTGGAGAACATGGCTAGCTAGGAAGTTTCGTATTTCTTCGTAATCTTAAATTAACCTTTGCTTCCTTGTTATAGTAACTCAGACTGATGTCATTATTTCTTACTTCCGCTGCAAACTATCTACATCAACCTTGAACTAGAAATAGGCTAAATCCCCAATGAGACTCTAACATCGTCTGAGAGCGAATAAGTGATTCTTTGCACACGCACTTCTGAAAGTTCACACGAACGGAGTGGCGACCGGCACACACTCACGTGTCAAGATGGCCAGTAGATTAGGAGGTTGAACGAATCCGACGGCTAAAGCTCAGCCCAATCCTGCTGCGAACTCAGAGGCGACAACTACAGTCAGCACTGTCGCCTGAGAGCAGTTGCTTCAACGCCTATCAACTTTGGAGCAAGGACTACAAACATTGCGAAATAACGATGTGGGAACCTCCTCCCAACCCACTCAACCTGTCGCAACTGACCCGCAAACCTTCTCCCTCGACACAAACATATCAACACCAAAAGCAAGACAAGCACCGTTATTCACGAGAAAAAATTACATACATTTTTTAGGTGGAGCTACTCTTGCAAACCGCACAAATATTCTAATGTTTCGACGGGACTTACGCATGCCCAGCAGCAGACAGCGACGACACCAGAGCACAATATTACAACAAATCGCTGGTGGCGTACAACATACTATTGCAAAACATGTCGCCCATGGAGCAACTCGGCATTAGCTCGTTCAAGACAAAGCTGCCTCCCGACACTGGAGGCTTGGAAGAATCTAACAAAGATGTACCAGCCAAAAGACAACTGATGGAGGTAAAAAAGCAGCCCGAGGAGAAAGCATATTCATATATTATTCGTTGTCAGAGCATCCGTGATCAAATTGCGAAACAACAGTACACCATTTCGAGAGACATCTTCGTCACCATTGTTCTCGCAGAACTCGGGCCTGAGTGGAGGCCCTAGAAGGCACTTCTCCAACAACAGGGAGCTATCTCACAGGACTCCCTGTGCGCCGCAAAGTCCTCCGCACATCTACGATCCAAGACCAACGCCCTTAGCCTGGAACGAGCAAACAACATTCTTGTAGCTCGACACACCGCACACCATCACGTTGTGGTTCGCCCTACTTCTCGTAACAACAACAACAATTACAACACTCGGTACTTGGATAGTTGCTGCAGACAACACATGGTGGGATCAAAGCATTACATCTCAATTGCTATTCCCACTCCCATAGTCATTCCATGGCAACAGCAAATACAGACAAGAGCAAATGCGCAAGGAATATTCGTGCTCAACGATGTGCTCATCATGAAAGACTTGCACTTTAATCTATTATCCATGTCACAACTTGCCAACTGCGGTCGAACTCCGTACCAACGTAGAGACGCGCGATATCCTACTGCACTACGCCACCCCCAACAGACCCCGCCGATACCTTAAACGAGCACGCTCCCACAATGGCGTATACGTACTTGACTTCAACACGCCAGACTGTAGCGGTGACATGGACGAGCTAATCGATCTCAACCCCTTACGATTAGAGCACGTCCTTGAAGCACAATGGACACACCTTGACGGCAAACCATGGGTCATTTACCATCCTCACCTTCAAGAGACAGATCTTCACAAAAACCCAGACCCAACGACCTCTGCACCAACTGCGGTACCCCCACAACCTCCTCCACCAACGTCGCCAGCAAAGGTCCGGACGAGATCGAGGAAGCAAAATGCCTCGTGCCGCGTGAAGAAGGCATGTCAACCTTAGAGCTCGCCACACCACGTACAGAGTCTTTGGTTCACAAAGAACTTACGTCCCGGACCTGCAAACGAAAGACTATAGTGGATCCTGCAAGGCGAGTTACAAGACACATACGATGACAAAGGAAGTGCGAGACTGTATGAAAAGTCTACTTACCTCACCATCTACCCTCACTGGCGCGATCTTGACATGAATTCAATCGTTGAAGAAGAAGAACTCGCACGACGCGAAGCTGGAGACCTCCACCGACAAAGAGAAACCCAACACCGTAGATGGGGCTAAGACACCTCCAATGAAGGAGGATGGGGTTTGGGCAACGGTAGAACATGGGCTATTGTTGGAGGAGATTGGGGAACAATGGCTGGTGGATGGGGAAATGCTGGCGAATGGGGAACCGTCGAAACAATTAAATGGGGCTCACCTGTCCACCAAGAAGGACAAAGGGGGGGAGAAGCAACTACAACTATTGTTCCTCTCGGTCGACCACCGCGACAGCTCAGAACACCCGCAGCTCACCTCGAAAGTCCATTGCGCTACCATGGGAGCTACACCGATTGGGGATATGAACCCCCAACACTGCACCATGATGCTTACATACTTTGCCCAGAGCCCGCTGATCCACTACAAGGTACCATTGAAGGCATTGAAATTCCTCTCTTTGTCATCCCTAACCGCAACTTTATGGCACTTGCACTATCTACAACGCCAGCAGCAGAGGAAGCAGGAGCGGAAGCTACGGCAGAAGCAGAATATGAGCATGCGGAAACTCCCTCTAAAGCACGTGCACACTACCGTCGCACACCTGCGCAACAGAGAATCTTTTGCACCAGCGGTTTGGACATCCCTTACGACAGACGCTGAACAACTTCATCACAACCGAAGTATTTGTACCTGGTCCATCCTGTGACCCGACGAAACTGAGCTGCGGAACACACTAACGCTGTAAGCGTCAGCGGCCTAGCGGCTAGTTGGCGGTTGGCAGGTACAAAAAAATAAAGGAATTAACTAGCGAGTAGGTGGACTAGTACCTAAGAAACCTGTCATGAGACCATCTTAGAGTACAAAGTAGCGGAAGTGATAGACTAGTGAGAGAAAACCTATACCCGTTACTATGTAACTGACTTTAGCCTAACAAACCTAGCACATGTATATAATTTGACAGTAGGGTCCTTGCTAGCATTCTAGGGCGTCTGATGCATCGGATTTTTTTTGCTCAGTGTCTGATGTATCAGATATTTTCCAAAATATTGTTTAACCAATTAAATGTCACTAGTGTATATTAGAGTTTCAGGTTTATGGATGTGTAAGAAAACATCTTTTCCTTACTTCGAGTCACACTGGGTACCGCGCACACGACAGTTCCCGCCACTGAACACCCAACAGTAGCCCGTTACCACCTCGCGACACTCGCTTCGGTACTGTTCCTGCCAACATCACCATCACCCCCAAACCACCATGCTTGGCTAATAACCCGCGACCCAGCCCTACGCTTTGACATTTTCCAACCTCGACATTAGGCCTGACAAGGCACCCTTTCACCAGTGTGCTTCTGTTGCCGAAACACTTTGTTATATAATAATTTGGTCATGCATTAACTTATCGTATTGCGTCGTTTGCTCACTCGATTGACTCGCACCACTTGGTATTTAGTGCCACAACCCTTTTTCGGACCGCGCGCACCTTCGCTTTCCAACTTATCACATATTTTTGGGGGGTAGACGTCCCTCAGCGATCAGCACCACTGCTCGTGTGCTCTCTTGTAAGCACACACAACCATGACAGAGGCTATCGCTGAACCTCGTGACACCCCCGCATGGACGAAAACGCCCACATTAAGCTTGAAGTCATGACACAAGAGTGCCTTGATGAATTCATGTGTCAACTGCAGGAGTGCATGCTTGAAATCGCAACTTTTAACGGTGGTACGCGACTCGACGCCCCAGCAGTCAACCGCGAATGCACCCCTACAAGCACCTGCTCCAACTGAAGAACAGATCACCATTACATCGAGGAGAAGTTGTGCCTTAAAAACAACTGCGTGGGACAACGCTCAGCCGCAACCAGTGATGGCGCTGCCCAAACTATGTTGGGCATGGAGTGAACCAGAGAAGCACCATGCAAGACCCTCCGCCATGTCAGTATTGCAGCGCCAGTCAGCAAAAACGACATTGGTGAGCCGATGTCACTCAAGTGGCAGTGTCTGCCCTGCTTCGATTTTAACCAACATGGAGGTACGACAGTTCAATCATGGGTGTTTACGATGAACGTGTTTTTTTACGCGAATTACATCACATCGGGTACAGCAAAGATTCGGCAAGCCGTCTCGCTGCTGCGTGGGTCTGCCATGGAGTGTTGGCGAGCCAACGTTACCTTGCCGAGCGACTACGAGCCACTGCCGCAAGGGGAAAGGCCCTTGGGGTTGGCTGTTACCCGGAGCACTTCGTTTTGCAAATTCGCCAAATACTGCACGTGGGACGCTTGGCACGCAGCTTCTAGCCGATCGTGGTTTCGATCCCAGCTTGCCAGAAGTTGCGCACTTGGCGATAGCTTGCATTGGTTCAAGACTAAACGAGCAGTTTCTTCTCACTATGTGAGCGGGTCGGCTACATGCACGAAGCGGAATGATTAGATCGCTACATCGGCGACTTGATTGCGGAAGTCTCCCAAAAAATCATTCTACGCGGGATTTCAAACTCCAACAAAATCTTGGCACTCGCCAAGAAAACTGATATCATGTGACGACCGAGGTCAGGGTCCTACCACTGCGGACAATAACTATACCGATTCACACAATCAGTCAGGCTCGGCTGAATATGGAGGGTACAGCGACAGATTCCACAGTACTGATTCACGGGAAAATATAGGGGACAGCGATGAAAGTTTTCATTGGTGGAGGGGCTAGCCATAGTTTAGTTAAAAAATTGCGAGGAAGGTGCAACTGACACTTAGCCGCTGCTTACCAGAGATCGACGCACAGTTGGTTGACGGCACGCCATTGCCAAAGCAGGAGAAAGTGGAGAGAGAGAAGATTCGCCATGGGGGATGTTTGGATTACACAGGAAATGCTCACAACAACGCGGAATGGGACCGGCATTTCATTGGGATGTTATGGGCTGCGACGAGAGGCAGCTGCACTTTGCGAAGCGGCGGCAAATGGGTCGCACTACCTTGCTGACTGCCGTAGTCTTCAACGGTCCACGTCAACACTATCACGATGAAATGGGCCGTCGCTTCAGGAGCTGATGTGTACGCTATGAACATCACGGAAGTGGGAGAGCCGAGAAGCCGAGTGCAGCTAGCAATGGCATCTGTACCGCCCAAACTACGGGAATTGCTGAAGCGGCACCCTGGGATTTTGCCCGACGACTTGCAGGGGGAATTGCCACCTCAGTAACCACATGACCACAGAATAGAGTTGGAACAGGGGGCACAGCCAACTATACAGTGACAATTTCGAGTGGCACAACCCGAGCTAGAGGAGCTCAATGGAATCTTGCGGTCTCACTCGATTAGAAGGTAGGAAATATTTTGATCCAGTGAACTAGCAAGGTTTGAAAGGTGTCTAACGCACAGGTATAAAGAAAATGGTGCATTGGCCAGTCTGGTGGGTATTCGCACTTATAGTGCACGTGCCAAGGAGAACAGAAACCCTCAGATCTCGCAAAGTATGTGGAATCTAGCGACCTCACTTGATCAGAAGGTAGAACAGGTTGGTAAAGCCGATATGTTGTTGATAGTATAAAGCTGGGACAGACAACAACATTTAGCCGATGTGGAAGCGGTGTTAAATATTTCAGATGAGCATTTGCTGCTCACGAAGGGCCGAGCTACTGTGCCCTGCCAATTCGCCCTATCGAGCCGCCTTGCTGAGCCACCCTGCCGAGCCGCCCTGCCGAGCCGCCCTGTCGAGCCACCCTGCCGAGCCGCTCTGCCTATCTGTGTCGCTCGTGCCCAACACTACCTTTCGGTCCTAGCACTGCTCCTTCTTCTACCTTCTTCTTCATGGTTGCTAGGCCGTACTGCTCACTATGGCAATACCCACTGTCCTTCAGTTTGACGCTGAGGGTAGCCCAACCACTTGGCAGCATCTACAGTGATGGGGACGAATTTCCCAACCCCCAAAAGTCTATACCCCATATAGAGTCAACCCACAAATCCCCATAGTCGCCGCATCACAATCAAAACTTCGAATTATCATAACTTTCTCGTTGTTGCTCCGATCGCGACGATTCTTGGTTTGTCGGAAAGCTCTTGAGCGGAGCAATCATCTCATGTATCTGCTCAAACCAAATAACATTCACACACACTCAGAAAATCCAAACCACACCAAACACAAATTCTTGCACACGCCCATACAACGCATGCAACACACAAACATATGATGGGAGGCAGACAGACGTGAATGCGAATGATAGCATCACCTAACAGTCTTGGTCACCCCTCCCTGCAGCGTCTCTATCGCATGCACTCATGCATCCTTGTATCTGGTCTTCCTAGGTCCCTCCCCCTGCTCCCGCCGTCGCTTGCACCGCCTTGCACTCCCTGCGTTGAGGGGTGACAGCGCCCTGCTCCTCACTCCTACTCGTTTCCTCCAACGGAGGCTCCTTTGCAGACCCTACACATGGACGTGTGGGGCCCTACCCCCGTCCCTGGGCCAGGCCGGGAGCGCTACTTCTTGCTGGTCATCAACAACTTCACCCGCTACACCATGGTATTTCCCTTGTGGAGCAAGGGCAACGTCCGTGATGTTTTGATCCCTTCGACCCACACTGTTTGTCGCTAGCTGAAAGCGCGGTTCCACCAGGACCTCCCGGCGCTCCGTCTGTGTCAGAATATTATGCTCTAGCCTGCAGTGGGGTGCTCTATAGCGAGTACAGCCCTTCTAGGGTTAGCTATTTGTACCACCGTTGTTGCTAGTGCAAAGCCTCTCTTTCGTTCAATTCTCTCTTGCCTAGCTAGGGTTCTCCTAGCTATGGCCTCTCACTATACCTACTATTCCGACATGCTATCAGAGCGGTTACGCTCTTGGCCTGTGGGCCCCACTACTGCTTCCGCTGCCCTACTCTGTGCTGCGCGCCCCGTGGCGCGCGGCCTTCAATTTTTCATCCCGCCGCGCGCTCGGGGCGCGCGGCGGTTCCCTGCCCGCCGTGCGCGCCGAGGCGCGCGGCGGTTTCCAGCCGTGGGGGAGCCCGCGCGCACCCCGCCCGTCCGTCGCGGCGCCCTGGGGAGCACTCGCGGCCCCCACCCTGCACGTCGCGTCGCCCCCGTCGACCCTCGCGTCGCCTCCGGGGACCCGCGCGCACCCCCCCACCGTCGAATCGCCCCCCCGTCGCCCGTCGTGGCCTGCGCGCGGCCCGTACAGCCGGCGCGCGGCCCGTACGGGCTGCGCCAGGCCCGCGCGCGGCCTGTACGGGCTGCGCCAGGCCCGCGCGCGGCCCGTACGGGAAGCGCCAGGCCCGCGCGCGGCTCGGGCCGCCTGCGCGCGGTTCGGGCGGCTGTGCCAGGCCCGTGGGCGGCCCGTTCCTCGCTGCACCTGCCCTCCCCACTGTCCCCCGTGCTTCTACTGGCGCCCTACCCCTCCTACAGCCCGTTCTCCTGAATTAGGGTTTGGGGGTGAGGGGTATGGGGGTGAAGCCACTGAGTGCCGTTCCCTGCTCCTCCTCCTCCTCCCTAGTCTCCCTCTGCTACAGCTGCCACTGAGGGGGGTGGTGTGTGGGAGCCTAGGGTTTGGGGTTTAAGGGGGGTACCGTGGGAGTGGAGCTAGGGTTCAGCAGGGGGTGTGTGTCGAGGGGTGTGTGGGGCAGTTGGAGGAGGTTGAGCGGAGGTTGCCGTCGTGTCGTCCGCAGCACCTGTATTCCGGGGCCTTTCTCCTCCCGGTAGCTCAGAGAGCCGGTTGCACCTGTCGCCCGTGGGTCCGTTGCTACTGTCGCTGGCTGATCAGTTGCAGAGCCTGTTACTCCTGTATTCCGGGGCCTTTCTCCTCCCGGTAGCCACCAGCGTTGCACCAGAGCCGTCTGTTGCCCGAGTGTCTGCAGCTTCAGTCGTCGCCTCCACTCTTCTCTCATCTCACCAGCCCTCCTCCTCCTCGCTTGCCCTCTGTGACAGCTTTAGCTTTACCCATAATTGTGAACTTTAAACTTTTGCTTCTTGTTCATGTGCTCAGAATGTGTGGTGACATCGTGATCCATCCTAAGCTTGTACTGCTTTGCTTGCTGTGCTGATTACACCCCACTTTGGCTATGGGGGTGTGTCAGAATATTATGCTCTAGCCTGCAGTGGGGTGCTCTATAGCGAGTACAGCCCTTCTAGGGTTAGCTATTTGTACCACCGTTGTTGCTAGTGCAAAGCCTCTCTTTCGTTCAATCCTCTCTCGCCTAGCTAGGGTTCTCCTAGCTATGGCCTCTCACTATACCTACTATTCCGACAGTCTGTACTCTGACCATGGACATCAAGAGGACTTTTGTCGTGAGGAGGGCATCTCCAAGTCGTTTACGCTTCCGGCATCTCCAAGTCGTTTACGCTTCCGGCTTCTCCACAACATAATCGGATCCCTGAGCGCCGCATTGGCTTGATCATGGAGGTTGCTCGCACCTCCATGATCCATGCGGCTGCTCCCAATTTTCTGTGGCCGTTTGCGGTCCGATACTTTGCATCAGCTCAATCTTTGGCCCCGTGTCTCGAGCCAGAGACCACACCTACACTGTGTTGGACGGGGGAGGTTGGCGATGCATCGGCGTTTCAGGTTTGGGGCTCACTTGCCCATGTCCGCGATACTACCGCAGGCAAGCTTTCTCCTCACACCATTCGCGGCGTCTTCCTTGGCTTTTCCACCGACGCCCCACCTTGGCAATTTTACCACCCTGCCACGCACCGCGTCCTGTCCTCTTGCGACGTCACCTTTGACGAGCCAGTTTGCTACTACCGTCTCCTCCCTCACGAGTCTTCTCCTGTCCCTTCGCAACATCTCTTCCTGGTTCCAGGCCACCCCCCGGTAGACCTCCGCCCCCCACCCCTCGCGTCCTGCTCCCTCAGATGTGTCTCAGGTCTCACCTCTCCCCTTGGTTGAGCCTTTGGAGGTCTCCTTAGACTCCACAGGCTTGGCTGAGGGGGGTGACCCTGCTGCTGGTGACACTGCTGCCTCTCGCCGCTCCCCACGCTTGGAGACCCCTCTTAGCTTTCCACCTCGGCCGTCTTCGCCGCCTCTGCAGCCTGACGCTGTGGACTCTGGTGCTGCTAGATGTGGTGGCACTTGAGGTGAAAGCTCTGAGGGCGCTGACGCTGGAGGTACTAGTTCTTGGGGTGCTGAGACTGGGGGTGTTGAGTTTAGAGGTGCTAAGCCTGGGGGTGGACAGCAGCTGCCGTCGCGTCCACATGTGTCTCTCTTGTAGCAGCAGCTACGTGAGTGGGTAGCCAGGTGCCGTGCTGACTCTGGAGGTGCTGGTTCTGGGGGTGCTGAGCCTAGGGGTGCTGAGCCTAGAGGTGCTGAGCCTGGGGGTGAACAGAAGCTGCCATCGCGTCCGCAGGAGACTCTCTCGCCGTAGCAGCTGCCTGAGTGGGTACGCGGGCACCGTGCTGAGACTGGGGGTGTTGACTCTGGGGGTGGTGACACTGGAGGTGTTGAGTCCGGGGTTGCTGACTCTGGGGCTGGAGGCGCCGGAGGTGCTGGAGCAGGACGTCCTGGAGGTACTGGAGCTGGAGGTGCTGGGGCTTCTGGTGTTAGAGAACGCTAGGGCTGGGATTGCTGGTGCTGGAGGTGCTGGAACAGGAGGTACTGCTACTGGTGGTGCTAGAGGTTGTAGTGTTGGGGGTGTTGCGCAGCCTATGCAGCGGCGACCGTTTTTCTTACCTCAACCGGAGTCGTCGCTGCCACCACCTGGCTCGGCGCTTTACCAGATTCTCAGTCTTCCGTCTTCTACCGGCCTTACTCCTCCCCTACTGTGTCCTCTGCCTGACCAGTCACAGCCATAGTTACTGCCTCACTCCCCACTACCTCCTCTTTCTCCTTACACTGAGCAAGCAGACTCGTTGTGAGCCTGCGTTTCGTCATGCCTTGCCTGTTCGCACCGTTCTCAGGCTCGTCGTGTTCGTCCTCCACCTGTCCTCGGCACACACACTATGGCACTTCGTCCTTCCTCTGTTCCACAGCGTGTTGCCCTGCAATCTCCTCCAACCTCCTCTCTTTCTGACGTTCCTGACCCTGAGTCTGACCTTACTTGTGCTGCTAGTCCCACAATCACTCGCTGTCTGGCCACACTTATCACTAACCCTACTTTTGAGTCTGCTGCTGTATCCGCCTTAGTTAATGAGCTTGTTGACTTTGCTGCTCCCTGTCGTCTCGACTACTTCTCGAGTCTCGTTACTGAGTCTAAGACTTACTGTCCTCTGTCCGTCGGGGGTGAGCTTGACCTTGGGAGAGACGTCCTTGAGGACAAGCAGTTTGAGCTCGAGTGCCTTGCGGTTGCTGTACTTCATCTTGCTGCCATGATACTTGCCCTTGAAGGAGACCCAGATGCACTGGACATCCCGACCCCGCGCTCTTACGCAGAGGCGATTTCGGGTCAGTACTCCTCTCAGTGGCAGACAGCCATGGACGCAGAGGTGGCATCCTGGAAGTCCACAGGCATCTACGTCAATGCAATTCCCCCTCCTGGGGCGAAAATAGTCGATGGCATGTGGATTTTCAGGGTGAAGCGGCCGCCGAGTTCTCCGCCTGTCTTCAAGGCGCGTTACGTTGCACGAGGCTTTAGTCAGCGACAGGGAGTTGACATTTTCAAGACCTTCTCCCCCACCTTGAAGATTACCACTCTTGGAGTGTTACTGCACGTTGTAGCACAGCGTGACTACGAGCTACACTGTCTTGACTTCTCCACAACCTTCTTGCTGTGCAGCATTCACCAGGAGATCTGGCTACGTCGCCCACCTGGCTTCACTGGGTCGTTTCCTGAGGGTACCTAGTGGAGCCTCTGGCAGCCAGTCTGCGGACTCCGCCAGGCGCCCCGTGAGTGACACGACACACTAAGGACGACACTTGCGGCTCTTGGGTTTGCTCCTTCGACTGCTGACCTGTCGCTGTTTCTGCGCACCGACACTTCTCTGCCGCCGTTCTACATCCTCGTATATGTCGACGACTTGGTTTTTGCTACTGGTGACTCTGAGGCACTGGCCCTTGTGAAGGCGGAGCTCTAAAAGAGACACACTTGCACTGATCTGCGTGAGTTGTGTAGCTATTTTGGCCTGCAGATTACCCGGGATAGGGCAAGGCGCTCCATTACCTTGACTTAGTCACACATGGTGCAGCAGGTCCTGACAAGCTTCCGCTTTCGGTTCTCCTTGCCATAGACCACTCCTCTGCCTACGTGCCACTTGCTCTCAGATCCACCTTCGGACAAGTTCGTAGAGCCGAGTGGTCAGTATCCAGAGCTTGTGGGCTGCCTCATGTATCTGATGACCTGCACTCGACCTGACCTAGCGTACCCTCTCTTAGCATCCTGACATGCTACGTTGCGCCCGGGAGACACCGCCTTGAGCACTGGCGGGCTGCACAGAGGGTACGGACTTACTTGTGCAGTACATCAGGCATGGGGCTTGTGCTTGGAGGACGGGGTCGAATTGTGCTCACAGGGCACTTAGACGCTTCTTGGGCTGATGACCAGGCAACTCATCGGTCTTCACAGGGTTACACTTTCAGTTTTGGCGCTGAATCTGTCTCCTGGAGGTCCACCCGCTCGTCTTCTATACTTAGTTCCAGCTGTAAGGCAGAGATCTACGTTGGGGCTATGGCTGCACATGAGTTGCGCTGGCTGACCTACTTGCTGAATGACTTGGGTGAGCTGCCTCGTTCTCCTCTGGTTCTGTACGTCGATGTCAGAATTATATTGTTATAACTACATGTAGTTCTAGTTGTAGTGTAGTATTACATTTAGCTGTTGGTGGTATACCTTGCTTCTCCCCTATTTGTACTTCACTCTCTATAGTGAAACCCCATTTTGGCTTGCTCAACTCTCTCGACACTCTCGTTCCTACCCTTGTGATGGCTCCTAAGCCACTAGCTTAGTTGCCATTCTAACATGGTTTCAGAGTAGTTTCCTTCCTGGAACCTTCCTGTATATTTAAGGGTCATGGACCCACATGCGAGCGGCCAGTTTTTCCCCTTGCGCCCTGCCCGTTGCGCCTGCTCGTCCCGTCACGTTGCGCCCGTAGCGCCCGCCCATCCCGTCCCGTCGCGCTTGCAGCAGCTGCCAGTCGCGTTCCGCCGTGCCCTGCGCTCTACCTGTTCTGCCCGTCGCGTCCACCACTCGTCGAGCCCGTCGCGCCCGTCGCCCTGCCCGTAGTCAGCACCAGCGCCTGCGACTGCCGCCAGCGCAGAACGCAAGTGCCAGCGCCAGCGCAGAGCGCCATCACCAGCACCTGCGACCAGCACAAGCGCCAACGCCAGTGCCGGCAGCAGCTAACGCGCCCCCCCCCCCCCCCGCCCTCCCTTCCGCGGCTTTCAACCTTGGGGTGGGGAGGGGGAGATGTGGGGGTGACGGGTGTGAACACCCAGAGGCCCGTCCCTCCCTTCCCTCTTCCTCTCTCCCTGCAGCACTTGTGGGGAGGGGGGGGGGAGGAGAGGGAGAGGCTAAGGGGGGATAAGTGAGGTTAGGTTAAAGTGGGGGTGGTTGAGTGGGGATGGGCATGTTGAAGGTTATAAAGAGGTTCACGCATGCATGGTGTTGGTACACTCATGCATGCCCCCCACCTTGCATGTTGAAGGTTATTAAGAGGGTCACGCAGGCATGGAGTTAGTACACTCGTGCATGCCCCCCACCTTGCATGTTGAAGGTTATTTAGAGGGTCACGCAGGCATGGAGTTGGTATACTCATGCATGCCCCCCACCTTCTTTTTTTTTCCCTCACTTACCACGCTCTGCCATCTTTCGCTGCACCCTGTTCATCCCTTCAGGGGTGTTGACTGCACTTGGCTATTCCTGCATGCAGCTAAGGGGGGATGTCAGAATTATATTGTTATAACTGCATGTAGTTCTAGCTGTAGTGTAGGTATTTCATTTAGTTGTTGGTGGTATACCTTGCTTCTCCCCTGTTTGTACTTCACTCTCTATACTGAAACCTCTTTTTGGCTTGCTCATCTCTCTCGACACTCTCGTTCCTACCCTTGTTATGGCTCCTAAGCCACTAGCTTAGTTGCCATTCTAACAGTCGACAACAAGGCCATGATTGCACTGTGTCAGGAGCAGAGACTAGAGCATGGAACGAAGCACATTGCTTTTCGCTACTTTCTCGCTCGAGAGTTGCAGCAGCGTGGTTAGCTTCGTCTTGCTTACGTGGCCTCACAGGCCAACACTGCTGATATCTTCACTAAGGCCCTTGGGTCTGGTGATCACCAGCGCTTTTGCACTGCTCTTGGGATTGTGCCCACTCTGCCTCACTTGCTTGTCTCTTGATCTAGCCTTGCCCTTGTTGTACACTGCTATATATCTGTATACCTGCATGTTTTCACTTGCTAGGTTGCGATCAGTGTACTGTCATTGCTATGATAACTCTGCATGTGAATTAGCATTGTGGCCACTTGCTTGTGCTCGGACTGTGTGGTGACCTTGAGATGAGCTTTGCTTTGTTGCTTCTCTTGACTGGTCTTGGGACTGCTTGTTGCTCTAACTATTCCCCATTTCGCCTATAGGGGTGTGTCAAACGACGTACTTATGTTACTGTAGGCTGTATTGGGATATATCATAGCGTGCACAACCTATTAGGGTTTCATACTTGTTTCTCTCATCCTACTCAATGCCACTCATTCCTGCTGCTTAGTTTATGTCATCAGGCCCAACAGTGCACCATGCAAGCGTATTAACGTTGCCGAAACACTTCGCTCATGCCTTCGCTTATTGTATTGTTTTTTTCTTCAACGGTGCAATCTTTATTCGCTCTCTCAATTGCACTCGTAGCAGGATGCAATGATTATGTCAGAACAGTAGCAGTCAATATGGTAGCCAGTGGCCCACAGAAGTGTCAGAATATTGCGTTGTGTAGGCTGTAGTGGGGTAGCCAATATGGGGTATAACTCATTCATAGTTCATTCATTCCTGCTGCTAGATTCTAACATGGTTTCAGAGCAGGTCCTGTTCCAGGACCGTCTTCGTTAGGGCCCACCCGATCGTTCCTGCCCGTAGTGCTGCCCCACCCGTTGCCCTACCTTGCCCTGCCCTGCCCTGCGTTGCGCCGCCCCGCGCACGCCCTGCTTGCGTCCTGCCGCTCCGCGCACGCCCTGCCCACGTCGCGCGTCCCGTGTACGCCCTGCCCTGCCCGTCGCGCGGCCCGCGGACGCCCTACCCCGCGTCTCGCTGCCCGCGCACGCCTTCCCCTGCGTCGTGCCGCCCCGTGCACGCCCTGTCCTGCCTGCGCGTCACGCGTACGCTCTGCCCTGCCCGTCGCGCGGCCCGCGCACGCCCTGCCCCGCATCGCGCTGCCCGCGCCTGCCTTCCCCTACGTCGCGCAGCCCTGCGCACGCCCTGCCCTGCCCGCGCGCCGCCCTGCTGGCCGCGAGCAGCCCTGCCAGCAGCGAGTCGCCCCTGTCTGCCCGCGCGCTGCCCTGTGCAGACCCGCGCGCCGCCTCACTTGCCGCGCGCAGCTCTTGCTCACCTGCGCGCCGCCCTTTTGTAGCCTGCGCGCCGCCCTTGCCTGTCCGCACGCCGCCCTTTCCAACCCGCGAGCTACCGTTCTGCCCACGCGCCGTTCTACCCTTCCTGCGCACTGCCTTGCCTTGCCTTGCCCTTCTTGAGTTCGATCCTGATGGCAGTCCTATTCAGTTCGATGCGTGGCTTGAGGACCTACAGCTGTACTTACTGAGCGATTCTAAAGACAACGTTTCGCTGTTTAACCACACGTCTGGAGCCTCTCTAGCCCCTCTCGACACAGCTGACAGTACGACTCGCTCACAGTGGCTTACCCGTGATGCTGCTGCTCGCCTAGCCATTCGCAACCACCTGCCGTTAGCCGAACGCGCTCACTTTGGCCAGCACAAGACTGCTAAAGCCCTGTACGACGCTGTTTTTGCTCGTTACTCCTCCCCTGCCACTTCTACTCTCGGTCGTCTTATGCTGCCCTACCTGTTTCCCGAGCTGTCCTCCTTTGCCACTGTAGAGGACCTCATCACCCACCTTCGCACTAGCGACACTCGCTACCGCGCCGCGCTTAAAGCTGACATCCTCCCCAAGAACGAGCCCCCGATTTACATCACTCTCTACTTTATTGTCACTCGCCTCCCTGACTCTCTTCGCGCAGTCAGGGACCACTTTCTCGCTCTTGATCCCACCGACCTCACTATCGACCTGCTCGAGAAGCACCTCCTTGCAGCTGAGACTAGCATAGTCGCTGTAGGTGCTGCTCGTGGCACTCCTCGCACTCCCTTCTTTGAGGGGTGCTCCCCCTCCCCTCTTGCCCCCTCTGTTGCTTCTGCTGCTGCTGTCGACTTCCTTGGTGCTGAGGAGGTCGGCGCTGCTTCTGCTCCTAGTGGGAAGCGCCGCAGCGGCAAGGGCAAGGGAGGCAAGAGTGGTGGAGGTGGCAGCGGGGGGGGTGGTGGTGGAGGCGGTGGAGGCGCTGGAGGTGGCGGAGGTGGCGGCGGGAGTGGTGGTGGGGGTGGGGGCGTCGTTGGCGGCGGTAGCGGCAGCGAAGGGGGCGGTGGTGGTGGTCATGGCGGCAGTGGGAGTGGTGGCGGCGGTGGTGGCGGCGGTGGGAGTGGTGGCGGCGGCAGTGGTGGTGGTCGGGCTGGAGCAGTGCAGGGGCAACAGCAGCGGCGTTCGCGTGAGACCCTCACACCCCAGCAGCTTCGTGAGTGGTACGCTCAGCGTGGGGCGTCTGGGGGTAGTGCTCGCTGCCCGTACGTCATTCGCACAGGTGACCGCGCTGGTCAGACGTGCGGGAAGTTTCACACCCAGCACCGCTGCTTCTCCCGCCTAGACGACGCTTGGCGCACTGAGTTTGGCGATGAGGCAGAGCTTCCCTGCTGGGCAGAGCTGCTTAGGCCTGGTGTTTATATCTTTGCTCTTGATTATGACGCTATCCTTGCTGGCAGGTATGCTTTGACTGTTAGTGCTGAGGGTGACTGTTACTTGTGTGTGCCGCCCGACCCAGGTATAGAGGCTATTGCTCTAGGTGCTAATGAGTCTGCTCTCTCTGGTACTGCGCCTGCTGAGGCCTTGCACACCTTCACGCTTGACTCAGGTGCTTCCCGCTGCTTCTTTCGCGACAGTACCACAGTCACACCACTCCCTGCACCTGTTGCAGTCTCTTTGGGTGACCCCTCAGGTGTCCCAGTTCTTGCACGTTCCTCCACTGTTCTCCCGTGTCCGGCGGTTCCGTCTGGCTCGCTGTCAGGTCTCTACCTCCCCTCGTTCTCGACGAACTTGGTGAGTAACGCAGTCCTTCAGGATGCATGGGTTGATACCTTTACCCCTGGAGGCCAGCGTGTGGCAATCTGCATGTGCTCACGGACTGGTCTGACCCTGCCGGTGCGGAGCCTGGGGGTGCTGCGTGTGCTGGTGGTCCTCCGGGTGCCTCGCCGCAGCGCTTTAGCCGGCAAGATTGCTCGGCGCACCCGCCTTCGGAGTTGCGTTGCTGGAGTTGGAGGCGCTCGAGCTAGAGGCACTAGCGCTGGAGGCTCTGGAGCTGCAGGAGCTGGAGCTGAAGGTGGTGGAGTTGGAGGCCCTGGCACTGGAGGCGCTGGAGCTGGAGACACTGGTACTGGAAGTGCTGGAGCTGGAGGTGCTGGAGCTGGAGGCACTGGAGCTGGAGGCGCTGGAGCTGGAGGTGCTGGAGCTGGAGGCACTGGAGCTAGAGGCGCTGGAGCTGGAGGCGCTAGAGCTGGAGGTGCTGGAGCTGGAGGCACTGGAGCTAGAGGCGCTGGAGCTGGAGGCGTTGGAGCTGGAGGCGCTGGAGCTGGAGGCGCTGGCGCTGGAGGCGCTGTCGCTAGAGGGGCTGGAGCTGGAGGCCCTGTGCAGCAGCGACCGTTTTTCTTGCCGCCGCCGCAGCTGTCCGAGCTCCCGCCCGAGTCGGTGCTCCGTTAGGTTCTTAGTCTTCCTTCGTCCACTGCCCTTCCTCCGGACTCACCGCTGCCTGCCCCACCTCGTTACACTGAGCAGCCAGCCTCCCTTACCGAGCGTCGTGAGCCTGCGTCTCGTCCTGTCTCCCCTGTTCGCACTGTTCGCCGTGCTCGTCGTGTCCCGCGTCCGCGTCCTCCTCCTGTGCCAGGTACTCACACTATGGCACTTCGTCCTTCCTCTGTTCTACAGCACGTCCCTCTGCCGTCGTCCTCTCTTCCTGACGTTCCGGACCCTGAGTCTGACTGTGTTCATGCTGCCAGCCCTACTGTCATACGTCTCTTGGCTACTGTTGTCAATGACCCATCGTTTGAGTCTACTGCTGCGTCTGCCTTAGTTGTTGAGCTTGTGGACTTAACAGTTGCGTGTCGTTTAGACTACGCCACCAATCATATTGTTGAGTCTGAGTCTGTCTGCCCTCCGTCCGTCGGGGGTGGGTGTGCTCTTGGCACGGACGTCCTTGAGGACAGGCAAGAGGACTTTGAGTGTCTTGCGGCTGCTGTACCTCATCTCGTGGCCTGGCTGCTTGCACCTGAGGGAGACCCGGATGCACTGGACATCCCGACCCCGCGCTCTTACGCAGAGGCGATTACGGGTCCCTACTCCTCTCAGTGGCGGACAGCCATGGACGCAGAGATGGCATCTTGGAAGTCCACAGGCACTTACGTCGACGCAGTTCCCCCTCCCGGGGCAAACAAAGTCGATGGCATGTGGATTTTCAGGGTGAAGCGGCCGCCGGGTTTTCCGCCTGTCTTCAAGGCTCGTTACGTTGCTCAAGGCTTCAGTCAGCGACTGGGAGTTGACTTGTTCCAGACCTTCTCCCCTACCCCAAAGATGACCACTCTTTGGGTGCTGCTGCACGTTGCAAATCAGCGTGACTACAAGCTTCACTCTCTTGACTTCAGCACAGCCTTCTTACAGGGCAGTCGCGCTGCGCCGCCCACCTGGCTTCACTGGGTCGTTTCCTGCTGGTACCCAGTGGAGCCTCCGGCGACCAGTCTACGGTCTCCGCCAGGCGCCTCGTGAGTGGCACGACACAGTGAGGACGACACTTGCGGCTCTTGGGTTTGCTCCTTCCACTGCTGACCCGTCGCTGTTTCTACGCACCGACACTTCGCTGCCGTCGTTCTACATCCTCGTGTACGTTGACGACTTGGTTTTTGCCACTGCTGACACTGAGGCACTGGCCCTTGTGAAGTCGGAGCTGCAGAAGAGACACACGTGCATAGACCTGGGTGAGCTGCGCAGCTATCTTGGCTTGCAGATCACCCGGGACAGAGCACGGCGCACCATCACCCTGACTTAGTCACACATGGTGCAGCAGATCCTTCAGCGCTTCGGCTTCCAGTTCTCTTCAACACAGTCCACTCCTCTACCTACCGGTCACTCGCTCTCAGCTCCACCTTCGGACAAGTCCGTAGAGCCGAGTGGCCCGTATCCAGAGCTTGTGGGCTGCCTCATGTACCTGATGATCTGCACTCGACCTGACCTTGCGTACCCTCTTAGCATCCTGGCTCGCTACGTTGCGCCTGGGAGACACAGACGAGAGCACTGGGAGGCTGCTAAGAGGGTGCTGCGCTACTTGTGCAGTACATCGGGCATGGGGCTGGTGCTTGGAGGACGGGGTCGAGTTGTCCTCACTGGACACTCAGACGCCTCTTGGGTTGACGACCTAGCTACGCAGCGGTCGTCACAGGGTTACACGTTCAGCCTTGGTTCCGGCTCTGTTTCTTGGCGGTCTACCCGCTCATCTTCTGTTCTCAGCTCCAGTTGTGAGGCTGAGATCTACGCAGGAGCCATGGCTGCACAGAAGTTACGCTGGCTCACCTACCTGCTAACAATCTTGGGAGAGCGGCCTAGTTCTCCTCCAGTTCTGTACGTAGACAACAAGGCCATCCACCATCGCCTTGTGTGAGGAGCACAGACTGGAGCACAGAACGAAGCACATCGCTCTGCGTTACTTCCTTGCTCGAGAGTTGTAGCAGCGTGGTCAGCTTCGTCTTGCTCACGTGGCTACACGGGCCAACACAGTTGATATATTCACCAAGGCACTTCCGCCTGGTGATCATCAACGTCTCTGTACTGCTTTAGGTCTCGTGCATACATTTGCTCACTTGCTCACTGCGCGACTTTGCTTGTAGTGTGATCTATATATATATACCTGCATGCTTACACTTGCTAGGTGGTGGGCATCACCCCCCACTTGCTTGCTTGCTTGCTTTGCTTGCTTGGTGGTTTGCTTGCTCGGAATGTGTGGTGACTTCGTGATCCACCCTGAGCTTGCTTTGCTTTTCTGTGACTGCTTGTACTCCCCCACCTTGCCTATGGGGGTGTGTTAGAATATTGTGTTGTGCAGGCTGTAATGGGTTAGCCAATATAGGGTACAACCCTGTTAGGGTTTGTACTTGTACCAAACTCATTCATAGTTCATTCATTCTTGCTGCTAGATTCTAACAAGCAGTAGTAGCGCACGGGCAGCAGCGGCAACAGCGCAGCGCACAAGTAGTGTTGCAATAACCGAAAGGTTGTTATAATATTCCCGAAGGTTCTCCTCTAGCGCGTCACTTCATAACGAAGCAGCGCAACACTACCAGTACCGGAATAGCTCATGTAGAGCATGCGGCAACCCGAGAGTCACCCGAAGGTCAACAGTCGTTGTTAGTCAACGGTCGCGACTGTTGACCGACCCATAACCGCATCAGAGGTTACGCGACCACATCAGAGGTTACGCGATGCAATATGGTAGTCGTCGGGAAAGGCAATAGTTACGGTTATTGTAGCTATGTAAAACAATTAATAAGGGAATGTACCCCTCATAGTACATGGCTAGATAGATTGTTATTTATACCCTTGTACTTCTATCTTTTTATCATCTTGCCTCTTTCGATTATTATCAAGGTCAATACAAAGACTTCATTGTCTTCCTATAACTTAGCAGACTTATCCTGTCCACTACGATTCCGGATTATATCAACAAGTAGCAGCAATGGCAGTGACGTCTGCGGCTGCAGTGGCTGCGGCGGCGGCAGTTACGGCAAGAGCTGCAGTAGCGGCAGTGATGGCTGTAGCGGTGGCGGCAGCTGCAGCGACAGTAGGGGCGGCTGTAGCGGCTGTAGCGGTGGCTGTGGCAGCGGCAGCTGTGGCAGCGGCGGCTGTAGACTGCATCAGTCACAACGGATTAGCCTCTCACAGCATAGCAGTTCCCCCCCCCCCCCCCCCCCCCCCCCCCGTGACACTGCAAATTTGTCGAGAAACGCTAGCAGAAAGTTAGAAACAGAAAGAGCCTGTGGGAAACCTTGGGGTCACCACGCGAAGTGAAAGTTGCCGGGGTGACCGGCAGGTCACCTAGACAAGGACCCCGGGGTATCCGGCCCCGTGGTACGCTGTGGGTAAGATGGGGGGAGCTTTTTGGGTGAAAATTTTTCGGGATGTCGACCTTACTAGTGAAATCCTTGAGCATGCCGATTTTACAGCAGAGAGTGGCGCACGACCGGACTCACAATTTGCCGCCCCGCTCGACTTCACAACGAGTTTCGCAGTAGGTCCCCACGACACATCCCCCTTCAATGCACGTGCCGTCATTTTCTCAGATCGCACCTTCCACACTGACTCCCACCTTGCTTACCTCGACGCCTCATCTTGCTTCCCTCTGTGCCTCACCTTGCTTCCTTGGGTGTCCAACCATGCTTTCCCCCCATGCCTCCCCCAGTTTCTCCCTGTTCCACGCCTTGCTTCACCTTGTTCTCCCCTCGTTTTCCCATAATTCTCAACTGCTTTCCCTCATTTCTTCCTATTTGTTCCCTCCTCCCTTTCCCTTGCTCCCCAGATTGCTTCCCCCGGTTCTCTCTTCAGTTCCCCGTGGTCCCCACCTTGTTTCCCTCTGTCCCCCCTTTGCTTCCCCCTTGTTCCCCCCTACTTCTGCCCAGGTCCCCATGCTCCCCAATTCAATCCCCCCTGCTTCCCCTACACCTCATTTCCCCATGCTCCCCAACTCAATCCCCCCTGCTCCCCCTACACCTCATTTCCCCATGCTCCCCAACTCAATCCCCCCTGCCCCCCACCTCATTCCCCCCTGCTCCCCACCTCAATCCCCCCTGCTCCCCACCTCAATCCCCCCTGCTCCCCACCTCATTCCCCCATGCTCCCCACGTCAATTTCCCCTGCTCCCCGCCTCATTCCCTCCTGCTCCGCGCCTCATTTCCTCCTGCGCCCCGCCTCATTCTCCCCTGCTCCCCGCCTCATTCCCTCCTGCTCTGCGCCTCATTCTCCCCTGCTCCCCGCCTCATTCCCCCCTGCTCCGCACCTCATTTGCAGTTTCTCCCCAACTCAATCCCCCCTGCTCCCCAACTCAATCCCTCCTGCTCCCCACCTCTATCCCCCATGCTCCCCATCTCAATCCCCCCTGCTCCCCAACTCATTCCCCCCTGCTCCTCAACTCAATACCCCCTGCTCCCCAACTCAATCCCCATGCTCCCCAACTCAATCCCCCCTGCTCCCTAACTCAATCCCCCCTGCTCCCCAACTCAATCCCTCTTGCTCTCCACCTCTATCCCCCATGCTCCCCACCTCAACCCCCCGTGCTCCCCAACTCATTCCCCCCTGCTCCCCAACTCAATCCACCCTGCTCCCCAACTCAATCCCCCATGCTCCCCAACTCAATCCCCCCTGCTCCCCAACTCAATCCCCCCTGCTCCCCAACTCAATCCCCCATGCTCCCCCACTCAATCCCCCCTGCTCCCCAATTCAATCCCCCATGCTCCCCACCTTATTCCCCCATGCTCAACCCTCTTTCTTCCATGCTCCCCAACCCAATCCCCCGTGCTCTCCAACTCATTCCCCCCTGCTCCCCAACTCAATCCCCCATGCTCCCCACCTCTATCCCCCATGCTCCCCACCTCAATCCTTCCTGCTCTACACCTCATTCCCTCGTACCCCCCACCACATTCCCTCCTGCTCCGCACCTCATTCCCCCATGCTCTACACCTCATTTCCCCATGCTCCCCAACTCAATCCCCGGTGCTCCCCACCTCAATCCCCTGGGAGGGCGACTGTTGAGAATATTATAAGAGAGTGTTGCAGAGGCCATACCCCCAACAGTTGCACAGGTCAACCGTTGCTGCCAAAAAAATCATCGCTTCCGCTGCTATGTCACATACTCCCGCTTGCTCGGTGACCACCCTTTTGCACAGGTGCAAATGCCTTGGCTGATATATGTCGTGATCAGCTCATTATATCCGGAAAGTGGTGATGGCTGTTACGAGCATTGCGATCCCAGGGACGTTGAGCACTTGGTTGGTCAATGGGAGATACCGGATGTTATATACTACGAGATTGATGGTTGGTGAGGGTGCGAGCGATTGACGTTGTTCATGCTGAACTAATTGTGTGCTTGTTGTAATAAGATCCATATATGAGTGTGTATCAGGCCATTGGAGAGTATATGAAGTTTTGCACCATGCAGCACAATCTAAGAGCACTGAATAGACACGCTGCACATACGATTATTGATGGTTGAAGCCGGACTGTTTTGAAGCGCTGTGAGATCTGGGACACTTGACGAGCGTGCCTGTTTAGCGGGAAAACCAATAAACAACAGTGAGGAGAATACCGAAGGCATGATGATGGCTGGCAGAAACTACCCCCGTACAGGATGCACATGAGACGTTGAAGAATGCTACCCACTCTATCGATGTCCGAATTTCGGGGTGGCCTAGCAAGTGTGGGAGTGAGACACCCGGGGTGGAATGAAAGTATCAGGAGGTTGTGTCAGCTCATGGGTTTCGGGTTGCAATCGGTGGCAACCTGTGTAGAGCGGTGTGTGTGGAATACACTGATGCGAAGGGGGTGAGAGGTGGGAGAGGTGGGTAGTGCCTTAGGTGTGCAGGTGGTATGTGATGGGGTGGGGAGCGTGCCATGGAGGACAGATGATGTGGGGGGGGTGGGAGGGGGGTTGTCACCGTGGGGAGATGTCTGGGTTGGTCAGTATGCTGGTGGGTATGCTGGTGGGTAGGCCGGTGGGTAGGCCGGTGGGCAGGCCGGTGGGCAGGCCGGTGGGCAGGCCGGTGGGTATGATGGTGGGTATGATGGTGGGTATGATGGTGGGTATGATGGTGGGTATGATGGTGGGTATGATGGTGGGTATGATGGTGGGTATGATGGTGGGTATGATGGTGGGTATGATGGTGGGTATGATGGTGGGTATGATGGTGGGTATGATGGTGGGTATGATGGTGGGTATGATGGTGGGTATGATGGTGGGTATGATGGTGGGTATGATGGTGGGTATGATGGTGGGTATGATGGTGGGTATGATGGTGGGTATGATGGTGGGTATGATGGTGGGTATGATGGTGGGTATGATGGTGGGTATGATGGTGGGTATGATGGTGGGTATGATGGTTGGTATGATGGTGGGTATGATGGTGGGTATGATGGTGGGTATGATGGTGGGTATGATGGTGGGTATGATGGTGGGTATGATGGTGGGTATGATGGTGGGTATGATGGTGGGTATGATGGTGGGTATGATGGTGGGTATGATGGTGGGTATGATGGTGGGTATGATGGTGGGTATGATGGTGGGTATGATGGTGGGTATGATGGTGGGTATGATGGTGGGTACGATGGTGGGTACGATGGTGGGTACGATGGTGGGTACGATGGTGGGTACGATGGTGGGTACGATGGTGGGTACGATGGTGGGTACGATGGTGGGTACGATGGTGGGTACGATGGTGGGTACGATGGTGGGTACGATGGTGGGTACGATGGTGGGTACGATGGTGGGTACGATGGTGGGTACGATGGTGGGTACGATGGTGGGTACGATGGTGGGTACGATGGTGGGTACGATGGTGGGTACGATGGTGGGTACGATGGTGGGTACGATGGTGGGTACGATGGTGGGTACGATGGTGGGTACGATGGTGGGTACGATGGTGGGTACGATGGTGGGTACGATGGTGGGTATGATGGTGGGTATGATGGTGGGTATGATGGTGGGTATGATGGTGGGTATGATGGTGGGTATGATGGTGGGTATGATGGTGGGTATGATGGTGGGTATGATGGTGGGTATGATGGTGGGTATGATGGTGGGTATGATGGTGGGTATGATGGTGGGTATGATGGTGGGTATGATGGTGGGTATGATGGTGGGTATGATGGTGGGTATGATGGTGGGTATGATGGTGGGTATGATGGTGGGTATGATGGTGGGTATGATGGTGGGTATGATGGTGGGTATGATGGTGGGTATGATGGTGGGTATGATGGTGGGTATGATGGTGGGTATGATGGTGGGTATGATGGTGGGTATGATGGTGGGTATGATGGTGGGTATGATGGTGGGTATGATGGTGGGTATGATGGTGGGTATGATGGTGGGTATGATGGTGGGTAGGATGGTGGGTAGGATGGTGGGTACGAGCGAGCTGCCTGGTGGGCAGCAGGTGGAACATAGAATGTACTGGTGTTTGTTCTAGGGTGGTGTAACAGTACCTCATGCGTCATTAATTAGGTAGGTGGCTCCGATGTTGTTTCCATGGCGGCATGAACGGTCTGCGCGATGAAGGGTCGCTCGGTCTTGCATGAAATAAATAGGTACATAATGCATGTCACACAACACATGTCAAATCTCGCATGCACCGTTGAATGAAGGACGAGTCAAAATAACAACACAGAAAAAATCGATTGTGCAATGCACTTCGTACGAAAAAAAAAAAAAAAAAAAAAAAAAAAAAACACACACACACACACACACACACACACACACACACACACACACACACACACACAATTTACCAGTAAATTAATAGATGGCTTCAAGGTGGCATGGAGGATGCGTGATGCCACTCGGTGAAAATGTCTTTTGTCCATTGCCAGTTCATCGGTCCGAGCACGCGATCTTTCTTCCCACGACGCACACGAGTTGCACGGCGAACCCGGAGAATATGTCTCAGGACTAGACGCTCGACGGTGCTGTTCCAATGAAGAATCGAGAGCGCCACCCGTGCTTCCATACTCCCCCGAAAATATATCCTTTTCGGTGCATGTTTGCAGACAACCAAGTGAAATGACTCGTTCAACCAGCTGGACGCCCCAAGCACGAATGGTCGCATCTTTTCAATGCTACAATGTTTCTGTAACCATTTCCTAAAAGCTACATGTGTGGTGCCACCGCTCTCGTACACAGCGCTTTCCGGACCCCATGAATCAGCGACGCACAGTGGCACGATGCCATGGCATGCACATCCAGCGTGATTACCGGCCCAATGCTCAGCGGATAGAGCAAGCTCTTCAGCGACGTCTTCTGGGGACATTGGCCTGCCCTCCTTGGCAAGAGTAGCACAACGCATCATCACATGATGAAAATGGATGCTGAACCGCTGTGCAAAACTCACTTCTTCGACGTCTGCCAATGCATCCAGTGTGTCAACTACCCCTTCAGCACATGGTGTCGCAACCGGCTTGCTGCGCCGCGTTCTTTTGGCCGTGACACCCGTCTGAATAGGAACGCTCTTTGGAATATTTGCGCTAGGACCCTCGCCCTCGCCCCTATCATTCCACCAGCCATGTGCTCTTACCTCCTCAATCTCTGTACGAGTGGCCACTGCCTCCTCTACACAGAATCCAGGGGTGAATAGGCAAATATGTAGGTGAAAGTTTTGTTAGAGAACATTCAAAACGTTTGGGATCTCCCAAACGGAGAAGAACAAAAAGACGAACTCATACCCAAACCGTAGGGGTTTTGTGTGAAACAATGTGGCTTGTTTTGGTGGTCTAAGCACAACTCCAAGATTTGGGTTGAGCATCTCACCTTCCTCCGTCATGTCATTCCATGAGTCCAATGTTGCTGCCGCTGAGTCGGATCGTCCCGCAACCTCCGGTGCCAGTAACAACGATGCGTAGGACGATGGACGCATCCCGTGCACAGGGTGTGGATCCCACCCGAACATCTCGCCCACGTCATAAAAAACTACCCATTCTCTGTCAGCTGTTGTATCTCCCTCATCCGCTGCCAACGTGGAACCATCAAGCGTACAAATAGCAGCAACAATATGGTCTATCCCCGTAGCTGCCCCGGCCATCCGCACAACCACTTGCCGCAGCTCCGAGTGTTTGAATGACGCCTCCGATGGATCAATGGTCCTAAACTCAATACCGTCAAGGTTCGAGCACACCGCCTTCACAAGTGCTTCTCTGGTGGATGACACTGTCAGTCGCCCTTTCTTCCCCTTCTTCTCTAGCCAGCTCAATAAGTTTACCTTCTTGATATGCCATAGGTCCTCTATGGTAGTTGCATCCTCAACAGTCATCGAGTCGTTCTTACGACTATCCACCAACTCCTTCAATAATGCTTTCATGAGTGACCGCGCCATATGCCACACGTTCTGCTGATGCTCCAACCCCAATTCCTCCAGTGCTGTCTTGAAACTGCTTCCTCCATCAGCTATCACTCCGTCCACCCTAAAACCAAAAGCTGCCAACTCGCGCATCCCTTGCGCAAACGCCACCTTCTCCATTGTCGTCGATGAGATGGAGGACTTCACGTGTCTCTCTATCCATGAACGAAACTGTGCACCATTCACCTTCTCGTGACTGCGACCATTTTCCATCTGCAGTTATCCATATTTTTGAATCCCTGCGCGACATGACGTCCCTTCTAACCTTCGCCATGGACAATTGACTCTGTCGCACGATAGTCACCCATAGACCATGAGGGCTCTTCATGTACGTGTAGAAGGTCCCCGTAGCTGGAACTGTGACCCCAATGTTGCGTGACACCGACTCTAAAGTCTGGTATCTACAACCACTTATCACATAAGCCCCCATCACCGTCCATGTGAGCCAAGGCATCTTTGGACCCTTTTTTTACTCATGACCAACATCTGGTTCGCGGTCGCAAGTCCACCAGACCTCGGTGCGCCTACACCGTAGGCTTCCCACAACAAGCCAAACGTCCCTAACGTCCTCTTCCATGACTGTAAGAGCATCGTTCCTCCACACGCACTACCAGCGGTGCACTGAAGTGAGAAGTGCAGCATCAATCGTATAAACCATACAGTATCCATGTAGCACATATTTCCCTTACTAGATTCGGATAGGGTCGGAGAATGTGACCAGCCTTGCGGGACTCCACACCCAAAATTCTGATGCTGTAAATCCTCACTGATGGGTATGAGGGGAGCAATGATACACAATTGCATGTGCAATGACTTCTGCGTTCACACGAACTGTGCACCCCAAATAGATATATGTTAGTTGCATCACGCGACAGCCACCCAACATATCTCACTTGGTAGGCGGTGCGGCAAGTGGCAACGCTGGTGACGAATCTACAACCCTGGTTGTCGCGACATCCACGCCTGCCGGCACTTGAGAAACCCCTATGACCCCCAAGCCTGAAATTCCGTCTTCAGGTTCCTCCCTGTTACTTCCACCCCCGCCTCTATCAGTCATCGCGGCACTCCCCGACCTTCGCCTCGGAACCCGATCTGGTGCCTCCTCCGATCCCCCTGTCACTAAGTCCACACGCTGCACGTCGACATCTTCATCCACGGTCCCTTGGCATGGATGCTCGTGCTCAAGACCCGGACCATGTTCTCGAAGTGTGCCCAAACGTGTTGTAACGCGAGGTCGAGGACCAACGTATTTTGACCGCGCCCTACTTTGAAATGTCCTCGGCACTGCACATATGAAGATGAGTGAGTGGTTGACATGGAGTTGGAGAATGGAGAATGTTTCCCGAGACAAATATGTGTGATAGAGACAGCATTGACCGTAAGGAGAAGGGCATAATAACTGATGATATGAGGGCCTGATAGGCTGCACCTTATCTACTGCCACCCCATTGGAACTTTGAAACGTTGTTGCCTGCACTCTGCTCCTCTTGCAGTGGGACAAAGCTATAGACCAATCCATGAACTGGTGTTGCATGGAGGGTGAGAAGCTCCCTGACAGTGGGCAATCCATGCCCTCCCTTCTTCACACGCACTATTGCTGCATGGGCATCCATACCCGCCGTAAATGCTGTCTTGATGCCATCTTCCCACTCCCCTACACCCGAGTGTACATGACGTTGAGATTAAAAAACACAAAGAAACCCCAATTCACCTTAAAAGTGTAAATAGCTTCATACCTGCTACAGTTGCTGCTTCAAGTAGACGATCGACAAGCGTCGGCGCAGCTTCGATGAACAATAGTATCATGTCACTGTCCCTAGGCACCGAACCACCACCCATAAGGCTTGCTAGCCCACAGCGTAAGATGGCCCACGGCGGGGTCAAATGACAACTGAGATTGATCTTTCGTTTGGACAGCGACTCGTTCAAGCGCCGCGCCACTTCAATGTCCGTTGTACCAGCTGCACAAGCCTCTTCAGAAGCACCAACGCCACGCCCAATGTTGCCACCCTCACTTTCCATGCCAGCCATGCTGGTCTCGGCCTATAGGTTCATGGGTATGAAAGGCACTTGGAGGATGCAAGTGACAGCGACAGTGCAGTGTGAAACTAGCACTTGATATTCTCAGGTGAGTATGCTGGCAGTCGTACCTTAGAGAGAGACAGAGAGCTGGCACTGCACTACACACCTCAGCCGGGTAGCAGTAGCGAACCCGGCAGCAGCAGTGGCCTTGCCGTCCATAAGAGCTATCTGGCACGTCCAGCGCTACCCCCCCAGTAGCAATGATGCTACACGGAGGAAGAGTAAGGGGGCACTCAATATTAGGGAGAAAGGAGGGTGATAGTGCATACCTTGGAGATGGCAAAGCTGGCCTCGGCCTGATTGACGCTGCCCTCGCAGCAGAACCTGTCTCGTGATCCACCAGAGGCCCCTGGCGCTGGGCAGTGAGGCCCCTTACTCACCGTAGCAGAGCAGAGGCAGGGTGTCCTGCTAGTTGGAGTCCCCGGTCAGTGGAGCCAACTCTGTACCCTGTCACGCAATAGAGAGTTGGCAATGCAGGATTCAGCTTGGCCCGAGCCATCACCATGCAACAGCATTTGTCAAGCGACCTTGCAGGGCTATAAGGAACGCACCTTCTTCTACGAGACAAGAAGCTTCAGTCTAGCTGGGAATGGACCCCGCACCAGTAGCTGGTTTCCCGTCCACCAAAGCCAGCTGGCGCGTGGCAGCGCTGCCCCTTCCCAGCCTGGCACGGGGTGAGAGACTTGTGAACCGACCGTGCAGGATGATTACGAGGGAGTTATGGGCTGGGGCAGTCATTGAAAAAGGGAATGAACGGGGAATGGTAGTTTGGAGGGAGTGAAAGAGTTGGCAATGCAAGCCTCGGTCCGAGTAGATGTGAACCCGACAACAGCGGCTATCCTCCAGAGGCAGCTAGCGCCTAGCAATGCCGCTCCTGCTGTCACGAGCGGCTAGGAGTGAGGGGGCGCACTGATTTCAAAACGGAGTATTCTCGCAGTCGTACCATGGAGGGAGACAGCTAGCTCACCTGGCAGCAAGGGTGCTGAAGGAAGGTGAGACGATGGCGAGGGTGTGAGATGTCCCTTACCTGCCAGCAACATAGGCAAGCATGCTAACTGGTTACAACGCACACCAGCTAGCTCACCTGGCAGCAACGGTGCTGAAGGAAGGTCAGACATTGGCGAGGGTGCGAGATGTCCCTTACCTGCCAGCAACATAGACAAGCACGCTAACCGGTTACAACACACACCAGCTAGCTCACCTGGCAGCAACGGTGCTGAAGGAAGGTGAGACGTTGGCGAGGGTGCGAGATGTCCCTTACCTGCCAGCAACATAGACAAGCACGCTAACCGGTTACAACACACACCAGCTAGCTCACCTGGCAGCAACGGTGCTGAAGGAAGGTGAGACGTTGGCGAGGGTGCGAGATGTCCCTTACCTGCCAGCAACATAGACAAGCACGCTAACCGGTTACAACACACACCAGCTAGCTCACCTGGCAGCAACGGTGCTGAAGGAAGGTGAGACGTTGGCGAGGGTGCGAGATGTCCCTTACCTGCCAGCAACATAGGCAAGCACGCTAACCGGTTACAACACACACCAGCTAGCTCACCTGGCAGCAAGGGTGCTGAAGGAAGGGGGGACGTTGGCAAGGGTGCGAGATGTCCCTTACCTGCCCATCATAACGCAGCGGGCTGCTGATCGCGAGCAATGCAGCCCGTCATAACGCGACGGGCTGCTGATCGCGAGCAATGCAGCCCGCCATAACGTGACGGGCTGCTGATCGCGAGCAATGCAGCCCGTCATAACGTGACGGGCTGCTGATCGCGAGCAATGCAGCCCGTCATAACGCGACGGGCTGCTGATCGCGAGCAATGCAGCCCGTCATAACGCGACGGGCTGCTGATCGCGAGCAATGCAGCCGGATAGTGCATGTTGTCAATGTGTCGCACCTTGATGAAGCCTTAGTGGCCTAAAAATGGTCCAAGACGTTCGCCGCGACGAGCTCTATCCCTGGGAGTAACGGAGCAGAACCCTGTCGTCGTTGTAGCCTAGGATGCGCGGTCGTCCGGGCTGGAGCAGTCTTAACACATTAGGAACTAAGATCAATGGTGTAATGGCATAGGCTGTGGACTAATGGCACTCTCAGCATACGTGAAGAGAGTGTTGCTCGATCTCTACCCTTCATGCCAAATTGTCTAGCCTACATGCTCATTGGATCCAAGACCGCGTCGCGTACGTAAATTTTACCTCACGTAGCTGCGCGCTTAGATGTCTTTCCTTGTGAGTCGCCGTCAGTCACGCCACTCATGAGCATGATGCACCCCTGGTTCACTTTGAAATTCTAGTTGGACCCAACTAGAATGGTAGTGGGCTTGACCATGTCACGAATGGGTTGTTTCGAGCGATTGTTTCTCGTGTGTTGAACCGTGCTACGAAGAGCTTGGTGGGGTGGATTGTTTGTCGCACAATGTCTCGTAAGAATCATGCGGGACTGTTTGTCGACCGATCGGAGAGTCTGGCCCCTACTTTCTCAATCGTCAACCTATCACATTCCTCTCTTAGTGGTTACCACAGTTTTTCAGGCCCGATCCGTTACAGTAGCTTGCAAGTTTTCCGGTCGTGAAATATTCCCAACCAACACTAGCATATCCTGTGCCAATTCAAGTAGGGTGGGGGGTCACTATTTTGCCTGCTGGCTTTAACAAATATATATTATGTTTATACGGTACTACAAGCAAAGCAAGGTAAGAACACAAGACTATAGTAGACGAGAACTGTCAGAACATTGTGCTGTGTAGGTCGTAGTGGGGTAGCCAATATGGGGTGCAACCCAATTAGGGTCATACTTGTACCAACTTTCTTAACAATGCATTCACTCCTGCTACTAGATTCTGACATAGTATTAGAGCAGGTCCTGCTCCAGGACCGTTCTCGTTAGGGCCCACCCGATCGTACCCTGCCCGTATCGCTGCCCCACCCATCGCGCTGCCTTGCCCTGCCCTGCCCCGCGTAGCGCTGCCCGCGCTCGCTCTGCCCTGCCTGCGTCGCGCTGCCCGCGCACGCCCTGCCCTGCGTCGCGCCGCCCCGCGCACGCCTTTGCCCCACGTCGCGCTACCCGCGCACGCCCTGCCCTGCGTCGCGCCGCCCCGCGCACGCGCTGCTCTGCCCGTCGCGCGGCCCGCGCACGCCCTGCCCTGCGTCGCGCAGCCCGAGTCCGCCCTGCCCTGCCCGTTGCGCGGCCCGCGCACGCCCTGCCTGCGTCGCGCAGCCCGCGTCCGCCCTGCCCTGCGTCGCGCCGCCAGCGCGTACGCCCTGCCCTGCCCATCGCGAGGCCCGCACACGCCCTGCCCTGCCCGCGCGCCGCCCGTACGCACTGCCCTGCCTGTCACGCGACCCGCGCACGCCCTGCCCTGCTCGCGCGCCGCGCGTACGCCCTGCCCTGCTTGTCGCGCGGCCCACGCCCGCCTTCCCCTGCCTGCGCGCCCCCCTACTTGCAGCGTGCCGCCATGCTCTGGCCGCGAGCAGCCCTTCTCTGACCGTGCGCCGCCCGCCCTACCCTACGCTCTAACCCTAGTGCCTGCTCGCCGCCCTTCCTTCCCTACGTGCTGCCCTGCTGGTCACACGTCTCCTTGTTTTGCCCGCTATGACTTCTCTTCGTGGTAGAGGCGGGAGTGGTGGCGACGGTGGTGGCAACAGTGGGAGTGGTGGCGGCGGCCGTAGTGGCAGTCGCGGTGGAGCTGTTCAGTGGGGAGTTTCTGGCAGTGGCCAGATGCAGCTGCAGCAGCGTCCGCGCGAGACACTTACGTCCCAGCAGCTCCGTGAGTGGTACGCTCAGCGTGGGGCGTCTCGGAGTACTGCTCGCTGCCCGTACGTCATTCGCACAGGTGATCGGGCTGGTCAGACTTGCGGGACAGTTGGTCACACACAGTCCTGCTGCTTCGCCCGTCTGAGCGACGCCTGGCGCGCAGAGTTTGGCGACGAGGCTGAGCTCCCCCGCTGGCTAGAGCTGCTTCGGAACGAAGTGGATATAATTGCTCTAGACTATGACGTTATCCTTACTGCCATGTATACTTTGACTGTTGGTACTGAGGGTGACTGTTACCTGTGTGTGCCGCCCGACCCTGGTATAGAGGCTGCTGCTCTAGGTGCTAGTGAGTCCGCTATCTCTGGTACTGCGCCTATTGAGGCCTTGCACACCTTCACACTTGACTCAGGTGCTTCTCGCTGCTTCTTTCGCGACAGTACCACAGTCACACCACTCCCTAGACCCGTTGCAGTCTCACTGGCTGACCCCTCTGGGGGCCCAGTTCTTGCACGTTCCTCCACTGTTCTTCCGTGTCCGGCGGTTCCGTCTGGCTCACTGTCAGGTCTCCACCTCCCCTCGTTCTCGACAAACTTGGTGAGTAACGCAGTCCTTCAGGATGCATGGGTTGATACCTTTACTCCTGAAGGGCAGCGTGTGGCGATCTGCACGTGCTCCCGGACTGGCCGTCACCTGGCCACGTTCACTCGTCGGCCTGGGTCGAGTCTGTACACACTGACTACTGCGCCTCCTCAGGTCGCTGCGTCTGGTTAAGTGTCCGCGTCAGATCAGGTCGCAGTCTCCTCCTCGTGTCGCCTCCTGCCGCACCAGACGCTCCTTTGGCCCCACCACCTTGGTCACCCCTCCCTGCCACGCCTCCGTGGCATGCACTCCCGCCTCCTTGTCTCTGGTCTTCCCAGGTCTCTGCCTCCCCTCCCACCCTCGCCTGCCCCGCCCTGCATTCCTTGCGTCGAGGGGCGGCAGCGCGCCACTCCTCACTCCTCCTGTTTCACCCGACGACTGCTCCCTCGCAGACTCTCCATATGGACGTGTGGGGCCCAGCCCGCGTCAGTGGACAGGGCCGCGAGCGCTACTTTCTGCTGGTTGTTGACGACTACTCGTGTTACACCACGGTCTTCCACTCGCGTACCAAGGGGGAGGTCTCTGATGTCTTGATCCCTTGGATCCGCGCTGTCCGTCTCCATCTCCATAAGCGGTTCCGCACGGACCTTCCTGTCCTGCGTCTGCACTCTGACAAAGGTGGTGAGTTCTCCTCCGACCTCTTGCGGGACTTTTGTCAGGGGGAGGGCATCCTCCAGTCGTTCACGCTTCCAGCCTCCCCGCAGCAGAATGGGATTGCAGAGCACCGTATTGGCTTAGTCATGGAGGTGGCTCGTACCTCCATGATCCATGTGGCTGCTCCCCATTTTCTGTGGCCGTTTGCGGTCCAGTACGCTGCGCATCAGCTCAACCTCTGGCCCCGTGTCTCCTTGTCGGAGACCTCGCCTACCCTGCGTTGAACGGGGGAGGTTGGCGGTGCGTCAGCGTTCCGGGTCTGGGGCTCCCGTGCCTTTGTCCGCGATACCTCCGCGGACAAGCTCTCCTCCCGCACCATTCCCTGTGTCTTCCTTGGCTTCCCTCCTGACGCGCCTGGCTGGCAGTTTTACCACGTCACCTCGCGCCGTGTCCTGCCCTCTCAGGACGTCACGTTTGACGAGTCGGTTCCCTTCTACCGTCTCTTCCCCTACCGCACTGCCCCTCTCCCCCCATGACCGCACTTCCTCGCTCCAGGTCCCCCTCCGGTAGACCCCCTCCCCACTATGGGTCCAGCTCCTTCAGGTGTCTCTCAGGTAGACCCACTTCCCTTGGCTGAGCCTGTCGATCAAAGGCACTGGTGAGTCTGGTGATGCTGGGAGTGGTACTTCTCGGGGTCCTGCGTCCGGGGGTGCTGAGCCTGAGCGTGCGGAGCCTGGGGGTGCTGAGCGTGAGCGTGCGGAGCCTGGGGGTGATGAGCCTGGGCGTGCGGAGCCTGAGCGTGCTGCGGGGTCCTGAGCCAGGGGTGCTACGTCTGCTGGTCGTCCTCCGGGTGCCTCGTCGCAGCGGTCTAGCCAGCGAGAGCCTCTCTTGCCACAGCAGGTTCGCGAGTGGTTTGCTCGGCGCACCCGCCTTCAGAGTCGGGCTGCTGGAGCTGGAGACACTGCCGCGGAAGGCGCTGGAGCTGGAGGCCCTGGAGCTGGAGGCGCTAGAGCCGGCGACGCTGGAGCTTGAGCCGCTGGCGCTTGTGGCACTAGAGCTGGAGGCCCTGGAGCTGAGGGCGCTGGCGCTGGCAGCCCTGGAGCTAGAGGCGCTGTCGCTGGCAGTACTGGAGCTGGAGGTACTGGAGGTACTGGCGTTGCTAGCCCTAGAGGTACTGGTGCTGGAGGAACTCTGGAGCCTTCTAACCACAGCAACTACGCGAATGGTTTTCTCGGCGCACCCGCCTACGGAGTCGTGCTGCTGGAGCTGGAGGCACTGGAGCTGGTGGCACTAGAGCTGGAGGCGCTGGAGCTAAAGGCACTGGAGCTGCAGGCGATGGAGCTGCAGGAGCTGGAGCTAGAGGCACTAGAGCTGGAGGCGCTGGAGCTGGAGGCGCTGGCGCTGGAGGTGCTAGAGCGGAGCCGCTAGAGCTGGAGGCGCTTGAGCTGGAGGTGCTGGAGTTGGAGGCGCTGGTGCTCAAGGCACTGGCGCTGGAGGCCTTGGAGCTGGAGGTGCTGGAGCTGGAGGCGCTGGAGCTGGGGGCACTGAAGCTGGAGGCGCTGGAGCTGGAGGTTCTAGAGCTGCTGGGGGCACTGTGCAGCAGTGACCGTTTTTCTTACCGCCGCCGCAGCTGTCCGAGCTACCGCCTGAGTCGGTGCTCCGTCAGGTTCCTAGTCTTCCTTCGTCCACTGCCCTTCCTCCGGACTCACCGCTGCCTGCCCCACCTCGTTACACTGAGCAGCCAGCCTCCCTTACAGAGCGTCGTGAGCCTGCGTCTCGTCCTGCCTCCCCTGTTCGCACAGTTAGCAGTGCTCGTCGTGTCCCTCGTCCGCGTCCTCCTCCTGTGCCAGGTACTCACACTATGGCACTTCGTCCTTCCTCTGTTCCACAGCGTGTCCCTCTGCCGTCTCCTCCTGCGTCCTCTCTTCCTGCCGTTCCGGACCCTAAGTCTGACTTGGTCCGTGCTGCCAGTCCCACTCTCACGAATGTTCTGGCCACAGTCGTCACTAACCCCTCGTTTGAGTCTACTGTTGCATCTGCCTTAGTTGCTGAGCTTGTGGACTTTGCTGCTGCGTGTCGTCTCGACTACGCTGCTAGTCTTATTGCCGATTCTGAGTTTGTCTGTCCTCCGTTCGTCGGGGGTGAGTGTGCTCTTGGCACGGACGTCCTTGAGGACAGGCAGGAGGACTTTGAGTGTCTTGCAGCCGCTGTACCTCATCTCGTGGCCTAGCTGCTTGCACCTGAGGGAGACCCGGATGCACTGGACATCCCGACCCCACGCTCTTACGCAGAGGCGATTTCGGGTCCCTACTCCTCTCAGTGGCAGACAGCCATGGACGCAGAGATGGCATCCTGGAAGTCCATAGGCACTTACGTCGACTACTCTTTGGGTGTTGCTGCACGTTGCCGCTCAGCGTGACTACAAGCTTCACTCTCTTGACTTCAGCACAGCCTTCTTACAGGGCAGCCTGCACGAGGAGATCTGGCTGCGCCGCCCACCTGGCTTCACTGGGTCGTTTCTTGCAGGTACCCAGTGGAGCCTCCGACGGCCAGTCTACGGTCTCCGCCAGGCGCCTCGTGAGTGGCACGACACACTAAGGACGACGCTTGCGGCTCTTGGGTTTGCTCCGTCGACTGCTGACCCGTCGCTGTTTCTGCGCACCGACACTTCGCTGTCGCCGTTCTACATCCTCGTGTACGTCGACGACTTGGTCTTTGCCACTGCTGACACTGAGGCACTCGCCCTTGTGAAGTCAGAGCTGCAGAAGAGACACACGTGCATAGACAAGGGTGAGCTGCGCAACTATTTTGGCTTGCAGATCACTTGGGACAGAGCACGGTGCACCATCACCCTGACTCAGTCACGCATGGTGCAGCAGGTCCTTCAGCACTTTAGCTTCCAGTTCTCCTCACCACAGTCCACTCCTCTGCCTACCAGTCACTCGCTCTCAGCTCCACCTTCGGACGAGTCCGTAGAGTCGAGTGGCCTGTATCCAGAGCTTGTGGGCTGCCTCATGTACCTGATGACCTGCATTCGACCTGACCTTGCGTACCCTCTTAGCATCCTTGCTCGCTACGTTGCGCCTGGGAGACACCAACCAGAGAACTTGGAGGCTGCTAAGAGGGTGTTGCGCTACTTGTGCAGTACATCAGGCATGGGGCTCGTGCTTGGAGGACAGGGTCCAGTTGTCCTCACTGGCTACGCAGAGGTCGTCACATGGTTACACCTTCAGCCTTGGCTCCAGCTCAGTTTCTTGGCGGTCTACCCACTCGTCTTCTGTTTTCACCTCCAGTTGTGAGGCTGAAATCTATGCAGGAGCCATGACTGCACAGGAGTTACGCTGGCTCACCTACCTGCTGACCGACTTGGGAGAGCGACCTCGTTCTCCTCCAGTTCTGTACGTAGACAACAAGGCCGCCATCGCCTTGTGTCAGGAGCACAGACTAGAGCATAGAGCGAAGCACAGCGCTCTCCGTTACTTCCTTGCTTGACATTTGCAGCAGCATGGTCAGCTTAGTCTTGCTTACGTGGCCACTCGGGCCAACACAGCTGATATATTCACCAAGGCACTTCCGCCTGGTGATCATCAGCGTCTGTGTACTGCTTTAGGCCTTGTGCCTACGTTTGCTCACTTGCTCACTGCGTGACCTTGCTTGTACTGTGATCTATATATATACCTGCATGCTTACTCTTGCTAGGTTGTGATCACTGTACTTCTTGCTCTGTTTTATAAAACCCTGCATATAAACTGGCCTTGTGGCCATTTGCTTGTGCTCGGACTGTGTGGTGACTTTGTGATCCACCCTGAGCTTGCTTTGCTTTTCTGTGACTGCTTGTACTCCCCCACTTTGCCTATGGGGGTGTGTCAGAACATTGTGTTGTGTAGGCTGTAGTGGGGTAGCCAATATGGGGTACAGCCCAATTAGGGTCATACTTGTACCAACTTTCTGATCAATGCATTCACTCCTGCTGCTAGATTCTGACAAGAACCTGTGTCAACGAAGCCTAATTGCACACAAAATCTGTGGTGGTCACAAGGTGGATGGGCCTTGCTGAAAATGTCTGTAGTATTGGCCTCGGAGGCCACAAAGTCCAGACGAGCCTGTCCGCGTCTCTGCAACTCTCGAAGGAGAAAGTACCTGATGTCGATGTGCTTTACTTTGCTCTCCAGTCGCGACTCTCGACACAGAGAATCATCGCCTTGTTGTCGATAAACAAGGTCGGTGCAGAGCTCGGCCACTCACCAAGGTCAGTGAGCAAGAAGGTCAACCAGCGCAGCTCCTGTGCAGCCATGGATCCGGCGTAAATCTTGGCCTCAACTGTAGAGGTCGCGACAGACGAGGACCGAGTAGACCTCCATGACACAGTGCCAGAGCCCAGACTGAAACAGTTGTCAAAATACTGAACGAGAAGGAATGCATTGAGAACAAACTGAGTACAAGTACTAACCCTAATTGGGTTGTACCCCTTATGGGCTACCCCACTGCAGCCTACATAACACAACCAATATAATGTTTTGACACACCCCCATAGGCAAAGTGGGGGAGACCAAGTGGTCACAAGACCAGTCAAGAAAAGCAAAGCAAGCTCAGGGTGGATCACGAAGTCACCACACAATCCGAGCACAAGCAAAAAGCCACAAGGCCAGTTCATGTGCAGAGTTATATAAAAGAGAACAAACAGTACAGTGATCATAACCTAGCAAGAGTAAACATGCAGGTATACCTATATATAGATCACATTACAAGCAAGTTCACGCAGTGAGCAAGTGAGACAAAGCAGGCACAAGATCTAGAGAAGTACAGAAACGCTGATGATCACCAGGCTGAAGTGCCTTGGTGAATATATCAGTTGTGTTGGCCCGTGTGGCCACATAAGCAAGATGAAGCTTACCACGCTACTGCAACTCTCGAGCAAGGAAGTAACGTAGAGTGATGTGATTCGTCTTGTGCTCCAGTCTGTGCTCCTGACACAAGGTAATGGCAGCCTTGTTGTCTACGTACAGAACTGGAGGAGAACTAGGCTGTAGGAAAGCTGTGCTGAAGTCAAGAGAGTGAAGCTCGTAGTCACGCTGAGCGGCAACGTGCAACAGCACCCGAAGAGTGGTCATCTTCGGGGTAGGGGAGAAGGTCTGGAAGAAGTCAACTCCCTGTCGCTGACTAAAGCCTCGTGCAACGTAACGAGCCTTGAAGACAGGCGGAGAACCCGGCGGCCGCTTCACCCTGAAAATCCACATGCCATCGACTATGTTCGCCCTAGGAGGGGGAACTGCGTCGATGTAAGTGCCTGTGGACTTCCAGGATGCCATCTCTGCGTCCATGGCTGTCTGCCACTGAGAGGAGTAGGGACCCGTAATCGCCTCTGCGTAAGAGCGCGGGGTCGGGATGTCCAGTGCATCCGGGTCTCCCTCAGGTGCAAGCAGCATGGCCACGAGATGAGGTACAGCAGCTGCAAGACACTCAAAGTCCTCCTGCCTGTCCTCAAGGACGCCCGTGCCAAGAGCACACTCACCCCCGACGGACGGAGGACAGACAGATTCAGACTCAGCAACAAGACTAGCAGCGTAGTCGAGACGACACGCAGCAGCAAAGTCCACAAGCTCAGCAACTAAGGCAGACGCAACAGTAGACTCAAACGACGGGTCAGTGACGACTGTGGCCAGGAGACGTGTGGTAGTAGGGCTGGTAGTACGAACCAAGTCAGACTCAGGGTCCGGAACGTCAGGAAGAGAGGACGCCGGAGGAGACGGCAGGGGAACTCGCTGTGGAACAGAGGAAGTACGCAGTGCCATAGTGTGCGTGCCGGGGACAGGTGGAGGACGAGGACGGGGAACACGACGAGCACGGCGAACAGTGCAAACAGGGGAGGCAGGACGAGACACAGGCTCACGACGCTCTGTAAGGGAGGCTGGCTGCTCAGTGTAACGAGGGGGGGCAGGCAGTGGTGATTCCGGAGGAAGGGCAGTGGACGAAGAGAGACTAAGAACCTGACGGAGCACCAACGCAGGCGGTAGCAGTGACAGCTGCGGTGGCGGCAAGAAAAACGGTCGCCGTTGCAAAGTGCCTCCAGCACCAGTACCGCCAGCTCCAGTGCCTCCAGCGTCAGCACCTCCAGCTCCAAGGTCCCTAGCACCAGCACCTCCACGCCTCCAGCTCCAGCAGCACCTCGAGTACCAGCAGCACCATCACCTCTAGCGCCTCCAGTACCTCTAGCTCCAACATCACCAGCACCTCCTGCTCCAGTAGCACCAGCGCCTCCAGCTCTAGCGCCTCCAGCTCCAGCGCCTCCAGCTCCAGGGCCTCCAGTGTTAGCGCCTCCATCTCCAGCGCCTCCAGCTCCAGCGCCTCCAGCTCCAGTGCCTCCAGCGCCAGCGCCTCCAGCTCCAGCGCCTCCAGCTCCAGGGCCTCCAGTATCAGCGCCTCCAGCTCCAGTGCCTCCAGCGTCAGTGCCTCCAGCGCCAGCGCCTCCAGCGGTAGTGCTTCCTGCTCCAGCAGCGACACTCCGAAGGCGGGTGCGCCGAGCAAACCACTCGCGCAGCTGCTGTGGTGAGAGAGGCTCTCGCCGGCAAGACCGCTACGGCGAGGCACCTGTAGGACCTCCAGCAGACGTAGCACCCCTAGGCTCAGCACCCGTAGGCTCAGTACCCCAAGACTCAGTACCCTCAGGCTCAACACCCCTAGGCTCGGCACCCCTATGCTCAGCACCTCCAGGCTCCGCAATCTCAGACTCAGCACCCCCCGGCTCCGCACCCTCAGGCTCAGCCCCCCCAGACTCAGCACCCCTAGCAGCACCACCCCCAGCAGCACCAGAGTCAACAGCAATTGGCTGCAGAGGCAGCGAAGACGGCCGAGGTGGAAAACCCGGAGGGGTCTCCAAGCGTGGTGAGCGGCGGGAGGTCGTTGCGTCGTCAGCAGCAACGTCACCCCCCTCAGCTGGGCCAGAGGTGTCGGAAGTGACCTCGAAAGGCTCAGCCAAGGGGAGTGGGTCTACCTGAGACACACCTGAAGGAGCAGGACCCTGAGGGGGGAGGGGGAACTGGAGCGAAGAAGAGCAGCGGGGGGGGGAGAGGGGCAGTGCGGTAGGGGAAGAGACGGTAAAAGGGAACCGACTCGTCGAACGTGACGTCCTGAGAGGACAGAACACGGCGCGAGGTGGGGTGGTAAAACTGCCAGCCAGGCGCGTCAGGCGGGAAGCCAAGGAAGACACAGGGAATGGTGCGGGAGGAGAGCTTGTCCGCGGAGGTATCGCGGACAAAGGCACGAGAGCCCCAGAACCGGAATAGCTACGCATCGCCAACCTCCCCCGTCCAACGCAGGGTAGGCATGGTCTCCGGCAAGGAGACACGGGGCCAGAGATTGAGCTGATGTGTAGTGTACTGGACCGCAAACGGCCACAGAAAATGGGGAGCAGCCACATGGATCATGGAGGTACGAGCCACCTCCATGACTAAGCCGATGCGGCGCTCAGCAACCCCATTTTGCTGCGGGGAGGCCAGAAGTGTGAACGACTGGAGGATGCCCTCCCCACGACAAAAGTCCCGAAGAAGGTGGGAGAAGAACTCACCACCTCTGTCAGAGTGCAGACGCAGGAGCTGGAGACGGACAGCGCGGATCCAAGGGATCAAGACATCAGGGACCTCCCCCTTGCTGCGCAAGGGGAAGACCGTGGTGTAACGCGAGTAGTCGTCAACAACCAGCAGAAAGTATCGCTCGCGGTCCTGTCCATTGACGCGGGCTGGGCCCCACACGTCCATATGGAGAGTCTGCAGGGGAGCAGTTGCGGAGATAACTACAACAACGGGAGCTAGACTACGGGCTAGGCACGGGTGCTCGTGTGATCTCTGCGTTCGTTGGTCCTTAGTCGTTTTCCTAGTGTACACACTGCTTGCTAGTTCACAAGGTAATTTGGCAAGAGTTTCACTAGAGAAAGTTGACAACAATGATACAATGAAGTTGGCAAGGCAAGACTACATCAGAGCTAGCATGCAAGCAGGACGACTGCCAGCGCAGCACGGTCGACCGCGTGCCAGCACGACCTGGTCGACCGCGCCCCAGCAGTGCAGAGTCGCGGCTTGCCAACACTGCAGGTCGACGACGTAGACCAGCACCCAACAGATCACCTTGTCGACGCCGACCTTGAAGTAGAGAGCCTCGTCGACCAGACCCAGAAGGTCTGGTTGACTTCCCAGGTCGACCAGAAGGGCTGGTCGACTTCCCAGGTCGACCAGAAGGTCTGGTCGACTGCCCAGGTCGACCACCCGAAGTTGGCGCCCTCACGAAGTCGGCGCCCATGCAGTGGCTCCCCGTGCAGGTCGACCAACCTCGTCGACCAACTCGCCCACTGCTGCAGGTCGGCTGCACCCTACACCCGACCACGAAGTCGGCACCGCCCAAGCGAGGACGGGGCCAACATACAACTCCCGTTGACACTCCCCTGCCACGTTCACGCTTGGGCCCCCAGCCCACACGACAGTACTTCTCGGAGAAAATCTCGTCTACGTGCACCCAACCCACAGCACGTTGTCCACCGCACCAGCCATGCAAAAGGGCATGGCACCTACTGCTGCACGTCGTCGTCGCCGTCGCCCACGTCGGCCAGACGCACTTGGCCGATTGCAACGGAGCACCGGTTGAAGGCCGGATAGTGCAGCGCCTTCGTCAAGAAGTCGGCCGGCTGCTCAGCGGTCGGGATGTACTGCAGCGCAAACTTCCCCCGCTTCACCATGTGCTGCAGCCAGGCCTGTCGCCGCTCCATGTGCTTGAGGTTGCCCGTCAACCCCATGCCCTCGGCGACTGTGATGGCCGACTTGTTGTCCACCCTTAGGACCGTCGGCCTCCCAGCATCTAGCTGCTGGAACTCTGCTAGGAGGAAGCGAAGTCGGCGTCCCTCCTTGCCAGCTTCGACGGCCGCCACGTACTCCGACTCGGTCGACGACAGCGTCGCACACTTGATGCGCTGGCTCGACCAGGAGACTGCGGCTCCTCCGTAGACGAACACGTAGCCGCCCGTGCTCGTCCTGTTCTGCTTGTCGCCGGCATCGTCGGCGTCCACGTAGCCGACCAGCTCCAGCGACTCAGGTCCACCGCCGAACTCCAGGGCGGTGTCACGCGTGTTGGCGAGGTAGGCAAGGCAGCGGTCGACCTCGCGCCAGTGCTGGTCGCTCCTCACTGTAGGCGAAGGCGATGTCCGGCCTCGTCGTCGTCGCCGCGAACTGCAGCGAGCCGACCTTCTGCCGGTACTCCTCCTCCTGTCGCTCCTGCGCCTCCTCGTCGTCGAAGGTGAGCTCGGCGTAGGCGTCGACCGAGACCGGCGTCTTTGGGGTCCGACCGCCCTGCTCCTCATCGATGAAACGCCTACGCAGCTTGTCGGCGTAGCCCTGCTGGTGCAGCCACAGCTTCCCCGCCGACCTGTCGCGCACGATCTCCAGCCCGAGGTACTTCTGCACCGGCGAGATCTCGCGCAGCTCGAAGGCGGCCTCCAGCAGCTCCTTCAGCTCCTTCAGCATCTTGGTGCTGCTGCTGGCGGCGAGCAGGTCGTCGACGTAGACCAGCACCCAACAGGTCACCTTGTCGACGCCGACCTTGAAGTAGAGAGCCTCGTCGACCTGACTCTTCTTCCAGCCAGCGCCGACCAGCACGTCGTTGAGAGCCTTGTACCACAGCAGCGGCGACTGCTTCAGCCCGTACAGGCTCTTCAGCAGCTTGCACACCCGGCCGGTCCCGTCATTGAAGTAGTCCGGCTGGTACATGTAAAGCACGCGATCGAGCTTGCTCTGCAGGAAGGCATTCTTCATGTCGAGCTGCATCAGGTTGAGGTCGAAGACGGCGACGATGCTGAGGAAAATCCGCAGCGTGACGTAGCTGCTCACCGGCGCGTACGTCTCGTCGTAGTCGGCGCCATACACCTGCGTGAAGCCCTTCACGACCAGCCTCGCCTTCTCGCGCTCGACGGTGTCGTCGATGTGGTACTTCGTCGTCAACACCCACCGGTTCTTCATGATGTTGACCCCGGGTGGGCGTTCGACCAGCTCCCACGTCCCCATGCCGATGAGGCTGCGGATCTCCTCCTCCATGGCGGCCTTCACCGCCGGACCCTTCCAGCTAGCCAGCGCCTCCTTCACCGGCACGTCATACACCGTGGTGAAGGCAGCCGGGACGAAGAAGTCGGGAGGCCTCCGAAGGCGGCCTGTACGCCGTGGTCCAGCCTGGGCCTCTCCCACGTCACTGTCGGTGGACTCCTCGTCGCCCAACTGCTCCCCTTCATCGTCCTCGTCGTCCTGCTGCACCTCGGTCGGCGTCCCGACCGATTCCTACTCGGCGGTCAGCTCCCCTGCCGACTGCCAGGTCGCCGACTGCTCCTTGGTCGGCCTTGTTGCTGCCTGCTCCCCTGTCGGCTTCACCCAAGTCGGCTGCACCTCCTCGACCTGCTCCTCCCTTATCCACGTCGACTTCACTCCCACGTCGACTTGCTGCTCGTCACGTCGGCCACCGGCGATGCTCTTGGTCGCAGGCGACGTCCCACTACTCCCCTCATCGCCGGAGGCCGACACCGGAGTCAGTCCACGCAGGTCGGCCACGAGGGGAGAAACATGGGTCGTGGGAGGAGGGGAAGGAGGATGGTCGACCGCGATGTCCCCAGCAGCGAGCTCACCGACCTCCGCGAGCAGAGGCAGCGTCGCCGTCGAGGTGTCGGTCGGCGGAGTGCTCGGCGTCCGTCCGGACACTGGCCCGTGCTCCGACTTCCACACCTCCAGCGACATGTCCTCGTAGAACACCACGTCCGACGTGGTGACCACCCGGTTGTCGGCGATGTCGAGGAGCTCCCAGCCTTTGCTCTCCTCCGACACGCCGAGATGAAGGCCCCATCGGGCCTTCGGCTTCAGCTTCCCACCACGCTGCTGCTCGGGGACCAGGAACTGCGCCATGCAGCCCCACACGCGCGCCAGCGACAAGTCGGGCTTCTTCCCGGTGAGCAACTGGTATGGTGTCGTCCCCGGCGTCGCCGACCTCTCCAGGCAGTTGCGGACCCAGACAGCCTGCCGCAAAGCGAGGTGCCACCAGTGGTGCTGGACGCCCATGTGCAGCAGCATCGTCCGCACCGACTCCACCACCGTCCGCATCTCCCGCTCCGCCATGCCGTTTTGCTGCGGAGTGTATGGGCAGGTGAGGTCGTGGAGGATCCCCTTGCCGTCCACGAGGGCGGTGAAGTCCTTTCCGAGGAACTCCCCTCCCCGCATCAGCACCGACTTCTTGGTCTGTCGCTCCGCCATCACCAGCCACTGCTCGAACTCCCGCAGCACGTCGGACTTCTTGGCGACCGGCCGCACCCACACGTAGCGGGTCTTGTGGTCCTTCAGCAGCAGGAAGTACAGGCTGCCGTCCTTGGCAGCCACGCGGAATGGCCCGCACAGGTCGATGTGCACGACGGCCAGCACGTCGTCGGCGTCGGAGCCCTTGTCGGGGAAGGTGTGTCGCGCCAGCTTCCCGCCGACGCACGAAACACACGGTGAGTCGGTGCCCGACGTCGACTTGAGGTCCAGCCCAGTGGCGACCTCGTGCTTCGCTGAGCTCAGGATGGTGTCCATGCCGACGTGCGCCAGCCGCGCGTGCAGCCTGTTCGGCGTCGACTTCGTCGCCGAGACGATCGCCCGCAGGGCCACGGCCTCCGTCCTGGTCGACGTCGACCTCGTTGAGCAGGGACGCAGGTCGGTGCAGAGGACTCGCCCGGTGTAGGACGCCCGACCGAGGACGTCTCCCGCCGCCGAGACGAGCAACATCCCGTCGCCATCCTCCTGCAGCTTCACGCCGCTCTCCTTCAGCTGGCCGGCTGAGAGCAGGTTCGCCCGTACACCCGGGACGTACAGTACGTCGGGGATGAGCACCTGCTTCCCGGCCTCCCCTTGCAGGGCAACAGTGCCGCGACCCTGGACGTCCTGCAGCGCCCCATTGAAGCCACGCACGTGCTTCACGTCGCCGCTCGGTCCCAAGTCGACAAAGGCGTCCTTCGTCCCCATCAGGTGGTGGGAGCAGCCGCTATCCAGCAGGACCACCGCCGGGTTCGCCTGCACCGCTGCTGCCATCGCCTGGAAGTCCTCACCGGCCTCCGGCGCCAGCGAGACGGTCGGCTCCACGACGCCGACCAGGGAGCACGACGCCGACTTGTCGTCACGCCCTTTTCCGCCAGCAGAGGAGTCGGCGTCCTTCGCCGAGGTTGACGACTTGGTCGACTGCTTCTCCTTGCGCGGCTGGTTTCCTCCTGGACGAGGACGACGACTGCCAGACCTTCCACGGCCTCCCTTGGCGTCGTCGTCGTCGGAGTCACCGCGGTCGGGGCACTCGAAGGAGAGGTGGTCGGGGTCGCCGCACAGCCAGCACTCCCGACGTCGACTTCCTCCTCCTCGACCGCTGTCCTTGGTCGACTTCTTCTTGTCGACTTCCTTGGCCGGCTTCGAGCCACTGCTACCACCGCTGCCAGACTGTCCACGCTGCCCCGGTCGACCACCTTGCTTCGCCGGGGCGACGTAGTTTACCTGCGCCAAGAGCTCTTGGGACCGCTCGGCCTCCTGCATTGCCTCGTCCTGCAGGATGTACGAGGTCAACGTGTCCTCGTTGAGCGTCGCCCGCGTGCTCGGCGCCATCGACAGCCGCTTCAGCAGGTTGTAGCTGCTCGGGAGTCCCTGCATGACATGGGTGACGTACGACGCCGTCGAGTACTCCGCGCCGGCCATCCTGATGGTGGCAAGAATCCGCCGAGCTCGGTTGCAGTAGTCCGTCGCAGTCTCCTGGTCGCCCATACGCAGGTGCGTCAGCTGCCCTTCAAGCTGGGCGATGAACAAGTCGTCGGTGACTTGGTAGGTCGACTCGATGAAGTGCCACGCCCGGTGGCCGGCGTCGAGGTACTCCCGGCACCACTTCAAGGCGATCTGCACGCCCGGTGAGCAGCACCGCGAGATGACCGTGAAGGTCAACAGCTGCACGGCACGAAACTCCGCACGCAAGTCGGGATCGTCCGGCGTCGCCACGGTGCCTCGAGCAAAGCTGATCAGCCCGGCCATCTCCAGCTGGGGCTCGATGGCTTCCTTCCAGGTGAGTATGTCGGGTCGACCAGTGAGCGGCGGAGTGACCAAGATCCTGTCCGGCGTGAACTTGAAGTAGCCGTAGCTCGGTGCAATCCCGCCCGCCGTCACCTGAGTTGCCGACATCGGCGACAGCCCGCTTCGTCGACCTCCAACATTGCCATGCGAGGAGCCCGCAGCCGCCGACGGCCGCACTTCCTGCGCCTGAATGCCGCCGACTTCATCGGCATGTATCACACCTCTCTGCCTCGATGTGCCTCCCGCACTGCTGCCGACCTGGTCACCACCGGCGTTGACGCCCACGTCGACGCCGCCCTCTGTGTTCACCGGTCGAGGAGACGCAGGTTGAGGAGGGTGCAACGTCGCCCACATGGTGCGAATGCCAGCCTCCACAACCGCCCAGGGGATCGTTCCGTACTCCTGGGCCCCATGACGTGTCCTCGCGTCCTCCAGCTGTGCTTCCAGGGTCTCCATTCCCTTGGCGTCACCTACGCGCACACTAGTGACTGCACGGCTGCCGGCCTACGAACAACTTAGGTAAGTGATGTCTACGTCGACCTGACTGAAAGGTAAGTCGTGTGCCGTCCACGCTCACCGCACCATGCGGAGATAACTACTACAACGAGAGCTAGACTACGGGCTAGGCACGGGTGCTCGTGTGATCTCTGCGTTCGTTGGTCCTTAGTCGTTTTCCTAGTGTACACACTGCTTGCTAGTTCACAAGGTAATTTGGCAAGAGTTTCACTAGAGAAAGTTGACAACAATGATACAATGAAGTTGGCAAGGCAAGACTACATCAGAGCTAGCATGCAAGCAGGACGACTGCCAGCGCAGCACGGTCGACCGCGTGCCAGCACGACCTGGTCGACCGCGCCCCAGCAGTGCAGAGTCGCGGCTTGCCAATACAGTAGGTCGTCGACGTAGACCAGCACCCAACAGGTCACCTTGTCGACGCCGACCTTGAAGTAGAGAGCCTCGTCGACCAGACCCAGAAGGTCTGGTCGACTTCCCAGGTCGACCAGAAGGGCTGGTCGACTTCCCAGGTCGACCAGAAGGTCTGGTCGACTGCCCAGGTCGACCACCCGAAGTTGGCGCCCTCACGAAGTCGGCGCCCATGCAGTGGCTCCCCGTGCAGGTCGACCAACCTCGTCGACCAACTCGCCCACTGCTGCAGGTCGGCTGCACCCTACACCCGACCACGAAGTCGGCACCGCCCAAGCGAGGACGGGGCCAACATACAACTCCCGTTGACAGCAGTCGTCGGGGGAAACGAGGAGGAGTGAGGAGCGGCGCGCTGCCGGGCAGGTCCAGGTCCAGGAGCACTATAGTCAACATCAGCATACATAGCATGCACAGATCCTAAGAGGTCAAGCAACTGAGATGCAGACATGTCCCACAAAGCAGGGACGTGCGAGCGAACAAGAGGGAGCCAGTCAGGTGCAGGGCCGTCTGCGTTGTACGCCGCACGAAGACGATCAGTGAGCTAAGCAAAGCACTCACCTGGTGGGTGACGGCGGCCGTAGCGGGAACCACTATGAGTACCGGTCTGAACGAAGTATGGGCAGGGCGGGTGGGCGTCGCCACATGATAGCGGACGCTGACCTAGGCGCTGCTGCTGTACCTGCTGCTGCTGCTGTACCTGCTGCGAGCGCAAGGGCTACTGCTGCTGCTGCTGGTGGTGAGCAAAGTACCAGGCCGCCACTCTTGCGCCTCCGGCTGGCAACCCTGTAGGTCCCTGACCACCCCTAGCGTCACCTGCACCAGACGCAGCGGGCGAGCCACTAGGGGGTGCACTAGGCTCATCATCAGCTCCCCCAGTCCCGCACTTCACTCAGGTTTGCTCTGCTAGCGAGTTCCTCACTGCGATTAAGGCCCGCTACTCCACTCCCACCACTGTCTCACTTGGTCACTTGTTCCTCCCGTTCCTGTTATCTGACCTTGCCTCCTTTTAGCGCTCTTCTGACTTGATCACTCACATGCGTTCGCTAGACTTGAGCTACCGCGCTGCCTGTACCAACGCACAGCTCGCACTGCTTCCCCCCTTCTATGGCGATCACTATTTATTATATCGTCACTAGCCTCCCTGACCGCCTTGCCACTGTTCGCAACGCGCTTCTGCTGAAGCACCCTAGTGAGCTCACTATCAACGTCCTTGAGGCTGCGCTCAAGGACGTTGAGAGCAAAATTCGCTCGGTAGCTTCCGCCTCGGGCGCTGTTAACCCCCCACTGTTCCAGGGGTGCACTGTCCCACAGCTGCCCACCTTTACTGCCTTCCTTGGCTCTACCGAGACCGACGAGACAGCGGCTGCTGCCATGACCTCTGTGAGGTATAGAGGCAGAGGTGGCAAGAGGGGCGGCAAGGGTGCGAGCAGTGCGAAGGTAGCGGCGGCAGCGGAGGTGGGGCGGTCAGCGGTGGTGGAGGGACCGGGGGAGCTGATGACGAGCCTAGTGCACCCCCTAGTGGCTCGCCCGCTGCGTGGGAGTGGTGTGACTGTGGTACTGTCGCAAAAGAAGCAGCGGGAAGTACCTGAGTCAAACGTGAAGGTGTGCAAGGCCTCAGCAGGCGCAGTACCAGAGAGAGCAGACTCACTAGCACCTAGAGCAGCAGCTTCTATACGTAGGTCGGGCGGCAGATACAGGTAATAGTCACCCTCAACACAAACAATCAAAGCATACATGCCAGCAAGGATAGCGTCATAGTCAAGAGCAAAGATATCCACATCGGTCCTAAGCAGCTCTAGCCAGTGTGGGAGCTGAGTCGCGTCACCAAACTCTGCGCGCCATGCGTCGTCAAGACGGGAAAAGCAGCGGGACTGTGTGTGACCAACCTTCCCGCATGTCTGACCAGCCCGATCACCTGTGCGAATGACGTACGGGCAGCGAACACTACCCCCAGACGCCCCACGCTGAGCAAACCACTCAAGCAGCTGTTGGGGCGTAAGGGTCTCGCGGGGACGCTGTTGCTGCTGCTTCTCGCCAACGCCAGAACCTCCCATCTAGACCGCTCCACCCCAAACGCCACCACTGTCGCCTCCACCACTCCCAAAGCTGCCACCACCACCGCCACAACTCCCACCGCTACCACCACTGCCTCCACCGACGCCTCCACCCCACCACCACTCCCACCGCCACCTCCGCTACCTCCACCACCTCCACCGCCTCCACCACCGCCTCCACTGCCGCCACCCCACCACTCTTGCCTCCCTTGCCCTTGCCGCTGCGGCAACTCCCACTAGGAGCAGATGCAGCCCCGACCTCCTCAGCACGAAGGAAGTCAATAGCAGCCGCAGAAGTGACAGATGGGGCAAGGTGGGAGGGGGAACACCCTTCAAAGAAGGGAGTGCGAGGAGTGCCACGAGAAGCACCTACAGCGACTCTGCTAGTCTCAGATGCAAGGAGATGCTTCTCGAGCAGGTCGACAGTGAGGTCTGTGGGGTCAAGGGCGAGAAAGTGGTCCCTGACTGCGCGAAGAGAGTCAGGGAGGCGGGTGACGATGAAGTAGAGAGTGATGTAAATGGTGGGGGGGGGGGGGGGGGGGGGGGGGGGGGGGGGGGGGGGGGGTTCTTGTCTAAAAACTCGGATTTAAGCGCGGCGCGGTAGCGAGTGTCGCTAGTGCGAAGGTGGGTGATGAGGTCGTCGACTGTAGAAAAGCTAGACATCTCGGGAAAGAGGTAGGGCAGTATGAGTCGGCCTAGAGCAGCAGTGGCAGGGGAGGAGTAACGAGCGACTACAGCGCCAAATAGTGCTTGAGCAGTCTTGTGCTGGCCAAAGTGCGCGCGTTCGGCTAACGGCAAGTGGTTGGGAACGGCGAGGCGAGCAGTAGCGTCACGGGTAAGCCACTGTGAGCGAGTCGCACTGTCAGCTGTCTCGGGAGGAGCAAGAGAGGTCATAGACGTGTGGTCAAACAAGGAGACGCCGTCCCTAGACTCGCTCTGTAGGTACAGCTGTAAGTCGTCTAGCCAGGTCTCAAACTGGATCGGACGGCCCTCAGAATCGAAGGTGAGAACACTAAGAGAGGTCGTAGCAGGCAGAGCAGGGTGGCTTGCAACCAGCAGGGCAGTACGCAGGCTAGGCAGGGCGGCGCGCAGGCAGCAGGGTGGCGCGCGGGCACTAGGGAGGCGCGCAAGCCAGGGCGAGGTGGCTCGCGGCGAGGAAAGGGTGGCGCGCGGCCAGGGCAGGGCAGCGCGCGGGCACGAGGGGTGGCGCAACGGGCAGATCAGGGCGGCGCGCGGCCAGCAGGGCGGCGCGACGGGCAGGGCAGGGCGTGCGCAGGTGGTGCGACGCAGGGCAGGGCGTGCGCGGGCGGCGCGACGCAGGGCAGGGCGTGCGCGGGCGACGCGACGCAGGGCAGGGCGTGCGGGGCGACGCGACGCAGGGCAGGGCGTGCGCGGGGCGGCGCGACGCAGGGCAGGGCGTGCGCGGGGCGGCGCGACGCAGGGCAGGGCGTGCGCGGGCGGCGCGACGCAGGTCAGGGTGTGCGCGGGGCGGCGCAACGCAGGGCAGGGCAGGGCGTGCGCGGGGCAGCGCGACGCAGGGCAGCGCGACGGGCAGCAGGGCAGCGCGACGGGCAGCAGGGCAGCACGCGGCCAGCAGGGCGGCACGACGGGCAGCAGGGCAACGCGCGGCCAGCAGGGTGGCGCAACGGGCAGGGCAGGGTGGCGTGACAGCCAACAGGGCGGCGCGCGGGCAGGGCAGGGTAGTGCGACCGGCGGGGCAGCGCGACGGGCAGGGTAGGGCGCTACGGACAGGGTAACGCGCTACGGGCAGGGAACTAGTCGGTGGGCCCTAAAAAAAACGGTCCTGGAACAGGACCTGCTCTGATACCATGTCAGAATAACTGAACGAGGAATGAATGCATTGAGAACAAACTGAGTACAAGTACTAACCCTAATTGGGTTGTACCCTTTATGGGCTACCCCACTACAGCCTACACAACACAAACAGTATAATGTTTTGACAACAGTATCCTTGCGTGGACCTCTGAGTCTCGACGTCGTCAGCGTAAGAAGAGTCACAGTAACCGGTGAGTACGACTCGCTGTCTCCCTCCAAGCACAAGCCCCATGCCTGATGTCGTCGCTAGGTACTTCGCCACCCTCACAGCAGATGTATACTAAACAGGACGGTGTCTCCCAGTCGAAACAAAGCGAGCAAGGATGCTGAGAGGGAAGGCGAGGTCTGGGCGAGTACAAGTCATCAGGTACATGAGGCAGCCCACCAACTCTGTGTAAGGACCAGTGGACTCAAACGACTCGTTTGGAAAGGGGACAGTGGGTCTGTGGTCAACAGCAAAAGGTGTAGGCTGTGCCATGGAGAACTGAAGCCCGAACCGCAAGGACCTGCTGCACCATGTGTGAGTGAGTCAGTGTGATGGTGCGAGCTGCTCTGTCCCTGGTGATCTGCAGGCCAAGGTAGTGGCGCAGCTCACCAAGGTCAGTGCAAGTGTGTCTCTTCTGCAGTTCGGACTTCACCTCAGCCAAAGCAACCCTGTCAGCAGTGGCAAAGACTAGGACGTCGACGTACACAACAAGATGTCAGAAGTCTAGGCAGGAATGAGAAACAGGAAAGAGGGTTTTCACTAGCAGGCAGTTGAGTACATATAGCAAACCCTAATTTGGGCTATACTCGCTATAGAGTACCCCACTGCAGGCTAGACAAACATCACATTCTGACTTTCCCCCATAGTCAGAGTGGGGTATAATCAGCACAACAAGCAGGCAGAGCAATAGTTCACAATGATAAGCAAAGCTAGAGGCTATCACAGAGGGCAAGTGAGGAGGAGGAGAAACTGTGGGGGCGAGAAGATGGGAGGCGACGGCTGAAGCTGCAGACACACGGGCAACAGGAGTGCGCAGCACTGTGGCTACCAGACGCAGAGCCCCAGACTACACGGCGACAGGTGCAGCTGGCTCTCTGTGCTACCAGGAGTGCGCAGCAATGTCGCTACCAGGCGCAAAGCCCCGGACTACACGGCGACAGGCGCAGCTGGCTCTCTGGACTACAGGCGCTGCGGACGACAAAACGGTTGCCTCCACTCAACCTCCCCCAGCTGTCCCACACACCTTTTACACACCCCCTTCTGTACCTCTAGCATTGCTCACACGCCACCCCCCTCGTACCACTCCGACGGCTCCAACACATCCACCCCCCTCAGCGGCAGCTGCAGCAGTGGGAGACGGAGGAGGAGGAGGAGCAGGGGACGGCGCACACACCCGTCACCCCCATACTCGCCACCCCCACACTCGCCACCCCCAAACCCTAACACAGGCAGGAGCGCGGGCAGCAGCGGGGGTGGTGCGCGGGCAGCAGTTCGGGGGACAGCGCGCGGCTCCCCAGGGCGCCGCGACGAGGCAGCGGAGGGCCGCGCGCGACTCCCCAGGGCGCCGCGACGGGGCAGCGGGGGGCCGCGCGCGGCTCCCTTGGGCGTCGCGACGGTCGACGGGGGGGAAAGCGCGGGTCCCCGGGGGGCGACGCGGCGATCGACGGGGGGGAACGCGCGGGTCCCCGGGGGCGACGCGACGGTCGACGGGGGGGAACGCGCGGGTCCCCGGGGTGACGCACGAGCCAGTAAACCGCCGCGCGCCTCGGGGCGCACGGCGGGCAGAAAACCGTTGCGCGCCCCCAGCGCGCGACGGGCAGAAAACCGCCATGCGCCCGAGCGCGTGGCGGGAATGAAAAACGTCGCGCGCCACTGGGCGCGCGACAGACAGGACAGCAGCGGAAGCAAACGGTGGGCCCACAGGCCAGGAGCGTAACCGCTCTGATAGCATGTCAGAAGTCTAGGCATGAATGGAAACAGGAAAGAGGGTTTTCACTAGCAGGCAGTTGAGTACATATAGCAAACCCTAATTTGGGCTATACTCGCTATAGAGTACCCCACTGCAGGCTAGACAAACATCACATTCTGACACAAGAAAGAAAGGTGTGGACCCACGACGAACAAACAACGATGGGTCAGCAGTAGACGGCTCAAAACTGAGGTCAGACAACGTAGCGCGAAGAGTGTAGTGCCAGTCACGGGGTGCCTGGCAAAGACCGTAGACCGGTCATCTAAGTCTCCATTGGGTCCCAGGTTGGAAGGTGTCAGTGAAACCAGAGGGACGACGCAGCCAGATCTCCTCGTGTAGGCTACCCTGCAAGAAAGGTGGTGGAAAGTCGAGAGAGTGCAGCTCGTAGTCTCCCTGCGCTGCTACATGAAGTAACACACAAATAGTGGTCATCTTTGGGGTAGGCGTGAAGGTCTGAAAGAAGTCAACTCCCTCGTGCTAACTTAAACCTCTAGCCACGTAGCGCGCCTTGAAGACCGGAGGAGATCCCGGTGGCCGCTTCACCTTGAAGATCCACATGCCATCGACCGGAGAAGATCCTCATGTGGATCTGTAGGAGGCCATCTCTGCGTCCATGGCAGCTCTCCACTGAGAGGCCCAAGGCCCTGACACTGCCTCAGCGTAAGTGCGAAGAGCCGGTATGTCAAGGGCGTCGGGGTCTCCCTAGCATGGCACAAAGATGAGGCGAAGCGGCTGCCAGAAACTCTAGCTCAAACTGCCTGTCCTCTAGGGCGTCACAACCAAGGGCAGACTCACCCCCGACGGACAGAGGACGGGTAGGAGGAGCAGCCATTACACGAGTTGCGTAGTCAAGGCGGCGAGTAGCGGCGAAGTTAGTGACAGGTAGACACGAGGGTCCGTAACAAGGGAGGCGAGAATATAAGAGAGAACAGGACGGTACATGCAGTAGTAGTCAGTGACAGGAGTAGAGGAGGAAGCAGTAAGGGACGAGTCCGGAGGGGAAGGAAGCACAGATGGAGAAGGACAATGGGGACTAGAACGAAACACAATAGTATGAAGGTCAGTGACAGGGGACGAGGAACGAGCACGAGGAGAGCAAGAAGCCCAAATGTGAGAAAGAGGAGGAGGGGACGGCGGAGCTTGAGGATGGGGGAAAACAACCGGGGCAGAATCAGGAGGTGTAAACGTGGGACCGTACACACGAGGAGAGGAGGAGGAGGCAGGAGGAGGAGAGGGAAGACCAAGGGCCCGGAGGCTAGTGATAGGGGTCGGGGGTAGCGGCTGTTGCTGCTGCTGCTACAGCTGCTGCTGCTGCTGCTCCAGCTGCTGCTGCCGATCCAGCTACTGCTGCTCCTCGAGCTGCTGAAGCTCCTGCTGCCGCTGCTCCAACTCCAGCCTCTCGCGCTCCAACCTCCACTACTCCTCACGCCCAAGTCGAAGAAGAGCTTGGTGCCGGGTAGGGGTGGGGAGGAGGAGTGGCTTTCGGAGACGCAGTAGCCCCAGCTCCGCCCTCCACAGCACCAGTCGTACCACCTCCAGAACGAGCACCTCCAGCAGCAACACAACCAGTCCCAGTCTCTCCAGGGCCGGAAGAAGGCGCACCCGCACCCCCAAACGTAGCACCTCTAGGGGCAGTCCCACCAACTCCAGCGACCCCAGAAGTAGGACCTCCGACAGGCGCACTCTCAGCTCCAACTCCAACACCTCCAGAGCTAGTGCCTCCAGGGTGCTCACCATTAACGCTAGTACCCTCAGAGTCAGCCGTAGCATGTGGAGGACGTGCAGACGGTTGCTGCGGTGACTGCGAGGAGAACTGTGGAGAGGGGGACGGGGCCTGAGGGGCTACTGAGGAGGGGGGGGTAGCGTGCGACATACCAGACGGGGTTGGACCAGGGGGGGGAGGGTGTACCGGAGGGGCAGGATGGGGAGCGGGAGCTAGAAAGAGAGAGGGGGGGGGGGGGGGGGGGGGGGGAACTGGGAGACCTCGACAGGGGTAACGGGTGTAGTAGGGGACTGACTCGTCGAAACGGACGTCGCGAGAGTCAAAGAACCGGTGAAGGGGAGGGTGGTAAAAGGTGAAGTCAGAGAAATCCTCGGGGAAACCAAGGAAGAAACAGGGAACGGCGCGAGGCGAGATCTTGTCCGCGGAGGTGTCGCGAACAAGCGCCAAGCAGCCCCAGACACGAAAACGCGACGCAACACCAGGGGACCCGGTCCAAAGACTGGTCGGTGAAGCCCCTGGCCGGGAGAAACGTGGCCAGAGGTTCAGCTGGTGCGCGGCGTAGCGAACCGCGTAGGGCCACAGAAAATGGGGCGCACGGGCGTGAATCATGGAGGTGCGTGCGATGTCCACGACCAAGCCTATGCGGCGCTCAGCAACCTGATTCTACCGTGGGGACTCTGGAAGCGTCCAAGACTGGCGGATGCCCTGCTCACTATAGAATCTGGCGAGAATGCCAGAGTGAAACTCACCCCCGCGGTCGGAGTGAAGACAGCTGACACGACGGCCTCGAGTTCCGTCAGTGGTGAGTAACCACCAGATCAACGTAGAAGTCACGTCAGACTTCTTCGGCAGAGGCAATACGGTGGTGTAGCGAGAGTAGTCGTCAACGACCACTAGAAAGAAGCTCTCTCGCTCAAGTCCAGGGCGGGAAGCGGGGCCCCAGACGTCCAAGTGGAGAGTCTCAAAGGGCTCGGTGGCCGGACGAAGGGAGGAGGAGTGAGGGGTGGCGCAGAGCCAAACCTCGACGCAAGGGACGCACGGTGGTGCAGGCAAAGGAGGCAATGACGGCAAGACCCGCGGGAGGCCTAAGACAAGACGCTGACTGGACATAGTGCATAGGCGGGGAAAGGACGGGTGACCAAGTCGGTGGTGGTACAGGACAGTGGGGAGGGCAAGCGACCGACACAAACACGATGCAGCAACCAAACCGGACGCCATAACCTAAGCAGATACAGCTACCTAGTGGGATGCTGAGACCTGACTGGGGCCAGGGACAGGGGTCGGAGGCGGCTGCTACTGCTGCGGGTGCTGCCGCTACTGTTGCTGCTCTAGCTGCAGCCTCCGTCAAGGGCCCGTGTGGAGAGTGTAGAGACCAGAACCCGGCTCCTGGCAAAAAGTGGCCAGGGGGGCGTACATGTCACCATCCACACAGGTCACAGAGTCCCTAGAATGCTCAAACCAGACACCAACGTGCTGACTCACCAGAGGCCGCACGCCCACCAAGTTCCTAGAGAACGAGGGGACGTGGAAGCCCGTCAGAGAACCTGAGGGGGCGGCCGGGCACGGGAGCGAAGTAGAGTGTCGAGCAATGACTAGTCCAGAAGTGGGATCAGCCAGTGCAATACAGACCGGTGTAGGAAGTGGAATAAGCGTCGTGTGTTCGTGGAAAAAACATTGCGACGCACCAGAGTTCAGCGTGAACGACAGCGACGCGTCCGCCAAAAGGGCACCTGGACTAGAATCTACACAAGCACCTATGCTAGCCACGGGCAATGAGTCAATACTAGCACCCAAGCTATGAACACGTGAGCAAACAGGTCCAAGAGCACTATAGTCAACATCAGCATACATAGCATGCACAGATCCTAAGAGGTCAAGCAACTGAGATGCAGACATGTCCCACAAAGCAGGGTCGTGCGAGCGAACAAGAGGGAGCCAGTCAGGTGCAGGGTCGTCTGCGTTGTACGCCGCACGAAGACGATCAGTGAGCTAAGCAAAGCACTCACCTGGTGGGTGACGGCGGCCGTAGCGGGAACCACTATGAGTACCGGTCTGAACGAAGTATGGGCAGGGCGGGTGGGCGTCGCCACGTGATAGCGGACGCTGACCTAGGCGCTGCTGCTGTACCTGCTGCTGCTGCTGTACCTGCTGCGAGCGCGAGGGCTACTGCTGCTGCTGCTGCTGGTGAGCAAAGTACCAGGCCGCCACTCTTGCGCCTCCTGCTGGCAACCCTGTAGGTCCCTGACCACCCCTAGCGTCACCTGCACCAGACGCAGCGGGCGAGCCACTAGGGAGTGCACTAGGCTCATCATCAGCTCCCCCGGTCCCTCCACCACCGCAGCAGCAGTAGCAACAGCAGCAGCAGTAGCCCTTGCGCTCGCAGCAGCCACAGCAGCAGTAGCAACAGGTACAGCAGCAGCGTCTAGGCCAGGGTCCGCTGTCACGTGGCGACGCCCACCCGCCCTGCCCGTACTTCGTTTAGACCGGTACTCGTAGTGGCTACCGTTGCGGCCGCCGTCACCCACCGGGTCAGTGCTTTGCTCAGCTCACTGACCGTCTTGGTGCGGTGTACGGCGCAGATGGCCCTGCACCTGACTGGCTCCCTCTTGTTCACTCGCACGATCCCGCTTTGTGGGACATGTCTGCATCTCAGTAACTTGATCTGTTAGGATCTGTGCATGCTATGTATGCTGATGTTGACTATAGTGCTCCTGGATCATTTTGCTCGCGTGTTCATAGCTTAGGTGCTTGTGCTAATCCTGTGCCTGTTGCTAGTGTAGGTGTTTGTTTACGGCGCTAGTCCATTTCGGTGGACGCCTCGCGGTCTTTCACGTTGGACTCCGGTACGTCGCAGTATTTCTTCTGTGACCACACGACTCTTACTCTTCTTCCTGCACCGGTCTCTATAGCAATGGCTGATCCCACTTTGGGACCAGTCATTGCTCGTCACTCTACTACGCTCCCATACCCAGCCACCCCCTCAGGTTCCCTGAGAGGCCTCCACGTCCCCTCGTTCTCTAGGAACTTGGTGGGTGTGCGTGGGGACTCTGGTGAGTCGGCACATTGGTGTCTGGTTTGAGCCTTCTGGGGACTCTGCGACCTGTGTGGACGGTGACACATACGCCACCGTGGCCACCTTTTGCCAGGAGCTGGGTCCTGGTCTCTACACGCTCCACACTGGCCCCCGAGAGAGGTTGCAGCTGCAGCAGCAGCAGCAGTCGCCTCCGACCCCTGTCACTGCCCCCCGTCAGGTCCCAGCGCCCCGCCAGGTAGCTACGTCCCGCCAGGTAGCTGTGTCTTGTCAGGTTACGGCGTCCGGTCAGGTTGTTGCGTCATGCTCGTGTCGGTCACTCTCCCACCCCACCGTCCTGTGGCACCACCGACTTGGTCACATGTCCCTCCCACGCCTTCGTAGCATGTCCAATCAAGGTCTTGTCTTAGGCATCCCGCGAGTCTTGCCGTTGCTCCCTCCTTCGCCTGCACCGCCGTGCACTCCCTGTGTCTAGGGTCGGCTGCGCGCCACCCCTTACTCCTCCTCCCATCGTCCGGCCACCGAGCCCTTCGAGACTCTCCACTTGGACGTCTGGGGCCCTGCCCCTCGCCCTGAACTCGAGAGGAAGAGCTTCTTTTTTGTGGTCATTGACGACTACTCCCGCTACACCACCATGTTCCGCCTAGCGAAGAAGTCCGACGTGACTTCTACGCTAATCAGGTGTTTGTTGGCCACTGAAACCACTCGTGGCCGTCATGTCAGTTGACTTCACTCTGACCGCGGGGGTGAGTTTCGCTCCGGCATTCTTGCTGGATTCTGTCGCGAGCAGGGCATCACCCAGTCCTGGACGCTTCCAGAGTCCCCACAGCAGAATGGGGTTGTTGGGCTCCGCATAGGCTTGGTCATGGAGATCGCTCGTACCTCCATGATCCACGCCCATGCGCCCCCATTTTCTGTGGCCCTACGCGGTTCGCTACGCCGCTCACCAGCTGAACCTCTGGCCTCGTGTCTCTCGGCCAGAGGCTTCACCGACCAGTCTTTGGACTGGGTCCCCTGGTGTCGCGTCGGAGTTTCGTGTCTGGGGCTGCCTTGCGCTTGTCCGCGACACCTCTGCGGACAAGCTCTCGGCTCGCGCCCTTCCCTGTGTCTTCCTTGGTTTCCCAGTGGGCTCCTCTGACTACACCTTTTACCACCCGCCCCTCCACCGGATTCTCGACTCTCGCGACGTCCGGTTTGACGAGTCCGTGTCCTACTACACCCGGTACCCCTGTCGAGGTCTCCCGGTTCCCCCCCCCCCCCCCCCCCTTTCCTTGCCCCCACTCCTCCTCCTACTCCTGCTCCTCCGGTACATCCGCCCCTCTCTGGTCCTGCCTTGTTAGGTGTGTCACACGCTACTCCTCTTCCCTCGGTTGCACGCAAGGTGTCGTCTCCTTTCCCAAAGTCGTCTTCAGAGTTAACGCAGCAGCCTTCGGCACTAGCGCGACCGGTTTTAGTAGACTCTGGAGGAGTTGGTGTTGGAGGCAGGGGCGCTGGAGGTGCTAGTTCTGAGGGTGCTGGAGCTGAGGGTACTAGCACTAGAGGTGCTTGTTTTGGGGGTGCTGTAGTTGAGGGTACTGGCACTGGAGGTGCTAGTTTTGGGGGTGTTTGAGCTGAGGGTACTGGCACTGGAGGTGCTAAATTTGGGGGTGCTGGAGCTGGAGACGTTGATACTGGGGGTGCTGGAGTTGCCGGTGTTGGCACTGGGGGTGCCAGTTCAGGAGGTGCTGGTCTTTGGGGTGCTGGAGTCGTCGGTACTGGCACTAAAGGTGCTAATTCTGAGGGAGTTGGAGCTGGTGGCGCTACTTCTACGGCGCCTACCCCTCCTCCCCGACCCGACCCGACCCGACCCGGCGCCCACCGCTACCCGACCCGTTTCTAGGAGCTTCATAGGTTGGAGCGTGAGGAGCAAGAGAAGTTGGAGCAGGAGAGGCTGGAGTTGGAGCAGCAGCAGCGGAAGCTACATCAGCTGGAGGAGGAGCAGCAGCAGCAACAGCGGCAGCAGCAGCAGCAGCAGCGGCAGCAGCAGCAGCCGCAGCAGCCACCTTTGCAGTAGTTGTCTCCACCCTTGAGTGGCCTTCGGGCCCTTGGTCTTCCTTCCCCTCAGACCGCTCTCTGTCTCCTCCTGTATACGGTCCTATGTTCCCCCCCAGTCTCGTCTCCGGCTGTCTTCTCTCCTCCTCGGTCACATTCGTCTCCTGTTGTCCCGCACGACTGGACAGTTCGCCGTCCCGCTCGTGCGCGTCCCTCGTCTCCTTTTGACGTCCTTCGCATTGTCTTATTTTATTCGAGTCCTCGTCGTTCTCCGCCTCCGTTTGTTCTCCCGTCACCTCCTGAATCGTTTCTTACGACCTCTACCTCTTCCCCTATCACTTACTACTACCGTGCCGCTTGTCGTGTTGTCACTCGTGTTCTCGCCTCACAGACCCTCCTGCCTCTCCGTCGTCTGTCTCGGCTCTTACTGCCGCTGTCACCGACTTTTCCGCCACTCGCGGCCTTGACTACGCCAACTGAATGGTGGCTGCTCCTCATACCCGTCGTTTGTCCGCCGGGGGTGAGTCTGCCCTTGGCTGTGACGTCCTAGAGGACAGGCAGTTTGAGCTGGAGTTCTTGGCAGCTGCTTCTTCCCATCTCTGTGCCATGCTGCTAGCCCCTGAGGGAGACCCCGACGCCCTTGACATACCGACTCCTTGCACGTACCGTGAGGCAGTGTCCGGCTAGTGGGCCTCTCAGTGGATAGCGCAATGGACGCAGAGATGGCGTCTTGGAGATCCACAGGCACGTACGTCGACGCAGTTCCCGCGCCTGGGATGAACGTTGTCGATGTCATGTGGATCTTCAAGGTGAAGCGGCTGCCGGGTTCACCGCCTGTCTTCAAGGCGCGCTATGTGGCTAGGGGCTTCAGTCAGCGCGATGGAGTTGACTTCTTCCAGACCTTCGCCCCGACCCCGAAGATGACTACTCTTCGGGTGTTACTTCACGTTGCAGCACAGCAAGACTATGAGCTGCACTCTCTCGACTTCTCCACTGTTTTTCTCCAGGGCTGCCTGCACGAAGAGATTTGGCTGCGTCGTCCTCCTGGCTTCACTAGCACTTTCTCTCCTGGGACCCAATGGAGTCTGCGGCGACCAGTCTACGGTCTTCACCAGGGGCCCCGAGAGTAGCACGACACGCTACGCACCACTCTTGCTGACCCCGGGTTCCGTCCTTCATCAGCCGACCCGTCGTTGTTTGTTTGCACTGGTTCTACTCCATCCTTCCCTCTTGTCTTCGTCGATGACCTTGTCTTCGCTACACCAAACAGGGTCGCTCTTTCTGAGGTGAAATCCGAGTTGCAGAAGAGACATACGTGCACTGACCTAGGTGAGTTGCGCCGTTACCTTGGCCTGCAGATCACCAGGGACAAAGCTGCTCGCACCATTACACTTTTTCTGTCACACATGGTGCAGCAGGTACTTCTTTAGCAGTTCGGGTTTCAGTTTTCCACCACTCAGCCTACTTCTCTTGCCGTCGACCACAGACTCACCGGCCCTTTTCGTGACAAGCCCTTAGAGTCCAGTGGTCCGTACGCAGAGCTTGTGGGCTGCCTCATGTACCTGATGACTTGTACTCGCCCGGACCTCGCCTTTCCTCTCAGCGTCCTCTCTCGCTTTGTTGCGACTGGGAGACACCGTCCTGTTCACTGGACGGCAGCTGTGAGGGTGGCGAAGTACCTAGCGACTACATCAAGCACGGGGCTTGTGCTTGGAGGGACATAGCCAGTTGAACTGACTGGTCACTGCGACTCTTCCTACGCCGACGACGTTGAGACTCAGCAGACTACTCAGGGTTACTGCTTCAGCTTGGACGCTGGAGCTGTGTCGTGGAGGTCTACACAGTCGTCGTCTGTGACGCAGTCAAGCACAGAGGCAGAGATCTACGCCGGTGCCATGGCTGCGCAGGAGCTTCGCTGGTTGACCTTCTTGCTCACTGACCTTGGCGAGCGGCCGAGCTCTGCACCGACCTTGCTCATTGACATCAAAGTCATGGTCCTCCTGTGTCGAGAGCCTCGACTGGAGAGCAGAGTGAAGCACATCGATGTGAGGTATTCTTTCCTGCGAGAGTTGCAGTGACTCGGCCACGCACGCTTGGACTTCGTGGAGTCAGAGGCCAACACTACAGACATCTTCACCAAGATTGCACTGCCTGGTGACCACCACATGTTCTGTCTGCAGCTAGGCCTTGTTGAGGCAGGTCCTCGGTTGCTGCAGCCTTGCCTCTTGTTTCTTGTATATATGCTTGTGAACTCTTGAACTGTCCTTGTGGCCACTTGCATGTGCTCAGACTGTGTGGTGACATTGTGATCCACCCTGAGCTTTGTTTTCTTTCTCTTGACTGGTCTTGTGAGTCGTGACCATTTGTGTGCTCTGCTTGTTTTGATGCCCCTCACTTAGCCTATGGGGGTGTGTCAAACTACGTTATATCGTTTATAGGCTGTAGTGAGGTTCATCCTAGGGGGCACACACAATACTCTCGACACTTTCTTGTATCCCTCCCCCTTTACCCTTACACATCATTCTCTCTACCTATGTGACTTAGTTTCTGAGAAGTGGCTACATGTCAAATCAAGACAACATATTTAATAAGTGCTTGGTTTTTTAGCCTAAGTAGTGTCACGATTTATTTACAAAAATCGTCGATTGTGCGCTGCATGGAGGACACACCCTTCTGTGATGATTCTATCATCTTCTGGACTGGATAGACGCCAAGCCAGGAAGCCCGCTGGTCAGACTTCCAACAATTGGCAGGCCACCCATCCACTTGTGGTCCGTGGAACCATTGGCAGCACATCAGTAGAAGGTGGATTACTTGTACTGTTTACAGAGTTGGTCATGTTAGGGTGTAGACTGGATGCTAAGTTGAGGAATGCCCCCACAGATATGGGATACTGGTTAACTCCAGGTTTACAGCGGGTAAACCTGGAATTAACCTGGATGTCCCATGATCAGTTGTAGGTACATTGGCAGCTGGTGCTTTCAGCGTAACAGCTGCTGCAGCAGCAGCAGCAGCAGCAGCAGCAGCAGCAGGGGCAGTGGTAGCAGCAGTAGCAGAAGAAGAGGCAGCAGCAGCAGGAGTGGCAACAGCAGCAGCAGTGGAAGCAGCAGTGTGAAGCAGCAGTGGTGGTCGTAATGGCTGATCCCGTTTTTCTGCCTCTGCCTCTGCTTCTGCTTCTGCCTTTCGTTCTCCTTCTGCTGCTTCTCCTTCTCCTGCTGCTTCTCCTTCACCGTCTCCTTCTCTTTCTGCCGTTGCTCCTCCAAGATTGCCTCCAGACACGGCTACACAAAGCCCTGATGGTGCTGCTACTTCTCCTAAAGCAGCAGCGGGCAGAGGCAGCATTTGGGGAGAGTTGCTGTTGTGAGAGTTGCTGTTGTGAGAGTTGCTGTTGTGAGAGTTGCTGTTGTGAGAGTTTCTGTTGTGAGAGCTGCTGTTGTGAGAGTTGCTGTTGTGAGAGTTGCTGTGTGAGAGTTGCTGTGTGAGAGTTGCTGTGTGAGAGTTGCTGTGTGAGAGTTGTTGTGTGAGAGTTGCTGTGTGAGAGTTGCTGTTGTGAGAATTGCTGTTGTGAGAATTGTTGTTGTGAGAATTGCTGTTGTGAGAGTTGCTGTTGTGAGAGTTGCTGTGAGAATTGCTTATAAGAGCCCGAGGAAACTGCTTTTAAGTCCGCTTTTGAGTCAACTCAAATGGAGTGGTACCTGGTAGGATGCGACACGAGAAAGGGAGGAGTTTCTGTGTGAGAGTTGCATTACAAGAGCGTGAGGAAACCGAGTGGCAGGGGTTAAGGAAGGTGTCACACCGGGGAGGAAAGGGCGATTCAGTTGCTTTGGACCATGGTGTCAAATCGGAGAAGGAAAGGCGCAATCCAATCGCATCATGCAATCATGAGAAGGATCAAATCGTAGCTACTGCTGTGACAAAGAGAAGGGGGAGGTGGAAAAACGAGGGATAAGGGAAGGGAGGGGAAAGGATTGCGTCAGGTGAGCCTGGCAGGGCAGGTGTGCAACAAAGAATCACAAGATAAAAAACGTGTCTGAACCCGGAATCGAACCGGAGACCTCCAGTGTGTGAGACTGGCGTGATAACCGACTACACCATCCAGACATGTGAAAACTTGAAAAATAAAATTATACTTTTAAATAGAGGGCGATGAGAAGGAGCGGCCAAGTGAGGGAGGTAGGGAGGCGAGGGGTGAGAGGGATGGGAGGGGTGAGAGGGATGGGAGGGGTGAGAGGGATGGGAGGGGTGGGAGAGGTGGGAGGCGTGGGAGGGGTGGGAGGTGGTGACGATAGGAGAAGAGAAAGCAAGCAGAAAGCAACAAAGCTCTCCTCTGAGCCTCCGGTATTCCCGGCTCCTGCCAACTGGAGGCAGAAGTGGGAGGAGTGGGAGGATTGGGGGGTGGGAGGGGTGGGCAAGGAGGACATGAGAGGAGGAGAAAGGAGCAGCAAGGAAAGGCCTCGCAGAGGCTTGGTTGTTTGAAACTTCCACGCTTCCAGCTCGTGAAAGGAGGGAGGGGAGGGGAAAGAGTTGACTTTTGAGTTGGCTCAAAAGTCATCTCCCTGACTAGGCTTGGTCGCTCGAGGTTTCCAGGCTCCAGCTCAGGAAAGGCGGGAGGGGAAAGCGGAAAGCGCGAACGAGCTATGTAGGTCGCCTTCTGATTCTGCACCCGGGGCAGAAGGGAGAAGCAGAAGCAGAGCAGCAGCCCCCGGTGCTCATGGTGCAGCAGCCCCCGGTGCAGAGCAGCAGCCAGCGGTGCTCTCTAGGTCAGTAGGTACGACAAGGGGGTATCTGATGCTTCCAATAGTTGACGTTGACGTCAGTAGAGTGTAATGAGACGGTGTGTGTTGACGTTGAGGTGACTTTTGAGTCGACTCAAATCAAAGGTCACCCGCACTCTTGCTCACTTGGAGCTTGAGATAGTATATGGTGCTTCAAAGGTCCTCTGATTATTTCAGTAGCATGTAGTGGTGGTGACTGTGTCGAGTTTGAGTGCGTGCATGGCGCAAGTCATTTTGTGAGGCGCCGTTTTGCGAGGCGCCATTGCGAGGAGGCTCTTTTTTTTAAGGCACCTGTATGGGGCATGCTTCTGACTCAAGCGCCTCACGAGCACCATCATGCTTGAAATCACTTTTGCGTGTGCTGCTGCCCGGGTGACGAGCAGTCATGCAGCCAACAACGGGTCCAAGTCCAGAAGCATCGAAAAGGCTTCCTTCTGCACGAAAGCAAAATCCCCACCCCGGTACTACCAAGGCTATGGTGTTTCCCCTTGACCCCACTCGTCCTTCCGTTCCCCCTCCCCGCTGCCCTCTGGAGATAGTATTGGGGTTAGTGAGGCAACGTGCTGGTTACGAATCTAACGTGCTCAGGCTCCATACAAAGGCGCGTCACGTTACCTCGCGACGCGGCGACGGTAACGAAATGTGCGAGCACGTGCATTTCGCGTACGGCGACTCGCACATTTCGCGTACGGCGACGGAGTAGTGGGCCAATCGGGAGCGAGCGACTGACTCACCGCCGTTCTGGTTCTCCTGAACATGCTGCTTCCGCGCAGCTTCGTACTACGACTGCGCGGACGGAAGCTCCGGCGCCATTCGCGGACAGAGAATGTACCAGGTAACAAACTCATGAATTCTCGCCTGTCCGTCACTCTTCGCGTGTCCTTTCCTCGCTAATTATTGAATGTCAACGCTGAATGAATGGCCAAGTCATCTTTTCATGAGGAGCCTCAAAGCCCGAAGCGATAATTCACACTTACTGCACTAAATGTACACCACCCCTGCGTTTCTTCCTTAACAATTTGGTTAATTCTAAAGCCCATAGGGTACAATACTGGGATCAAGTGGTTTACAGCAGAATGATTCGCCAAGAAATTAAAAATACCTGATCCCAAACAACACCAGAGGTCCACAACATGCTCATACATTAGGCCGTTGCCATGCTCATATAATGCCATGGCCACATCATGCCATGCCTACATACGCCATGGTGACCCCCATGCAGCTCCAACCAGGGTCAGTACTGACAGCGCCACCAGTGCCCACGTGCCCACTTGGGACCGACTCACAAACACCTCTTCATGCTCACGGTCCCCAAACCACATCACAGCATTGTCCAGCGTCCAGTCCTTTCCCGCCTCCAAGCCTTTCCCACGCCTTGCTTCCTCGGCCCCACCGTTCCCCTTCCCCTCTCTCACACCACCCCCTCCATCACCTCCTCCCTCTGCTGCACAGCTCTCTCCTCCTCCGGCCTTCCTTCCCTCGCTCGGTTTAACGCGAGGTGTGTCAGTGGGAGAGAGTGGGTACGGGGCAGGTGTTATCTGGACAGGCATGACTGAGGCAACGTAGTCAGTGACTGGGACCTGTTGGGGTGAGGAAGAATGAGGGAGGGACAGAGGAGAGGAGACAGGGAGGAGAGATGGGAGAACGAGCAGCGGGTGCAATTTGGACAGTGCCAAAACAGATAAGCCATGACATGGGTGAGAAGCAGAAGTTATCTGGACAGGCATGACTGAGGCGACATAGTCAATGACTGGCACCTGTTGGGGGTGGGAGGAGGATTGAGGGAGGGGAGAGTGGGGAGGGCAGAGGGGGAAAATTCAAACAAATTGACTGATAGGTGTATGGAGGTATCAGGTGGCATAAGGAAATGGTTGATTACCAACCAACTGCGATCTTGGCAGGACGAGAAAACAGGTAAGCAGAAGGAGGTATCTAGGATGACAATGGCATCGCATGGGCGTGGCAGTGCATGTGCCACCTGGTGCAGGCATCACCTGGTGCAGGCATCACCTGGTGCTGGCATCACCTGGTGCTGGCATCACCTGGTGCAGAGGCGCGGGGAAGTTGACGCTGCAGTAGCCCGGAGTGGACATGAGGAACCTTGGATCGTACGACTCAAACAGACTGCACGGCGCACATGGCATGGCATGACGCATGGCACGATGGCATATGGGAAGCATGTGAAAGGCAAGATGATATGCTGTGGTAGCCTGGAGTGGACATGAGGAAGGCTGGATCATACAAAGAGACTTCAGGGCGCACATGTCATGGTGTGGCATGGCGTGGCGTGGCATGGCATGGCATGGCCTGGCATGGCATGGCATGGCATGGCATGGCATGGAATGGCAGGATTTGAAAGAAAAGGAAGCACTTGAAAGCAAGGTTATACACCACATTCAATTTGACATTTGATAGTAGTGGAAAAAGGAAAGAATGCCACGGGGGTGAGTAAACAATGAGGAAGCCACTACCCAAGAGCAAGAACATCACTGGAAATACATTACCATAAGTTCAGACAGTTACCACCTGGGAAGGCGTTACCTGGCGGGGGAGGCATTACCTGGCAAGGGATACATTGGAGCGAGCATTGATTTGATGCAGAAACTGCAGAGTGTGGTATGTGAAGAGATCCACGACTGTCACTCCCAGCTGGACGCAGGAAGGGGGGGAGAAAGCGGGAAGAATGGAACGTGAAGACAGAGAGGCAAGGGACGAGGGGAGTGGGGGGGAGATGGAGAGGAAGGCGTGAGGAAGGTGAAATACTCATACCAGCATGTGACTTTCACAGAATGTGACTATAGCAGAGTTTTACTACAGGCTACAGCGGACATATAGAGACAGCCAAATGTGGTGCTTACCTCGGGATGTTCTTGGACTGTCATGTGCTTACATCGAGGTCAGGCAGGTAGGAGTAAGACATTCCAACAGCAGCACGTGATTGTAACAAAACGAGCTTACCTTGGGATGTGCTTATGTGCCGGTACAACTTGTGCAAACATGTGCTTACATCGAGGTCAGGCAAGTAGGGGAAAGACATCACAAAGAGCAGCATGTAATCGTAGCAAAACGTGCTTATCTTGGGATGTGCTTATGTGCCGGTACAACTTGTGCAAACATGTGCTTACATCGAGGTCAGGCAGGTAGGAGTAAGACATTTAACAGCAGCAAGTGACCACAGCAGAACTTGCTTATTTGATGTGCGTGTAAGTGCGTGTAAGTGCGTGTAAGTGCGTGTAAGTGCTCACATCGAGGTCAGGCAGGTAGGAGTAGGACATCTCGCCCTTGGCACTGCTGGCAACAGAGACGATGCCAGGAGAGTAGATCTGCAGTGAGAGGGTCACAGAGTGAGAGGGTCACAGAGTGAGAGGGTCACAGAGTGAGGGGTAAATGGCAAGGGGCGACAGGCAAACAGCGCAGGGCGAATGATGTTGGACTATTCTGAGGAGATGCATTGGATGGAGTGGATCACAGGATGGTGGGGATGACAGGGTGGTGGGGATGACAGGGTGGTGGGGATGACAGGGTGGTGGGGATGACAGGGTGGTGGGGATGACAGGGTGGTGGGGATGACAGGATGGTGAGTTTGCACATGGCATGTGTTGATCAGAGAGAAATGGACAAACTGTTAGCTGCAGAGCAGCAACAGAGAGGGGCATACCTCAGAGTAGAGGGTTTGCGCCTGGCACGTGTCGATCATAAGGAGGATGGAGAGAGGGAGAGAGAAATGGATTGGTAAAGAGACAAACTGTTAGGTGCAGAGCAGCAGCAAAGCAGGGCATACCTCGGAGTAGAGGGTTTGCGCCTGGCACGTGTCGATCATAAGGAGGATGGAATGGTACCTGCAGGTTGGGACAGCGGTATGGGAAGTGGTATGGGAAGTGTTCATATGGGACGGGATGGGATTTTTTACTTGCATTATAGGAGCAGACGCAGAGAGAATGGTAGCCTCCGAGTAGAGGGTTTGCACGTTTCATGTGTCTCAAGGAGGATTGAATAGTACCTACAGGATGGGATACGGGAGAGGGAGGTGAGAAAAATATGGGAGAGGAATATGCGAGTCAGTTGCTTGTAACTGTGGATGGAGAAAGGAGTGGTACCTGGTGGATGGGACAGGGGAAACAGAGGTGCCATATGGGAGAAACGAGGGGCACGGGAGGTGCTGATATTGGGGAATGAAGGAGGTTATCCAATCGCATTATGCGACCATGGGGGGGATCGAGTTGTACTTGCTGCTGTGGCAAATAAAAGGGGGGTTGGGGGAAGGAAGAGGGAGAAGGAAAGGGGAGGATCAAGTTGTACTTGCTGCTGCGACAAAAAAAAAAAAGAGGGGGGAAGTGGGGGGATTAAGAAAGAGGATTAATGGAGGGGAGGGAGGAGTCGAAGGATTTATGGAAAGGGGTGAATGCCAGGGTGCAGGAGCGTTGGAGGCGAAAAATGTGTCTGAACCCGGAATCGAACCGGAGACCTCCAGTGTGTGAGACTGGCGTGATAACCGACTACACCATCCAGACATGTTTATTAATCTTCTCGAAACAATCTTCTTGAGTAAGGTAAGTTCCGGAGATGCTGCAGCCATCTATGATCCTGGGTGCATATGGTTAATCTAGGGCGAGATTAGTGGTTAGGCCAGATCTTGTGGTGTCAGAAGGGAGGACGCCACACCTGTGCTGCTGGTGCATGTGGTGGAATGCATCCGCCAGGTCTTGGGCCTGAAGCTCCTCCTCATCACGGGATTTGAGCAACTTGTTCCCCCCTGGCCCGTAAGGTATGAGGATATGACTGCTGCCCATGTGATGGCAGGAAGATGCACACAGGGAGCAAGGACCCACCCACCTGTGCTGCTGGTGCATGTGGTGGTGAAAAGTGCTGGCCAGAGGTCTTGGGCCTGAAGCTCCTCCTTATCATGGAATTTGAGCAACTTGTTCCCCCCTGGCCCGTGAGGTGGATGAGGATGTGACTGCTGCCCATGTGAGAGGCGGGTGGAAGGAAGATGCACACAGGGAGACAGAGACAGGGAGCAAGGACCCACCCACCTGTGCTGCTGGTGCATGTGGTGAAAGGCATCTGCCAGGTCTTGAGCCTGCAGCTCCTCCTTGTCCCGGAATTTCAGGAACTTGTCCCCCCCGTGGCCCGTGAGGTAGATGAGGATGCGGCTGCTGCTGTCCGAGAGAAGCCGCTTGCTCCGCGGAACAGACGAATCGTGCCGCCCGGTCAGCAGGCGCAGGAACGCATCCACTGTCACCTCTGCCCCGCGGTAGTCCACCTGAGAGAAGGGGACAGGGGGAGGAGCGGGAGTGGGGAGGGGGAAGCGGGAGGCGGGAGGGGGAAGCGGGAGGGGGGAGGAAGGGGTGAGGAAGGGCTGTGTCTGTGCTGCTGCAGGAACGCATCGACTGTCACCTCGGCCCCGCGGTAGTCCACCTCAAAGCCAAGGGGAAATGTGGCGGTGGTTGGTTGAGACTGTGGGATACACACAGACATGATCACAACAACCCGTCTCAACAACCTCATCTCACCTCCACGTGTTCCCCATAGAGGTTCAGGCGGTGGTCAGGGCTGTGGAAAACGGACAGGCAAGCATGGGAGTCCCTAGGGCACTACCCTCTCCTCACCTCCACGTGTTCCCCATAGAGGTTCAGGCGGTGGTCAGGGCTGTGGAAGACGGACAGGCAAGCATGGGAGTCCCTAGGGCACTACCCTCTCCTCACCTCCACGTGTTCCCCATAGAGGTTCAGGCGGTGGTCAGGGCTGTGGAAGACGGACAGGCAAGCATGGGAGTCCCTAGGGCACTACCCTCTCCTCACCTCCACGTGTTCCCCATAGAGGTTCAGGCGGTGGTCAGGGCTGTGGAAGACGGACAGGCAAGCATGGGAGTCCCTAGGGCACTACCCTCTCCTCACCTCCACGTGTTCCCCATAGAGGTTCAGGCGGTGGTCAGGGCTGTGGAAGACGGACAGGCAAGCATGGGAGTCCCTAGGGCACTACCCTCTCCTCACCTCCACGTGTTCCCCATAGAGGTTCAGGCGGTGGTCAGGGCTGTGGAAGACGGACAGGCAAGCATGGGAGTCCCTAGGGCACTACCCTCTCCTCACCTCCACGTGTTCCCCATAGAGGTTCAGGCGGTGGTCAGGGCTGTGGAAGACGGACAGGCAAGCATGGGAGTCCCTAGGGCACTACCCTCTCCTCACCTCCACGTGTTCCCCATAGAGGTTCAGGCGGTGGTCAGGGCTGTGGAAGACGGACAGGCAAGCATGGGAGTCCCTAGGGCACTACCCTCTCCTCACCTCCACGTGTTCCCCATAGAGGTTCAGGCGGTGGTCAGGGCTGTGGAAGACGGACAGGCAAGCATGGGAGTCCCTAGGGCACTACCCTCTCCTCACCTCCACGTGTTCCCCATAGAGGTTCAGGCGGTGGTCAGGGCTGTGGAAGACGGACAGGCAAGCATGGGAGTCCCTGGGGCACTACCCTCTCCTCACCTCCACGTGTTCCCCATAGAGGTTCAGGCGGTGGTCAGGGCTGTGGAAGACGCGGCCAGGGTGGGGGTTGCGGGGGTTGCAGGGCATGTTGTCCGCCAGCATGAGGATGATTCGCTCATCTGACACGCCTAGGTCGCGCACACTCCTGGGTGGAGAGTGGTGGGGGGTGGTTGAAGGGGGTTGTGGGGGTTGCGGGGGTTGCAGGGCATGTTGTCCGCCAGCATGAGGATGATTCGCTCATCTGGCATGCCTAGATCCCGCACACTCCTTTGGATAAAGGCATGGGGATTGGTGGGGTGCGGTTGACGGGGGTTCCGAGGGTTGTGGAGGGTAAAAGGGTTGCAGGGGTTGCAGGCCATGTTGTCGGCCAGCATGAGAATGATTCTCTCGTCTGACACGCCCAGATCCCGCACACTCCTGGTGACGCATGAAGGGGCAGATTTGAGCCAAAGGGAAGGGGTGAGTCATGGGGTGGCGCATGAGTGGGACTTTTGAGGCTTGCAAGGGTTGCAGGGCATGTTGTCGGCGAGCATGAGAATGATTCGCTCGTCTGAGGCGCCCAGATCCCGCACACTCTTGATGGTGCAAGGGATGGTGGAGAGCGGTGGGGTGTGGTTGAAAGGGGTTGTGGGGGGGGTGTGGGGGTTAACTACAAAGGTTGCAGTTGTGGAGGGGGTTGCAGGGCATGTTGTGTGCGAGCATGAGCATGAGGATGTGCTTCAAGAGATTGGGTATTTATTCGTTGTGGGAAGGTGGAGAGGTGCAGTTGTAAGGGGTGGATCATGGGGTTTGCAAGGGCGTTGACATGATGAGCAGCGAGCAGCGAGCAGTGAGCAGCGAGCAGTGAGCAGCGAGCAGTGAGCAGCGAGCAGTGAGCAGCGAGCAGTGAGCAGCGAGCAGTGAGCAGCGACAAGGCATTTGACATGGCTGACAGATGTTCCCATCCAACTTCCAGAACAAACCCGGCCAATAGTGTGTAGGGGCAATCAGCAGGCTGCGTGTTACCTGTACAGGGCAAGGGTGTTGGCGTTGTCTCGATAGTTCAGCCTGCCATAGATGCACACAAGGAGCCCGTACATTGCACATCGCACATCCCATCATCCCACATCACAAACAGCACATCACACATCCCATCATCCCAGATCACAAACAGCACATCACACATTACACATCCCATCATCCCACATGACGCATCTCATTGATTGTTAAGCAGGTCGTGCCATGCGTGAAACAAAGGCATGCGGAAACAAAGCAATGAGAACCACAAGCCACGACACCGTGTATCATGGATCCCTGATGCAGTTAACGGCTTTCAAGTCATACCATGGTGTCATGCTTGACTAGACCATCACACATCCAGCAAGCCTAACTCAAAACACTCCGTCACATGCCTACACATCCGACGGAGTGTTTTGAGTTAGGCCAACCCTAGGGCATGTGACGGAGTGTTTTGAGTTAGGCCAACCCTAGGGCATGTGATGGAGTGAGTGTTTTGACTTAGGCCAACCCTAGGGCATGTGACGGAGTGTTTTGAGTTAGGCCAACCCTAGGGCATGTGACGGAGTGTTTCGAGTTAGGCCAACCCTAGGGCATGTGACGGAGTGTTTCGAGTTAGGCCAACCCTAGGGCATGTGACGGAGTGTTTTGAGTTAGGCCAACCCTAGGGCATGTGACGGAGTGTTTTGAGTTAGGCCAACCCTAGGGCATGTGACGGAGTGTTTTGAGTTAGGCCAACCCTAGGGCATGTGACGGAGTGTTTTGAGTTAGGCCAACCCTAGGGCATGTGACGGAGTGTTTTGAGTTGGGCCAGCCCTAGGGCATGTGACGGAGTGTTTTGAGTTAGGCCAACCCTAGGGCATGTGACGGAGTGTTTTGAGTTAGGCCAACCCTAGGGCATGTGACGGAGTGTTTTGAGTCAGGCCAACCCTAGGGCATGTGATGGAGTGTTTTGAGTTAGGCCAACCCTAGGGCATGTGACGGAGTGTTTTGAGTTAGGCCAACCCTAGGGCACGTGACGGAGTGTTTTGAGTTAGGCCAACCCTAGGGCAGGTGACGGAGTGTTTTGAGTTAGGCCAACCCTAGGGCATGTGACGGAGTGTTTTGAGTTAGGCCAACCCTAGGGCATGTGACGGAGTGTTTTGAGTTAGGCCAACCCTAGGGCATGTGACAGAGTGTTTTGAGTTAGGCCAACCCTAGGGCATGTGACGGAGTGTTTTGAGTTAGGCCAACCCTAGGGCATGTGACGGAGTGTTTTGAGTTAGGCCAACCCTAGGGCATGTGACGGAGTGTTTTGAGTTAGGCCAACCCTAGGGCATGTGACGGAGTGTTTTGAGTTAGGCCAACCCTAGGGCATGTGACGGAGTGTTTTAAGTTAGGTTAGGTCAACCCATCCCCACACCACACTTGACAAACTTAACTCAAAGAACATGATCACATGCCAACCCAGCCAGCCCAACACTCGATAAATCGTCCATGACCCGACATATCCCATCACGCGACCACCACCTCCTCCCACCACAACGCAACCCACCTCCACGCATAACACCTGACACATCCCACCTCCTACCATTCTCACTCACACACCGACACTGCTGCCTTGCAAGTTCAGCTCTCATTTGCACTCACAGCCCTCAAGTCGGCCAACACACCACTCCAATTCATCTCACCATCTTCTGCCCCTTTATAGAATGCTGCAGTATCGGCAATCAGCTCGCCAGATGAACGAAAATTCCACCGGCGTTACCCACACCACATGCACTTGTCATGCCCTCGTTTCTAGACTTAGTACCATTCACACGATGTTGCTGCTCGCCTCACCTCTCCTCCCCCTTGCTACCCTTCACAATCACACTGCACCCCGCTGCACCCCGCTACGCTCCACTGCACCTCATCAGTATGTTCGCACTCACCAGTTTCGCGACGAGCCCACCAGCACCACCCACACGTTGCTGCTTCCCGTCTCGATCCCGCTCGCACCCATTCCTCCACTGCCTGCCTCCGCATCAGCTGATCCTTTAACGGATGCGACGTGTGCGAGCAGTGCGACGATTAACGACGCCCATGTACCCCATTCGACTGCTAACCGAGGCGTTCGGCGAGAGGCGAGCGACATCTCGGTCTTCGCGAATTTCGTAAATTCAAGCCGGAGACGGACGGCAACGACGGAAGCGTCGCTCCGGGCAGTTTCAAGAATCTCCTAAAGTGGCTCAAGACGGGATTACACGTAAACTCGGATTGCGAGGTTCAAGGAATATATATCGCAACGATCCCACGCGCAGGACTATAATTAATCTGAAAAAGACGTTTGCGTAAAATGTATCGAAAATCCCACCCACGTGTTTGAGTTTGGGACAAACACAGAAAAGCTGATGACCGCAACAAGCGGCGACGAGAGCGCGGATCGGAGCTGTTTTATGGTATGCTGCATGGTTTGGGCTAGCGATTTGCTTGGTGTCATGGCCTGGCCAGGGGCATGCCCCTGTGCGACGACTACGAATCTGACGAAAACTCGAGTTACCAAGTCGGGAACAAATTATTTGCACAGTTTCAAAATTGATATAGGTGAATAGTGTTCTGCAACGTGTAATAATGAAATTGTACGGCTCAATCTCGACATTCCAATGAGGGCTGGACGGAGAGAATTGCTTTAGAACCATGTTTCGTGACTCGGTCTTGCCCGCGTGGCCTGGGATTGCTCGCGTGGCCATCCAATTCAGCGATAATTGCTCGAGTGGCCACGCCAGGGGACTCCCGCTCGCTTTTTTTTACTCGGCACATTACCCTACAAGGGTCTGTAGTCCCGAAACCAATGTATTGGTTGCGGCGCGATCTTCAATATCCAAAATTTATGCTCGTAACCCTATATGACCGCGCCTGATTGGACGCGCATAGCCAAAAAAAGCACCGCGCATATAAACGACCAATCATGCGCGGTCATTAAAGGTCCCGCGCATTGACGCCCCAGCATTGCAGTTTATGATCGAGAAAATATATGCTCGGGCATTAATATATGATGCGCGACACCATAAATGGCCGCGCATGATTGGTCGTTTCTATGCGCGTCCAATCAGGCGCGGTCATATAGGGGCAAGAACATAAATTTCGGATATTAAAGGTCGGGCAATAACAAAGACAAATTGTTTTGAGGATATATCCTTGAAGGGTAATGTGCACTCTATAAAAAAAGACGTTGAGAATTTCCAGGCGCGGCCACTCAAGCAATTATCATTGAATTGGATGGCCACGCGAGCAATTTGAGGCCACGTGGGCAAGAACGAATCACCAAACAAGGTTCTGGAGCAATTCTCTCGGGCTGGACGGCTCCAGAATAGCAGCGAAGCAGGTATCAGGGTGAGATTCCAGGAGCTAGCACCCTTGGGAATGCCGTGATAGTCGGAAGAACGGGCACAGCATTGTGAGTGACGAGTGTCGTGACGACGACTACTCACCCTGACTCTCTCACAAGTAGTCACATTAGCATCAGGCGCAGGACTAAAGCGACCGTTTTTTTCCTGGTGTGCCGTTCTATCCCACGCACTTGGTAGACGCGCTCCGTGATCCATCAACGGTCGCCGTTCATCCATCCACGGTCGGGTGATCCATCCACTGTCGACGCGTGGCTGTTTCTTAATATCCGTTTCTTGACTCGTCCATTTCCTCGTCCAACGTCTCTTGGGATCTCTACGTTCTCTATCGACGACACGCCTCGTTTATCACCTTTTCCGCCCGTCGTCGTCCACATTTCCGTCCATCTCCGTCTATCTACGTCCATCTCCGTCAATCTCCGTCCATCTCCGTCGCCGCCTCGCATGGCGGGTCGCTCGCCGCTAGGCACGGCGGGTTTGCGGCTGGACGACGTGATGATCGCCTCGAGCGACGCGGAGATCGTGCGGGAGACGTACAAAAAACTACAGCCGCACCTCAGTCACCACGCGCTTATCATGTTCCTCACGTACGTACCCGCTATAAGACGGTTCGTTTGCACGCATTAACACACGAAAGGGTCGTACGGGAAACCTTCAAACGGCTGCAGCCGCATCTCATCCACCACGCATTGATTATGTTCCTCACCTACGTACCTGCTCCGCTATGAGATGGTTCTTTTGCATGCATTAGACAAGGAAATCGTACGGGAGACGTTTAAACGGCTCCAGCCACAATTCAGTCACCATTGATCATGTTCCTCACATACTTCCCCCTCTATAAGACACTTCGTTTGCACTCTTCGTGCTCCTCACGCGCTCGTCGTTTTCCTCACGTTCGTACCCGTAAAGACGATTCACTAGCACGTATATTGCGCATCACACGCTCATCATGTTCCTCTCCCCTGTGTTCGGCGTGTCTCAGTGTGACCATCGCTCATTCTGACATCTAGCATGCTCCGTCGCCCCTTCATGCTCCTGTCTCTCTCTGCTCATGTCATGTCTCTCTGCTCATATCATGTCTCTCTGCTCATGTCTCTCTGCTCGTCCGACCATCCAGCAATCTTCACATGTAGAGGGCATGAGGGTTCTCTTCTGATCGATGTCGAACGCTCATGTGCCTCACTGCCCATCCGTGCATCTCTTCTCTCTTCATCCCCTCCCCCCCAGCATATTTGACGTGTCGGAGGAGATGAGGGATCTCTTCTGGTTCGTGCCTCACTGCCCATCCGTGCATCTCTTCTCTCTTCATCCCCTCCCCCCCAGCATATTTGACGTGTCGGAGGAGATGAGGGATCTCTTCTGGTTCGTGCCTCACTGCCCATCCGTGCATCTCTTCTCTCTTCATCCCCTCCCCCCCAGCATATTTGACGTGTCGGAGGAGATGAGGGATCTCTTCTGGTTCGTGCGGGACATGGATGAGCCGGCGCCCACCAACCCCGTGCTGCAGAGACACGCCAACACCGCCTTCAAGCTGGTCAGTGGATTGGGAGGCGGGGAAGGGGGGAAAGGGAAGGGGGGAAAGGGAAGGGGGGAAAGGGAAGGGGGTGAGGGGGGTTGACGCGTGGATGAGCCGGCACCCACCAACCCCGTGCTGCAGAGACACGCCAACACGGCATTCAAGCTGGTGAGTGTGTGTGTAAGAAGGGGAGAGGGGAGGAGGCGATGACGGGGAGAGAGGGGGAGGAGGAGAAGGGGCGCCCACCAACCCCGTGCTGCAGAGACACACCAACACCACCTTCAAGCTGCTCAGTGGGTTGGAGGGAGGGGGGGAGGGGAGGGAGCGCTGGTGGGGGGAGAGAGGGAAGAGGACAAAGGGCGCAAACCAGCCAACCCCGTGCCACAGTGGCACGCCATGCCTGTACTTGAAGCTGGTCAATTCAGTGGGGAGAGGAAGGGGACGGGGAGAATAGGAAAGAGGGGGGGGGGGGGGGAGAAATGGAGAGTTTTTTTTGTTTCTGCCGGACATGGACACGTCGGCACCCACCAACCGCGTGCTGCAGTGACACGCAAACCCGGCGTTCAAGCTGGTAGGTGGAGGGGTTGGGGAAGAGGAAGAAAGAGGGTGAGAGGGGGAAGGAAAGGAGGGGTTCTGGTTTCTCTCGGACATGGACGAGCCGGCGCCCACCAACCGCGTTCTGCAGTGACACGCCAACACGGCATTCAAGCTGGTCAGTTCAGTGGGGCGATTAGTGGGCGGTTGGATGACGATTAAGTGGGTGGGGAGGCTGGGGAGGAAAGAAAGGGCTTTTTCGTTTCTTTGAAACCTTGACGAGCCAATGCTCAGTTCTCAGCATGCCTCTATTTTTCAAGGCGCCTCGAAATTCTCCACACATAAAACCCTCGAGACTTGAGACGACTTTTGAGACGCCGCAGAAGAAGAAAGAGGGGGCACTTTCCGTTCCTTTCAGTTTTCACACTGCCTCTTGAGGCGCCTCAAAAGAAGAGAGAGGGGGCACTTTCCGTTCCTTTCAGTTCTCGCCATGCCTTCTGAGCGCCTCAAAAGTTGTCTCTTGACCCACAACTTGTTAAGGCGCCTCGAAAGTAGCGGCTGTTTTGGTTCCTTCAAGACATGGGCGTTGTGATGCTCAGTTCTCCTCGCCATGCCTCTAATGCATATTGCATCCATGCATGCCTCTAATGCATATTGCATCCATGCATGCCTCTAATGCATATTGCATCCATGCATGCCTCTAATGCATATTGCATCCATGCATGCCTCTACTGCATATTGCATCCATGCATGCCTCTACTGCATATTGCATCCATGCATGCCTCTATTGCATATTGCATCCATGCATGCCTCTACTGCATATTGCATCCATGCATGCCTCTATTGCATATTGCATCCATGCATGCCTCTATTGCATATTGCATCCATGCATGCCTCTATTGCATATTGCATCCATGCATGCCTCGTGCTGTGCCAGTGCATGCCCTCATGCCATGTTGATGTGCCATTCCATGCCATGCCTGCTTGCCAGCATGTCATGACTCCCTGCCTTTGATCTTTCCACTCCACTCTGCCGGTGCATGTATCTGGAATGCTTCGTGCCACGTCAGATCTGTGACTCGTGCTGCCAGCTGGACGACAGAGTAGCGGTGGCCGGCATGCTGCCAGCGATGCAGGCTCTGGGCGGCAGACACATCAAGTACAACGTCAGGCGCCCACATATGGCGGTACAACACATTATGATATGTGTTATGAACTTGTTATGAGCCTGATTTAATCCGGTATTTCGACAGTGTTGTTGCTGAGCTATATGTCTCTACAGGTGCAATTTCAGTTCACGCATCAAGTACAATGTTTACGGGTGGAGAATGGCTCTTGAGGCACCTCAATGTCGGCAAACGCATCAAGTACAATGCAATGTATGTGGGTGGAGAATGAAGCACCAGACACCCATCTTCTCCTTCTCCCTCCGTGCCCCTGCCTTCCCCCACTTTCTCAGGGGTTTCTCGCAGGTGTTCCGAATGGCGTTTCTCATATCTGTGGGCATGGGTGGGCTTAGGAGGAGGAGAGAGCATGGGAGAACCTTTTGCCAACCACTTTCTCCCTCCCCTTTGTCCTGCTCCCTCCCCTTTGTCCTGCTCCCTCCGCCCTCTCAGGTGTTCCGGACGGGTTCTGGGTGGACGGAGGATGTGGAGGGCGCATGGAGCAGGGCTTTGGGTTCAGGGTGGGCGGCGAGCGAAGGTGGAAGAAGCATGGAGCAGCCCTCGCCAACCATTTTCTCCCCCTTCTCCTTTCCCTGCTCACCCACCACCCCTCTCAGGTGTTCCGGACGGCGTTTCTTAAAACAGTGGCCAAGGCTCTGGGTCTCGGGGTGGGTGGAGGAGGTGGAGTGGAGGGCGCATGGAACAGCTCAGCTCGCACCTTCAACACTACCACCATCTCTTCCCTCCCCATTTCCCTGCCTTCCCCCACCCGCTCAGGTGTTCCGGATGGCATTCCTTAAGACAGTGGGCAAGGCTTTGGGTTCAGGGTGGACGGAGGAGGTGGAGGGCGCATGGAGCACCTCATGCCCTACACACACACACCATCTCTTTCTTCCCGCTTTCCCTGCTTCCCCATCCTCTCAGGTGTTCCGGATGGCATTCCTTAAGACAGTGGGAAAGGCTTTGGGTTCGGGGTGGACGGAGGATGTGGAGGGCGCATGAAACCCCCTTCGTCAACTGCCTTTCCCCTCCCGTTTCCCCTGCCTCTCCCCACTCTCTCAGGTGTTTCGAATGGCGTTTCTCAAAACAGTGGGCAAGGCTTTGGGTTCGGGGTGGACGGAGGATGTGGAGGGCGCATGGAGCAGGGCGTATGGGAAGGTGGAGGAGATGGTTGCGGTAGGGCTGGGGGGGAGATGAGGGAAACAGGAGGCTGATGCGGGAAAGGGGAAAGGAGAAAGGGGAGATTGGTGCGTATGGAGCAGGGCGTATGGGAAGGTGGAGGAGATGGTTACAGCAGGGCTGGGGGGGAGATGAGGGAAACAGGAGGCTGATGCGGGAAAGGGTAAAGGAGAAAGGGGAGATTGGTGCGTATGGAGCAGGGCGTATGGGAAGGTGGAGGAGATGGTTGCGGTAGGGCTGGGGGGGAGATGAGGGAAACAGGAGGCTGATGCGGGAAAGGGGAAAGGAGAAAGGGGAGATTGGTGCGTATGGAGCAGGGCGTATGGGAAGGTGGAGGAGATGGTTGTGGTAGGGCTGGGGGGGAGATGATGGGGAAAGTGGGAATAAACTGGGGGAAGCTCGTTGGGAGGGGGGCAGGAGGGGGGCAGGAGGAAGGGGGTTGGAAAAGTGGAGGTAGAGAGAGCATGGAGCAGAGCGCATGGGAAGGTGGAGGAGATGGTTACAGCAGGGCTGGGGGGGAGATGAGGGAAACAGGAGGCTGATGCGGGAAAGGGTAAAGGAGAAAGGGGAGATTGGTGCGTATGGGAGGGTGGAGCGGAAGAGATGGGTGTGGCAGGGCTGCCGGGGAAATGAGGGCAAGGGGAGCGGGGAAAATTCGTGAAAGGTGGTGGAGTGGGGAGGGGGTAGTAGGGGAGTGGGGAAGTGGAGGTGGAGGGAGCGTGGAGCAGGGCGTGTGGAAGAAGTTTCCTGCATGCCGTTTCTGCTGTGGATGGCTTCCTTCACTGGTGGTTACCACCAGCTTCTCGTGATGCCACGGATTGGCTGGCAGCCATTGATTGGCTGGCAGCAGTGGATTGGCTGGCAGCAACCCATCGATTGGCAGAAACTGAATGGCTGGCAGCAACCGACTGGCTGACAGAAACGGATCAGCTGGCGGCAATGATCTGTGGCAACATTGGCTGTGTGTGAATCTATGATGCAGAATGGAGGACACCCGTTTACACTATGCCAGTGTGCACGTTCCAGAGATGCTGCAAGGCAGACATTCCCATACCGCCACCCAATTTCCATGCTCATACTAGGTAGTACGGTACTGTGGTGGGAGGGATGGCAGAAATTATGAGATGTGACAAAGAATGGATGGCCCAGACAAAGCAGGTTGGGCTGGGTAAACCTTTTGGTGGTGGTGGATGCTTGTTATAAGGCAAGCTGTGCATGTTTGGTCAGCTCGTTTTTCTGTACAGAATTGACTGAAACAAAGTGTGTTTCCAGTACCGTACTGTAATTTTAACAATGTACCACACCAGCACACTAGCTAGCACCCCATTTTGCAGATGAAACTCATCGAAATCTTTGCTAGCATCTCTTTTTATCACATCTTTGGTACGTCTTTATGTCGACATTGTCAACTTCTGCTACCTAACTCTTTTCCTGTTCTTGTAGCTGTCGTCCTAGTTGTCATCGTTGAGGACTCCCTCGACCAGTTTGGCCATGGCGGAAGCAATTATAGAGTGTGAAGGACCCTAACAGGAAGATGTAATGAACTAGAGTTTTCCTTTCCACATTTCACCCCCTGTTTGCTACCCCACGAGTGATGTCACAAGTATCAACATTAGCAGTATAAGAAAAGGAATACGACCAGAACCTAAAAACACTGTATACGTGAGCAGTGTAGGAGCACTTAAAGGCGCTGATTTTTGCGGAACAAAACCAAGGCGAGGAGGTTCGATTCCGAAGCTTCATGCCCAGGCCTCAAACACGACGCTTTCGGGGTTACAAGCTAGTGGGGGATCCCGTACGGTGTTTAGAGATAAAGAGGTAGTGAGTGAGATCTACTGGCAACTGTGGTCAAACCTCGAGGTTGACAGGGTGCCCCGAGAACGTCGCACATTCCCTCAGATTTCGCCGCTTCTCGCCAAATCGCAGCGCGGTCACCAAAATTCGCACTGCCAGCTCAAACATCGAGTCGGGCAGTCCATGGAATTCATTGCGGGCAGTGGCTAACAAAAATCGTGGGCTTCAATTGCTCCAAACAGCCAACCCGTCCCAGAATTTTTAGGGGCGGGCAGCCAAGCGACCTTTGCGGGAACAAAGCACAGTCTCAGGTTCGGCAGCGACTTGAGAGAACCCAGCGACATTCTCCCAACCGAGCCCAAGCAGCCCTCCTTCCCGAGCCAAGTCAGATCCGCGCTTCCCGCCCTACCCCCATCTCCCTCCATCCATTCTGTCACTCGACTATCTGCTGCCCATCGGAGTCTATCTTATGCCTACAAATCTGCAGCCAGAAAGCCTATCTATTTGTCTCACGTTAGCTTCTGCCCACCATCGCCTCTAGCCTTCGGATTAGCTTCACGTTTACCCACGCTCTGAAGAATCACCACGATGGCCTTAGAGTCTGACTACCCTTCGTACTTCAGTGCGCTTAGTTTCTGGAAGAATCTTAGTTGCAATTCTAATTCGACGCAACCGTTGCTGCAGCCTCGGAGCTCCTCAATTAGCAGCGTGACGAGCAAGCTCCGCCAGGCTGACGGCCTCAGGCTGACGTCCTGCAGCACTGAAACCGGCGACGCGATGCTCCCCTGCGCTGACGCCAGCAGTGAGCGCGTAGACGACTCCAGCCGCAGCAAAGCCTGTCTTATCGACTCTGCAGCGTCGCTGCTAGGAATGACGAATCAAGAACTTGAAGTTCAAGGTTCGGCGACGGCCGGTTCGGCGGCATCCGCCGAACCGATAACTTCAGGTCCGTCGATGCTGGATCGGCCAACTTCGGATCCAATGGCGTCTGTACCGGCGGCTGTGACGTCGGAACCCCCCACCCTCTCGGAATCCATGGCGTCGCCGACGGAACGTGTGGCGTCGGAATCGATAACGTCGGAATCGTCGGAAGCGGTGATGTCGGAACGGGTGGTGTCGGAATCGATCACTTCGGATGCGGCGGTGTTGGAAGCGGTGGCGTCGGAATCGATGTCTTCAGAATCGATCACTTCGGAAGCGGAGGCGTCGGAAGCGGTAGGGTCGAAACCGGAGGCATCGGAACTGGTGGCGCTGGAAGCGGGGGCGTCGGAAGCGGGGCGGTCGGAAGCGGAGGCGTCGGAAGCGGAGGCGTCGGAACTGGTGGCATCGGAAGCTGCGGCGTCGGAAGCGGTGACTCTGAAGCCAGCGGGGACATTGCAACCAGCAACGTTGTTGTCGGCGGCTGAAGGTTCCCTGATGGTGGTAGCATCTGGCTTGGCGAAGGCAGCGACGAAATCAGAACCTGCCTCACACCTGCTGCCATCGCGCATCCCCAAACCAAGCGGTCAGAGAACGGTGCTCGTGAAAAACCGTGCGGTGGAGATGACGACGTTGATTCCGCGGCCAGCAGGAGCCGCAGCAGCAGAAGGGCGGGTGCGAGGACGTAGGAGCGCCAACGGCACGAAGCAGCAGGAGGAGAGGAGTGGTGCGATTTCCACAGCTCGGAGTCTTGGGAAGCCTCGTACTGGACCGTCACCCAAGGTCGTGCTGGCTGCTAGCTCGCGCCGTCCGTGGCGGCCGTAAGCACTGCTGCCAGTCTCTGCAAGCTCCTGCAGGCGGCCGTAAGCACTGCTGCCAGTCTCTGCAAGCTCCTGCAGGCGGCCGTAAGCACTGCTGCCAGTCTCTGCAAGCTCCTGCAGGCGGCCGTAAGGTCGAACATCCAAGCTGCAGATCTACCAAGAGTTGCCCCGAGCCATCATTTGAGAAGCAGAAAAGTGAGGAAGACTGCAGCAGGATGAACGGGTGGAGGGCACAGAAGCAGAGCCGCAAGCACAAGGCAGCAGTGGGGCGGTGGCTGGGTGGTTGGGGAAGTGGGACGATGGTGGGACCCTTTTTTGCACCCTGCCTGCTCGTCAGGGTGTTCCGGAGAGTGGGTTGGGAAACGGGTGGGGAATGGAAGGTTGATAATCTGCTGGCATGTGGCTCTGGCTGGGCTTGAAGTGCGATCCTCAAGGTTGGTGGCATCACGGCCTATGCGATTCCAAAGGGATGGCTCTGGTCCTGTGCTTTCCCAAAGGGATGGCTCTGGTCCGGTGCGCTCCCGAGGGGATGGCTCTGGTCCGGTGCGCTCCCGAAGGGATGGCTCTGGTCCGTTGCGCTCCTGAAGGGATGGCTTTGGTCCGGTGCGCTCTCAACGGGATGGCTCTGGTCCGCTGCACTCCCGGAGGGATGGCTCTGGTCCGGCGCGCTCCTAAGGGATGGCTCTGGTCCGGTGCGCTCCCAAAAGGGATGGCTCTGGTCCGGTGCGCTCCCAAAGGGATGGCTTTGGTCCGGTGCACTCTCAACGGGATGGCTCTGGTCCGCTGCACTCTCGGAGGGATGGCTCTGATCTGGCGCGCTCCTAAGGGTTGGCTCTGGTCCGGTGTGCTCCCAACGGCTAGGACATGCAGATTTATTGTGTTAGGTTTATGAATATATTCAATCAAGCTCTTGTGTAAAATGTGTCTCCATGAGTAGTCTTGGTCAGGTATCTGTGGCTGTTAGGAAACTATGAACCGGGTTGATGATGAAAGCAACTGTTGAAACAACACAGCACTCTGTACACCACACCAGCTCCAGCGCACAATTGCCCATGCAAGCAATTGTTCTACGATATATACAACCTGTACCGTATCCCTCCCTCCTGTTTCCATGCCTTGATTATATCCACCACCACCAACCTGTCACCTCCAAGCAGAAATAACCAGCACCATCTGGCCTGCCCTCTCCACACGAGCCTCACTGCACCCCACTGAAACCCTTGCAAAACCATTGCAAAGTAACCACTTCCTTCGTTGCTGCATACTCTTGCCCTCACCATTACTTCACAAGCTCATGCCTCCAATCACCTCCGAGCAGCAACAACCAACATCAACATCATCAGCGCCTCTCCACACGAGCCTCACTGCACCACCGCTGCACCACCACCCACCAAAACCTCTACAAACCGCTCGTTATTTCCTTGCCTCCATCCTCCCCTTCCCTCCCTCCTAATGCCCCACCCCAGGGCCTTGTTTTGAGACAACTCAACACAATAGGCCCTAGTTTCCAAGCTCACCGCCCAATCACCTCCAAGAAGACACAGCTAGAACCGGCTGCCCTTTCCACATGAGCCTCGCTGCACCCCCCACCAACACCCGCTTGAACCGCCTGCAACGTTAACCCGTACTTTCATTACATCCATCCTCTCTTTCCCTCGCTCATGGTGCTCAAGCTCACACCTCAGTCACCTCCAAGTAGACACAGCCAGCACGGGTTGCCCTTTCCACATGAGCCTAGCCGCACCCCCCACCGACACCACTTCAAATCTCCCATCCCTCCCCTCCGTTGTCTCCCTCATAGCAGCCAATGCCTCCCTCCCGAGCTCCACTTCCTCAAACCCTAACTTCCGCATCCGCTCCTGCTACTGCTCCAGCCTCTCGGCGCGTATCAGCCGTTGGATCCCCTCGCATCCGACGCAGTTGATGAGCTCGCGGAACAGCACCGCCTCCCACATGGAATGGACGGGCGAGATTAAGGCATCGGGCTTGGCGGCATGAAAGGCTGAGATGAAAGCGAGCATGGATCGGAAGGTCTCGCGCACGCGGGCGAGGAAGAAGGGGCCGTTGAGGGCCGCGTCTACCTCTGCTAGAAGGACGAGGCGGGGCTTGAGGGCCTGGATCCACTGGAAGGGGTTCAGGGGGGTTTGTAGGGTAAGCAGGCATTTAGAGGGGTTTAAAAGGGTTTAGTAGGGACGGGTTTCGGGTCAAGTCAATATTTAGGAGAAGGAAGAAGGGCTCGTTGAGGGCCGCGTCGACCTCTGCTAGCGCCACCAGGCGGGGCTTGAGTGCCTGGATCCACTGGAAGGGAGGGGGGGAGGGGTGTGTGTGCCCAGAGAGGGAAAGGGGAGTTTACACCTAACACCAGTTTATCCAAGTCCGTGCGTTGGACGGAAAAGTGCAGGCGAGGAAGAAGGGGCCGTTGAGGGCCGCGTCGACCTCTGCTAGCGCCACCAGGCGGGGCTTGAGAGCCTGGATCCACTGGAGGGGTTAACTAGGGTTTGGATGGAAGGGAGCGGAGTTTTGAGTAGACGAAAAAGTCAGGGCGAGGAAGGAAGAAGGGGCCGTTCAGGGCCGCGTCGACCTCTGCTAGCAGCACCAGGCGGGGTTTAAGAGCCTGGATCCACTGGGTTTGATGGGAGGGGGGGCAAGGTAGGGGAGGCACAGGGAGAGAAAGGAAGGGGGGTTTTGAGTTGACTCAAGAGAGTCAGGGCGAGGAAGAAGGAGCAGTTGAGGGCCGTGTCGACCTCTGTTAGCAGCATCAGAGTCAGTGCTAAGACTACCTATCAGAGTCAGTGCTAAGACTACCTATCAGAGTCAGTGCTAAGACTACCTATCAGAGTCAGTGCTAAGACTACCTATCAGAGTCAGTGCTAAGACTACCTATCAGAGTCAGTGCTAAGACTACCTATCAGAGTCTCTGTCACTTGCCTTGCAACGTGTGGATGGAAATCGGGACATGTTACACGAACGAGCATGGCACCTTACCTTAAGTTGAGCACTGCAACGAACGTGATTTTACTCTCACCTGCACCCCTTAACCTCCTCAGTGTAAACACCACAGCAGACCTTCAGCATCTCAAGAGCACAGCAGTTCTCACCTTGAGTACGTTGATTTTGAGAATTCTCAAAATCAACCTACGAAAGATGCTACAAAAAAAATCAACCTACAAAAGAATCAACCCACAAAATGATCAACCTGCAACAAAATCAGTTTACAAGAAAAATTCAACCTACACAAAAATCAATGTACAAAAAGATCAACCTACAAGAGAATCAAGCCACAAAATAACCAACCTACAAAAAGATCAACATACAAGAAGATCAACCTAAAAAAAAACAAAAAAAAAAAAGGAAAAACCTATAACAGAATAAACCACTAAAAAATCTACCTACGAAAGAATGGAGCGCATCTTTATAGCACAGCAGTTCGCACCTTAAGCACGGCATCTCGTGGGTTGTGCCTGAGAACAGAGTCATCTGGGAAGAGCATGAGCGTCCAGAGGGTGCAAACCACCACCTCCTCCCCCGGCTGAACCTTCACCATGCCCGGATGAAGCGATTCCAAAGGCACATCCACCATCTCAAACGTCACGGGCACCCCCAAAACTTTTGCGAGCTGTCTGAAGAACGGCTGCCCGAAGGAGGAGACGGTGAGGGCTGAATCGAGCGGGACAGCATTACCGTTGATGCCTGTAACGCGGATGGAGAGAGGCGGGGGAGAGTGTGGGTGCTGCTGCTGCTGTTGCTGCTGCTGCTGTGCTGTGCCCCCCTTCTCTGCAGCTTCCAGTTCTAACCCTGTGAACAGCACTGCATGAGCAGCAGCAGTCACAGCAGCAGCAGACTCTGAAAGGCCACACCCGCTGCATGTGCCTGCACCTACCTCCCCGCCCCCACTGCCACTGCCACTGCCACTGCTGCTGCCGCTGCTCCTTTGCCTTCCCCCACACATGCTACAGTTGCCACTACTACTACTGCTGCTGCTGCTACCAGGCTCACCCACTGCAGTGCTGGATTCAGGGCTAGCAACGACAGTGGTGGCAGCGGCAGCAGCAGAGGCGGCAGAAGTAAAGGACGGAGGCGCATTAGCAGATGGAGCGGGATCAGCAGCTGCTGCACAAGCAACACCAGCAGCAGCCGCAGAAGCAGCAGGGAAGCCACAGGCAGTGGCAATGCGGCAGAGGAGGGAAGCCCACTGAGGCGCGCCGATGATGCCAAGCATCACCAGGTGAATGCGGCGTGGGGGTGGGGCGGGGGGCTTTTGAGTCGACTCAGAAACCAGGTGAATGCGGTGTGGAGGAGGAGCGGGGGACGGGGAGGGAGGTGCAGAGGAAGAGGACGAATGCAAGGGGAAAGAAGAGGGAAATGCACCTGCTGTTGTTCCTGCTGCTGTTGTTCCTGCTGCTGTTGTTGCTGCTGCTGTTGTTGCTGCTGCTGTTGTTGCTGCTGCTGTTGTTGCTGCTGCTGTTGTTGCTGCTGCTGTTGTTGCTGCTGCTGTTGTTGCTGCTGCTGTTGTTGCTGCTGCTGTTGTTGCTGCTGCTGTTGTTGCTGCTCTTGAAGCTGGTTGGACTGGGAGTGTTGGTGCGGTTGCTGCTGCTGCTGCTGCTGCTGGAGCTCCTGCTGCTGCTGTTGCTGGTGCTGCTGCTGGTGCTGGTGCTGCTGCCGCTGAAGCTGTTACGATTGCTGGTGGTGGTGGCATGTTTGCCGCAGTGGAAAGCAGAGCGCGAGGCACCTCGTGGAGGAGAGCAGCAAAGACGAAGTTGATGGACAGGATGTTGGACTCGTGGGAGTGCCCCACCGCTGCCATCACGTCTGCTGTGCTCTGTGTGTGGTAAAGAGTGGTAAAGAGTGGTAAAGAGTGGTAACGAGAGATAAAGAGAGATAAAGAGAGAGGGAGGTGCTATGAGGGGACAGTTGATCCACAGGATGTTGGAATCGTGGGAGTGCCCCACTGCCGCCATCACATCACGTCTGCTGTGCTCTGTGATTGTGTGAGAGTGAGGGGAGGGGAACATAGGTAGGGTGGGGCTTTGAGGTCCCTCAAGAGTTGAACCGCACTGTGCTGGTCTCGTGCGAATGGCCCCCCACTGCTGCCATCACATCTTCTGCACTCTTTGCGGAAATAAGTGAAAAGAGGGGAGAGACAGACAAGATGGTTTTCCGAGAAGACTCAAACTGTTGACACACAGAGCAGAGGACACAGCACAGGACACATCCCAGCAACCCACATCCCAACCGCATGACAGCAGCAGTGCTATCCACCCTCGCCTTCAGAGCATGCAGCATGAACCACGCACCACTGCATCCCCCCCGCATCCCCCCCGCATCCCCCCGCATCCACCCCGCATCCCCCCCGCACTCACCTCTCATCTCACACACACACACACCACCACAGCAGCGACCCACCTTCTCACTCCATCTACGAACCAGCAACACCACCCAAACCCCCAGACCCATCTCACCTTGACTTTATACTCGACCGGCGCTCGCCATTTCACAGCAGCAGTGCCGTCCGCTCTGGCATCCAGAGCCTACAGCATGTACCATGCCACTCGCTGCGCCACATCCCCTCTGCACCCCCCCTGCACTCACCTCTCGCCTCACACACACACACCACCACACCAGCGACCCACCTTGACTTTATACTCGACCGGTGCCCGCCACTTCACAGCAGCAGTGCCGTCCGCTCTGGCATCCAGAGCCTACAGCATGTACCATGCCACTCGCTGCGCCACATCCCCTCTGCACCCCCCCTGCACTCACCTCTCGCCTCACACACACACACCACCACACCAGCGACCCACCTTGACTTTATACTCGACCGGTGCCCGCCACTTCACAGCAGCAGTGCCGTCCGCTCTGGCATCCAGAGCCTACAGCATGTACCATGCCACTCGCTGCGCCACATCCCCTCTGCACCCCCCCTGCACTCACCTCTCGCCTCACACACACACACCACCACACCAGCGACCCACCTTGACTTTATACTCGACCGGTGCCCGCCACTTCACAGCAGCAGTGCCGTCCGCTCTGGCATCCAGAGCCTACAGCATGTACCATGCCACTCGCTGCGCCACATCCCCTCTGCACCCCCCCTGCACTCACCTCTCGCCTCACACACACACACCACCACACCAGCGACCCACCTTGACTTTATACTCGACCGGTGCCCGCCACTTCACAGCAGCAGTGCCGTCCGCTCTGGCATCCAGAGCCTACAGCATGTACCATGCCACTCGCTGCGCCACATCCCCTCTGCACCCCCCCTGCACTCACCTCTCGCCTCACACACACACACCACCACACCAGCGACCCACCTTGACTTTATACTCGACCGGTGCCCGCCACTTCACAGCAGCAGTGCCGTCCGCTCTGGCATCCAGAGCCTACAGCATGTACCATGCCACTCGCTGCGCCACATCCCCTCTGCACCCCCCCTGCACTCACCTCTCGCCTCACACACACACACCACCACACCAGCGACCCACCTTGACTTTATACTCGACCGGTGCCCGCCACTTGACAGCAGCAGTGCCGTCCGCTCTGGCATCCAGAGCCTACAGCATGTACCATGCCACTCGCTGCGCCACATCCCCCTCCTCACTCGCCTCCCCCCGCACCTTCTTCCCCCACCGCCGCGCCAGCGCCCAGTCCCCCACTGCGTGGGCCTCTGCTAGCTTCAGCACGTGCTGCCTCAGCCGCCGCTCCCTCTCCTCCTCTCTGGTGGGTTGCGAGGGGATGCCCACACGACGGAGGGACGAGTCTGTGAAGAGGGAGAAGTCAAATTGAAGGTTTGGGCGCAGGTGGAGAGCGGTGGTGACGGGTGGGTCTAGCGGGTGAGGAGATGGTGGGAAAGTGGGGGTAGTGAGGGGGTGTGAGGAGGAGAGAGTGAGGCTGGGTGGATGTTGGAGGAATTTGGAGGCTGAGGTGTGTTGATTTACGAGTTGAACGTGCTAGGCCTGATGATGCTGGAGGAATGGGATAGAACCTCGTTGCTGCTGCTGCTGCTGCTGCTGCTGCTGCTGCTGCTGCCGCAATCGCCTCTGCAGTGGTGGTGCTGATTGCACCAGCTGCAGATTCCTCTGCTCTTCCTCCTCATGCTGCTCCTGCTGTATCATCTGCTGCTGCTGTTGGTGCTGCATCGGCTGTTGCTGTTGCCACGGCATTTGCTGCTGCTGCTGTTGCTGCTGCATCGGCTGTTCCTGCTGCCTCTGCATCTGCATTTTCTGCTGCAACAGCAGCTGCTGCTGCTGCCTCTGTTGCGCCTCCATCGCCCCCTGCAGCTCCCTCAGTCGCTCAAGCCCAGAGGACAGGCTCTGCAACACACTCACCATCTCAATCGCCATTCCTGATCCAACCCCCCCCTGCATTTCACCCCTAGCTGCTGGTGACCCTTCCCCTTGCACTGCTCTCACACCTGAACCCATGGTTGTTCTTTCGAGCATGGTCATCTGCCCAGGCGCAAGGCCGATATCTTCCATGCACTTTGCCTGAACCTCGCTGTATTCCGTACCTGAGTTACTGCTTGCTGGGCCTGATTCCGAGCCTTTATTCGAGCCTGGTTGCATGGCTCGGCTGCCTGGCATGGGCCGGGCCATCGGCCGAGGCTTGGAAGAGATCCCACGGATTAGTGACGCCAGAGGGTGACGAATCTTACCGTGTCAATCAGGGCATCCATGTCAGATGGTGACGTGTCAAGGATGGCTTCTAAGTCGCATGCATTAGGGGGAGAGTCAGCTGACGAGCCAGGAGGAATCACCAACGGGATTTCCACGTCACCTATCACCATTACACATGGATTCGCCACGTCAGATGGCACACTTCTGACGTCACCACGTGGCTGACTTTCTTCGATGACGTTATCAGCTGCAATAAGAGAGCTTGCTTCGTAGTAAACTGTATCGGCGTTGAGGATATCGAAGCCTTCGATCCCTTCACACCCACTAAAATCTACCGCAGAAGTCGCGAAACCGCGACCTAAGTTTCCAGCCGGACTTTGGAATGAATCTCCGTCAAAACGACGCTCATTAAGCAGTGAAGCTTCCTCCATATTTCTCCCAGGAAAATCCACTATTCACCAATAATTCGACCCTAAATGGACTTTAGTCGACCACAAGGGAAAGTACTATGCGAGCGTTGTTCCCAAGAAAGAACTGCACTGGACAACACCACATTGATCGTGCGCCACGGTAATAAAGATAACAGACGGCGAACCCAGCGACTCCAAGAAGCCTATCTGCTGCCTCTCGCACTGCTGCATCTACCATTGTAGTCCGTAGACGGTTCTTGAATATTCCTCTCCGGCCGAATGGTCGACCAACGCCAGCGATCATAATGTATTACTTACTGTGCTAATCGTTAAACTTCTCCACAGATGCACCACCATCGGTCGGTGCTGCTTCCGTTGGAATCGACAGCATCGGTATTGCCGCCATCAGTACGGTGCAGTTACGCGAGGCTCGGCATTGCTGCCATTGGTGGTCTCGGCAGGCATCGAGGTTGCCGTGCAATCCGCTAACAATACTGTCTGTAACCGATTCACAAAATTGGCAGCAAGGAGTTTGATGATGAACTCAAGGTGGGGATGTAGGCGAATGGTTTCGATTTGACGAGCATCGCAGCACGTTTCAGTAGGATTTCTCGCAGTACACAACGGTTCTAGCGTGTATTGCTTTTCAAGGTAGTGAACTGAACAAAATTCTGCTACATGAATTGAAAACGGAGGAGTGGACCTTACGTAGAAGTGGGAAACGAGGACAATTTGTAACGGGGTTTGAGAGTCCAGAGAGCCAAGCCTGGAAACAGCGCTTTACCGCATCAACTCGTTTTGAACCATCTTACATCGATTTGTAGAAAGACGGCCACCATCTACGATATCATCTTAGCAATACCCAGTGACGCTTGTTTCCACTGGCTGTGTGCGATCCTGGCAGCTGGAATGCCTGCTGAGACGTTATGGCGTACGAAATCGTGCACGCGACTCCAGACTCCTGGCGGTGATCTGTTTGTGCCACTCAGCTGCAAGTGGTCAGGCATCACTTTCTGGCGATCTGAGCATTCCTTGCGATGTTTTCTCCGGTTCCCTTTCCTGTCTGCGCTAGTATCAGCTTTCAACAGCGAATCTCAGCCGTAGGTTCCTCATCGACACCAGCATCAGCTGCATTTTGCGATTCTGAGCCGTAGGACTCTGTATTTCTCATCGGACGGTCGAACTGATGCCACAACTAGTCGCGGGTGGGATGTAGCTATGGTAGACATAGGGTAACCAGATCTTCAGTTGAAGTAACCCGTGCGTTAAATGTTTCGAAACCGAAGCCACAATTCCTTACATGAGACCCTGGCTCTAGCGTGGCGTGTGAGAGGAAGCAGCAGAGATGGGGAAGACATCAGGCGAGGAACAGAGGAAGCGAGAGATGGGCAATGCGGATCCAGCCATCACCGGGTTACAGAATTGCGAGGAAGAAATTATCGGTACAATAGATGTTTGGATTACAAGGAGAAAAGGGTGTACGTGGCTCACGCGTGAGAGACAGCGCATGAGCGGGAGACAGCGTACCAGGCCATTGGGACAGCTCCAAGGTCGCAGGCGACATCTTCAAGGTCGCAGGCGACAACTTCAAGGTCGCAGGCGACAACTCCAAGGTCGCAGGCGACAACTCCAAGGTCGCAGGCGACAACTCCAAGGTCGCAGGCGACAACTCCAAGGTCGCAGGCGACAACTCCAAGGTCGTAGGGGACAACTCCAAGGTCGCAGGGGACTGCTCACCTGTAGCATCTTGCTCCTCTTCCTAGCAGTGAGTCCCATTGAGTGCTGCATGCACGAACGAACCCCCGAGATAGCATATACCACGGCATTTTCTCCCTTCCCTTCTCTCCTCCTTTTTCCAGTATGCACAGAACGTCCCAAGTGGATCCCATTGATAGCTGCATGTGGGGTAAGCATACAACACGGCTTCCTCTACACTTCCCCCCTCTCCCCTCCCTTCCCCTCTCTCCCTTCCCCGCTCTCCCCTTTCGTCGATATTTGCTCCTCCATATATATGCTTCCCCCCCCCCCCCCCCCTGGAACTAGAATACCTTCTCTTTCCCCTCCATCTTCCTCCTCCGTCTTTCCCCTCCCCGCTCGCCCCCTTCCTTGACGTCTCTCGTACTCTTTCCCCTCCGTTCTGCTCAACCATACCCCACTCTCCCGCTCCTCCCTTCCCCCAGCTCCCTTGGCCTCCTCTCGTATCCTCCTCGCAATCGCTCCCTTCCTCGATGTCTCTTTCACCGACTCCCTCTGTGTTGCCTGGGCCCCCTCCTACTCCGCTTTCAGGACACCCAATCAAGCCTCCCCTCTTTCCCGTCTTCTCAACCCAACCCTATTCCCCTGCCACTTCCCGTCCCCACTCCCCCCCTTTCCCCCCCCTTCAACCCCCAGTCTTCCTGGCCTTCCCTCGCGTCCTCCTCCCTGCTCGCCCCCTTCCTGGATGTTTCCTTCTCCGACTCCCTCTGTGGCGCCTGGGCTCCCGCCTACTCCGCCCTGCACGCCCGCATTCGCCAGGCTGCTAGGGCTAATGCCCCTGCACTCGCACAAACCGCTGCTGCTGCACATGCTGCTGCCACTGCCGCTGCTGAAGCAGCACGTGAAGCAGTGCAGCAATCAGCACCACCAGCAGCAGCACCTGTAGCAACAGCAGCAGCAGCAGGAGCAGCAGAAGCGCCCTCTCCAACCACTCCACACCTCTCACCACCCCCTCCCCCTCCTCCTTCCCCTCCTCCCCAGTCCCATACCCCAACCCACCTCTCGACCCATCAATCCGTTTCCTCACATACGAGTGGCCAGACGAAGCAGGAGGGCTAGGGGATTTCCTCACAGGCCTCGCCACAGCCTTTGCCTGCGCGCTGCTCTCCCACCGAGCCTTCCTGGTCCGGCACCCGTACCTCCCGCTGGCCTTTGCGCCGAACCTGGTGGACTGGTCGTGGACCCCGGATGTACCTGTGGAGCCGGCTCGGAAGCTAGCTTTGGAAGATGGGAAGCTGGGCGGGAGAGGAGAGGTAGGGGGAGATGGAGCAGGAGAGGGAGGGGGAGAGGGAGGGAGTGTGGGGGGGGAGAGGAGGGGAGGAGGAGAGGTGGAGGTGCAGGAGGGGGAGGTGGTGGTGGTGGATTTCAGAAACCGCTTTGTGGAGCCGGAGGAGGTGTTTGGGATCATGGATAAGGCACTCAATGTGCGGGTGACGTGGAACAGAGGCCTGCTGACTTACCTCCTCGTGCAGGTTAGTGGCACTCGTGCAGGTTAGTGGCACTCGTGTTCCTTCCTCTTGTTTCTTCCTCTCGTTGCTGGTAGTTGCCAGTGCAAGAGTGTGGGGAGGGGAGGTGCAAGAGCATGGATAAGGCGATGAATGTGCGGGTGAGGTGGAACACTTTTGAGGCGCCTCAAAAGTCGGGTGAGGTGGAACAGAGGCCTGCTCTCATACCTCCTCGTGCAGGTCAGTGTCACTGGTTTCTTCCTCTTCTCCCCGCTTCCTCTCATCTCATCTCCTCCTCTCCTGCATATTTTTTTTCTCTCTGTTTTTTTCTCTCTCATAAATTGCATAGATTACTCTGCATTTCTATTCTAGTGCACGTTGCTGCTCCCCAGCTTATCCCCAAGTCCCCTACCCCATCTTCCCTGTCCCTTCCGTCCTGCCATCACTGCTGCAGGCAGTGAAAAAGAAGTGCGCTGGCAGTCTAAGAGTCATAGGCCTGCAGCCTTTCTTTGCGTGATCTTCCGAACTGTTCTCTTCGCCCCTTTTTCCTCCCTGCCTGTGCTGCCTCTGCTGCTGCAGGCAGTGAAAAAAGAAGTGGGCGGACAATCTAAAGGACATGAACATGCGGCCTCCTTTTCATCTTCCTAACTGTTCTCTTCACCCCTTTCTCCTCCCTGCCTCTGCTGCCCCTGCCTCTGCTGCCCCTGCCTCTGCTGCCCCTGCCACTGCTGCCCCTGCCTCTGCTGCCCCTGCCTCTGCTTCCCCTGCCTCTGCTGCCCCTGCCTCTGCTGCCTCTGCTGCTGCTGCAGGCATTTGAGAAGAAGTGGGCGGACAGTCTAAAGGACATGGTCTCCTTTTGATTTTCCTAACTGTTCTCTTCACCCCTTTTGCCTCTGCTGCCCCTACCTCTCCTTCTGCAGGCAGTGGAGAAGACGTGGGCGGACAGTCTAAAGGACATGGGCATGCGGCCTCCCTTTGCCTTTGGCTGTATCCTGCGCTTCCTGCTCAAGTGAGTGGGGCAGGTCATTGCTTCATTTCACGCGACTTTTGAGGCGTCTCAAAAAGGCGATGCCTGCTCAAGTGAGTTTGCAAGGTACATGAGCCTTGCATGGTACATGAGCCTTGCAAGGTACATGAGCCTCGCAAGGTACATGAGCCTTGCAAGGTACATGAGCCTTGCAAGGTACACGAGCCTTGCAAGGTACATGAGCCTTGCAAGGTACATGAGCCTTGCAAGGTACATGAGCCTTGCAAGGTACATGAGCCTTGCAAGGTTCCACACATGGTTCATCTCACGCATATATGGTTAGTGTAGAAGTGTCTTTCCAGGGTATAGCGCTTTTGGCCAGACCTCCTCGCCCTTTCCCTTTCTCCTCCCACTCCCCCTTTCCCCTTCATTTGTGTCTTCCCTTCCACCATACTTTCCCAGTTCACACCTCCTCTTATCTACTCTGCCCCTCCCCTGTGCCTCTCTCCCCTGTGCCTCTCTTTCTCTGCAATACTACAGGTCCCAACCAAAGGTGATTGCACAAGTGTCATTGATCTATTCTTTCCTGCTGCTCGTTCTTCCCCCCCATTCCCCTCCCATCTCAGGCCCCACCCAGAGGTCATGTCTCGAGTCCAGTCCAGGCCATCTACCACCACCTCCTCTCCCCTCCTTGCATGTTTATAGGCGCCTCAATGAGTGCATCGCTTCTATCCCTTCTTCTGCCGTCTCCTTGCTTCTCCCTTCCATCCCAGGCCGCAGCCAGAGGTCATGTCTCGAGTGCAAGCCATCTACCACCACCTCCTCTCGCCTTCCCCCTCCTCCCCTCCCCACACGCACTCCCCCTTCCGCCCATCGCACCCGCTCCCCTCCTTTGGCCCTTCGAACCGAGGGGTGGTGGTGGTGGGGGTGCACATAAGAGCGGGGGACACGGTGGTGTGGGAGGGCGAGTGGGGGTTTGGAGATCCCAAGGCTCTCAACGCCACTCAGATGGATGTGCTGCTGTCGTGGGCTGACCAGTACATATCATGTGCCAAGGTGGGTTGCTCCTCCTCCCCCTCCCTTCAAACCGAGGGGTGGTGGTGGTGGGGGTGCACATAAGAGCGGGGGACACGGTGGTGTGGGAGGGCGAGTGGGGGTTTGGAGATCCCAAGGCTCTCAACGCCACTCAGATGGATGTGCTGCTGTCGTGGGCTGACCAGTACATATCATGTGCCAAGGTGGGTTGCTCCTCCTCCCCCTCCCTTCAAACCGAGGGGTGGTGGTGGTGGGGGTGCACATAAGAGCGGGGGACACGGTGGTGTGGGAGGGCGAGTGGGGGTTTGGCGATCCCAAGGCACTGAATGCGACTCAGATGGATGTTCTGCTGTCATGGGCTGACCAGTACATCTCATGTGCCAAGGTGCGTGTGGACTAAGGTGGTGCTGGTGGGGGTGCACATAGGAGCGGCGGACACGGTGGTGTGGGAGGGCGAGTGCTGGTTAAGGCCCTCAATGCCACTCAGATGGATGTGCTGCTGTCGTGGGCTGACCAGTACATATTCTGTGCCAAGGTGAGCATCTGCCAAGGTGAGCATCTGCCAAGGTGGGTGGGCGTGGGCTAAGGTGGGGATGGTGGTGGTGGGGATGGTGGTGGTGGGGTTGGTGGTGGTGGGGTTGGTGGTGGTGGGATTGGTGGTACAGGTAGGGGTGGTGATAGTGCTGATGGTGGGGGTTGTGGTGGGGGTGGGGGTGGTGATAGGGTTGGTGGTGAGGGTGGTGGGGGTGGTGGGGGTGGTGGGGGTGGTGGGGGTGGGGGGTGGTGGGGGTGGTGGGTGTGGGTGGTGGGGGTGGGGGGTGGTGGGGTGGGGTTGGTGGGGGTGGTGGTGGTGGGGGTGGTGGTGGTGGGGTTGGTGTGGGGTGGTGGTGGTGGGGGGGGTGGTGGTGGTGGGGGTGGTGGGGTGGTGGTGGTGGGTGGGTGGGGGTGGTGGTGGTGGGGGTGGTGGGGGTGGTGGGGGTGGGGTGGTGGGGGTGGTGGGTGGTGGTTGGGGTGGTGTGGTGGTGGTGGTGGTGGGTGGTGGTGGTGGGGGTGGTGGGGGTGTGGGGGGGGGTGGTGGGGGTGGTGGGGGTGGGGGTGGTGGTGGTGGGTGGTGGTGGGGGTGGTGGGGGTGGGGGTGGTGGGGGTGGTGGGGGGTGGTGGGTGGGGGTGGTGGGGGTGGTGGGGTGGTGGTGGGGGTGGTGGTGGTGGTGGGGTGGTGGGGGGGTGGTGTGTTGGTGGTGGGGGTGGTGGGGTGTGGTGGGTGGGGTTGGTGGTGTGGGGTGGTGGTGGTGGTTGGGTGGGTGTGGGGTGGTGGGTTGGGTGGTGGTGGTGGTGGGGGTGGGTGGGGGGTGGGGGTGGTGGTGGTGGGGTGGTGGTGGGGTGTGGGGGGGGTTGGTGGTGGTGGGGTGGTGGGGGTGGTGGTGTGTGGTGGGGGTGGTGGTGGTGGGGGTGGTGGGGGTGGTGGTGGGTGGGGGGGGGGGTGGTGGGGGTGGGGGTGGTGGTGGTGGGGTGGGGGGGGGGGGGGGTGCGGGGGGTGGGGTGGTGGGGGTGGTGGTTGGTGGTGGTGGGGGGGGTGCACATAAGGGCGGGGGAGATGGTGGTGGAGGGTGAGGTGGGTTTCGGCAATCTCAAGGCAGCCTTCTGATGTTCACGTGCATCTCGTTCTTTCCTTTCCTTGTTCCCCCCTCTCACTCCCCTCACTCCCCTCTCACTCCCCTCTCACTCCCCTCTCACTCCCCTCTCCTCTCACCCATCCGCACAGGCGCTGGAGGAGTGGTGGGTGCCCTCGCCGCCCTACGAGGTGCGCTGGCTTGTTGTCACCAACTCTCTGCCGCTCAAGTCGGCTCTCTGGCTCAAATACCCTCACAGGGTACAAACTCTATCTCTCCTCTATACTTCTCCCTCTCCCTCCTCTCCTCCCTCACCTTCACCCTCTCCTTCACCCTCTCCTTCACCCTCACCTTCATCTTCACCCTCACCTTCACCCTCACCTTCACCCTCACCTTCACCCTCACCTTCACCCTCACCTTCACCCTCACCTTCTCCCTGTCCTTCTCCCTCCTCCCTGCACCATTCGCTGGCTTGTGTTTCTCAAGTGTGTGACCTGGCTTCTGATATGCCCTCGTGACACATCCTCTGGCTCAAATACCCGCACAAGGCATGCACTCCTCTGGCCTCTCCGCTTCTTTCACACTCGCATTCCACACTCACTCCACTTTCTCACTCTATGCCCTCACTTCCCACACACTCACTCCACACCCTCCCTCCCTGCTCACTCCCCACTCTCACTCCCCACTCCCACCCTTCACCCTGCTTGACCTCTCACTCATCTCACTGCTACGCATCTTCCCCGCTATTGCCATCCTCGTTTGTGGCACAGGTGGTGGTATCAGACATAGTCCCTCGCCACGTCAACACGTTGACATCGCCCCAAGACCCCACACGCACTGACACACACCCTCCTTCATCGCAAGATATTTCGCCTGCTCATTTCACTCCGGAAGAGGGGGCTTCCACATACATTGACATTGTAACAGAATGGTTGCTTCTCGCGTCGAGTGATGCACTCATTTTGACCAAGTCGGGATTTTCGCACACTGCGGCGTTTTTTTCGCATCGTCTGGCGGCTGTGTATGTTCCCGAGGAATGTGATCCCGAGGCTTTTGTTCCGACGCGTAGAATAGGAAGAATATGGAGCGGGATATGATTATCGACACTGTATCTTGTTGTGATTAATCAATCTACCTCACATCATTATATCTCAATGCATCTGCTATTATGTTCCGAACAACTCATGTATTCTGTATGGTACCTTCATCTTAGCAGGACGTCCTGTCGCGGTTACTAGTGGTAGTCCCCTCAACCATTTGAATTTCCCTCGAAACGCGCCCGCACACATCTCTAGTTGCCGCACCCAACTTGTCGCGTCGAAGCTACCCACCTAGACTGCTCATTGCGATTCCCTCACCTCCTGCTGTAACTACGCCTCCAGTCGATCGCGCATTATGCGCTTGTGCGCGCGGCTCTTATCGCGTACAGGTACAAGCTACGCGGGCGCCTCGCAGCGTCGAGTTCTGCCGATGATCGAGACTGCTTCGAGCAATCTCCGCCCTCCATTCTCGTCCACCCGCGTTATAAGCCGTGTCAACCCCAAGGCCAACACTGTCTCGAGAATATTCCCGACAAGAGAGTGCTTCGTTATAGATTCGTCCACGCGACGCATAAAGCCCCTACACTCTAATAGCTGTGGGCTCTCTACCTATCAACGCCGCACGTCCGCAACTTGCCACGTCACCGGGTCCACGTCATCCGGCTCAATTGGCAGCAGAAAGGTGGCGTTTGCCAGCTCAGCGCAGCCGATGCTGACTCAGCAGGCTGGAACCGCTTCGGACGAGGCATCAAGGCCGGGTCGGGGTTTAAGAGGGGCTGAAGGGTTGGGAGAATCAACGGCTGTAGATTCAGGGGGGAGAGAGGGTTTAAGAGAAATGGAAGGTCCAGATGTACCGAATGGAATGAGAGATTCAACGCGGGTGAGAGAGCCAGTGGGGGGGATAAGCGCTGGCGGAACTCCCGAAATGGGCGAAACTCCCTCGACAGGCGCGTCTCCCCCAGTAAGCGCGCGCAGGCGGCATTTGGAGCGGGTGCTGCGCGCCGAGCTGCCGTGGATGGGGGGAGAGCTTGACCCCCTGGTGGTGCGGATCATGCACGAGGTGGTGGCAATAGAGGAGAAAATGAGAGAGGGGGAGGGAGTGAGGGAGGGTGTGAGGGATGGAGTGAGGGAGGAAGAGGAGGAGCGAGTGGAAGGGAGAGGAGATGTAAAGCTGAAGGGGGAAGTAGGGCGAGAGGAGGAGGAGGAGGAGGGGAGTGAAAGGGAGAGTGGGAGGGAGAGGAGGGGAGGCGAGCTGGAAGAGAGAGGAGGGAAGGGGGTTACGGAAGAGGTGGAAGGGGACGATCCGGAGGATGAGGAGGACGAGGATGATGGGTACCTGGACGAGGTACGGTAATGTGCGATTGAAAGCAAAGCAGTACGGTAGTGTACGGTTAAAACATGGTCTTCTCCGAATTTAGTTCAAAAAATTATCTCCTCATCCCGCCCCCATCTGCACTCCCGCCTTTTTCTCCTCTTTGACCTTTCTCTTCCTTCTTCGTGGCATTTCTTCATTTTCCCACACTCTCCCCTACACCACAGTTTTTTTTCTTACTTTTAAAGTTTGTTTGTTTGTTTTCCACCCTAGTAGCTAGTTCACGCCACTCCAGTTGAAATAAAAACTATCTTTACACACAAACTCTCAAACACTCTCATTTGCTCTCAAGCGAACCAGCTACCTACAAATTGCTTTCAAACACTTGCCAAACGATCAATTGTTAGATTAAGAAGCTTGAGAGATTTCAACGCGCGTGTTCCACAGAAACCGGGTAGTATCCGCCTCTTGAACAAGGAGGTGACGGCTTGGCTGAAGCGGCCTAAGGAGTAGTGGGGCATTGGGGCCGCGACACCATCTTACTGTAAGAAAAGCTGTGGCATTATCAATACCAAGCAAACCTTTGCCGGCCTCGTGGCCCGCCGACCTTTGGGCTAAGCGGGATATGGTCACAACTTGATAACTGGAAACCGATCCGCAGCGAACCACGGTTAGTGGGAAGTACAGATCACTAAGTACCGTCTGTACCATATAGTGTATGTACTTCCCACTAGCCGTGGTTCGCTGCAGACCGGTTTTCAGTTGTCGGGTCATGATCATACACCGCCTAGCCCAAAAGTTGGCGGGCCACGAGGCCTACGAAGGTTGGCTTTGTACCAACAATGCCACAGCTTTTCCTACAGTAAGATGGTGTCGCAGGGCCCCAATACCTCACTACCTCTTAGGCCGCTTCAGCCGAGCCAGCACCTCCCTGTTCGGGAGGCAAGTACTACCCGGTTTCTGTGGGACACGCGCGTTGAAATTTCTCAAACTTCCTAATCCAACAATTGATCGCCTGGCAAGCGTTCGACGACAGTTTCTAGTAGCTGGTTCGTCTGAGAGCGATTGAGAGTGTTTGAGAGTTTGTGCGGAAATAGAGGTTTTATTTCAACTGGAGTGGCGTGAAACAGGTACCCCCTTTATTTCATGTTTTATTCTTATTTTTAGATTTATTTTAGAATATTTTAGTGCCCCCCCATCTCTCGATTCTCAACTTCCCCATTTCCTCCCACCCCTCCCCCCGTCAGAGCCCACGAGCAGAGGCAATAGAGGCGTGATTTTGCATGGCGTACCTGTGCCGTGAGAGGAAGAGGGTGTTTTTCAATCTCTCACCACGCATTCCCCCCATTTCCCCCATTCTTCACTCCACGTGCTCTCCACCCTCCCCGCTCCCCCCATCAGAGCCCAGGAACAGAAGCAGCAAAAGCGTGGTTCCGCGTGGCCTACCTGAGTGGAGAGAGGAAGCGGGCGGCTCTCACCTCTCATCGCCCTCCCCATCCCCATCAGAGCCCCGGAGCAGAGGCCATAGAGGCGTGGTTCCGCGTGGCGTACCCCGGTAGAGGACTTCGCGCCTCTCATCAACCCATCCCCCTCTCCATCTCCGTCCTCCCCATCTCTTTCAGAGCCCAGGAGCGGAGGCCATAGAGGCATGGTTTCGTGTGGGCTACTTGAGTCGAGAGAGGAAGAGGACGGACGGGGAGGGCTGTTTGCGCGCTTTTGCTGCTCGGCAGATGGCGGTGAAGCTGATAACTGCTTACAGAGGGGCGTGCAGAGAGGTGCGCGGGTGTGCTGTGCTGTGCTGTGCTGTGCTGTGCTGTGCTGTGGCGTGGTGGTGTGGTGTGGTGTGGCGTGGTGTGGTGTGGTGTGGTGTGGTGTGGTGTGGTGTGGTGTGGTGTGATGTGGTGTGGTGCGGTGTGGTGTGGTGTGGTGTGGTGTGGGTTAATTACGGTCATGCAAGGTGTCCCACTAAGACATCCCCAACCCAGACTCTCACCCTCAACCTGAACCTCTTCCCCCTTCCTCCCTGTGAAAGAAGGGTGGGTATGAGACGTCTCAAACCACCCTTCTTTCACATGGTGGGTATGAGACGTCTCAAACCACCCTTCTTTCACATGGTGGGTATGAGACGTCTCAAACCACCCTTCTTTCACATGGTGGGTATGAGACGTCTCAAACCACCCTTCTTTCACATGGTGGGTATGAGACGTCTCAAACCACCCTTCTTTCACATGGTGGGTATGAGACGTCTCAAACCACCCTTCTTTCACATGGTGGGTATGAGACGTCTCAAACCACCCTTCTTTCACATGGTGGGTATGAGACGTCTCAAACCACCCTTCTTTCACATGGTGGGTATGAGACGTCTCAAACCACCCTTCTTTCACATGGTGGGTATGAGACGTCTCAAACCACCCTTCTTTCACATGGTGGGTATGAGACGTCTCAAACCAGCCTTCTTTCACATGGTGGGTATGAGACGTCTCAAACCACCCTTCTTTCACATGGTGGGTATGAGACGTCTCAAACCACCCTTCTTTCACATGGTGGGTATGAGACGTCTCAAACCACCCTTCTTTCACATGGTGGGTATGAGACGTCTCAAACCACCCTTCTTTCACATGGTGGGTATGAGACGTCTCAAACCAGCCTTCTTTCACATGGTGGGTATGAGACGTCTCAAACCACCCTTCTTTCACATGGTGGGTATGAGACGTCTCAAACCACCCTTCTTTCACATGGTGGGTATGAGACGTCTCAAACCACCCTTCTTTCACATGGTGGGTATGAGACGTCTCAAACCACCCTTCTTTCACATGGTGGGTATGAGACGTCTCAAACCACCCTTCTTTCACATGGTGGGTATGAGACGTCTCAAACCACCCTTCTTTCACATGGTGGGTATGAGACGTCTCAAACCACCCTTCTTTCACATGGTGGGTATGAGACGTCTCAAACCACCCTTCTTTCACATGGTGGGTATGAGACGTCTCAAACCACCCTTCTTTCACATGGTGGGTATGAGACGTCTCAAACCACCCTTCTTTCACATGGTGGGTATGAGACGTCTCAAACCACCCTTCTTTCACATGGTGGGTATGAGACGTCTCAAACCACCCTTCTTTCACATGGTGGGTATGAGACGTCTCAAACCACCCTTCTTTCACATGGTGGGTATGAGACGTCTCAAACCACCCTTCTTTCACATGGTGGGTATGAGACGTCTCAAACCACCCTTCTTTCACATGGTGGGTATGAGACGTCTCAAACCACCCTTCTTTCACATGGTGGGTATGAGACGTCTCAAACCACCCTTCTTTCACATGGTGGGTATGAGACGTCTCAAACCACCCTTCTTTCACATGGTGGGTATGAGACGTCTCAAACCAGCCTTCTTTCACATGGTGGGTATGAGACGTCTCAAACCACCCTTCTTTCACATGGTGGGTATGAGACGTCTCAAACCACCCTTCTTTCACATGGTGGGTATGAGACGTCTCAAACCACCCTTCTTTCACATGGTGGGTATGAGACGTCTCAAACCACCCTTCTTTCACATGGTGGGTATGAGACGTCTCAAACCAGCCTTCTTTCACATGGTGGGTATGAGACGTCTCAAACCACCCTTCTTTCACATGGTGGGTATGAGACGTCTCAAACCACCCTTCTTTCACATGGTGGGTATGAGACGTCTCAAACCACCCTTCTTTCACATGGTGGGTATGAGACGTCTCAAACCACCCTTCTTTCACATGGTGGGTATGAGACGTCTCAAACCACCCTTCTTTCACATGGTGGGTATGAGACGTCTCAAACCACCCTTCTTTCACATGGTGGGTATGAGACGTCTCAAACCACCCTTCTTTCACATGGTGGGTATGAGACGTCTCAAACCACCCTTCTTTCACATGGTGGGTATGAGACGTCTCAAACCACCCTTCTTTCACATGGTGGGTATGAGACGTCTCAAACCACCCTTCTTTCACATGGTGGGTATGAGACGTCTCAAACCACCCTTCTTTCACATGGTGGGTATGAGACGTCTCAAACCACCCTTCTTTCACATGGTGGGTATGAGACGTCTCAAACCACCCTTCTTTCACATGGTGGGTATGAGACGTCTCAAACCACCCTTCTTTCACATGGTGGGTATGAGACGTCTCAAACCACCCTTCTTTCACATGGTGGGTATGAGACGTCTCAAACCACCCTTCTTTCACATGGTGGGTATGAGACGTCTCAAACCACCCTTCTTTCACATGGTGGGTATGAGACGTCTCAAACCACCCTTCTTTCACATGGTGGGTATGAGACGTCTCAAACCACCCTTCTTTCACATGGTGGGTATGAGACGTCTCAAACCACCCTTCTTTCACATGGTGGGTATGAGACGTCTCAAACCACCCTTCTTTCACATGGTGGGTATGAGACGTCTCAAACCACCCTTCTTTCACATGGTGGGTATGAGACGTCTCAAACCACCCTTCTTTCACATGGTGGGTATGAGACGTCTCAAACCACCCTTCTTTCACATGGTGGGTATGAGACGTCTCAAACCACCCTTCTTTCACATGGTGGGTATGAGACGTCTCAAACCACCCTTCTTTCACATGGTGGGTATGAGACGTCTCAAACCACCCTTCTTTCACATGGTGGGTATGAGACGTCTCAAACCACCCTTCTTTCACATGGTGGGTATGAGACGTCTCAAACCACCATTCTTTCATATGGTGGGTATGAGACGTCTCAAACCACCCTTCTTTCACATGGTGGGTATGAGACGTCTCAAACCACCCTTCTTTCACATGGTGGGTATGAGACGTCTCAAACCACCCTTCTTTCACATGGTGGGTATGAGACGTCTCAAACCACCCTTCTTTCACATGGTGGGTATGAGACGTCTCAAACCACCCTTCTTTCACATGGTGGGTATGAGACGTCTCAAACCACCCTTCTTTCACATGGTGGGTATGAGACGTCTCAAACCACCCTTCTTTCACATGGTGGGTATGAGACGTCTCAAAACCACCCTTTTTTCACATGGTGGGTATGAGACGTCTCAAACCACCCTTCTTTCACATGGTGGGTATGAGACGTCTCAAACCACCCTTCTTTCACATGGTGGGTATGAGACGTCTCAAACCACCCTTCTTTCACATGGTGGGTATGAGACGTCTCAAACCACCCTTCTTTCACATGGTGGGTATGAGACGTCTCAAACCACCCTTCTTTCACATGGTGGGTATGAGACGTCTCAAACCACCCTTCTTTCACATGGTGGGTATGAGACGTCTCAAACCACCCTTCTTTCACATGGTGGGTATTAGACGTCTCAAACCGCCCTTCTTTCACATGGTGGGTATGAGACGTCTCAAACCACCCTTCTTTCACATGGTGGGTATGAGACGTCTCAAACCACCCTTCTTTCACATGGTGGGTATGAGACGTCTCAAACCACCCTTCTTTCACATGGTGGGTATGAGACGTCTCAAACCACCCTTCTTTCACATGGTGGGTATGAGACGTCTCAAACCACCCTTCTTTCACATGGTGGGTATGAGACGTCTCAAACCACCCTTCTTTCACATGGTGGGTATGAGACGTCTCAAACCACCCTTCTTTCACATGGTGGGTATGAGACGTCTCAAACCACCCTTCTTTCACATGGTGGGTATGAGACGTCTCAAACCACCCTTCTTTCACATGGTGGGTATGAGACGTCTCAAACCACCCTTCTTTCACATGGTGGGTATGAGACGTCTCAAACCACCCTTCTTTCACATGGTGGGTATGAGACGTCTCAAACCACCCTTCTTTCACATGGTGGGTATGAGACGTCTCAAACCACCCTTCTTTCACATGGTGGGTATGAGACGTCTCAAACCACCCTTCTTTCACATGGTGGGTATGAGACGTCTCAAACCACCATTCTTTCATATGGTGGGTATGAGACGTCTCAAACCACCCTTCTTTCACATGGTGGGTATGAGACGTCTCAAACCACCCTTCTTTCACATGGTGGGTATGAGACGTCTCAAACCACCCTTCTTTCACATGGTGGGTATGAGACGTCTCAAACCACCCTTCTTTCACATGGTGGGTATGAGACGTCTCAAACCACCCTTCTTTCACATGGTGGGTATGAGACGTCTCAAACCACCCTTCTTTCACATGGTGGGTATGAGACGTCTCAAACCACCCTTCTTTCACATGGTGGGTATGAGACGTCTCAAAACCACCCTTTTTTCACATGGTGGGTATGAGACGTCTCAAACCACCCTTCTTTCACATGGTGGGTATGAGACGTCTCAAACCACCCTTCTTTCACATGGTGGGTATGAGACGTCTCAAACCACCCTTCTTTCACATGGTGGGTATGAGACGTCTCAAACCACCCTTCTTTCACATGGTGGGTATGAGACGTCTCAAACCACCCTTCTTTCACATGGTGGGTATGAGACGTCTCAAACCACCCTTCTTTCACATGGTGGGTATGAGACGTCTCAAACCACCCTTCTTTCACATGGTGGGTATTAGACGTCTCAAACCGCCCTTCTTTCACATGGTGGGTATGAGACGTCTCAAACCACCCTTCTTTCACATGGTGGGTATGAGACGTCTCAAACCACCCTTCTTTCACATGGTGGGTATGAGACGTCTCAAACCACCCTTCTTTCACATGGTGGGTATGAGACGTCTCAAACCACCCTTCTTTCACATGGTGGGTATGAGACGTCTCAAACCACCCTTCTTTCACATGGTGGGTATGAGACGTCTCAAACCACCCTTCTTTCACATGGTGGGTATGAGACGTCTCAAACCACCCTTCTTTCACATGGTGGGTATGAGACGTCTCAAACCACCCTTCTTTCACATGGTGGGTATGAGACGTCTCAAACCACCCTTCTTTCACATGGTGGGTATGAGACGTCTCAAACCACCCTTCTTTCACATGGTGGGTATGAGACGTCTCAAACCACCCTTCTTTCACATGGTGGGTATGAGACGTCTCAAACCACCCTTCTTTCACATGGTGGGTATGAGACGTCTCAAACCACCCTTCTTTCACATGGTGGGTATGAGACGTCTCAAACCACCCTTCTTTCACATGGTGGGTATGAGACGTCTCAAACCACCCTTCTTTCACATGGTGGGTATGAGACGTCTCAAACCAGCCTTCTTTCACATGGTGGGTATGAGACGTCTCAAACCACCCTTCTTTCACATGGTGGGTATGAGACGTCTCAAACCACCCTTCTTTCACATGGTGGGTATGAGACGTCTCAAACCACCCTTCTTTCACATGGTGGGTATGAGACGTCTCAAACCACCCTTCTTTCACATGGTGGGTATGAGACGTCTCAAACCAGCCTTCTTTCACATGGTGGGTATGAGACGTCTCAAACCACCCTTCTTTCACATGGTGGGTATGAGACGTCTCAAACCACCCTTCTTTCACATGGTGGGTATGAGACGTCTCAAACCACCCTTCTTTCACATGGTGGGTATGAGACGTCTCAAACCACCCTTCTTTCACATGGTGGGTATGAGACGTCTCAAACCACCCTTCTTTCACATGGTGGGTATGAGACGTCTCAAACCACCCTTCTTTCACATGGTGGGTATGAGACGTCTCAAACCACCCTTCTTTCACATGGTGGGTATGAGACGTCTCAAACCACCCTTCTTTCACATGGTGGGTATGAGACGTCTCAAACCACCCTTCTTTCACATGGTGGGTATGAGACGTCTCAAACCACCCTTCTTTCACATGGTGGGTATGAGACGTCTCAAACCACCCTTCTTTCACATGGTGGGTATGAGACGTCTCAAACCACCCTTCTTTCACATGGTGGGTATGAGACGTCTCAAACCACCCTTCTTTCACATGGTGGGTATGAGACGTCTCAAACCACCCTTCTTTCACATGGTGGGTATGAGACGTCTCAAACCACCCTTCTTTCACATGGTGGGTATGAGACGTCTCAAACCACCCTTCTTTCACATGGTGGGTATGAGACGTCTCAAACCACCCTTCTTTCACATGGTGGGTATGAGACGTCTCAAACCACCCTTCTTTCACATGGTGGGTATGAGACGTCTCAAACCACCCTTCTTTCACATGGTGGGTATGAGACGTCTCAAACCACCCTTCTTTCACATGGTGGGTATGAGACGTCTCAAACCACCCTTCTTTCACATGGTGGGTATGAGACGTCTCAAACCACCCTTCTTTCACATGGTGGGTATGAGACGTCTCAAACCACCCTTCTTTCACATGGTGGGTATGAGACGTCTCAAACCACCCTTCTTTCACATGGTGGGTATGAGACGTCTCAAACCACCCTTCTTTCACATGGTGGGTATGAGACGTCTCAAACCACCCTTCTTTCACATGGTGGGTATGAGACGTCTCAAACCACCCTTCTTTCACATGGTGGGTATGAGACGTCTCAAACCACCCTTCTTTCACATGGTGGGTATGAGACGTCTCAAACCACCCTTCTTTCACATGGTGGGTATGAGACGTCTCAAACCACCCTTCTTTCACATGGTGGGTATGAGACGTCTCAAACCACCCTTCTTTCACATGGTGGGTATGAGACGTCTCAAACCACCCTTCTTTCACATGGTGGGTATGAGACGTCTCAAACCACCCTTCTTTCACATGGTGGGTATGAGACGTCTCAAACCACCCTTCTTTCACATGGTGGGTATGAGACGTCTCAAACCACCCTTCTTTCACATGGTGTCCCACGGGTCACTGGTCATGAAGAAGAGCTGCAGCGTGAAGGATCGCTTTAGCAAAGAACGATAGTCACTTGTTGAAAAATAGTAACCCTGTAAAAAATTAGAGTAGGAACCGAAAGCACAGCTCTGTTCAAGGGTGGGTATGAGACGTCTCAAAACCACCTTCTTTCACATGGTGTCCCACTCAGTCGCCCCCAACCAAACCTCTTTCACCTCCCAACCCAGACTCTCACCCTCAACCTCTTCCCTGCCCCCTTCCCTCCCGATCCACCCTCCGTGCCGGCAGTGCTGGTTACCACGAGCGGACTGCACGTGTGATGAGGTGTCGCCCAACCCAGCCCTGCTGAGCAGCATAGTCATCTGGCTCTACATGCACCCCAAGGTGAGTAGAGTTCCCCGACTTTCTGTACTCGTTATAGTCAGATTTGAAGCCTTGAGTATTGATGCTGAGCAACGTGGTCATCTGGCTATACATGCACTCTAGGGTAAGCTGAGCCCCCTTGTACTCGTTATAATCAATTTAGAGCAGCATTACCATCTGGCTAAACATGCGCTCCCAAAGATAATTAGAGGTCCCCCTCCTGTACTCGTTATAGTCAGATTAAGGCTCTTTGGGACTCTACTGAACAACATGGTCATCTGCCTCTACATGCACCCCAAGGTGATTGAGTGCTGCTGCTCTCGTTATAATCAGATTCCAGGCTTGGAATCCCCTTAAGTTGCTGTCGAGCAACGTTGTCATCTGCCTCTACTTGCACCCCGAGGTAAGGCGTCCTCCAGTACTCGTTATAAGGAGATTCGAGGCTTCTGAAATCGTTGCTGGGTAGCGTCGTCATCTGGCTCTACTTGCACCCCAAGGTGGCTTTTGAGTCGACTCAAAAGTCACCCCAAGGTGAGACTCAAAAGTCACCCCAAGGTGAGACTCAAAAGTCACCCCAAGGTGAGTAGAGTCCTGCTGTACCCAAAGGTCAGTCCCTCTGTACTCGTTATTAGACTCATGTCTCTACGTGCACACCCCGGCCCAAGGTGAGATGAGTCTTCTTTATTCGTTATCATCAAAGTCAAGCTGCCTGTATCCCATACAACCGCACTGCACTGCTTCCTCCGTTCTCGCCATCCACCCCTCCTCCCATGCTCACAAAACTTGCAGCGCAACAACACGGGCAAGCTGCTGTGGCAGGTGCTGGGACCACTAATCCAACACGAGATTGATGGAAGTAAGGCCTTTGCAGCCCATCTGTCCTCTCTTGACAGGTGCTGGGGCCACTAATCCCTCTGTGCTTCTCACTTCTGTGTCCCTTCCCGCTCCCCCTTCCTCTCCTCCTTGCGCTAGCAGGATTTTCTGCGGCGCAACAACACGGGCAAGCTGCTGTGGCAGGTGCTGGGGGGAGAGCACTCCCTATTCCCTCTGACTGCTATGTCCCCCACCCTTGTCCCCCACCCTTGTCACTCCGACTGGGCCTCACTTCCTTGTTCGTCCCCCATCTTCACCCCTTCAGGACTTTCTGAGGCGCAACAACACGGGCAAGCTGCTGTGGCAGGTGCTGGGGAGCGAGAGTGCCCGGCTGTGTGTGTTTGGCATCAACGCCCACGAGGAGAGAATGTGGGATGAGCTGAAGCGAGCAGGTGGGTGTGATGGGTGCTGTGTGTGTTTGTGTGTGGGTGAGGGAGTGTGGTTGCCAGCATGCTAGCTCGGTTCGGCTGTGTGTGTGCTTGGGGCGGCAAGTGGTGGGGGGCAAGAGTGCTCGGCTGTGTGTGTTTGGCATCAACGCTCATGAGGAGGAGTTTCTGTGAGCTAGGCTGAAGCGAGCAGGTGAGATGAGATTGTCTGTGACAGGGTTTTATAGCTGAAGCGAGCAGGCACAGGAGTGCGTGCGTTTGTTTGGCATCTATGCTCATGTGCGTCACACGAGCTCGTGCGTGCGTGTGTGCTTCCACACGTGCGTGCATGCATGCGTGCGCAGTATGGGTGTCTAGTGGTCGTGAGGAGCGCATGTGTGTGCGTGCGTTGTGCAATGAGGTGACTTTTACACTGACTCAGGTATCACAGGTATCACCGTGCATGTGCGTGCGTTGACTTTTAAACTGACTCAGGTATCACAGGTATCACCGTGCATGTGAAGTAAGAGGATTGTTTAGGCACCCCCCAAAAAAGGTCACATTCATGCTAGCCTGTAGTTTTGAGGCGCCTCAAAACTAAAAAGGTCACATTCATGCTAGCCTGTAGTTTTGAGGCGCCTCAAAACTAAAAAGGTCACATTCATGCTAGCCTGTAGTTTTGAGGCGCCTCAAAACTAAAAAGGTCACATTCATGCTAGCCTGTAGTTTTGAGGCGCCTCAAAACTAAAAAGGTCACATTCATGCTAGCCTGTAGTTTTGAGGCGCCTCAAAACTAAAAAGGTCACATTCATGCTAGCCTGTAGTTTTGAGGCGCCTCAAAACTAAAAAGGTCACATTCATGCTAGCCTGTAGTTTTGAGGCGCCTCAAAACTAAAAAGGTCACATTCATGCTAGCCTGTAGTTTTGAGGCGCCTCAAAACTAAAAAGGTCACATTCATGCTAGCCTGTAGTTTTGAGGCGCCTCAAAACTAAAAAGGTCACATTCATGCTAGCCTGTAGTTTTGAGGCGCCTCAAAACTAAAAAGGTCACATTCATGCTAGCCTGTAGTTTTGAGGCGCCTCAAAACTAAAAAGGTCACATTCATGCTAGCCTGTAGTTTTGAGGCGCCTCAAAACTAAAAAGGTCACATTCATGCTAGCCTGTAGTTTTGAGGCGCCTCAAAACTAAAAAGGTCACATTCATGCTAGCCTGTAGTTTTGAGGCGCCTCCTCTCCTCCCCCTGATACCGTGCCGTCCATGCACCTCCCCTTCTCCTTCTCCTCCTCATCCTTCCCTGCGTGTAAGAAGCAGAGACACATTGAGTCTTCTCACCACACCACCACTGCTGCTGCTGCTGATTCGGGGGCACCAGCAGCAGAGGCAGCAGTACCAGCAGCAATAGCAGCAGCAGCAGCAGCAGCAGGGGAGGTAGTAGGCAATGGGGATGCGTCATTGCCTTCTCCGCTGCACTTCATTCTGATTGACGGCACGTGGAGCAACTCTAAGGCCATGACCGCCAGACTTAAGGTGGGTTTGAAAATGCTTTTGTGAGTTGAATCCCAAGACAGTAAGACTAAGACCTTAATACCCGGCGATCTGACTTTTATGTGCTGTTTTGGGAGGCTGGAGCGCGGCTTAAATGGGTAGTGACTGAATGTGGATCTACTCCTTGGGCTGGGCAGCAAGATGGCTTTTGAGTAGACTCAAGACTCAAAGTCACCTCGTTGCAGTGGGGCGCGGCTCAAAGGGGCACTGACTGACGGCATGTGGAGCTACTCCTTGGGCATGACCGCCAAACTGACTTTTTTCAATCATTGCATGTCCCGTTTTAGTTGCGCCACAGGAAGCAGCACATCGAGCATGGGATGGGAGGGACCTGCCGTTTCTGTCTCTGCAACCACCACAGCCATCAGTCATGCATGGTCTCAGGTGAGCCCTCATGCCTTTATGTTGATAGAATGTGTTGTTCCATTTACCTGACACCATGTCACGCACTACCCGTTCTGTCTCTGGAACCGCCACAGCCATTAGTCCATGCATGGTCTCGTGTGACGCCAGCTTGCTTCCATGTGATGCCCGCATGCCCCTTCCATGTGATGCCTGTGTGCCTTTTTGTTGACCACAACGGCATCACATGAAAACTCCCATGTGTAACTTTCTTTTACATCACACCATACGAGGTGACTTTTGAGTCGACTCAAAAGTCACCTCTTTTTGTTGACAGGGTGTGTAACTTCTTTTACATCACACCATACACACTCCCTGTTCTGCCCCGCTGCCTGTTTTTGTAGCCAACGCCAGCCTCCTTGCTTTGAATTTTCCCACACATACCATATGAGTGATTCAACTACGTGATTATTGGTTTAGAACGCAAATTCTCTTGCTCACTGCATCACTCCGCCTTTTTTTAATGCATATCAGGCCGCAACCAGTAGAAAACGAGCCCTGCACGGTAGCAGTCGCATCAAGCCTTCTGCGCAATGCTGAGTGATAATTCTCAGATTTTAAATTACCTTCTCTTGCTCACCTCATCATCCCATCTCCTTGGATCGCATATCAGGCCTCAGCCAGCTGAAGACAAGACGTGCACTGCAGCAGCAGCATCGAGCCTTTTGCGCGAGCTTGGCGAAAGGGAGGAGATGGATAAGGAGCAGTTATCAAAAGCAGCGGACGCCATAGACGATGCATTGCTGTGTCTTCTAGACGCTCTCACGGACCGAAGGAGGAGGTCAGGGAGGCCTGGGCTGAGGCTTGGCTTGGGCCGAAATGCAAGACCGTTTTGAGCGAGGGATTATAGATTGGAGGAGCTGGATTCAGTTTGCTTGTACAGAAATGTGTTTCTTGTACCATTAGCATGTTCACAGAATGATAATTTCTTTGAGATTGTTAGCCAATGACGCGTACATCAATTATGACCACCCACAGCAAGCACACGGGAGGGTTGAAAATTTCTGAAGCCGTAACCACATTTGTCGAAACACATTTTGCCCGTGACGAAGACTGCGGGTGTTACTTCGTACAGGATTTCTCCAAAGCTCGATCAGCGAAAACGGCTCGGGTTACCCCTGCATTGCGCAATCCACATCCCGCATTCCCATTCCACTCTCCCCGAGCGAAAAAATCTTTAGTCGGTACTTCACTATTTTAGTCTGCATTGCTCCAGACCAGAATCGCCGCGAATGGCGCTTTGCCGTCCATCCGCCCGTTGCGCAACGCCGCAGCATCTCTTCGTTTTCGCCCCGATTCTATCCCCACGCTCTCCGCATGTCTCCGCAAATCCGCGCGCTCTATCCCCGCGCCTCTCCCATCTCTCCGCCGCCTCCCCTTTCTGCGGCGTGCCGAACCTCCCAACGAGCTTGTCGACTAGGCATGGCGAGGTTCCAAACCTCCCATGCCGTCCCAAACACCAAAGCACTTTCAGGACCCGTCACTCTCGTCTACATTTTGCTTCGATAAAAGCAAACTTGTTACCATCATCCAGCCATTCGGCATCAACGGACCCCTCCTCGCCCATTTCCGCCGCGCACCCGTCCCCCTCCCCACTCCCCCCCGCGCCCCTCCCCTGCCCCTGCGCCATCTGCTCCCGGCGCGCGCTCATCTCCGCCTCTCTCCTCCTCTCCGCCTCCGCGCTCCCCGCAAGCGCAGCCGATTCCGCCGCGGCAGCTTCCGCGCAGACGGCGGAGGCGGCGCAAGCGGCGCTGGCGGCGGTGCGGGGCGGGAAATGGCGGTGGCAGGAGGAACTGTTCGCGTGGATGATGGCGACTGGGATGAAGGAGTATGAAGAGAGCGTTGAGGGGTATAAGCTGGCTTTATTCGAGCCTCTTCGATCGGAAATCGGTAGAGTAACTGGAGGGGAGGGTGGTGAAGCAGTTGGAGGAGCAGGGACGATGGAATCTGGAAACGATGCGGTTTTTAGATTGGTTGAGATCGGTGTAGGGGCGGGCCCGAACTTCCGCTTCTACACTCAAAACTCATTACAGACTCAATCCGCGCCAGGTTTTGAGGTTGTGGGTGTAGATCCGAATCCGTCGATGCAACCATATGCAGAAGCGTCGGCAGCGGCAGCAGGGTTGGCGGGAAACCGATTCAGATTCGTTCAAGGCGTGGGGGAAGCACTCCCATTGGACGACGGATGTGCTGACGTGGTCGTGTGCTCCCTGGTGCTATGTTCGGTCGCTGACGTCAGGCAGTGCGTCAGCGAAATCAAACGAATTCTCAAGCCTGGAGGGAGGTAAGGCGCCTTCTCTTCTCCTCTCTTTCTCTTCCTCTCCTTCCTCTCCTTCCTCTTCGTCTGCTACACTCTTCCGTTCTTCCCCCTCTCCCTCCTGTTCCCTCCCTCATCGCTGTCTTCTTCTCCTTCCTCTCCGCTTCTCCATCTCCTCTTCTCTTTCCCCTCTTTCCCCTCTTTTCTTCTCTCCCCACCCCTCTCTCTTCTTTCCTTCCTCTTCCCTATTTGTCCCCCGTCCCTCCCACCCAGCTATTACTTCCTGGAGCACGTAGCAGCACCGCATGGCACCGCTCTGCACCTCTGGCAAACCATCCTAGACCCTTTACAGCCCCTGCTATACGACGGCTGCCACATCACACGCAACCCCCTCCCTACCATCAAGCTAGCAGGCTTCGCTGCAGTTAAAGCCAGGGAGGTGATGCTGCCAGGGCTGTGGCTCATCAGCCCTCACGTGATTGGCCAAGCAGTCAAAGCTTAGACGCTCAGGTAGCACACCCCTCCCCGTCCATTTTACCGCCATGAAGAAACTAGCAGGCCCAACTACAATTAAGGCCAGGGAGATGGTGCTGCCAGGTCTTTGGTTCATCAGTCCCCAAGTAATTGGCCAACCGGTTAAAGCCCGGTGAATGCACATTTCCGCCTGGTCAATGGGATGTGTGGGCGGAAAGCAGTGCGTGCTGCACTGAATCAAGATGCAGAACAGGAGCAGGGTATTTGCCAGGACCTGCAGGACCCTGGAACGGAATCATCCTTGACAAGAATTTGACATGCATCTCTCTTACGTTCCATTCCTTTTTTTTCTCCTCCTTTCCTCCATCTCTCCGTTCACCTATCTCTGTCATTCCTGCCTGCCCCAGTTACTACTTCCTGGAGCACGTGGCGGCACCGCAGGGCACCGCTCTGCACACATGGCAGCGACTGTTGGACCCACTGCAATCTGCACTGGCAGACGGGTGTCATCTCACGCGCAGCCCTCTCACTTCCATCAAGCTATCGGGGTTTGGTGCGGTGCAAGCAAGGGAGGTGATGGTTCCTGGGCTGTCGCTGCTGGCGCCACATGTTGTCGGCACGGCTATGAAGGCCTAGCAGTTGCCATTGTACAAGTTCCCTTCCACTCTTATCACAGTCGATCACACTCTATCACATTCTACCGTATCGTAAAAAACTGTAAGAAAGGTCACACTGCAATCTGCACTGGCAGATACGGTAGGTGTCATCTCATGCGCAACCCTCTGACTTCCAGCAAGCTGGGGGGGTTTGGTGCAGTTCAAGCGAGAGAGGTGATGGTTCCAGGGCTGTCGCTGCTGGCGCCGCACGTTGTCGGCACTGCTGTGAAGGCATAGCGGCTGTTTTGAGACGGGTACCCTTCTGAAGGGCCCTTCATATTGCGGGCACTAATATTCAAATGTGGCAGACCTGTAGACATTTTGTACATTGGTGGCACCGTATGTAGGATTGTGCATATTTTAATTTTTTTTTGCTTGATTAGTTGTATGCTCACCTGATATTAAACATTATTGCGTTCACCGCCTCTTGAGGACGAACTGCGAAGAGCACTCCCCTCGAGAGTCCCGTCTCGTCTCGTCTCCCCCTCCCAATCTCCAAGGTCCCTTGCGTGCTTCCCGCCATTTTGACGGAGCGCGGTTCCCAGTGCTCTTGGTCTCTGGACCAGCAAGGTAGGCGGGGTGACGATAGCAGACTGCGAGGAGCTGCCCTAGGCTGGGACCGTACGCCATATTGAATCGCACGTCATTGCCAATTTGCTTGGTGCTATTGCTGGGGTTCGCGCTTTTTATCTGGAGCTGTGTAGCAGGCTGAGTTGAGGCAACCAGCAAACTGAAGGGAGGAAACGTGATAGAGGCTATTTCAAACCAATTATTTCCCCACATCACACTGAAGCAGTCCAGCTGCTTAGTTACCAACCGGCAGTAATCAATCGTTCCACGAAAGAAATCGACGACAGAAATCGACGACAGAAGGCAGTCCTACGACGATGGCCGTGTCGTCTCTGCCGGCAGCAGCAGCGCTAACCGCATTTCGGAATCGGTGCGTGCTTCGTCGCAATGCGTAACGTACTGTAGATTTGTCGTGCTCATTATGCGCAATCTTCTATTCTTTATGGTCTTCACTTGGAGTATGTCACCACGCGTGTCGCATCGGCTTCATGCACTGTCGGCACTGCTCTAACGGCGCATGAAGAAGCCATGTTGGAGTTGCTTTCGTGCTATCCTAAACGGCGACACGGAGCTGTCTGATTGTCCTAGATGAATGCGAGAGGTCCTTCCCATTTCCACCCACCTGGAACCCTCCAATTCTCATCCCCCACCGCTAGCCTGCAGGTCATTAGACAGCAAGGAGCTGTCTGATTGTCCTAGCTTAATGCTTGAGGTTCTTACCATTTGCACCATCCGGCACCCTCCAATTCCCATCCCCCACCACTAACCTGCAGGTCGCCAGGCGAGAGGGAGCTGTCACCGGAACTCAAGGCGATTCTGGAAGTCACTGCCGTCACAGGCACCGTCTGGTGGGTGACGGATTCAGTTAGTTGGGTGACGGATTCCGTTAGTTGGGTGACGGATCCCGTTTTGTGCCTGCTGAACCCTGTCCAGACGATCAGTATCGAGAAGGAGCTGTCAACGGAGCTCATGGGTAACGGATTCTGTCACTGCCCTCCCAGGCACTTACTGATGGGTAACGGATTCTGTCACTGCCCTCCCAGGCACTTACTGATGGGTAACGGATTCTGTCTTGTAGGTAGCAGATAGGATTGTTGGTAGAACATTTTTTTTCGAGTCCTTAGGGTGATTCAGTGGGAAATATATTATGTGTAGTGTATTCTGTTACGTGGATGATGGTTTCTGCTTCATGGGTAACAGAACTAATTTCTGGTTGGTGGAATGGCAGCACATTTCGTCAAAGCATGTGCTTGGGGGGGTACTCATTTTCTGGACTCTATGAGCAACTAGCAACTATTTTCATCAAACATTATCCTCTCTGTTGGATAAGTATTCTTTTTTCGCTTTGTGCAAGACTCGTTCCTTGTTTTTGTTTTTGTTGTTTTGTGCTGTCTCTGGATGCTCGCCTCCTTCACTCATTCCCCTCTCTTTTGCCTCCGCCTTACGCTGTCCCCATCCCGTGCTTCCTCCCTATCCTTCTCCCTAACTTTCATTTCCACCCTGATACTCCGGCTGGATTGAATTCATTTCAAACCCTCTGTCCCACCCCTTGTTTCTTCCCTGTGTTTCTCCCTGTGTTTCTCCCTGTGTTTCTCCCTGTGTCTCTCCCTGTGTCTCTCCCTGTGTCTCTCCCTGTGTCTCTCCCTGTGTCTCTCCCTGTGTCTCTCCCTGTGTCTCTCCCTGTGTCTCTCCCTGTGTCTCTCCCTGTGTCTCTCCCTGTGTTTCTCCCTGTGTCCATTTCCCTTCTTCATAATCCAGGCATGACTGGGAGAGCGTGAGGGAGCTATTGGGATTCACCATCTCTCAGGTACAGATGGAGTGGGCTTTATTTGTGCCTGTGTGCATATGCACACATTCCCTTTGGTATGTCAGCCAACCTCTCATCCCTTCCCCTCATTTTATGGAACGTCGTATCCCCCCCACCCCACATTCCCACTCATCACCTGGCACACATGAGATTTTGGAATGGTATATAGTACCTTGCACAGCGCATCATCTTGAGTCACCCCAAAACACCTGCAAGGTGACAGATCGCATGTCAGGGGTGGGTCTCCCTTGTGTATCTTGCTTTTCATAGGCGTTGTTTGTTCCACCCTCCCTTGCCACCCTCCCCTGCCACCCTCCCCTGCCACCCTCCCCTGCCGCCCTCCCCTGCCACCCTCCCCTGCCATCCGCACCCGCCATCCCTCAGGTCTTGGAGGACTATGAGACAGAGCGCGTGGCAGGGGTGGGCCCTCCTCGCCATGTAGTCACAACGTGTGGCAGGCCAGAGTGATGCACCATGTCGCCTGTGTCTCCCCTCTCACCCCACCTCCACCCGCCACCCCTCAGGTGCTGGAGGAGTATGAGACAGAGCGCGTGGCAGGGGTGGGTCCGCCTCGCGTATCTTGCTTCCAAAATTCATCACTACTCCTGCCCTCTCCCGCCCTCCACCCCCCACCCACTCCTCAGGTTCTGGAGGAGTATGAAACAGAGCGTGTGGCAGGGGTGGGTCCGCCTCGCCCGCTGCCATCAGGAGAGACGTTTGCGGAGCTGAGTGAACGCATCCTCTCATGTACGTGTGCTTGGCCCCCCTTATGTAGTTCTGTGCACTTTGACGTGACAATCACTGAGGTTCCACTGTCACTCCTTTGCTGACGATCTTTTCCAAACTGCTGCTTGCCCAGTCCACGTGACTGGAGGCCCCCTGCCGTCAGGGGAGACGTTTGCGGAGGTGAGCGCGTGCATTCTCTCGTGCCACTCTCCTTTATGTGTTTTAAGTGGACTCAAAACACATGTTTGCCTAGTTAAGTGACCGGATTCCTAAACCTGTACCACTCTCCTTTAACCTGTACGTGTGCGCCCTCTGACACACTACTACCACTGTCATTTTACTGCCACATCTTTTAAAGGGAGATGTTTGCCGAGCTGAGCGAGCGCATCGCATCCTCTCGTGTGAGCTTGTTCACTCTGACATTTTACTACCATGACATTTTACTACCATGACATTTTACTACCATGACATTTTACTACCATGACATTTTACTACCATGACATTTTACTACCATGACATTTTACTACCATGACATTTTACTACCATGACATTTTACTACCATGACATTTTACTACCATGACATTTTACTACCATGACATTTTACTACCATGACATTTTACTACCATGACATTTTACTACCATGACATTTTACTACCATGACATTTTACTACCATGACATTTTACTACCATGGCATTTTGCTACCATGGCATTTTGCTACCATGACATTTTGCTACCATGACATTTTACTACCATGACATTTTACTACCATGACATTTTACTACCATGACATTTTACTACCATGACATTTTACTACCATGACATTTTACTACCATGACATTTTACTACCATGACATTTTACTACCATGACATTTTACTACCATGACATTTTACTACCATGACATTTTACTACCATGACATTTTACTACCATGACATTTTACTACCATGACATTTTACTACCATGACATTTTACTACCATGACATTTTACTACCATGACATTTTACTACCATGACATTTTACTACCATGACATTTTACTACCATGACATTTTACTACCATGACATTTTACTACCATGACATTTTACTACCATGACATTTTACTACCATGACATTTTACTACCATGACATTTTACTACCATGACATTTTACTACCATGACATTTTACTACCATGACATTTTACTACCATGACATTTTACTACCATGACATTTTACTACCATGACATTTTACTACCATGACATTTTACTACCATGACATTTTACTACCATGACATTTTACTACCATGACATTTTACTACCATGACATTTTACTACCATGACATTTTACTACCATGACATTTTACTACCATGACATTTTACTACCATGACATTTTACTACCATGACATTTTACTACCATGACATTTTACTACCATGACATTTTACTACCATGACATTTTACTACCATGACATTTTACTACCATGACATTTTACTACCATGACATTTTACTACCATGACATTTTACTACCATGACATTTTACTACCATGACATTTTACTACCATGACATTTTACTACCATGACATTTTACTACCATGACATTTTACTACCATGACATTTTACTACCATGACATTTTACTACCATGACATTTTACTACCATGACATTTTACTACCATGACATTTTACTACCATGACATTTTACTACCATGACATTTTACTACCATGACATTTTACTACCATGACATTTTACTACCATGACATTTTACTACCATGACATTTTACTACCATGACATTTTACTACCATGACATTTTACTACCATGACATTTTACTACCATGACATTTTACTACCATGACATTTTACTACCATGACATTTTACTACCATGACATTTTACTACCATGACATTTTACTACCATGACATTTTACTACCATGACATTTTACTACCATGACATTTTACTACCATGACATTTTACTACCATGACATTTTACTACCATGACATTTTACTACCATGACATTTTACTACCATGACATTTTACTACCATGACATTTTACTACCATGACATTTTACTACCATGGCATATCACTGCCAGACCTTTTCTGAAGGTCTTTCCAACCTGCTGCTCGCCCAATCTACGTGATTGAAGACAGTGACATGTGGACTTCTAGCTAGGGGTGGGAACCTTGACTGCACATACGCTTGTTCTTTAGAAGGGGCGCCGTTCTCCATTCAGCGCATGCAAGTTTCTGTCCATTACTCACCATTCGTCCCTTTCCGCCTCAATTACCCCTGCACCGCGCTCCCCCCCCTCTTTTGAGGTGCCTCAAAAGCCGCACCCTGCACACGCTTCCCCCCGACCCCCACCCCCACCTCGTTCCCCCCCCCCCCCCCCCCCCCCCCCGCATACAGACCTTGAGGCATTCACAGACGGGCCACCTTTCACCATTCAGCGCATCTGTGAGGTGTGTGCTTGTACCGAGTCAGCTTTTGACATGTGTTCTCTCTTTTTCCACCAGTCCTGCTGCGTTTTCACCAGTTGCTGAAAAACCACCTGTCCTTTCACCTGCTGTAGATTCTCCTGTTTTTCCTCCTCCTGCAATCTTACCTGTATCACCTCCTACTGCAAATTTACCTGTCATTTCCCCTGGCTGTCTCCCAGGTTCTTCTCAACCCCCGAGCCACCTACACCAACCTCCGTGTCGCCTTTGCTCTTGAAAAGGTTGGTGCTCTTGCTCAACCGTCTGACTCTAACCAGTTGACTTTTGAGTCGACTCAAAAGTAAAAAAGGTTGGTGCTCTTGCTCAACCGTCTGACTCTAACCAGTTGACTTTTGAGTCGACTCAAAAGTAAAAAAGGTTGGTGCTCTTGCTCAACCGTCTGACTCTAACCAGTTGACTTTTGAGTCGACTCAAAAGTAAAAAAGGTTGGTGCTCTTGCTCAACCGTCTGACTCTAACCAGTTGACTTTTGAGTCGACTCAAAAGTAAAAAAGGTTGGTGCTCTTGCTCAACCGTCTGACTCTAACCAGTTGACTTTTGAGTCGACTCAAAAGTAAAAAAGGTTGGTGCTCTTGCTCAACCGTCTGACTCTAACCAGTTGACTTTTGAGTCGACTCAAAAGTAAAAAAGGTTGGTGCTCTTGCTCAACCGTCTGACTCTAACCAGTTGACTTTTGAGTCGACTCCAAAGTAAAAAAGGTTGGTGCTCTTGCTCAACCGTCTGACTCTAACCAGTTGACTTTTGAGTCGACTCAAAAGTAAAAAAGGTTGGTGCTCTTGCTCAACCGTCTGACTCTAACCAGTTGACTTTTGAGTCGACTCAAAAGTAAAAAAGGTTGGTGCTCTTGCTCAACCGTCTGACTCTAACCAGTTGACTTTTGAGTCGACTCAAAAGTAAAAAAGGTTGGTGCTCTTGCTCAACCGTCTGACTCTAACCAGTTGACTTTTGAGTCGACTCAAAAGTAAAAAAGGTTGGTGCTCTTGCTCAACCGTCTGACTCTAACCAGTTGACTTTTGAGTCGACTCCAAAGTAAAAAAGGTTGGTGCTCTTGCTCAACCGTCTGACTCTAACCAGTTGACTTTTGAGTCGACTCAAAAGTAAAAAAGGTTGGTGCTCTTGCTCAACCGTCTGACTCTAACCAGTTGACTTTTGAGTCGACTCAAAAGTAAAAAAGGTTGGTGCTCTTGCTCAACCGTCTGACTCTAACCAGCCCAGTGTTTCTAACCACTGTTCGTTCGCAGTCTCGTTTCAATCCCCTACAGGCATTGTGCTTTCTGTTTCTGCTCATGCACCCCTCTTCCTCTCCACTCATGCGTTTGCACCCACACACAGTGCCTGCTCCCACTTTCACCCTTCCCACCCGCAACATCGCCGCTCACCTCTCCCTCTCCCTATCCCCTTCTCCCTCTGCTCCTCTGTCCTGCTATCCATCCCTCCCTCTCTTTCCCTCTCCCCCCTTACCTGTCTTCCTCTCTCCTCCCCCCCTCTCCTGCAGCTGCTCCTAGTGACCTCCTCCGCCCCTCCCCCCACAGCCCCGTTCCCCGCCCTCCCCCTCCCCCCCGCCCATCTCCACCGCCTCTACCGCACCTCCCCCTCCTCCTCCTCCCCCTCCTCGCTCCCTCCGCCCTCCCAAACCTCCCCACCGCCCTCAAAACCCCAGCTTCCGAACCAGGGAGGCAGGGCAAGGCAAGAGGGGGGAGCAGCAGGACAGGAGGGGGAGGGTGCGGAAGGGGGTGGAGGGAAGGGGGATGAGGAGGAGGGGGGGGAGGGGGGAACTGCAGCAATGGAGACGGATGAGAGGGGGGGCGGGGGCAGGTCAGATTCTCCCAACATGAGGCCAGGTTCCCCTGACATTGCCCCGCACTCGCCTGAGTTTGCGGGGTTCTTTCGAGAAGTGGTGGTGGAGGAAGCAGTGATGGAACTGGGTGGGGCCGATGGGGGTGGTGGGTCGGGTGGTGGGGTGGGTGGTGGGGCGGGTGGTGGGACGGCGGAGGGCAGGGCTAGGAGCAGCGGGGGAGTGGCGGTGGGTAGTGGCTCTGCTGGTGGTAGTAGTGGTGTCAGCAGCGGTGGGAGTGGCGGTGGCGAGGGAAGCGGTGGGGGCGACGCGGGCAGCAGGGGGAGAGGAGCGAGTGGTGGTGATGGTAGGGAGGCTAGGGTGGAAGTGGGGAGGATAGATGAGAGGAAGGAGGAGGAGGGGGAGAAGGAGGAGAGGGGTGGGTCTGGAAGCGGTGCTGGGGAGAAGGGCGAGGGGGGGAGTGAGAGAGTGAGGGAGGGAGGGGAGGAGGAGGAGGAGGAGGAGGAGGCGAGCAAGTGGCTGGTGGATAACCCCCCGCCTGTTGCCTTTGGACCCGTGTCTCCCACAAGGGAGGAAAGCAGGGAGGGGAGGAGGGAGGAGGGAAGGGAGGAGGGAAGGGAGGAGGTGAGGGAGGAAGAGAAGGGGGAGGAGGAGATGAAGGGGGAAGGAGGGGGTGAGATGAAGGTGGAAAGAGGGGGTGATATTCGAGTGGAGTGTGAGGAGAAGGCAGTAGAGGGGGAGGAGGATGGGGATGGTGGGAGTGGGGAGGGAGAGGACTTGGCAGGACAAGAGCAGGGGAAGGAGGGAGGGGAGGGTGAGCAGATGAGTGTTGATGGATGAGTGTGGATGGGGAGGACGATGGGGAAAGGGATGGTGCAGACTGAATCTAGTAGATGTCACCCATGGGATAGCTCAACAAAATGTACCAAAAGCTACCCGCACATGAAGGTTACAGAAAAGCCATTCAAGGTTTGTTTTTAGTAAGGTCTACATTATTCTTTGGATTGGAAGTATCTCATTATGGACCCCTGTCACGAATCAATATGTCACGCAACATGTTTCCACACCACATTGTTGACTTCGCAGACAAGAAATGATGTCGTTGGCAGAGGGGATGTTATTGATGACAGAAGCTGCTTAGTAGTTATACATTATTCACTGGTTTGGGGGCATAGAGTCACATGGTTGTCAGCAGCGGTGCGACCTACAGCTTTGCCACAAATTGCAACTGTACTGAAAAGATTTCCCAAGCTTCTAAAAGGAGAAGTGTTTTCAAAAGATCACCAATGACATCGCCTAGTCAGCACCAGTGACGTGTCAGCTACCAGATCCACTTTCTGGCGTGTCTCACCACCCATATGACGCGGAGATTGTATTTCGGGTTCCGAACCTCTCATGCTGCCCAACAAAGCACACAGCGCGGCAAAAAGGACCTCTACTAATCGTCCATCTCCAGCTTCGTAGGAGTTACAAACCACAAACTTCTGCCTCGGAGGCCTCCGAACGAGACAGAATATCCACTTTTTGCTTTTCACCCTGAACGAGCCTGTCTTCTGCTCGCAATGCAATCATGAACGCATCCAGCCTTCAAACCAAACCTAGCCCATAGTAGTTTGGCGCTTGGGCCAGTTATCGTGGGACTTTCGGATCTGCCCTGACTTTCATTACATCAGGCGGGTAGAATAAACGTAAAATGTAACACTGTTTTTTTGTAAGAATGGCAGCTGTGCAGTTTCGGCTTTGACACCTCGAGCTTTGACACAACCATAGCTGCTCCAACCTCTCTTCTGGGTCTCTTGTATTTCCGCCAAATCACCGTTGCCTGCTCTGCTTCCTGCCGCTTTTCTCCAGTTACCTGACCCATTCGGTGTTGATTTTCTGCTGCTCGTTCCTGGCAGCCGTCCGACCCTTGACCCCATCAGCGAACTTGCTGTTCTGGTTGTTTAGCGGTTTAATACATTTTTTACTTCGCACGTTAGACTATTGTTGGCGTCATTCCTGAATCTGCTTATGGGGAGCCAAGTTCTGCCGTTGTGCGGTTTCACGCGGTCTCTTGTTTCATCGAGATTAGTCTCGGTCCAAATCGAAGCCGATGCATCAAGCGCGGCTCAACAACGGCGTAGAGTACTGTGCATGCTCTCGAGTGACGGCACTTTCCCTCCAAGGCACAAACCGAAGTCGCTTGAGCTCCCTCGAGCCGTCGCACATGGCTTCCATCATTCCTCCCATGTAAGGAGCAGTATTCCATCAAAATTTATCTTAACATTAACTTTTGCCTGTGTTATCCCATCATCGTTTCCACCTTTCCCTGGCATTGTTGTCATTTCCAACCGTTGGTAAACACTTATTCTTTTCCGTGTTCCACTGTTACAAACTATTTTGCAGGATCTGGATGAGGAGGAGAAGCAGAGGCTGATTGCGGAGGAGATTGTGAAGATCGAGCAGCAGACGAAAGCGAGGGAGGAGCAGTTGAAGCGGGCCGCTCTTAAAGCCCATTTGGATCACGAGCTTCGGTTCGGCAAGATAATGTTCTCTCAGGTGTGTTAATTTGCCTTGTAACTGCACAAAGTAACCACATCTTGTGGCCGTTTCATGCGCTTCCACCGAATCCAGTTTGAGACCGTATGAATGACACTGTTGTTTATGATTGCTTCCGTTCTATTTTCTGTCCTGATCTGTGCTTATGGCGACGTAACAGGCGAAATACACCACGGCCATCGCGCATTTCGACAAAGTGCTCGGCCAATCAGAGGACGACACATATCACCACGGCGAGGCCTCGCTCCAGAAAGCAGCGTGCCTCGAGAAGCTCGGCGCGCACGACGAAGCGCGTCGCCTCTACAAATCCCTCTGCCATTTCCGCGGCGCGGACCACCACATCAAGAGACGCGCCGCGCAAGCCCTATTCGAAGGCGATTCGCATAATCCCGCGAAGCAGCGGCAGAAGGAGCAGACTCAGAACGACAGGCCGTCGTTATTAGACGACTACATGTACAAAATGTTTCTCACGGGCTTCGGAAATTACACGTTGAGTGGGCGGAAACAGGAGGAGTCGCGACAGGAGCGGATGCTGATGCAGGCGCTGCCATGGATGCTGGTTCTCATGGCTCCTGCTATGGTTGTAGGGCTTATGCTGGCCAAAGGGGGAGAATGATTTGGTGAAGGGGTAGAGTGACTGCTGGTACGGTACTGCTCCAGCAGGCGCTTCCATGGACGCTGCTATCGATGGCACCTGCTATGGTTGCTTGGCTGATGCCAGCAAAAAGGGGAGAGCGATTCTGGTGAAGGGGAGGCTGCCTGTGGCTAAGGCTTAGAGATATTGTAGTTATGGCCGGGTGTACTGGCACAGATTGGCTGCTGCTGCAGGCGCTGCCATGGATGCTGGTGCTCATGGCGCCTGCTGTGGGTGTAGGGCTGATGTGACCAAAGGGGGATTGTGATGCAATGTGGAAACTGGGAGGGAGGGGGAGGCGTGGATTTTCTGGCACATGCTTTGGGGTGAGAGTTGTGCATTGTGCAGTGATGGCGGTGCCTCTTCCGACAATGATGATGGCATCCAAAGCTTGCGTGCTGTGTTGTGTAAAATTTGCATGTGTGCATAGGTACCGTAGGTTTGTTGCGATTGTAGATAATGTATTCTGGTTAAGGAAATACAGTGCAAATGGTGCCTGTCCTCTTACAACTTTGTTGTTTCCTGTTCACTACCAGTATGTTTGTCATCTTTCCGCATGTTTCACACTAAATGTTTCATGCCACGTTATAGATGTACTACTTGCTTTGATGTGCATATGATGATCCTCCTTGGAGATGAGTTATCTTCAGTTAGACTTTATGAAACAAACATGCAAGCAAAGGTCCTGAGCTTTACAATTCTGGCATGTTGTTAGCCTAAGCATCTACTCTCCCTGAAACAAACCAAATCCTGAAGTTTGGATGACAGATACTCCACACTGTGCTCCCCCCTTATCTCAATCTCCATCAACACACTAGGAGCATTAGCCATCTCTTCTGGTAACCCTGATAGGTTGCTCCAGTCGATAAAGCGTATGAGGGAGAGGGAAGGGGAGAGAGAGAGTGAGGGAGGGATGGTGGTAAGCCAAGAGAGAGGAGGGAGGACGAGAGTGTGAAGGGTGGGGATGAGGTGAAGCGAGGAGAGAAGGCCGCTGTTAGCATGGATATTGCACAGGCGAAGGGTGAGTGGAGGAGCAGTAGCAGCACCCCCTGTAGTCACACTCATTGAAGCCACATCTGCTGCAGTCACCGCATCAGCAGTAGTGGCACTGTCTACAGTCACACTGTCTAATGTCGCACTGTCTGCAGTCGCACTCTCTGCAGCATTGTCAATGATGAAGTCTGTGAGGCTTGGGAGGGAGGCTAGGCGGAGGAAGAGAGGGAGAGGCATGGAGGGGAGGGAGTTCAGCTGCAGCACTTGCAGATTGGGTAAGGGTGGGAGGGGAGAGACGAGGGAAGGGGGGGCAAGGTGAGAAGTGGAGAGGTGGGTGCAGGAGGGATGCAAGGAGTGTGGGAGGTTTGGGGATTCTGAGGAGAGTGAGGGAGGGAGGGGTGGGGAGAGGGACAGGTATTTCAAGTTGGGAGCTTCTTGGGCCAACAGAGCGAGCAATTCTGCTGCCTGCTGCTCCACTGTGCTCCGCTCACCGCTGCTGCTGCCACTGCCACCACCAATGCTGCCACCGCCATCACCCCTGGCGCTGTTTCTTCTGCTACTGCGCCGGCCAGCTTCCTCACACACACTGATGGTGAGAGAACACAGCTGCTCCAACGCACGCTGCTGCTGCTGCTGCTGCTGCTGTTGCTGCTGCTGCTGCTGCTGCTGTTCGCCCGCAGCTGCTGTCTTCCCCTGGCAAAGGGAGCGCAGGTGATGACAATTCTGCACGTGCCTGTGTGTGTGCAGCAGTTGGCAGAGGCAGAGAGGCGAGGGAGACTCGGTTGCTGCACCGCCAGCAGCACCCGTAGCACCCGTAGCACTGCTAGCTCCCGTAGCACTGCTAGCACCGGTCTGTGAGGACGAAGCATGCGGGCAGACTGGCTGCTGGCTCGAACTTAGTGGTGCTTGCGAAAGAGGGAGTGGGGCTGGGTTGGGGTGGAGAGCGGTGGAGAGGGAGAGGGAGAGGTGGCGCAGGGAGGGGAAGGCGGAGAGGGAAGCGAGGAGCGCGGAGGGGCAGGCGCGGGTGTGACAGAAGCGGATGGAGTGGAGGGAGAGGCGCGTGACTGCAGGGAGGTGTGCGCCAAACGAGGGGAGGAGGAGGTAGGCAACGTCTAGCTGGAGCGTGCTGAGGGCCGCGAGCGGAGAGCGCGGGAGGAGGGAGGATGGAGAGGAGTGGGAGAGAAGAGATGAGGGAGGGGAGTGTGCAGAGATGGAGGCGGCGAGAGGCGAGTGAGGCGACTCTAGAGTCACCTCTGCTGGCATTACCACCGGGCAGGTAGGTGCGTGAGAGAGGAGTTGGGGGTGGAAGGCGGGTAGAGGTGCGGAGGAGGCGGCGTGGGAGAAGGGGCAGTGAGTGGCGCCGGCTGCACTCGCGTGGTGCGATGAACGGCCAGCAGCTGCGGACGCACCGCCAGCTGCAACAGTAGCAGTAGCAGGAGGAGGAGGAGGAGGAGGAGCAGCAGCACCATCAGCAGCGTCAGCAACAGCACCAGCACGTGGCAGTGTTTCAGAAGCGTCTCCTCCCTTCTGCCCTTTCACCTCCTCAGACTGCATCTCTCCACACGAAGTCGCACCGTTCGAGTCCGTGTCCTGAATCGGAGGGGCTGCGAGCGGCGCGAGGACTTCGAGGGTCGTGAGACGGCTCATCCGCGCCACGTGGCAGTACACGTTACAGTCGCACTCGCTACAGCACGATCCGGTATCCAGCCGGAGCGACTCCAGGCCAGTCAGCGACCACAGCGACTCCGGAATGACTGCTGACGTGGCGTGGAGGCGGCTCCCTGCGTGGCGACTCGGTTCGTCCTCGTTATAGGGAGTTCCTTTAGGAGCGTGGTGCTTGAAGAAGAGAGCGGTTAGCGACGGCGCAAGGCCGGCAAAAAGGGCCGGCGAGAGGACGGCAGGGGAGTGCGGCAGTGCTGCGTCGCGCTGCGTCGGCAGCTGTAGGCCGACCATAACATGCAGCTCGTGTGGAGTGAGCGATACGCTATCAGGCGATACGCGATCGGGCGGCGGCGGGTGATAAGTGATCGTTAGAGAGAGCGACTCGAGGCAGGTGAGATGCGAGAAGGGCGATCCGGATTGGAGGCTGGGCTCCGCGGGGAGGGAGAGCGAGAGCGAGAGGCGCTTGAGACGCTTAGCTAAGAGAAACGCTTTGGGGAGAAACACGAGCGGGAGAGCAAGGCTCGTGAGGCGGGAAAAGCAGCGCGCGACGATCCTTGGAAGAGAAACACTGCTGCTGCCTCCGCAATCATCGCCGTCTCCGCCGCCGCCGCCGCCGCTACCGATGCTGTCAAGCTCGTTCAGCACGACGAACCTTCCTTGCAGGCGCAGCGCCGTGAGTCGCGGACAGCCTTTCGCTATTGCCTCCAGGCCTTCCGCTAACCTGCCCGTGCCTCTCACATCGGGTCGCGATACCACCTCTAAGGCGCAGGACTCGAGCGACTTCAATCCATTACCGTCCGGCTTTAGTCCTCCCTCGTCAACGCTGCTACCAGCGACATGGCACTTCCCCTCACCTCCTAGGATCTTTAGGATCGGACCCAGATGTTCCGCGCGGCATGCCAAGCCGACACTTAGCAGGTTTGGGACATGTCGAACCAGCTCCCGAACCTGGCTTGGCGACCATTCATTTGGGGAGCTCCACAGGCCGTTGGAGAGCCGCGATTCTTCGCCACGTGGCAGAAAGCTATTGGATCTTCCCGGCGCTGTGATCGCCGTCCAGTTTTCGATTATGGAAGGATCGCGGCGCGTGACGAACCCACGGTTGCTGACGTCAGCCAAGAAGAGACTGGAGTGCGCTTGAACGGGATCGAAGACCGTGGACACGTGGCGCACGGCCATTGGAGAGACGCGGCGCCATGCCTTGCAGACGCAGAGAGCGGAAACGACGTCCTTGCGATCGCGAAGCTTCTGCAGTATCTTCGCGACAATCGCATCGTCCATTCGCGAAATTGGTGATTCCAGCGACGACGACTCGTCGCCTTCCGTTACGTGCTTCCATAGTGTCGTAATTTCGCAGCCCATTATCGATTATTTCCAGCGTCGTCCACTAGTGGTGTATTCCAGATATTCCCGGTTGCGCCAACGTGCCACGATACGTAGCTTACAGTAACCAAATGCCAGTGATCAATTGCCCCGCGAGTGCAAGTCGAGCCGAGGGAGGAGCTAGGCGGCAGGCTGCTGCTCTGTTGGTACTCAGGAACTACAATCAAGCTGTACTGTTTACACTCGCTGGCGCAGAAAGAGCAGCTGAGAAGGTGGTCTTGGGCTAGCGGGAAAGCACAGAAGCTAGGTAGCTTTTAGGAGGAAGGTGGGCAAATGCGGGGGGAGGAAGCAGACTAGCCAAGCTGGTATGTTTTCGTGGTGATATAACGCGGCGGGGCGTGAGTAGCGAAAATGTGCGAAATCTACTGCCCATAGGAATTGGGCGCTGACTCGCTGCAGTACAGTTTGGTGAGGAGTGGCGTCGCGGCGGTGCGGTGCGTGCGCACCGCGCGGAGACTCGGCGCCAGCTGTACCGCTGACCAGCAACAGCCACGTGGAAGAATTGACTCGTCAGCAGCTGTCTCTGTGAAAAGGACGCCTGAGCAGCTCCAATTGGCGGAAGTTTGTGTACGTATGTCGGTTTACACGTGTTAACCAGAAGGCAGCACTTTGTGGTTGTGCGGTACGAGGCGCACCGCGGTACTTTCCACGTACTGCTATTCCTGTCGGTGAGCCAACTCAGCGTCGAGAAGACAAAGAATTCGTGCGACCAGCACAGCAAAGAGAATGTCACGGTCTGCGCTTGATAGGATTGGGCCCTTGAATGTCACGCCGACCACAAATCCGACTAGCTCATCTTTTGCAACCCCGTTAGAGTGTCGACTTCCAGCCAATTGTTCCTCTCTCTCGGTATGCAAACAAAAGTCGAATGTGCTACGCAGTCTCTAGGTCTCAATATCACACTTTTCAACTCAAAACCCTTTCACCCTTACCTATTACACCGGCTTTGTTAATTCCCAGAGTCCCTGCCCAGAACCCCCCCCCCCCCCCCACATTGGTTTATTTGGTGAGCACATAACTTGATTTTCATGCAAAGTTTGTCGAAATTAGTGTGCACGCTCCATAATCCCCAAATGACCAGGATGTTTGCAAGACGACGATTCCCGTACGATAATATCTTATGGGAGCCATGTCAGTCAGACTTCGAGCTTGCATATGCAAGCAAAATCGCAGCCACTACAACAGGAGTCATGATAATTGTGAGGGCAACAGCCAGGCTGGGTGATTCGGTAAGCTGCGGCACAATGAAGAGGCTTCCGTATTTAATTGCCACCGCTCCTACCACACATCCCCCTAAAGCTTTGGCGAAGTATGGGCCATCGTCCTGATACAATTGATGGAGGGAGATGGGGTAACGTTGAGCAGGGGGGAGGGAGAGCGAGCAGTGTGTGAATTGGAAGCATAGCCTCACGTAGCCTGATGGAAGGATAGATAGCATGCGACGAAAGAGAATTTGACAGGCTGGCAGAGCATCAAGGTGAAATTAGATCAGCGGACAACGCAAACCAACCCCACCACCCTTTTGAATTTCTATTCTGCATCTTCCCCCCTATCCTCCCCTTTCCCCTTGACCCTCCCCACCTCCCCTCCCTCTCTCCCCCCACTCCCACCCCAACCTACCCCTCCCCACACCCCAACCCCACCCCACCTCCCCTCTCTCCCCACTCTCCCCTCTCCCCTCTTCCCCACCTCCCTCTCCCCTCTCCCGCGCCCCTTCCCCCCTCTCCCCAAACTCCCGCCATCCCCCTTGCGCGGAGTACCTTGGTAAATAGGGGGCGTTTCGTGTCCGGGTGACCGCGTCCCTGACCGCTTTCACCCTGGCCCGATGCGCTCACCACACCTCCTGCACTCCTGCGCTGGACCCCATAACTCCGCAACTGCCACTGCTGGCCCTCGCGCCGCACAGGTACGGAGAGTGAATGCGATGATAGGGGTTTAAGGGGAACTGTGAGAACAGCAGCTGCTGACTTCGTTGGAAGGGACGTCATTGCTGCTGCTGACGTCATCGTTGGTGGTGAGGCACGTGAAATTCTTGTCTGCGGCGGAGCTGACGTGGCAGTTGCTGATAGCGCGACGCGAACAGTGGACGAGGCACCGAATATGGCTGAAGGAGGAAGATGTTGTGGGGACGGTAAGTAGTAAAAAGTAGGGTAAATGTTGGCGGAAAATGTGGCAGGCGTGCTGTAAGTGGTGTTGCACTACAGAGTTTAAAGTTTCCTGGGCCGCGGGAGTCGAGACTCGTAACAGAGAGCGAACAAGAGTCCGAAGACAAATCCACCTCAGCAGCGTTGAGGAAAGTAAGTGATACTTGGCCGTTGCCTACGTTCAGTCGAATAACGGGATCCTTCCCTAACCTAACGGAGTGAGAGGAATATTGAGAACGAGAATCCTTCTACTGTAACTCTGCTCTTACAGTTCCCAATGCGCGGACGCGATTATGTCCGCCCAGCAAGGATGAAATTCGCAATGCTGCTACTCTCACCGCGCATGGGCGGGGAGCGGAGGACACGGCAGAAAATTTGGCGGAGGAAGGCTCTGGTCCGTGAACATGTTGACGAAAAGCGTCTCAACCCTAACGAAACCGTGCGGAGCGTCGCGAAAGTTGGGGTGCGAATTCCTGGAGGTTGGGGAAGCACAAATATGATAATTTTTTAAAGTGTAATGAAATGTAACACTTTCTAAAATTTTGTATTGTGAAAAGGGGTACGTGGCCAGCACAGCAAAGGTAGCGCCGAAGCGCTACTCGCCCTCTTTTGCCTACAAAAGAGGGACGTGGGGACATTCGTCCCCACCCACGTTTTCATTTCTCAGTTTGTAGTTCTAATTTCTCGTTCTCGTCACTCTGGCGAAGACACAATCCCTCCCGCGCTTCACAGCCCCGACAACACTCCTAGACGATATCCTTCAGCGTAACTTATCTAACATGGCTCCGGCGAACTCGGCGCTTAACCGCGACAACGCGACTACTTCAAGCCCCGGTAACGCGGCGGAAACTTCAACTCCCGCCGGGGCAACCGATCGTCGCGGAAAACGGAGTGCAGAAGAAATTTCTGCCGAGGGACCCTTGGCTGTCGACCTCCTGCTCGGAGGCACCCTTCGCGCTGCGTCAGAAGACACACGCGCGGCTGCTGTGCAGCCGCGTGTGACTGCTGAAGAGCGCGTGCCTGGCAGGCAGGCACGCGCGCTGCAGAAGACGACGGCGGCCGCTGACGCGACCGCCGTCTTGACCGCGGCTGACGCGGGTCAACTCGGGCCCACGACGCAGAAGCGCCAGCGCGCGGCACCCTCTGCTGACGTCGCGCAAGTCAACGCCCTCCCCCCTTTGACTGCGCAGCAGCTGCAGGCGATTTTCTCGATATTGCAGCAGCAGTCGCCTGGTACAATTGCTACATCGACCGACTACAATTCTGCATCCGTAAAAACGGAAAAGCAGAAAGAAGCCGTCGCGACCCCTCGCACCACCAAGGTCGCTCGCGCCACCGCCGCCGCTGCACCCCGCCCCGGCTCCTGAACCAGTTCAAGCTCCCGCTATTGACGACAGCGACAACTCTGACAATGACGACGGTGAGGCCCCCGACAACCTTGCTCGTCGTCGCATTCTCGCACCCGCACCTCCCCCCCTTTCCTCCCCTCAACCCTTCACCCGCAGCTACTACCTTCATGCGCAAGGGAGTGCGTGACCAGGCAGAGGTTTTTTTCTGCAATTCAAGCACATCTGCGACACGTCGAGTTCAAACTCCAAAACGGCGACGTCGAGGGAGCGCTCTCCAACGTGGCGCAAGTCGAGACGCTTATCAACAAGCGTTTCGAGGTGCTCTTGGTGGCGGATGAGGCCGGGTTCGAGGCGGCGGATCGGTTCCAGTTGTACCAAGCGAAGAGCGTACTCACGTCGCGCTCTTACAAGCTCGCGGTAGCCGACGTGGCGGCCCTCAAGCGTGCACGTACCGGCTTCGCCCGCGGAGGCCGCCTTCCCCCTCGAGACGGTGAACCGGAAAGCAAGGGCATGCCACCCGCGGCCTGCCATGAGCCCCGCTTCAAGGGCGTGTGCTTCCGTTGCGGCCAGCCCGGACACATGGCCAACAACTGCCCTATGGGAGGGCGTGGCGCACAAGGCCCCGCACCCGTGGTGTGAGAGGACCCATGGGGCGGCGCCCCTTGCCACTATGCCGGGGGGCGTAGGTGGATGCACCGGTGGTGCGTAGGCTGGTTAGGAGCCTTGGAGCATAGCTCAGGCCAAGGGGGCCAGGGAAAAAGTGCAGCCGTAGGGGCTGGTTAGGGCGTAGGCCTACGCTTGCATGCCTTTGTGTGGAATAATAAAGGTTGATTAAAAAAAAAAAAAATGAAGACACAACAACAAGGGGATGAAAGAAGGCTGGCACGGCATGTCAAAAGCAAGCCCCACCTCAAGGAAGGCAGCCATGAAGGAAGCTTGGCTAGGTGTGAATCACGAAATAAGGGCTGAGCAAAGCAAAGAAAAAAAAAATGGGGGAGGGGAGAGGAAGAGAGAGAGACATGGAATAAGGAAGAGGAGAAGGACAGAGAGAGGGAGAGAGAGAGAGAGAGAGAGAGAGAGAGAGAGAGAGAGAGAGAGAGAGGAGAGAGAGAGAGAGAGAGAGAGAGAGAGAGGAGAGAGAGAGAGAGAGAGAGAGAGAGAGGGAGAGAGAGAGAGAGAGAGTGAGAGAGAGAGAGAGAGAGAGAGAAGAGAGAGAGAGGGAGAGAGAGAGAGAGAGAGAGAGAGAGAGAGAGAGAGAAGAGAGAGAGAGAGATCGAGAGAGAGAGAGAGAGAGAGAGAGATCTCTCTCTCGAGAGAGAGACCACAACGGCTTTGAGATGAACAAGGTCGTGGGACCAAGGGATGCACATGCACCGATCTCCTCGCAAGGCGACTTCCAAGTTAAAATAATAATAATAATAATAATAATAATAATAATAATAATAATAATAATAATAATAAATAATAATAATAATAATAATAATAATAATAATAATAATAATAATAATAATAATAATAATAATAATAATAATAATAATAATAATAATAATAATAATAATAATAATAATAATAATAATAATAATAACATATGCAAGGGTGTCACGGCTGACGGGTGGCCAGGGAAGTGTAAAAAAAAAAAAAAAAAAAAAAAAACGGGGGAGTGGAGAGGAGCGACGACGGTTAAAGGCGAGCAACATAGTTGACCTGCTAAGTGTCCCGCCTTCTCTCGCGCCTAATCAACCTCGGTTCTTTTTCCTTCCCACAACCTCGGTTGCTCGCTGTTGCAGAAGTTGAAAGCGAGTGGCAAGACGCTCACTGGGACCCATACGAGCACGCAATAACGGATAACATGGTGTCCATCATGCGAAGGCGATTGCGCAACAACCTCCACTGGTGGCTGTCCTGGTGCGACAGCAGTTTCATCCTCTCCATCATTGCCAAAGGATATTGGCTACCATGGAAGGGCGCGGAGCCACCCCCCTTCGAAACCCTCAATCACGCGGGGGTTCAAGCACACATGGCTTTCACCCAAAGCGCCGTCAGCGACCTCATCGCGTCAGGAGCCGCGGTACAGGTCTCGTCGAAAGCAGCACTGACATGCATTAGCCCGCTCAACGTTGTCGAACAACGAGACAAATGCCGCTCATTCTTGACCTGCGGAAGGTCAACACTCACCTCCAAGTTCCCAAGTTCAAGTACGAGGGCCTGAGTCGGGTCGCGGAGATCATTCGCCCAAACGATTGGATGTTCACAATCGATCTGAAGTCAGGCTATCACCATGTCGAAATCCACTCCTCATGCTGGAGGTTTTTGGGCTTTCAACTCGATGGGAAGTTCTATTGCTTCACATCTTTACCTTTCGGCTTGGCAACAGCCCCGTTCGTCTTCACCCAGCTAATTAAGCAGCTAGCCAAGAGATGGCGCGCGCGCGGAGTGCGCGTAATACCATACGTGGACGATCTACTATTCCTGTGCGATTCCGAGGCGCAAGCCCGTTCGACGTGCATCGAAGTTCTCCAAGACCTGAAGGCGGCGGGATTCGTGATAAATGCAAAAAAGTCAAACCTGCATCCCACACACCACTTGCGCTTCTTGGGGATGGAGCTCGACACGGAACGAGGGATGTTCCTCATCGGAAAAGATCGGCGCGAGCAACTACTACATGAGCCCCACCTCCTCGTCAAAAAAGGTCAAGCGGGTCGACAAGTGCCGATACGTAAGATAGCCCGAATCATTGGACTTCTCAGCTCCATGTCGCTCGCGCTGGGCACGACGGCGCGTGCCTTCAGCCATGAGCTTCTGCACTTGATCGACTCCGCGTTGTCATGGAACGCGAAGGTTATGTTGTCACCAGGAGCGACGGAGGAGTTGTTGTTTTGGACAGCGCAATTCGATCGTTTCAATGGTGCCCCATTCCACCAGAGTCAACGCTTTGATGCCGTGATCCACGTCGACGCAAGCGCACACAGCTGGGGCGCCACCTTGGCCAAGTTCCCAAGTGCTTCATGCGAAGCAAGCGAACGCATGCCATGCGAGCTCCTCCCCACATCCAGTACGCGACGAGAGCTCGAGGGCGTGCTCTGGGCATTGCAGACGTTCGCAACCCGAATTGCAGGTGCTCACGTCCTCGTCCGGGTGGACAACCAGGCAGTTATGTTCATATTGCGCAAAGGGGGATCCCGTCAGGCGGATCTTACGTTGACATGCCAAGCGATCATCCAGTTCTGTCTAGGCAACACAACACGCCTCGCCATTGAATGGATTCCGAGAGCGCTCAACGCCCATGCGGATGACCTATCCAAGCTGCAAGATCATGATGACTACTCCCTACATAGGCCTTGATTTTGCCTCCTAGAGCGTCGTTGGGGGCCGCACACGATTGATCTATTTGCTAACGCTCGGAACAATCACGTCCAACGCTTCTGCTCCAAGATTCCGCACCCTGACGCGTTTGCCGTCGATGCATTTTTTATTACTTGGAAAGGCGAGAGGTGCTTTGCCTTCCCGCCACCACACTTAGTCCCCGCTACACTCCGCCATGCCGAACTCACACAGGCGGAACTCACATTGGTAGTTCCCCAGTGGACCGGGGCGTCATGGTGGCCGCTTCTCAAACCATCCGCTCACTCGTGGACCCCGGCGGTAGTCGCGCACCTCTCCCTTGCCCAAGGCAGCCAATGCCTTCGGGCAGGTTCACACACCACTGCATTTTCCGGTCTCGGATTGCCTCATAGCCCAATCATTGCTTTGCGTGTAAACTATGCAATCTAATAAAGATCATTAATGTGTCATTTCAGGTCTTTTGGCCAAACTACAGCAACAATTGATGCACGTAATTGTCAGAAGAACTAGGCAAGAATGATGCATTGAATGAAACAGTTGGGTACAAGTAGCAAACCCTAGTTGGGGTTGTACCCCATATTGGCTACCCCACTACAGCCTACAAGCATAATGCAGTTTAACACACCCCCATAGGCAAAGTGGGGGAGAACAAAGGGTCACAAGACCAGTCCAGCAAAGCAAAGCAAAGCCCAGGGTGGATCACAACGTCACCACACTCCGAGCACAAGTAAAGGCCACAAGGCCAGTTCACATGCAGTGCTAGATATAGTACAAGACAAGCAACACAGTGATCAAAACCTAGCAAGCAAGCAACAAGATATATATAAAGTACAGTACAAAGAATGTCAAGCAGTGAGCAAGTGAGGAAACGTGGACACAAGGCCTAAAGAAGTACAGTGCCGCTGATGATCACTAGGCGGGAGCGCCTTGGTGAAGATATCAGCAGTGTTGGCCTTCGAGTCCACGTACACAAGCCGAAGCTGACCGCGCTGCTGAAGCTCTCGAGCAAGAAAGTAGCGAAGAGCAATGTGCTTCGTCCTGTGCTCCAGTCTGTGCTCCTGACACAAGGCAAGAGCCGCCTTGTTGTCACCGTACAGAACTGGAGGAGAACTAGGCCGCTCTCCCAAGTCAGTCAGCAGGTAGGTGAGCCAGCGTAACTCCTGTGCAGCCATGGCTGTGGCGTAGATCTCAGCCTCACAACTAGAGCCGAGAACAGAGGAAGAGCGGGTGGACCGCCACGAGACAGAACCTGAGCCAAGGCTGAAGGTGTAACCCTGTGACGACCGCTGCGTAGCCAGGTCGTCCACCCAAGAGGCGTCCGAGTGACCAGTGAGGACAACTCTGTCGCGTCCTCCAAGCACCAGCCCCATGCCTGATGTACTGCACAGGTAACGCAGCACCCTCTTAGCAGCCTCCCAGTGCTCTCGCCTGTGTCTCCCAGGCGCAACGTAACGAGCAAGGATGCTAAGAGGGTACGCGAGGTCAGGTCGCGTGCAAGTCATCAGGTACATGAGGCAGCCTACAAGCTCTGGGTACGGGCCACTCGGCTCTACGGACTCGTCCGAAGGTGGAGCTGAGAGCGAGTGGCTGGTAGCCAGAGGTGTGGCCTGTGGTGAGGAGAACTGGAAGCCGAAGCGCTGAAGGACCTGCTGCACCATGTGTGACTGAGTCAGGGTGATGGTGCGGCGAGCTCTGTCCCGGGTGATCTGCAAGCCAAGGTAGCTACGCAGTTCACCCAGGTCAGTGCACGTGTGTCTCTTCTGCAGCTCCGACTTCACACGAGCGAGTGCCTCAGTGTCAGCAGTAGCAAAGACCAAGTCGTCGACGTACACGAGAATGTAGAACGGCGGCAGCGACGTGTCTGTGCGCAGAAACAGCGACGGGTCAGCAGTAGACGGCGCGAACCCAAGAGCCGCAAGAGTAGTCCTCAGTGTGTCGTGCCACTCACGTGGTGCCTGGCGGAGACCGTAGACTGGCCGGCGGAGACTCCACTGGGTACCAGGGGGAAACGACCCAGTAAAGCCAGGTGGGCGGCGCAGCCAGATCTCCTCGTGCAGGCTGCCCTGCAGGAACGCTGTGCTGAAGTCAAGAGAGTGAAGCTCGTAGTCACGCTGAGCAGCAACGTGCAGCAGAACCCGAAGAGTGGTCATCTTCGGGGTGGGGGAGAAAGTCTGGAAGAAGTCGACCCCCTGACGCTGACTGAAGCCTCTAGCAACGTAACGAGCCTTGAAGACAGGCGGAGAACCTGGCGGCCGCTTCACCCTGAAAATCCACATACCATCGACGATGTTCGCCCCAGGAGGGGGAACCTCGTCGACGTAGGTGCCTGTGGACTTCCAGGATGCCATCTCTGCGTCCATGGCTGTCTGCCACTGAGAGGAGTAGGGACCCGAGATCGCCTCTGCGTAAGTGCGCGGAGTGGGGATGTCTACTGCATCCGGGTCTCCCTCAGGGGCAAGCAACCAGGCCACGAGATGAGGTACAGCAGCCGCAAGTGAGTCAAAGTCCTCCTGCCTGTCCTCAAGGACGTCCGTGCCAAGAGCACACTCACCCCCGACGGACGGAGGACAGACAGACGCAGACTCTGACTCAGCGACAAGGCTAGCAGCGTAGTCTAGACGACAGGCAGCAGCAAAGTCAACCAACTCAGCGACCAGAGCAGACGCAGCCGAGGACTCAAAGGTGGGGTCAGTGACAACAGTAGCAAGGAGACGCGTGACTGTAGGGTGCTCAGCGCGATACCGGTCAGACTCAGGGTCCGGAACGGCAGGCAAAGAGGACGCAGGAGGAGACGGTAGAGGGACACGCCGAGGAGCAGTAGAGGGACGCAGAGTCATGTAGTGAGTGCCTGGGACAGGAGGAGGACGCTCACGACGGACACGACTACCAGTGCGAGCAGGACGAACAGGCGACGCAGGACGAGACTCAGGCTCACGACGCTCTGTAAGACCTCCTGTGGGACCAGTATAAGGAGAGGGAGCAGGGAGAGGCGAGGCAGGCGGTAACTGTGACTGCGGCTGGACAGGCGGAGGACACTCTACGGAGGGAGGAGGACAAGGAGGAGGAGCCTGCCCAAGAACCTGCTGAAGGAGCGGTACGAAGTACGGTCGCGGCCGCGCAGCGTCTCTAGAAGCAGAAGGGACTCCAGCGGCCGGGTCCTCAGCACCAGTAGGAGCTCCAGCGTCCGGGTCCACAGCACCAGCAGCAGCTCCACCGGCCGGGTCCCCAGCTCCAGCAGCAGCTCCACCAGGTGGGTCCGCAGCACCAGCAGCAGTGCCACCCCCAGAGTCGGGAGCTCCAACTCCGCTAGCACCGCCAGCGCCAGAGTCCCCAGCTCCAGCAGCTCCAGTCGCAGTGCTCCCAGAACAGCCAGTCCCGGCAGCTCCAGTACCCCCAGTACGAGCACCCCCAGGACGAGCAACTCCAGCACCCCCAACTCCAGCCGAGCCACTAGGACGGCGAAAGCGTCGGACGTACCAGTCACGAAGCTGCTGCGGTGTGAGAGACTGCTCAGCACCCCGAACCGGAGCACCCCCAGACACAGTAACCCGAGGCTCCGTAGGCTCAGTAGCAGCACCCCCAGGCTCAGTACCCGCAGGCTCAGTACCCGCAGGCTCAGCACCCCCAGTCGCAGCACCCCCAGGCTCAGCACCCCCAGGCGGCAAACTCTCAGGCACAGTACCCTCAGCTCCAGCACCCGCAGTCCCAGCACCTGCAGCCCCAGCTCCCCCAGGCCCAGCACCCCCAGGCTCAGCACCCCCAGGCTCAGCACTCCCAGCAGCACCACCCGCAGCAGCACCTGAGTCACCTGTGACCTCGACAGGCTCAGCGACGGGAGGAGGGTCTACCTGAGAGACACCTGAGGGAGCAGGACCCTGAGGGGGAAGGGGGTCTACCGGAGGGGGACCAGGAGCAAGGAAAAGCGGCGGGGGAGGGAGGGGGGCAGTGCGGTAGGGGAAGAGACGGTAAAAAGGGACCGACTCGTCAAAGGTGACATCCTGAGAGGCGAAGACCCGGCGCGAGGTGGGGTGGTAAAACTGCCAGCCAGGCGCGTCAGGGACAAAGCCAAGGAAGACACAGGGAAGCGTGCGGGAGGAGAGCTTGTCCGCAGACGTATCGCGGACAAGGGCACGAGCACCCCACACCCGGAAGCGCGACGCATCGCCAACCTCCCCCGTCCAACGCAGTGTGGGCGAGGTCTCCGGCAAGGAGACACGGGGCCAGAGGTTGAGCTGATGCGCGGCGTACCGGACAGCAAACGGCCACAGAAAATGGGGAGCCGCCGCGTGGACCAAGGAGGTACGAGCGACCTCCATGACCAGGCCAATGCGACGCTCAGCAACCCCATTCTGCTGTGGGGAGTCCGGAAGCGTGAAGGTCTGCTCGATGCCCTCCGCCTGACAGAAGGTCCTCAAGAGATCGGAGGAAAACTCACCACCTCTGTCAGAGTGCAGACGCAGGACAGGAAGATCCGTCCGGAAACGGCGGCGGAGCTGGAGACGAACCGTGCGGATCCAAGGGATCAGAACAGCAGGGACCTCACCCTTGGTGCGCAAGGGGAAGACCGTGGTGTAACGCGAGTAGTCGTCGACAACCAGCAAAAAGTACCGCTCACCGCCCTGACCACGAACGCGGGCTGGGCCCCACACGTCCAGGTGGAGGGTCTCCAGAGGAGCCTCTGTCGGGGGGAACGAGGAGGAGTGAGGAGCGGCGCGCTGCCGCCCCTCGACGCAAGGAAGGCAAGGCGGCGCAGGCGAGGCAGGGAGGGGAGGGAGGGACCTGGGAAGACCGGACACAAGGAGGCGACGGTGCATGCCACGAAGGCGTGGCAAGGAGGGGTGACCCAGGCGGTGGTGCCAGAGAAGAGTCTGGTGCGACAGGGAGCGACACTCACAGGCGTGGGCCACCAGACCTGACGCAGACACCTGACCGACAGCAGCTACCTGGGGAGACGCAGTGGTCAGTGTGTAGAGACTCGACCCCGGCCGACGGGTGAACGTAGCCAGGTGACGGCCGGTCCTGGAGCACGTGCAGATCGCCACACGCTGTCCGCCAGGGGTAAAGGTGTCAACCCACTGATCCTGGAGGACAGCGTTGCTCACCAGGTTTGTCGAGAACGAGGGGAGGTGGAAACCCGACAACGAGCCAGACGGAACCGCCGGACAAGGGAGGACAGTGGTGGACTGGGCAAGGACTGGGCCCCCAGAGGGGTCAGCCAAGGAGACTGGGACCGGTGCAGGAAGCGGTGTGAGCTCAGTACTGTCACGAAAGAAGCAACGGGAAGCACCTGAGTCAAGGGTGAAGGTGTGACAGGCCTCAGCCGGTGCGGTACCTGAGAGAGGAGTCTGTGTGGGTGCTGTACCTGAGAGAGCAGACTCGAAACCAGCCGGGACAGCACTGGGGGGAGCAGGTACAGGGGGCACCATACCAGAGAGAGCAGACTCACTAGTACCCAGGGCAGCAGGCTCTATACCTGGGTCAGGCGGCACACACAAGTAACAGTCTCCCTCGGCAATGCATACATGGCAGCAATAATAGCATCATAGTCAAGAGCAAAGACATCAACACCAGCCCTCATGAGCTCAGCCCAGCGGGGGCGCTCAACATCCGCACCCATCTCCTCACGCCAAGCGTCGTCAAGGCGGGAGAAGCAGCGGTACTGGGTGTGGAACCTCCCACACGTCTGTCCCTTGCGGTCACCTGTGCGAATGACATAGGAACAGCGGCCACTGCCCCCCGACGTCCCACGCTGAGCAAGCCACTCACGAAGTTGCTGGGTCGTCTGGGGACGCTGCTGCTGCTGGGAGCTCTGGCCCGAGCCAGTGCCTCCACTCCGACCTCCGCCGCCACCACTACCACCGCTCCGACCGCCACCGCCGCCACCGCCACTGCCGCCGCCGCCGCCACCGCCGCCGCCGCCGCCACCGCCACCGCTCCCTCCGCCGCCCCCGCCTCCGCTGCCGACCCCACTCCCACCAGCACTCCCGCCACCGCTCCCTCCAGCACCGCCTCCTCCCCCACCTCCCCCACCTCCTCCCCCCCCAGCGCCACCCCCGCCACCCTTGCCCCCCTTGCCCTTGCCGGTGCGGCGCCTCCCACCAGGAGCAGAAGCAGCGCCAGCAGACTCAGCACCAAGGAAGTCAACAGCAGCAGCAGTAGCGTAGGAGGGAGCGAGGGGAGAGGGAGAACACCCCTCAAAGATGGGGGTGCGAGGAGCGCCACGAGCAGCACCGACAGCTACAATGCTCTTTTCGGCCGCTAGCAGCTGCTCCTCTAGGAGGGCGACTGTGAGCTCAGTGGGACAGCGAGCAAGGAAGTGGTCTCGAACTGAGCTGAGGGTGTCAGGGAGACGGGTGACTATGAAGTGGAGTGTCCAGTACAGGGGAGGGGGGTTCTTAGCGCAGAACTCGGTGGGAAGGGCGGCACGCAGGCGAGCATCACTAGTGCGAAGGTGGGTGATAAGATCGGCAACTGTAGTAAAGGTGGACAGCTCAGGGAACAGGTACGGCAGCATGAGGCGGCTAAGCTCGGCTGTGGCAGGCGAGGAGTAGCGAGCGACGACAGCGTCGTACAGGGCCTTAGCGGATTTGCAGTCGCCAAAATGCTCTAGCTCAGCTAACGGCAGGTGACTGCGAATGGCTAGGCGAGCAGCTGCGTCACGAGTCTGCCAGTGGGAACGAACACTAAGCTCAGCTGTGGCAGGAGGGGCAGGCGCAGCACCAGACGCGTAATCATAGAGCGACACATGCTCCTTGCTATCGCTCAGGAGGAACAGCTGCAGGTCATCTAGCCAAGCGGTGAACCGCACAGGGCGGCCCTCAGCATCGAACGACAGTACGCGGATGGAAGCCATAGCGACAGTGTGACAGAGTAACGCAAGCTGCCGCAGCAGGGGAAGGCGACTGTGCACGGATAGAGAGCAGCGGGCGAGGCTGGCGCTACGGGCAGGCGGCGCTGCAAGCGGTCAGCGCGACGGGAGGGCGACGCTGCGAGCGGGCAGCTCGGCGGACGGGCCGGGAAGCGGGCAGCGCGGCGGGCAGGCGGCGCTGCAAGTGGGCAGCACGGCGGGCGGGCGACGCTGCGAGGCGGGCGGGCCGCGAAGCGGGCAGCGGGCGGGCGGGCGGGCTGCGAAGCGGGCAGCGGGGCGAGCGGGCTGCGATGCGGGCGGGCCGCGAAGTGGGCAGCTAGCGGGCGGGCGGGCTGCGAAGTGGGCGGGCCGCGAAGCGGGCAGCGGGGCGAGCGGGCTGCGAGGCGGGCGGGCCGCGAAGCGGGCAGCGAGCGGGCGGGCGGGCTGCGAAGTGGGCGGGCCGCGAAGCGGGCAGCGAGCGAGCGGGCTGCGAAGCGGGCGGGCCGCGAAGCGGGCAGCGAGCGGGCGGGCGGGCTGCGTAGCGAGCGGGCCGCGAAGCGGGCAGCGAGCGGGCGGGCGGGCTGCGTAGCGAGCGGGCCGCGAAGTGGGCAGCGAGCGGGCGGGCGGGCTGCGAGCGGGCGGCTCGGCGAGGGGCGCGCGAGGGCGCTAGTGAGGGGCGCGCGAGGGCGCTAGCAAGGGGCGCGCGAGGGCGCTAACGAAGGGGCGCGCGAGGGCGCTAACGAAGGGGCGCGCGAGGGCGCTAACGAGGGTGCGCGCGAGGGCGCTAACGAGGGGCGCGCGAGGGCGCTAACGAAGGGGCGCGCGAGGGCGCTAACGAGGGGCGCGCGAGGGCGCTAACGAGGGCGCTACGAGGCTAGGGCACGGGGTAGCGTGGTAACCGCATGCGAGCGGTGGTGGGCCCTTAAAAAAAAAACGGTCGGTAGGTCCTAGGGACCTCCTGCTCTGAATACCATGTCAGAAGAACTAGGCAAGAATGATGCATTGAATGAAACAGTTGGGTACAAGTAGCAAACCCTAGTTGGGGTTGTACCCCATATTGGCTACCCCACTACAGCCTACAAGCATAATGCAGTTTAACAGTAATTAGCCATGTTCGCGCACCATCTACAATCGAGACGTACCAACCTTATTGGCAGAGATTTCGCACCTTCTGTACCCAAGTTAAGCTCGACTTCCTACCGGCAACCGACCTGACGCTAGCGCTGTATCTCATCCATGCGCTCAACAACAAGGCAACTCTCTCTGCGATCAACCTCACGTGTTCGGCAGTAGCCTTCGCCCACCGCATGACAGGCGAAACCTCCCCCACGGTGGGACCATTCACCCTGCAAGTGCGAGAGTTCGCCAAGCGACATGGCCCTCGGCCTGCCAGGACCAAAGAACCTATATCTCTCCATCAAGTACACGAAATGGCCCGTCCCTTCCTCGAATCATCGATTCCTGCGGAATTTCAGAAAGGATTGATCCCTCTTCTCATGTTTTCAGCATTCTTGCGCTACTCTGACCTCGTATCGCTCCAATGGAATGATGTACAGTTCGAGGAGAAGGTAAAGTGGCTGCTCATCCCGCATTCCAAGACGGACCAGGAAGGGAGGGGTGTCTGGATCCCCGTGGCGGCAATTTCAGGCCCATACTGCCCGGTGCGGTGCACACGCAAATTCATACGCATCGCAGGTCTCACAAAGGTGCCTCATGGACCGCTGATAAGGGTTTTCCCAAAGCACTCCCAAGCTACACCGAGCGACCAATCGCCATCCTACGTCACGATCAGAAACTGGTGTCTCGCGGCCGGCAGGCAGGCTGGACTGGATGTCGCGCACATTGGAACCCACTCATTCCGCAAAGGTGCAGCCACGGCGGCGGCAAGCCTCGGAGTTCCTGACTGGAAACGCATGGGCCGATGGCGCAGTGACAGTGCAAAGGAGATGTACGTTACAATAGCGCAAGATCAGCTCATCTCCCTCTCCACGCAGTTGCAGGATCCTTCGAAGGCTCCCTCACCCGCCACGCATCAGCTATCAATCGAACGACACCGCCAGCCCCGACTGCACTTGCCTCAGAAGACCCATATGAAATGATAACGCTGCCTTTGCAAGATGATCTAAGTACACTTTCACAATATGATAATTTTTGAAAGTGTAATGAAATGTAACACTTTCTAAAATTTTGTATTGTGAAAAGGGGTACGTGGCCAGCACAGCAAAGGTAGCGCCGAAGCGCTACTCGCCCTCTTTTGCCTACAAAAGAGGGACGTGGGGACATTCGTCCCCACCCACGTTTTCATTTCTCAGTTTGTAGTTCTAATTTCCCACCCGCCCACCCATTTGTGTATGCTGTTACGTAGACCTATATAGGACGAGAACGATGTACTAGAACCCCATATGAAATGATAACGCTGCCTTTGCCCATATGAAATGATAACGCTGCCTTTGCAAGATGATCTAAGTACACTTTCACAATCTCGACGCTTTCGGCAGACCGAGCTCTGGTCAGTGATGTCGGTTTCCAAGAGCCAGTTTTCCAAAAAGTTCGTGCCTGATGGGATCCGGGTTTCGCCCCCAAATCACAGCGCTTGTAGATTTTTTAGGCCCATAAAGCCCTCCAGCAGGAAAAAGTTATTGACACGAAAGTGTCGAAGGGTCTCTCTGCCGTCCGAATTCCACATTTTGAACACTCCCTAAAACCTCTAGTGATCCATCCCTTTCAGCCATCGCACTCCAGTGCTTGTCCGCTGAGGTATTTTCGGCGTTTTCCCTTTCATCTGGAATCACTCTCACCATCTTTTGGTGTCGGCCCATTCTCGTCCCGCGACGTTGACAAGCTCGCCCGCCTGGTTTTCCAGGCTCCAGCTTTTACTGGCTCCTGCTGCCTGGTCGTATCACCTTTCCTCAGTCTCAACGCGATCGCCGGCTCATCGTGTAATTCCTGTACTCTGCGTGTTGAGCGTTCATCAGGAAGCTCACAACATGACGGGTTGAAAGCGGCCCCGTTTTTTAACTTAGCTTTCATCTCCAATTCAGATTCCACGGCTAGATTCTTCAGGACGCAATGTGAGTAGGGCCTCTGGGAATTTCCACACAGGAAATCCGCACGGTCACTTTCTGCAAGTCGTCCGGCAGTTCAAGTTACCCAGAACTCCACGTCCAGAATCTCCCGTGCAATTCTGAGCCGTGTCCCAGAAGTCGGCGCCAGCAGACTTTGAGGCGTCTTAGAAGCAGGCCACCTCTCGGTCTCCCGGTCTTCGTAGTCTCCGTAGCTGCATCATGCCTCAGTTCTGAGCCGTGTCTTTGAATATGGCGCCAGCCGCACGTCTCGTCGCCATGTCGCGTAGATTCCCCGCAACATCCACCTCTACTGCTATCTCTCGCCACTGCTTCTCGCGCCGCACATTCCCCACCCAGCGCGTCTCCACCTCTTCCTCCCCTCTGGTGACTACTGCCAGATCAGCACTCTCGCGACTCACATCCCTCGCTATAATTATCTCCGTTATATCATCCTCGCCCCCTCTACAATCAGACTTTTCAGCCCCACGAACCACCTCTGAATTCGCGTCGTTCACTGGATTAGATCCCCTTTCGTTACTATCACGGTCCAATGGCGTTCGAGTGTTGGCGGAGGCGTGGAGGTTCAAGGAGAATCCTCTTGAAACCGCGAAGCATCCGCGCATGGTTACCCTATTTTCCGTGGAGTGCGGTCCCTACTTTGACTGGCAGACCGTGGGGCTCATGCACAGCTACAGGTGAGGTGGGAAGTGTGGTTTGGGCATGTGTGCGCGCGCGCGAGACTGGCGCATGCACATGCGCAGCTACAGGGAGAGGGGAGTGTGTGTGTGTGCACGAACAACATCATCCCATGTGTTTGCTTGTGCACAAATGTCCAGTCCAGTCCTATACTTTGTCCTCCTGCCTGCTGCTCCCCCTACTCCAGGCAGAGCAAGCATCCGGGCCGCATATGTCAGAGGTCCACTAGAAATCCTCGATTAATCCTAGGAAAAGGTTACAGTCACGTCGGCCTTGGGGGTTGTGTGGGTACTCACCCGTTACACAAACAAGTCCTTTTACCCCAGTAGTCTAGTGGCTCGGATTCCATCATGGTATTAGAGCAAAAGTCTCGGGCTCGAATCCTGGTGCGTGCACCTCGGGCATCCCAGTGCGGGGGGGTGTTAAAGGTTTATTGAAGATCCCCGGTTGATCCTAAGGAAGAGTTACAGGCACGTTGGCCTAGGGGGTTATGGGCGCACTCACTCACTGCACAAACAAGCCCTTCTATTCCAGTGGTTAATGGCTGAGATTCTGACAGCACATGCTTCCGCTCACATGTCCCATGTCTGCCTGCCTTGCTGCTCCCCCTACTCCAGGCGCAGCAAGTAGCCAGGTCCCAATTCTTGGGTGCAGCATGTAGCCAGGCCCATCACTTGGCTGTGTTTTGAGTCGACTCAAAACACACCTAGCAAGCAGCCAAACCCCATCACTCGGGTGTGTTTTGTGTCGACTCAAAACACAGCAAGCAGCCAGGCCCAGGCACAGCAAGCATCCATGCCCTTTCACTCGGCTTCTGAGCTGCACGGAGGAGCAGCTAAGCTGCGGCACTACTCCAACATGGGCCTCGCTCCCACACTCTCACCTCACCCCTCCACGTGCTTCCACTCGCATGACTCATGTCCGTCCACCCCTCCCCTGCGTCTCCCTCTCCAGGCGCATCAAGCAGCCGGGCCCCATCACTCGCCTCCTGAGCTGCACGGAGGAGCAGTTGAGGGAGTACCCCAACATGGACCTCGCTCCCATGACCACAGTCATCCCACACACATGCTCCCCACTCACCATGTCCCGTGCCTGCCTGCCTGCCCCTCTGCTCCCCCTACTGCAGGCGCAGCAAGCAATCAGGTCCCATTACTCGACTCCTCAGCTGCAACGGGGAGCAGCTAAAGGATTACCCCAACATGGACCTCTCTCCCACACACACCGTCATCTCTCCCACGTGCTTCCACTCACATGTGCTGCCATTTGATTCGTCCTATTTGCGTCTGCCTGCCTGCCTGCCACCTTCCCTTCCCCAGGCGCAGCAAGCAGCCGGGACCCATCACTCGCCTTCTCAGCTGCACAGAGGAGCAGCTGAATGACTACCTAAACATGGACCTCGCTCCCACACACTCACTCACTCCACGTGCTTCCACTCGCGTGTCTCATGTCTGCCCACCCCTCCCATGCTTCTCCCTCTCCAGGCGCAGCAAGCAACCAGGTCCCATCACCAGACTCTTGAGCTGCACGGAGGAGCAGCTAAAGGATTATCCCAACATGGACCTCGCTCCCACGCACACTGTGCCCTCTATGAGCATCAACTACAGGACCGGAGACTGGTAGGCCATGTGGGGGGGCTTGACCTTTGAGGCGCCTCAAAAGGCGAGCGGTAGGCTGTGTGGGGCTTGGCTTGCTTGTTCTTCTGCTTGTCGTTTGGCTTGAAACCGAGTCTCCTCTCACGGTACAGCAGCTGAGGGGGGATACCCCAACCCAACATGGACCCCGCCCCCACGCACACTGTGCCCTCTATGAGCATCAACTACAGGACCGGCGACTGGTAGGCCGGCTGTGCTCTTTGTGGGGTTGCTGTATGGCCTTGCTGTGTGTGACTTGACTCTTCAGGTTGTGTCATCCTGAGACTCACGGCCCAGCAGCTGAGGGATTACCCCACAACGTGCACCTTGCCCCAACGTGTCTTCCCCTCCCCTTCTTCCTCCCATCCCATCCCCTCCCCTCCCTCACCCCCCTGCAGGTATCCAGCAATAAACAAGCCGTACGGCGTGTGGCACTGGGTGCACCACAGCCTGCAGGCACAACAAACAAGTGGGTGGTTATTCTGAATTCCAATGTTTGGCTTGCTGTCTCTCACTTCTTTCTTCTCCCCTCCCTTCCTCCCTCTCCTCCCTGCAGGTATCCAGCAATAAACAAGCCGTACGGCGTGTGGCACTGGGTGCACCACAGCCCGCAGGCGCAGCAGGTGGAGTGGGTGGTGATTCTTGACGCGGACATGATTATCAGGGCGCCCGTCACCCCGTGGGGCGTCAAGGCGGCAAAGGGCAGGCCAGTGGCCGCTTACTATGGGTAGGTGGAGTGGTGTGGTGTGGTGTGGTGCGGTGTGGTGTGCGTGCAGTGTGGTGTGGTGCGGTGCGGTGCAGTGTGGTGTGGGGTGCGGTGTGGTGTGGTGCGGTGCTGTGCAGTGCGGTGCGGTGCGGTGTGGTGTGGTGTGGTGTGGTGCGGTGCGGTGTGGTGTGGTGTGGTGTGGTGTGCATGCAGTGTGGTGTGGTGCAGTGCGGTGCAGTGTGGTGTGGGGTGCGGTGTGGTGTGGTGCTGTGCTGTGCAGTGCGGTACGGTGCGGTGCGGTGTGGTGTGGTGTGGTGTGGTGCAGTGTGGTGTGGTGCGGTGCGGTGCAGTGTGGTGTGGTGTGGTGTGGTGTGGTGTGCATGCAGTGTGGTGTGGTGCGGTGCGGTGCAGTGTGGTGTGGTGTGGTGTGGGGTGCGGTGTGGTGTGGTGCGGTGCTGTGCAGTGCGGTGCGGTGCGGTGTGGTGTGGTGTGGTGTGGTGTGGTGTGGTGTGGTTTGGTGTGGTGTGGTGGGTGTGTGCTCAAGCACAGCAGGTGGAGTGCGTGATGATTCTATTCTAGATGCTGGCATGGTTATTCTAGTCACCCCATGGGGCGTCAAGGCGCAGAAAGGCAAGCCAGTGGCCGCCTATTACGGGTACGTGTGTGTGGGGCAGGAATGGAGGAGCAGCATGGTACTGTGACATGCCTGTACGTGTGATTCGGCTGTGGCAACATACTGGCCCAGCTGCACTCCAAGCACCCCAAGCATTATCACCATGCCGCAATGTGGCTTACTTCATTGTGTCTTGTCCTTGCTCTCTTCCCCCCTTAGTTGAGAAAGACGCTCGGGGGACGCTGCGTCTTTTCCCCCCACTCCCTTCCTCCCCCAGCTATTTGATCAGCTGTGACAACATCTTAGCTAAGCTACACACCAAGCACCCTGGGCTGTGCCCCAAAATGTTCCCCCCTCCTCCTCTGTGTTTCCCCTTTTCCTCCCTTCCACTCCTGTCTCTCCCTTACCCCAGCTATTTGATCGGCTGTGACAACATCTTAGCTAAGCTGCACACCAAGCACCCTGAGCTGTGTCCCAAAGTGGGCGGTTTTATCGTCATGCACATTGATGACCTGCGCCGCTTCGCGCCGCTGTGGCTCAATAAGACAGAGGAGGTGCGCTTTGGGGGGATGGTGATGTGAGCCAAAGGGAGTCCCAAGGCAAAGCAAGGTGAGTTCTGGTGGCATTGCCACCCTTAAGTGACTGGCCGTGCCCCAAAGTGGGCAGCTTCATCCATCGTCATGCACATTGACAACCTGCACCACTTCACGCCCCTCTGGCCCAGCGTTCTGGGAAGGGCGGCTGGTGTGACAACAAGCCAAGGCAAGGTCAGCTCGCATGTAATGGCATTGTCAACTGGGACTGGGTGGCTCTGTGACTTTTGAGTCAACTCAAAAGTCACCTGGCAAGGTCAGCTCGCATGTAATGGCATTGTCAACTGGGACTGGGTGGCTCTGTGACTTTTGAGTCGACTCAAAAGTCACCTGGCAAGGTCAGCTCGCATGTAATGGCATTGTCAACTGGGACTGGGTGGCTCTGTGACTTTTGAGTCGACTCAAAAGTCACCTGGCAAGGTCAGCTCGCGTGTAATGGCATTGTCAACTGGGACTGGGTGGCTCTGTGACTTTTGAGTCGACTCAAAAGTCACCTGGCAAGGTCAGCTCGCATGTAATGGCATTGTCAACTGGGACTGGGTGGCTCTGTGACTTTTGAGTCGACTCAAAAGTCACCTGGCAAGGTCAGCTCGCATGTAATGGCATTGTCAACTGGGACTGGGTGGCTCTGTGACTTTTGAGTCGACTCAAAAGTCACCTGGCAAGGTCAGCTCGCATGTAATGGCATTGTCAACTGGGACTGGGTGGCTCTGTGACTTTTGAGTCGACTCAAAAGTCACCTGGCAAGGTCAGCTCGCATGTAATGGCATTGTCAACTGGGACTGGGTGGCTCTGTGACTTTTGAGTCGACTCAAAAGTCACCTGGCAAGGTCAGCTCGCATGTAATGGCATTGTCAACTGGGACTGGGTGGCTCTGTGACTTTTGAGTCGACTCAAAAGTCACCTGGCAAGGTCAGCTCGCGTGTAATGGCATTGTCAACTGGGACTGGGTGGCTCTGTGACTTTTGAGTCGACTCAAAAGTCACCTGGCAAGGTCAGCTCGCGTGTAATGGCATTGTCAACTGGGACTGGGTGGCTCTGTGACTTTTGAGTCGACTCAAAAGTCACCTGGCAAGGTCAGCTCGCGTGTAATGGCATTGTCAACTGGGACTGGGTGGCTCTGTGACTTTTGAGTCGACTCAAAAGTCACCTGGCAAGGTCAGCTCGCATGTAATGGCATTGTCAACTGGGACTGGGTGGCTCTGTGACTTTTGAGTCGACTCAAAAGTCACCTGGCAAGGTCAGCTCGCATGTAATGGCATTGTCAACTGGGACTGGGTGGCTCTGTGACTTTTGAGTCGACTCAAAAGTCACCTGGCAAGGTCAGCTCGCATGTAATGGCATTGTCAACTGGGACTGGGTGGCTCTGTGACTTTTGAGTCGACTCAAAAGTCACCTGGCAAGGTCAGCTCGCGTGTAATGGCATTGTCAACTGGGACTGGGTGGCTCTGTGACTTTTGAGTCGACTCAAAAGTCACCTGGCAAGGTCAGCTCGCATGTAATGGCATTGTCAACTGGGACTGGGTGGCTCTGTGACTTTTGAGTCGACTCAAAAGTCACCTGGCAAGGTCAGCTCGCATGTAATGGCATTGTCAACTGGGACTGGGTGGCTCTGTGACTTTTGAGTCGACTCAAAAGTCACCTGGCAAGGTCAGCTCGCATGTAATGGCATTGTCAACTGGGACTGGGTGGCTCTGTGACTTTTGAGTCGACTCAAAAGTCACCTGGCAAGGTCAGCTCGCGTGTAATGGCATTGTCAACTGGGACTGGGTGGCTCTGTGACTTTTGAGTCGACTCAAAAGTCACCTGGCAAGGTCAGCTCGCATGTAATGGCATTGTCAACTGGGACTGGGTGGCTCTGTGACTTTTGAGTCGACTCAAAAGTCACCTGGCAAGGTCAGCTCGCATGTAATGGCATTGTCAACTGGGACTGGGTGGCTCTGTGACTTTTGAGTCGACTCAAAAGTCACCTGGCAAGGTCAGCTCGCATGTAATGGCATTGTCAACTGGGACTGGGTGGCTCTGTGACTTTTGAGTCGACTCAAAAGTCACCTGGCAAGGTCAGCTCGCGTGTAATGGCATTGTCAACTGGGACTGGGTGGCTCTGTGAATTTTGAGTCGACTCAAAAGTCACCTGGCAAGGTCAGCTCGCATGTAATGGCATTGTCAACTGGGACTGGGTGGCTCTGTGACTTTTGAGTCGACTCAAAAGTCACCTGGCAAGGTCAGCTCGCGTGTAATGGCATTGTCAACTGGGACTGGGTGGCTCTGTGACTTTTGAGTCGACTCAAAAGTCACCTGGCAAGGTCAGCTCGCATGTAATGGCATTGTCAACTGGGACTGGGTGGCTCTGTGACTTTTGAGTCGACTCAAAAGTCACCTGGCAAGGTCAGCTCGCGTGTAATGGCATTGTCAACTGGGACTGGGTGGCTCTGTGACTTTTGAGTCGACTCAAAAGTCACCTGGCAAGGTCAGCTCGCATGTAATGGCATTGTCAACTGGGACTGGGTGGCTCTGTGACTTTTGAGTCGACTCAAAAGTCACCTGGCAAGGTCAGCTCGCGTGTAATGGCATTGTCAACTGGGACTGGGTGGCTCTGTGACTTTTGAGTCGACTCAATAGTCACCTGGCAAGGTCAGCTCGCGTGTAATGGCATTGTCAACTGGGACTGGGTGGCTCTGTGACTTTTGAGTCGACTCAAAAGTCACCTGGCAAGGTCAGCTCGCGTGTAATGGCATTGTCAACTGGGACTGGGTGGCTCTGTGACTTTTGAGTCGACTCAAAAGTCACCTGGCAAGGTCAGCTCGCATGTAATGGCATTGTCAACTGGGACTGGGTGGCTCTGTGACTTTTGAGTCGACTCAAAAGTCACCTGGCAAGGTCAGCTCGCGTGTAATGGCATTGTCAACTGGGACTGGGTGGCTCTGTGACTTTTGAGTCGACTCAAAAGTCACCTGGCAAGGTCAGCTCGCGTGTAATGGCATTGTCAACTGGGACTGGGTGGCTCTGTGACTTTTGAGTCGACTCAAAAGTCACCTGGCAAGGTCAGCTCGCGTGTAATGGCATTGTCAACTGGGACTGGGTGGCTCTGTGACTTTTGAGTCGACTCAAAAGTCACCTGGCAAGGTCAGCTCGCATGTAATGGCATTGTCAACTGGGACTGGGTGGCTCTGTGACTTTTGAGTCGACTCAAAAGTCACCTGGCAAGGTCAGCTCGCATGTAATGGCATTGTCAACTGGGACTGGGTGGCTCTGTGACTTTTGAGTCGACTCAAAAGTCACCTGGCAAGGTCAGCTCGCATGTAATGGCATTGTCAACTGGGACTGGGTGGCTCTGTGACTTTTGAGTCGACTCAAAAGTCACCTGGCAAGGTCAGCTCGCATGTAATGGCATTGTCAACTGGGACTGGGTGGCTCTGTGACTTTTGAGTCGACTCAAAAGTCACCTGGCAAGGTCAGCTCGCATGTAATGGCATTGTCAACTGGGACTGGGTGGCTCTGTGACTTTTGAGTCGACTCAAAAGTCACCTGGCAAGGTCAGCTCGCATGTAATGGCATTGTCAACTGGGACTGGGTGGCTCTGTGACTTTTGAGTCGACTCAAAAGTCACCTGGCAAGGTCAGCTCGCATGTAATGGCATTGTCAACTGGGACTGGGTGGCTCTGTGACTTTTGAGTCGACTCAAAAGTCACCTGGCAAGGTCAGCTCGCGTGTAATGGCATTGTCAACTGGGACTGGGTGGCTCTGTGACTTTTGAGTCGACTCAAAAGTCACCTGGCAAGGTCAGCTCGCATGTAATGGCATTGTCAACTGGGACTGGGTGGCTCTGTGACTTTTGAGTCGACTCAAAAGTCACCTGGCAAGGTCAGCTCGCATGTAATGGCATTGTCAACTGGGACTGGGTGGCTCTGTGACTTTTGAGTCGACTCAAAAGTCACCTGGCAAGGTCAGCTCGCATGTAATGGCATTGTCAACTGGGACTGGGTGGCTCTGTGACTTTTGAGTCGACTCAAAAGTCACCTGGCAAGGTCAGCTCGCGTGTAATGGCATTGTCAACTGGGACTGGGTGGCTCTGTGACTTTTGAGTCGACTCAAAAGTCACCTGGCAAGGTCAGCTCGCATGTAATGGCATTGTCAACTGGGACTGGGTGGCTCTGTGACTTTTGAGTCGACTCAAAAGTCACCTGGCAAGGTCAGCTCGCGTGTAATGGCATTGTCAACTGGGACTGGGTGGCTCTGTGACTTTTGAGTCGACTCAAAAGTCACCTGGCAAGGTCAGCTCGCATGTAATGGCATTGTCAACTGGGACTGGGTGGCTCTGTGACTTTTGAGTCGACTCAAAAGTCACCTGGCAAGGTCAGCTCGCGTGTAATGGCATTGTCAACTGGGACTGGGTGGCTCTGTGACTTTTGAGTCGACTCAAAAGTCACCTGGCAAGGTCAGCTCGCGTGTAATGGCATTGTCAACTGGGACTGGGTGGCTCTGTGACTTTTGAGTCGACTCAAAAGTCACCTGGCAAGGTCAGCTCGCGTGTAATGGCATTGTCAACTGGGACTGGGTGGCTCTGTGACTTTTGAGTCGACTCAAAAGTCACCTGGCAAGGTCAGCTCGCGTGTAATGGCATTGTCAACTGGGACTGGGTGGCTCTGTGACTTTTGAGTCGACTCAAAAGTCACCTGGCAAGGTCAGCTCGCGTGTAATGGCATTGTCAACTGGGACTGGGTGGCTCTGTGACTTTTGAGTCGACTCAAAAGTCACCTGGCAAGGTCAGCTCGCATGTAATGGCATTGTCAACTGGGACTGGGTGGCTCTGTGACTTTTGAGTCGACTCAAAAGTCACCTGACAAGGTCAGCTCGCGTGTAATGGCATTGTCAACTGGGACTGGGTGGCTCTGTGACTTTTGAGTCGACTCAAAAGTCACCTGGCAAGGTCAGCTCGCGTGTAATGGCATTGTCAACTGGGACTGGGTGGCTCTGTGACTTTTGAGTCGACTCAAAAGTCACCTGGCAAGGTCAGCTCGCGTGTAATGGCATTGTCAACTGGGACTGGGTGGCTCTGTGACTTTTGAGTCGACTCAAAAGTCACCTGGCAAGGTCAGCTCGCATGTAATGGCATTGTCAACTGGGACTGGGTGGCTCTGTGACTTTTGAGTCGACTCAAAAGTCACCTGGCAAGGTCAGCTCGCATGTAATGGCATTGTCAACTGGGACTGGGTGGCTCTGTGACTTTTGAGTCGACTCAAAAGTCACCTGGCAAGGTCAGCTCGCATGTAATGGCATTGTCAACTGGGACTGGGTGGCTCTGTGACTTTTGAGTCGACTCAAAAGTCACCTGGCAAGGTCAGCTCGCATGTAATGGCATTGTCAACTGGGACTGGGTGGCTCTGTGACTTTTGAGTCGACTCAAAAGTCACCTGGCAAGGTCAGCTCGCGTGTAATGGCATTGTCAACTGGGACTGGGTGGCTCTGTGACTTTTGAGTCGACTCAAAAGTCACCTGGCAAGGTCAGCTCGCGTGTAATGGCATTGTCAACTGGGACTGGGTGGCTCTGTGACTTTTGAGTCGACTCAAAAGTCACCTGGCAAGGTCAGCTCGCGTGTAATGGCATTGTCAACTGGGACTGGGTGGCTCTGTGACTTTTGAGTCGACTCAAAAGTCACCTGGCAAGGTCAGCTCGCGTGTAATGGCATTGTCAACTGGGACTGGGTGGCTCTGTGACTTTTGAGTCGACTCAAAAGTCACCTGGCAAGGTCAGCTCGCGTGTAATGGCATTGTCAACTGGGACTGGGTGGCTCTGTGACTTTTGAGTCGACTCAAAAGTCACCTGGCAAGGTCAGCTCGCGTGTAATGGCATTGTCAACTGGGACTGGGTGGCTCTGTGACTTTTGAGTCGACTCAAAAGTCACCTGGCAAGGTCAGCTCGCGTGTAATGGCATTGTCAACTGGGACTGGGTGGCTCTGTGGGCGCACTTTGGGACAGAGCCACCAAAGTGGGCGGATTCATCGTCATGCATATTGACGACCTGCGCCGCTTCGCCCTGCTATGGCTCAGCAAGGCACAGGAGGTGCGTTTTGGGGAGCCCGCTGGTGATGTGATGGGCAAGGCAAGGCCAAGCAAGGTCGGCTGTAATGCAGAGTGGAGGCATTGTCAACCGTGACTGGCTGGGTGTGTCCCTAAGCTCTCACAGCTTTGTCAGCCCTGAATGGTTGGATGGGTGGGTGAGTGGACGTGCCCCAAAGCGGGCGGCTTCATCCGCCGTCATGCACATTGACGACCTCCGCCGCTTCGCCCCACTATGGCTCAACAAGGCACAGGAGGTGCGTTTTGAAAAGGGGGGCGGGCGCGGGGGCTTGTGTGATGGCAAGGCAAGGCAAGGCAAGGCAAGGCAAGGCAAGGCAGGCCAACAGCTTTGATGTGAAGGTCTACTGTGACGGCAGGGCAAAGCAAGGTCAGCTTTGATGTCAAGGTCTACTGTGACGTCAAAATTGACTCTGATGTGAAAATTGGCTCTGATGTCAAAATTGGCTCTGATGTTAAGGTTGACTCCGATGTCGAGGTTGAATCTAATGTCAAGGTTTACTTTTATGTCAGGGTTGACTCTGATGTCAGGGTTTACTCTGGTGTGAATGTTGACTCTGATGTGCCACGTCACGGTCAGTGGCAGGTGTCTGTCTGAGTTACATACATCCGCCGCTGGTTGAGTTTCGCCTCCTGTCTTCCTGTTTGCTCCTTTCCACCCACTTCAGGTGCGAGCAGACAAGGCACACTACGCGAGGAACATCACAGGAGACGTGTACTCGTCGTGGTGACTTTGAGTCGACTCACAAGCATCTCTCTCCTTCTTGTTTGCTCCTCTCCACCCCCTCAGGTGCGGGCAGACAAGGCACACTACGCGAGGAACATCACAGGGGACGTGTATTCATCGGGGTGGATCAGCGAGATGTATGGCTACTCGTTTGGCACTGCTGATGTAAGTGCGTTATTTGCGCTTATGGTTGGAACAAAGAAAGTGTAATGCTTACACTTATGAGGGTACTAGGTGTACGTGCGTTACTTACCCTTATGGTTGGAGAAAAGAGTGCGATACTTACACTTATGATTAGTACTAAGTTTGAGTGCGTTACTTACGCTTATGGTTGCAACAAAGAGTAAGTACGGTACTTGCACTATGACTGGTACCAAGTGTACGTGCGTTACCTACGCTTATGGTAGGTATTAAGGTAAGCGCCTTACACTTATAATTGGAATAAGATGTAAGTGCGTTACTTACCGTTATGGTTGCTAGAAAGAGTAAGTGCGATGTTTACACTCATGATTGGAACTAAGTGTGTTACTTATCCTTATGGTTGCAGCTAAGAATCAGTGCGAAATTTACATTTATGATTGGTACTAAGAGTAAGTGCACTACTTATGCTTATGGTTGAAACAAAGAGTAAGTGTGATATTTACACTTATGATTGGTGCTAAGTGTAAGTGCGTTACTTATGCTTATGGCAGGTGTTAAGGGTTAGCGCGCGCTACTTACAGTAAAGATTGATATTGGGTGTAAGTGCGTTACTTACGTTTATAGTAGGTACCAAGAGTAAGGTCGCTACTTACACTTATGATTGGTACTAAGTGTAAGTGCGTTACTTACTCTTATGATGGAAGAAAGAGTAAGTGCGATACTTACGCTTATGATTGTTACCAAGTGTAAACGCGTTACTTAGCTTATGGTAGGAACAAAGGGGAAGGAAGGCAGCACACTGGCAGTGCCACGAGGAGACGTGTACTCGTCGGGGTGGATCAGAGAGATATATGGCTACTCGTTTGGTGCTGCTGATGTGAGTGTGGCGTGTGTGTGGTGATGCTGATGCTATGGTACCATGTGGTGCCAGCAAATAAGACGTGTACTCGTCTGGGTGGATCAGCAAGATGTACGGCTACTCGTTCGGTGCTGCTGATGTGAGTGTGGGGCAAGGCATGGGATGGTATGGCATGGCATGGCATGGCATGGCATGGCAGGGCATGGCATGGCAGGGCTTGGTATGGCGTGTGATGGCATGGCATGCTAGGGAGGGTACCCTACGGTGCTCAGTAGGAGATGCAGAGTGGATCAGTGAAGCGTGCGGCCATTCGTTTGGTGCTGCTGATGTGAGTGTGGGGCAAGGCATCGCATGGCATGGCATGGCATGGCATGGCATGGCATGGCATGGCATAGCATGGCATGGCATGGCATGGCATAGCATGGCATGGCATGGCATAGCATGGCATGGCATGGCATGGCATGGCATGGCATAGCATGGCATGGCATGGCATGGCATAGCATGGCATGGCATGGCATGGCATAGCATGGCATGGCATGGCATGGCATGGCATGGCATGGCATGGCATGGCATGGCATGGCATGGCATGGCATGGCATGGCATGGCATGGCATGGCATGGCACGGCATGGCATGGCATGGCATGGCATGGCATGGCATGGCATAGCATGGCATGGCATGGCATGGCATGGCATGGCATAGCATGGCATGGCATGGCATGGCATGCTAGGGAATGCACCCTATTGTGCTCAGTAGGAGATGCAGAATGGATCAGTGAAATGTGCGGCTACTTGTTTGTGCTGCTGGTGTGAGCACTCGCAACCCCATGCACTGCTTCCCCCATCCCCCACCCGCCCTCCTCCTTCTCTTCCCTCGTATACACACCTCTCCCCCACCGCCCCCCACCATGCCACCCCCACTCACCACCCACTAACGGGCCGGATTACACCACCAAGTGGACCACACCACCAAGTGGACCACACCACCATGTCCTACCCGGGATACGACCCCCCGCGAGGCGTGCAGCCGCGCCTGCTGCACCTCAGGCTGATTCCCTTTCTCCCACCCCACCACCCCTGCTGCACCACGGGCTCGCATTCGCCGTCGGCAACTGGAGGAGCTTTGGAAAGTCAGGCTTTCACCCCCCACCTCTTACTGTTACCGTTTCCCACCGTTCCAATTCTCCACCTCTTCATTCCTCCCAACAGGCCGGCCTACACCACCAGGTAGACCACACCACGATGCTCTATCCGGGCTACGACCCCCCGCGAGGCGTGCAGCCGCGCCTGCTGCACTACGGGCTCGCCTTCTCCGTGGGCAACTGGAGCTTTGGCAAGGCGCAGCACCGGATGGATAAGATTGTGAATGAGTGCAACAAACTGTTCGACCCGCCGCCATTCCCTTCTGAGGTGAGACACCAAGTGAGCAACTGGAGTTTCGGCAAGGCGCAGCATCGGATGGATAAGATTGTGAAGGAGTGCAACAAACTGTTTGGGGATGTGTGAGACAGAGTCACCAAATTGGAACTCGAGGTTTGGAAAGTTGCAGCTGGCATCGGACGGACTAGAGTGAATGAGAATGTGAATGAGTGCAACCGGCCTTTTTTAGAATTCTCAAAGAAACCCTGCAGAGGACGGACAGGATTGTGAATGAGTGCAACCGGCTGTTTGATTCTCCTCCATTCCCCTCTGAGGTGAGACATCGAGTGATGCTCGAGGATGCATGAGAAAGAGAATACGCGTTGGCAACTGGAGCTTTGGGAAGTCGCAGCATTGGACAGACAGGATTGTGAATGAGTGCAGCCGCCTGTTTGATTCTCCGCCGTTCCCCTCTGAGGTAAGGCATTGAGAAGCTTTGGGAAGTCGCAGCATCGGAAGGATGGCCATTGTTTGATCCTCCGCCGTTCCTTGTGAGGTGAGGCATTGCGCTGCAGCTCGACTCGCTGCTCGTACTCTTGACTCATACTCTCAACAAGCCGTGTGTGATAAATCGACTTTTTAGTCGACTCAAAAATCTACTTATCACACACGTCTTGACTCGATGCTCATACATACTCTTGACTCATACTCTGAACAAGAGTTTACAATATTGGAATGGGATAAGCCACGTTCGGCGTGGTGAGGTGAACTCTTGTTTCCGTTCCAATACTGGAAACTCTTGGGGCAAATACTTCACTTGTGTTTTTACTCCTGTTCTGAACATTCAGGCAGGCTCGGCGCAAAAAAGGTAGGTGAAAATTGTGAAGCAGGTAGCAACATCCACACAACATATTAAGCTCTTAGAGTGAACAGAAGGAAAACTACCATGTGTTTGATCATCAAGCTACACATCAAGCTACACATCAAGCTACACATCAAGCTACCGTAAGTGCTTCTTCATGTGTCTCCCCGCTGCCCCGTCCCCACAAGTGTCCCTTTTCCTCCCCATTCTCTGTCCCCTGTTCTAATCTGAGACCTCATATGCAGATCATAGAGCGCGACAAAGAGAAGAAGCGGGGGCTTCTATTGAGTATAGAGTGTATCAACACAATCAACGAGGGTCTTATTATCCATCATGCCATCCACGGCTGCCCCAACCCAGCCCCCTCCCCCTATCGCTCTATGCTGCTGTGAGTGAGCTTCTCTCTCCCCTTACTCTGAGACCCCTGTCCCTTTCAACTCTTCTCCTCATCACTGCTCCTCTTCCCTTCCCTCTCCTCTCTCCCTCCCCTCTCCCTTTTCTCTCCCTCCTCTCTCCCTCCTCTCTCCCTCCTCTCCTCTCTCTTCCCATCACTCCCCCCTCTCCCCTTCCTCTCTCCCTCCTCTCTCTCCCTCATCGCTCCCCCCTCAGTTTAAGGAATCAGTCACACCAGAACCCTTCCACCTCTTTCACTTTTGAGAATTCTCAAAGTGATCTCCACACACCAGAACCCTTCCACCTCTTTCACTTTTGAGAATTCTCAAAGTGATTTCCACACACCAGAACCCTTCCACCTCTTTCACTTTTGAGAATTCTCAAAGTGATTTCCACAAACCAGAACCCTTCCACCTCTTTCACTTTTGAGAATTCTCAAAGTGATCTCCACACACCAGAACCCTTCCACCTCTTCCGTAGGCCTCTCTCCCCATCATCTCCCCTTCGTCGCTCCTCCCTCTCCGCACACGCTGAAGCGCGCGCACGTTGCTCCTCCCCCTCTCCTTCCTCTCCCCCTCATCTCTCCTCCCACTCCCCTTCCTCTCTCCTCATCGTTCCCCTTCCTTCCTATTTTATCCGGTCATCAGTACATGCATCCAGTCATCCCTGGGACCTGCCCACATATTTATCACGCCCCTCCCCCACTCCTCTCTACCCTTCGTTTCTCTTCTCCCCGCCCACCACTGCAAGCATCCACTTATCATCCCTCCCCCTCCTCTCTCCCTCTCATCACTCCCCCCTCCACCACCACCACCAGTGCCAGCATCCAGTCATCACTAGGCCCTGCTGCCTTTGGCCCTGCTGTCTCTCCCCAGTCCGAAGGGGGCATGCTCCGAGGGGAGGTGAGGGGAGCGGCTGGCAGCGCAAGCATCCACTTATCATCCCTCCCCCTCCTCTCTCCCTCTCATCACTCCCCCCTCCACCACCACCACCAGTGCAATCATCCAGTCATCACTAGGCCCTGCTGCCTTTGGCCCTGCTGTCTCTCCCCAGTCCGAAGGGGGCATGCTCCGAGGGGAGGTGAGGGGAGCGGCTGGCAGCGCAAGCATCCACTTATCATCCCTCCCCCTCCTCTCTCCCTCTCATCACTCCCCCCTCCACCACCACCACCAGTGCAATCATCCAGTCATCACTAGGCCCTGCTGCCTTTGGCCCTGCTGTCTCTCCCCAGTCCGAAGGGGGCATGCTCCGAGGGGAGGTGAGGGGAGCGGCTGGCAGCGCAAGCATCCACTTATCATCCCTCCCCCTCCTCTCTCCCTCTCATCACTCCCCCCTCCACCACCACCACCAGTGCCAGCATCCAGTCATCACTAGGCCCTGCTGCCTTTGGCCCTGCTGTCTCTCCCCAGTCCGAAGGGGGCATGCTCCGAGGGGAGGTGAGGGGAGCGGCTGAGGAAGGAGGATTAAGAGGTGGGCTAGGAGAATCTGGTGTTGCTAGCACTGGGGTAGGGGGTATGAGCAACAGTAGTGGCAGCAGCAGCAGCGGCGGCGGCAGCGGTGGTGGCGGCGGCAGCAACAGCAGCAGCAGTGATGGGAGTGCTAGCAAGGGAGTGTCAGAAGGCGTGAGGTTGGAACGGAGAAGCATAGGATCAGAGAAGGGGGGGCTTGTTAAAGGGAACGGAAAGGGAGAGAGTGGGGAGAAGGCGAGTGGGATGGAAGGGATTGGGGTGGGTGAGAGTGGGATGGAAGGGGTGGGGAGTGCAGCAGAGGGGGCAGGAGGAGAGAGCGAGGAGGAGAGGATAGTGGAAGAGGTGGAAAAGGAGACAGGTGTGGGATTTTGGGGCGATGATGGTGTTGATAGTGGTGATGGGGATGAGGGTGGTGGTGATGGTGGTGGTGATGGTGGTGGTGATGGTGATGGGAACAACAAGCAAGAACGAGGGAAGGCTGGGGGTCAAGCAGAGGGTCAAGCAGAAGGGGAGAGTACAGAGCAGCAGAGAGCAGGCAGCAAAGGCAGTCACAGAAGCAAAAACAGAAGCAGAGGCAGAGACGACAAGTCCCCTCCTCTGGCAGACACTACTGAGAAGCTCCATAGGTGGATGGACAAGTGGAGGAAACGTACTCTCTCCCTCCTCCCCTCCTCTTTCCAAGATGCTTCCCTCCTCCCAATCATCGAACTCGACTCACCTCCTCCTGTTCCTCTCCCGCTGCCGAACCTGGGCCTGGACGTACCTGTCGATCCGGCTCAGGATCCGAACCTGTGGCAGCCGTTTCATGTGAAGGGCACGCCGAGGCTGGTCACGCTTTTTTCGGGCGAGTGCACGGCGTATTTCGATTGGCAGACGCTCGGGCTGATGTACAGCTTCCGACGGAGCGGGCAGCCCGGAAAACTTGTGCGGCTGCTGGCTTGTAACGAGGACATGCTTAAGGAGTACAAGGGTCTCGATTTGGCTCCAACTATGGTGGTGCCGAATTGGGATCACGACCCTCACAACGGTGACTGGTGGGTGTGCAATGGGCTTGAGGTTTCGGGGGAGGAGGGGTGGAAAGGGGTGGGAAGGGGTGGAAAAGGTGGCAGGTGTTTGCTGTGCTTTAGGAGTACAAGGGGCTGGATTTGGCTCCAACTATGGTGGTGCCGAATTGGGACCACGACCCTCACAACGGAGACTGGTGCGTGCGCATACTTGTTCGTTCAGTGAGCTTCGGGATGGGGAGAGTGGGTGAGAGGGGTTGGTGTTGGGTTGGACCTAGCACCACCGACTATGGTGGCGCCGAAACGGGACTATGACCCCCACAACAGAGAATGGTGGGTGTGCAGTGGGCTTGTGGGGTGTGAGGGAAGGGAGGGGGGAAGGTGGGGAGGGTGGCGAATATTCTCTCAACTTACGGAGTATAAGGGGCTGGATCTGTGTTGACTTTTGAGTCGACTCAAAAGTCAACTGGATCTGGCACCGACTATGGTGGTGTTAAACTGGGATCACGACCCCCACAACGGAGACTGGTGGGTGTGCAGTGGGCTTGTGGGGTGTGAGGGGGTGGAGGGAAGGGGGAGGGGAGGGGGTTCTCATCTCACCTTAAGGAGTACAAGGGGCAGGACTTGGCTCTCTGACTATGGTAGTGCCGAACTGGGATCATGACCCTCACATCACAACGGGGACTGGTGGGTGTGCCGTGCAGGGTTGCTTGGTGGCAAGTGAAGGGTCACGGAAAGGGCGGGAAAAGAAGGGATGGAAAGGGCGGCAGGTGTTTGCTGTCCGTGGGAGTACGGAGTACAAGGGGACTTTTGAGACGTCTCAAAAGGGGGGGGGAGGGGAGTTGGTTCTCACCTCAAGGAGTACAAGGTGCTGGACCCTCAGGGGAGCCAGGTCCATAGTCCGTGCCAGGTCCGTAGTCCGTGCCAGGTCCATAGTCCGTGCCAGGTCCGTAGTCCGTGCCAGGTCCATAGTCCGTGCCAGGTCCATAGTCCGTGCCAGGTCCGTAGTCCGTGCCAGGTCCATAGTCCGTGCCAGGTCCATAGTCCGTGCCAGGTCCATAGTCTGTGCCAGGTCCAAAGTCCGTGCCAGGTCCATAGTCCGTGCTAGGTCCATAGTCCGTGCCAGGTCCGGGTGCCGAACCTGGACGTGGCACAGACTATGGTGGTGCCGAATTGGGACCACGACACCCACGACAGAGACCGGTGGGTGTAAAGATGTGCCTATGAGTTCCCTCCCCAATCCGCATTCATTTCCACCCTCCACCTTCTTTTACTTACGAGGTGACTTTTGAGTCGACTCAAAACGAGGTGACTTTTGAGTCGACTCAAAAGTCACCTTTTGAGTCGACTCAAAAGTCACCACCCTCCACCTTCTTTTTCTTACACTTTGCCCCCCTTCCCCCCTTCCCTCCACTCCTCTTTCCAGCCATCCCACCATCAAGAAGCCAGTGGGGGTCTAGTACTGGTTCCACAACAGCCCGTTACCTGAATGCGTACTTTTGAGAATTCTCAAAAGTCACTACAATATAGTTCTCCTGAACTACCACTCCTCCCCCCCCCCCACACACGCACGCATGCACGCACGCACGCACGCACGCACACACGCCCCCCTCTTTTCAGGTGCTCCGTCATGAATGAGCCTTTGGGGGTCAAATACTGGCTTGACAAAGGCTCATGACCTCCTTTGACAACAGCCATGGACTGCTTCCCTTCCCATGATCTCCTTTGACAACAGCCATGGACTGCTTCCCTTCCCATGATCTCCTTTGACAACAGCCATGGACTGCTTCCCTTCCCATGATCTCCTTTGACAACAGCCATGGACTGCTTCCCTTCCCATGATCTCCTTTGACAACAGCCATGGACTGCTTCCCTTCCCATGATCTCCTTTGACAACAGCCATGGACTGCTTCCCTTCCCATGATCTCCTTTGACAACAGCCATGGACTGCTTCCCTTCCCATGATCTCCTTTGACAACAGCCATGGACTGCTTCCCTTCCCATGTCCTCTCTTCTCCCCACTCCCCCCCCCATTCTCCTCCCCTCCCTCTCAGGTACTCCGCCGTCAACAAGCCAGTGGGCGTCAAGTCCTGGCTTCACAACAGCCCCGCTCTGAGTCGACTCAAAAGGGCGTCAAGTACTGGCTTCACAACAGCCCCGCTCTTCTTTCCCTGTCCTTGCCTTTCCCCACTTCCTCAACCCAACCCCCCTTTCCCCCCCCCTCCCCCCTCCCCCCTCCCCACTCCCCCCCCTCACCTCCCCCTACCCCTCTTTCCAGGTATTCCGCCATCAACGAGCCAGTGGGAGTCAAGTATTGGCTTGACAACAGCCCTACACTGCCTTCCCTTGACCCCTCTTTTCCACATTCCCTTCCCCCCTCTCCCCCTCCCCCTCCCCCTCCCCAGGTACTCCGCCATCAACAAGCCAGTGGGAGTGAAGTATTGGCTTGACAACAGCCCCGATGCGCAACTGGTCGATTTTGTCCTCATCCTAGACGCGGATCAGATCCTCCGCCGCCCGATCCTGCCCTGGGAGCTAGGCGCCGAGCGCGGCCGCCCGGTTTCCGCTGACTATGGGTGAGTGAAGTGAGTGAGTGTGGGTAGTGGGTGGGAGAGGCCTCCGGATGAGAGTGAGTGAGTTATAGGAGAGGCGATGAGAGTGAGTGAGGGAGCGACAAGGTTGCGCATGAAGCACCCCAAGCAAGCACTGCGACAAAGTGGGAGGGATGGAGGGAACATAGGCCATTCACCTCGACGGTCTCATTGTTCGCCGCTTCTCTCCCCGTTTTGGTCCCTTTCAACCCACCCCAGATACCTGATCGGCTGCGACAACATCCTGGGCTCGCTACACATGAAGCACCCCAAGCACTGCGACAAGGTCGGGGGGTACATTGCCATCCACGTGGACGACCTGCGCCTGCTGGCCCCCCGGTGGATCGCCAAGACAGAGGAGGTAGGGTGTGGTTCCGGTGACTCATGTAGCATGGTTGGTTACTCATGTGCGGCACTGCGACAAGGTCGGGGGGCACATTGCCATCCACGTTGATGACCTGCGCTGCGCCTGCTGGCCCCTCGGTGGATCGCCAAGACAGAGGAGGTTGGGAGGGAGCGCAATGAGATAGACCGGTCCAGATCTATGAGATAGACTGGACGAGTAAATTTCCTTGTCCAGATCCGGTCCTCGTTACATCGGACTCTGAATTGAGTTGAGTCGAGGTGGCTCCATGTGACTCACTTGACCCGATTTCAGCTTCGATCTAATCCCACCCAACCCAACCCGACCCAACCGAACCCAACCCGACCCAACCCAACCCGACCCATCCCGACCCAACCCGACCCGACCCGACCCGTCTTGACCCGAACCATCCTGACCTGGCTGACCTGACCCGACCCGGACCATCCTGGCTTCGGCTCGGCCTGGCCTGGCCCGACCCATCCCAACCCCGCCCGACCCGACCCAACCCGACCCATACCGAACCTGCCAGAACTTCTGTCTCTCCTCTTCCCCCATCCCACCCCTTCACAGGTGCGAGCGGACAAGGAGCACTAGACCACCAACATCACGGGGGACGTGTACGGGCAGGGGTGACTTCTGAGTCGACTGAAACATCTCTTCTCTTCTTGTTTGTTTCGGTCGCGCCCCACCCCCTTTACCAGATGCGAGCGGACAAGGAGCACTATGCAACCAACATCACCGACGACGTGTACAGGCAGGAGTGCATGTTGAGTCTCTTTTGAGACGTTTCAAAACACGTGTACAGGCAGGAGTGAATTCTGAGTCAACGTGAATGTGCTTCTCTTTCTTGTCTGCTTCTCGCTACCCCACCCTCCCCTCTCACAGGTGCGAGCGGACAAGGAGCACTATGCCACCAACATCACGGGCGACGTGTACGGGCAGGGGTGGATCAGCGAGATGTATGGCTACTCGTTTGGTGCCTCGGATGTGAGTATCCCACCAAGTGGTTCGCACCACTTAAGGGGTCTAGCTGTGTGAGCAGACGAGAGGGGATTGAGCACTGACGTACGGGCAGAAGTAGATGTGCGAAATGTATGGCTATTCTTTTCATGCCTCTGATGTGAAACCGGAGCATTGCGTAACATGGCATGGCATGGCATGGCATGGCATGGCATGGCTAGGGACAATCAGTGCCGTATGCATGTGCTGCCACCAGGTTACTGTGTGATGGTTGTAACACCATTCGGGGGTAATAGAGGATTCACACGATGTTATTGTGGGCAGCATCTTGCTGTCCATCCCTTTCTGTCTCTCCTCCCTCCTCTACTCTCACCCCCTTCATCGCCTCTTTTCTCAAACCAATTTACACCACGTGGTGATAGACAGCATAATGTTCTACCCGGGCTATCACTGTTGCTCTCACCCCTTTTCCTCTCCTCCTCTCCTCCTCTCCCCCTTGCCTCCCCTCTCCCTCATGCCAATCTACGACAGCATTATGCTCTACCCGGGCTATCCCCTCCCCTCTCCTCCTCTGCTTTCTAATCTCTCCTCCCGTTTTCCTCCCTTCCCCCCACCTCCCTCACAGGCCAATCTACACCACGTGGTGATAGACAGCATGATGCTCTACCCGGGCTATGTCTCTCTCCTCTCTCCCTCTATTCTTGCTCTCCAACTCCCCCTTTCTTTCCCTCTCCTCCCTCCTCCCCCTCCCCCTCCATCAGGCCAATCTACACCATGTGGTAATCGATAACATAATGCTCTACCCAGGGTATCCCCCCGTGCCAAACGTGGACCCTCGTCTCTTCCACTACGGCCTCGAGATTAAAGTTCTGAATTACTCCTGGGACAAGTCCCGCTTTCGCGACACCCCGCTAGCCCTCACCTGCGGTTACCATTTCCCTGACCCTCCTGACGTTACGGATTTGCCCCCGTTACCCTCTGTGGATTCTGGTGGTGCTGCTGGTGGTGGTGGTAAGGGTGGTATGGGCGGTTTATTTGCAGGGCTTAGGGGTAGAGGAGGGGAGGAGGAGGAGAGGGAGAAGAAGCTGATGGAATTACTAGAGGAGCGGCGGAAAGATTTCATAGTGATCGAGTGTGTTGCGGTGCTGAATCGGGCTTTAAGAGAGTATCACCGGCTGAGGCTTGGGTGCCCTGCGACTGGCGAGAAAAACGTGGGCGTTATGGATCTTACTGGAGCGTCTTATATCGAGTCGGGGAATGGGGGAGGGGGTGTGAGGGAGCTTAGAGCTGATGTGTGGGCGAGAGTGAGAAATGAGGGAGGAGGGATGGAGGTGGAGGAGGACGGGAGGGTGGGGAGGAGCGAGGAGGGGAGTGGGGATGTGGAGAGAGTGGGGAGGTTTGTGGTAGAGAGTGTGGAAGTGAGGGAGAGAGGGGGATTGGAGCGAGGGCTTGTTGTTGGGGTAGAGATGGCAGAAGGCGAGAGGGAGCGGATGGAGGAGAGGGCTGGGGAGGAGGATGGGCAGGAAAGTGAGACAGGAGGGGTTGGAGAGGTGGGGGTAGAGGAGCAGCAAGGGCAGAACAAGCAAGGGAATGAAGAAAACCGTGTTGAACAGCATCCGGAGCTTCAGCAAGGAGAGGAGCTATTGAAAGGGGCTGGAAACGGTGAAGGTGGATTGGGTAGAGTGCAGCAAGGAGGTTCCGGGGTAGAAGAGGCGGATACATTCAAAAGCAGTGTCGGTGGTATCAGAGCACAGAGTGGCAGGATTCAACAAATCCGAGGGCTCTTACGTGGCAGGCGATCATTGGTTGGAGGAGATCTGAGCTCCGCAGGTGATATGGCGGCTGGTGGGGGGGAAGGGGGAGAGGGCACCACAGAAAGTGGGGTGGATTGGGTGATGTGGTTGAAGCGGTATAAGAGATGGCTTGCTGCGCCGTGGGTGCTGGCTGCTGTGATGCTGCTGCTGGTGGTTACCAGGAGGCGGCAGCGGAAGCGGAGGGAGGGGAGGGAGATGAGAGAAGCGCGGCGGGAAAGGAGGGCGAGGAAGAAACGATTGGAGATCCCTAAGGATGCGACAGACTAACATTTTGGGAAAGGATACATGAGCACGCTAATTAGAGTTGTTGTACCTCTATGCTGTATTATTTAGGTATTTGTGTTCGAAAACGATGGTGTGTCCAGAAGCGAATGTTCTTGTTGGCATGTGCTAATGCTTAAAGCCGGGATCTCAAGTACTTTTTCTGTTTTGCAGTTGGTGAATAGTGCTAGGCTGGGATTGGATGGCGAGGTACAGAAGTTGACGAGGAGTGAAGCGAGGGGTGCGAGAAAAAAACAAGTCTCAGGTTGTTTCCAAGCCTTCTAGGCATGGAAACTGGTTCGGTGCCGAAGCTGAAGTACCAGAGAATGTTTCAGATTCCCGAAAGTCTCAAGTCCCCAGCAATTTGTTTTGCAATTGAATCAGGGGCAAAATGTGGAATGCGTCGCACAGTCAACCCCAAACCCGTCACTCCACTTCGCCCACTCAAACAGGGTGACCCTAGCGTCAACTGTTTTGCAGTTGATGCGCAATTCTTTTACTTGAGATCCTGGCTTTAATGTGGAAGTGCAAGTACAAAGTCTGTGGGTGAGAGTAAGAAATGTTGCGTTTTCTACCAAAAATAGCACCAAAATAGGACTAACATCTACTTCCATTCAAGATTGTTAATAGGATCTGTTTACATGTCAGGGTTCCATGATTCTAAAAATACCAACGACGTCAATCCACAATGTAATGGTACCTGAAAGTAGAAGCCTTTTGTGGTTCTGCCAGGAGCACGGTTCAGTATCAGTTTTGATCTCTCTCCTCCGACTCCCACTAGAAACGCGGCTTATCTGACCTGAGAGGCTCTGACACCCACGCTTTGCCCCGCCTGGTAGCTATTGGTGGTTGGTTTCAGTCAGTCCACGTCTCCTCCAGTACAGTGCCCTAGAAGACTCCATTTTCCAGCCCACGTCCCTGTCGTCACCTGAGACCACAATACCTCACTTAACCGATTGGGGTTTCTATTTGAAAGCGGTAGAACGTAAAGCATCTCACTGAGCCGCATTGACACACGCCCACTGGTGGAAGGTTCTGGTTCCGCTGGGTCTCACTCAACAAATTCAAGCAGCACTTCAGAAAGCAAGCAGCAGGTGAGAAGTCAAGCAGCAACAAAGATACTAAGGGCGTGTGTGATTATTTTTCGAACCTCCGAAAGTTCGAACTTCTAGAAAGGTTATACACGGTGAAATACAATTGAGAGATTTTCGCCACGGTTCAAAGCGGTCTATGTTCGAGCTTTGACCAAAACCCGAAATCACACACGCCCTAAGCAGTATACCATATGAAGTTCAGGTTGAGGCTGCTAGTTCTTCTCCTTGCTCGGATTTGCGTTCCTCGTTGCGTGTTTCTGCTACTGGAAAACATTGTCGGTGACTTCCTCTTCGGCTGCATCGTGGTTCGCAAACGGCAAAAGTTCCCCACTGCCAGCAGGATCGCGTGGCACTTATTCATCACCATCCATACATCAGGTAGCCATTGTTTTCTATTTTATTTTTTTGTTCAACTATTTCCCCTGTCTGTCTTCGAACAATCGTGGCTGACGGGATGTTTTCCCTGTGCTTTCTTGTTCCCCTTTGTGAGACCCCTTCTTCACAAACACTATACCAACATGCCGGACATTAATAGCCTCGCTGCTCCCCTGTCGCCGGACATCATCAACTCCTGCACTGCCTTTCCGTCGCCGAACATCAATTTTACTGTTACCGTCACTGCATTGCCGTCAGCGGAAGCCGTTTATAAGCCGGCCGTCAACACTTGTCGGCCGATTGTTCCGAAATTCACCAATTCGCGTTTCAAGGCGTCTCGAAACACGCCGGTGGGGTCTAACTACACCGCTCCGCCATGGACAAGAAGAAATTTCTCGAGATGGTTAAGAAGAAGAAGGAGCGCGCGGAGATGCGGAGCGGCGGGATGAGCAGCGAGTGGGCGAAGAAGCTGGAGCAGGTGGCCATGCAGGCCGCGGAGGAGGACGCGAGGAAACGGGAGGAGAAGGAGAAGAAACGGCGAAAGAAACAGAAGGAGAAGAAGAGTCGGAAAAGCCGTTCGCGAAGAGACGATCCTTCGGATTCGTCGGGTTCGTCTTCACATGATGAAGATTTGCGTTCGTCCGATCTGGAGTCAGATAGCTCGTCGGAATCAGAGCGGGAGGAGAGGAGACGGAGGAGAAAGAAGCGGCGCGGGAAGAAGCAGAGGAGAGACCGGAGGAGTGAGTCGGAGAGCGAGGAGGAACGGGAAGGGAGGGAGAAGGAGCGGAGGAGGAAGCGACGGAAGAGAAGAGCGCCAGACTCTGATAGTGACGCTGATGCTGGCAGGTACGTATAAAAGAAAAAGGAAATCCTAATTTCTCATTTTGAAGCTTCCCCTCCTGGGGGAGGGGGAGGGGGAGGGGGAGGGGGAGGGAGAGAGGGAGAGGGAGAGGGAGAGGGAGAGGGAGAGGGAGAGGGAGAGGGAGGGCTAGAGGGAGGGGGAGAGGGAGTGGGAGAGGGAGGGGGAGGGGGAGGGAGGGAGGGAGAGGGGGAGGGAGGGAGGGAGGGAGGGAGAGGGCGAGAGAGGGAGGGAGGGGGAGAGAGGGAGGGATGGAGGGAGGGAGGGGGGGGGGAGGGAAATGGGTGCATCAGCAAGTCGTTTTAGCAATCATCCATCCGCGACAGTAGTTCAATCATTTTAGGGCACTGGCCTGTTGGCATCATGTAGCGTGTTCCTGACATGGCACTGAGGTTTATCTGTGTTTCTTTGCAGTGATGGTGATGGTGGAAAGAGGAAGCGCAACGCTCGCTTGACCTCTGGAGATGGCTACAGCTCAGATGATGATGATGACGATAAACGGGAGAGGAGCAGAAGCAGGGGCAGAAAGAAGGAGGAAGGACGGAGCAAGAGCCGGGATCGCAGCCGCAGCCGATCAAGCGACGATAACCACAAGAGGAAGCGTAAGAGCAAGAGCAAGAGCAAGAGCCGGAGCCGCACGCCGGATGTGCTTTCTCACAGGCGCAAAGGTGCCAAGAGCAGGAGTCGAACCCCTGACCTGAAGGGAATACAGGAGGAGCGTGAGCGTGGCATGCGCAGGCCCAAGAGCAAGAGCCGCACCCCGGAGATTGAAAGGGTTGGTTCTGATGCTCATATGAAGATCGGTTCTGGGAATGAGGTTGGGATGGGAGAGGGTGAAGGGGCGGGGTGTGTTGGAGGTGGGGTTGGAGAGGGAACAAAGGCAGGAATGGGGGGAGGAGGAAAAGGGAAAGGTTGGAGGAATGGGTGGAGAGGAGGACAAGGGAGAAAAGGGAAGGGAAAATGGTGGTGAGAGTGGGAATGGACATGAGGAGGAGGGGGAGAGCGGGAAAATGGAATTGGAGAGTGGAGGTTGCGAGAAGGGAGACGCTGTTGTTGAGGGGAAAGTGGGAAGCGGGAAGGGGAAGGGGGGAAGAAGGGGGGAAGGTGGGTGAGGGAGAGGGAAATGGGGTTGAGGGAGGGGGGAAGGGAGGTGAGGGAGAGGGAAATGGGTTGAGGGAGAGGGGAAGGGAGGTGAGGGAGAGGGAAATGGGGTTGAGGGAGGGGGGAAGGGAGGTGAGGGAGAGGAAAGAGGGGATGTGGGAAAGGGAAAAGTGGAAGAGGGAGGGGATGGGGCTAATAAGCTGGTAGCTTGAGTCAGTGTGGGAGATAAAGTGACAAACTTGTGGGAGAAGGGAAGGACATTGTGCATGATGTGAAGCGACAAGCAAGCAGCAGTATCCATATGAAGAAGGCAAGTCCATTTTTATTGGAGGAGCAGTGCAGATCTCGGTTACCAGGACAGCTAATAGATGACTTGAGTGGCGGGTTTTGCTTGTGCTGATTTTTCTATTTAGGTATGTGGCATGCCCTTTTTTTTAGTTATTCATGACATACTACACGTTACAGCCATAACTTGCCTACCGTTTGTGCTTGAAAGCTAGAATATTACCTTAAAGCAGGGGAGCACTTTCCTGGGGGTAGTTTTTGGGGGCATTGTTAGTGGTCCCCCTTTGACGCTCGCTGATTCGATAACGAATTGTACAGGGTACGGAAAGCTGGGGCGAGAGATTCAAACAAGGCTGGCGACGCCAACCTATTTCGCACGGAGGTTGCGTTGGGGGGATACTCCGCGCCAAGGCGGAAATCAAGCCTAGGGCGTAGCGCAACCAAGCAAGTGATAAAGCAAACGGGAGTTGACTGTTGAAGTTTAGGAGCAAGTCATAACCAAAGAGAGTTTCATTTCGTTCAGCTTGAACGCTGAGGCACCGCCTTACCACGCAAATTCATTTCGTACTTAGTCTAGTGCCACTACGACAGAGCATATACGGGTAGATTGCCCGCCTCCCACGAGTACAACGCGCCAAGCCTCATCACATGCTAATGGCGAAATCGCAGCTAGCTCGCGCCGTCATCGTCTGCGCGGCGCGTCGTTATCACGTCGCTGCCTCCTCGCTGTGTCGCCACCTCGCATCCGCCTCCCCAACGCGCCAGAGCCCATCCTCCGCCTCTCCACATTGCCGCCTCACTGCCTCGCCGCCTCGCCACCTCGCCGCTTCGTAAAATTGCCGCCTCGCCGCTTTGCCGCCTTGTTGCCTCGCCACCTCGCCACATCGCCGCCTCGCCGCCCTGCCGCCTCGCCGCCTCACTGCCTCCCCTCTGCCTATCTCCTCCTATCCCGCTCCCCAGTCTGAGAATCTCTTTGTTACGCTCACCTTCCTCCTCACCTAACTACTCTGAACCCTCCCCCCCTCTCCTTCATCCTATGAACCCCCCCACGCCCTCTCCCTCTCTCTCCCCTCTTTCTACCTCCGGCGATCCCTCGGAGCCCTCTCTCCCTCATGTCCCGCCTTCCTTCCCCTGATTTTTCCCCTCCAACCTCATTATCCTCATCCCTCCTTCCCCTCATTTCTCACTCCCCCCCAGGTCTCCACTATATGCTCTCCATCTCTCGCCTTTTGGGTCCTTATTTCCACCTCCTGCTCGTGCGAGGGGGGAGATAACAAGGAGGAGAGATGACCCCCACACACCTGCGAGGTCAATTCCCTCTGTACCCTCCCCTCCCTCTGTTCTGTTCCCTAGCCAGGACTTTACCACCTGCCCTCTTCCCGCAGGTCTAATCTCCTCCCCTCCCCACATCATGTTCCCGCTCTGCCCTCCTATTGGGGAAAAGGTAGAGTGGCAGGTCAGGGGGAACGGAGGTGGGTATGTGGGAAGGAAGGCGAGTGGTAGGTGAAGGAAAAGTTCAACGTAGAGTGGGTTGTGAGGGTGATGGTAGGAGGGTATATGGGAAGGAAGGCGGGTGTTAGGTGTGTGGGTGAGGCATCGCGCAACCTCTCCCCTTGTTGCGTATGCTTCCCCCTCCCCTCCATCCGTAGTTGCGCCTCCCCTCCATCCATAGTTGCGCCTCCCCTGTCCCATACTTGCATTCTCATCTAATTCTTTCTGCCCTTCCCATTCCCAGAAAATTCTCGCCCACACTACGAGACCCCTGAATGCGATGTCAGCCCACCTCCAATCTGCCCTTCTTCCCGGCCTTAGTACCCCCCTCACTGCCCCATTCTAGTCCTGCTTTCTACCCCTGGTTCCCCTTCTACCGCCCGTACCATGTCGTCCCCCCCTCCCAGCCTGTCCAAATGCAGCTACCTTAGCCGTGTCACATGGCCCATCCACCTCCCCTTGTCCAGGTCGCACCACCCCATTCCCCCTCACAGAGCACCTTCTCACTCCCTCACAATGCGCAACCCTTCCTCTCCCTTTGCTTCCATTCCCCTCTAATCCCTTCCCTTCCCTTCCCTTCCCCTTACCTTCATTCCGAACCCTTCTATTCCCTTCCCTTCCCTTTCCTTCCCTTTTCTTCCCTTCCCTTCCTTCCATTCGTGTCTCTTCACCTCCCTGCCTCCGTTTTGTTTTCTCCCTGCCTCACCATCTCTTCTCCCTGCATCACCATCTCTTCTCCCTGCATCACCATCTCTTCTCCCTGCATCACCATCTCTTCTCCCTGCATCACCATCTCTTCTCCCTGCATCACCATCTCTTCTCCCTGCATCACCATCTCTTCTCCCTGCATCACCATCTCTTCTCCCTGCATCACCATCTCTTCTCCCTGCATCACCATCTCTTCTCCCTGCATCACCATCTCTTCTCCCTGCATCACCATCTCTTCTCCCTGCATCACCATCTCTTCTCCCTGCATCACCATCTCTTCTCCCTGCATCACCATCTCTTCTCCCTGCATCACCATCTCTTCTCCCTGCATCACCATCTCTTCTCCCTGCATCACCATCTCTTCTCCCTGCATCACCATCTCTTCTCCCTGCATCACCATCAGTCCTCACGCCGTTGTCGTACAACGCGCGATGCTCAAACGAGGCATCTTTTAATTGCTGAAATCACTGTGCTGCCATGTTGGTGCAGCCGTCCTTTTCCTAGTGCGAGGCGGGACAGAAATCAAACCGAAAATTGTTGTTCGAGACCAAGAAAAGTTGTACTGTGCACAACAAATGAACGTTTTCCGAGGTTGATGGGAACCCAGCCTGCTTTCAATTTCAAGCAGTGGTTGTGTTTTCCTTCAGCTTTCCTTCTTTGCCGCCGGTCAGCACCAGGCTTGATGTTTCGTGCGCTCAACAAGATTTCTTGGTTCGGCTCAGTCGCAAACTGTGGGCTTTGCCGAACCTAACCAGCGCGTGATTCCCGAGCGAAGCAATCTCACAACACCGAGGCGAGCCGAGGCTAGTATTGGACCACAACACCTCACAAAATCCACGACTCGGCGACAGAACCCGTTGCCAATCTTCTCATTTACCCGCTGCCCGCATCAACAATTCAACAAGTGGTCCCACCAGAGATTCAGACACATTACGAGGTTGGTTGGGAAAGAACGGCCTTTCTTTCGTGGAGCCGAGTAGGGAGCTGGAAAATATTTCTGTTACCGGGCACACAATGTTATCCTAGAACCTTGACGGGTGGTTTGCCAATCTAGAGTGGCGGATCTTTTGTCTCCACACTCCAGCCTTCCCCTCCGTTTCTCCCTAGGATTTCGTTCGTGAAGTGTGTTTCCCAGGGTATATAAAGGTCTATAGCGGTTCAAAGCGGGACGGAGATTGGACTTCTCTGAATTTCAGAGCAGCACATTCAACCATTTTTCACAAGGCAGAGTGAGGACTGAGCTCACCCCAGAAACACATAACTAAAATGACCGCTTAGTAATGCACACTATTACTAGGGTGTGGTGTGGTGAGTGGCATGTCATACTGCTTATTATGCAAGATAACGAATCTCTACCCTTCCTGTACAAAGTGCATTAGGCATTGTAGTTATGGCGACAACAGTCGGGAGTAATGGCGGCAACGGCGGGAGTCCGAATCACGGCAACGGCCAAACCAGCGAAGGTGCTGGAAGCATCAGGAGCGACGCAAAGAGTCACAGTGTTATTGGCCTGCGCCGTTTCTTGTCGTCTAGCAAGCATGCGCTACACTCAGTCTTCGACCACCATCATCATGACCGGCGAACCCGCTCCGATAAAGAACGACCCGATAAAGGAGGTCAGGCCGAAGGCCGGGCGAGCCAGAACCGAGCGGCTTTCACGGCGTCGTTTTCGGGCTCGGCGAATATGTCCATAGAGGATATTGCACTACCTGCCAGCGCGCTTCGCGGCTCGGAAGAGCAGGCGAACGCGATGCGGCGACAGCTGGAGCGACAGGCTAACGCGTATCGGCTCAGTTCGGCTAGTAACAGTATGTCCTCGATAGAAGGCGCAGGCCGGCCTGAAAACGGGGCAGCGGGGAGTTCAGCAGAGGTGGTTAGCAGCGCACCCGCCGGTTCACTGACAACCGTTGATTCTAATGACGCAAATACTCCATCAACGGCGGAGAGGGGCGAAGCGGTGGAACCTTGAAGCGGAGCCAGCCGCGGAATCGGTGCAGCCACTGGCGGAACCGGCGCAGCCATCAGTGGAACCGGCGGAGCAGTCCGCGGACGGCCGAGTGCCCTCCTGCGCCGAGGAAAGCGGGGGGAGAGAGGGTAACGAAGGCTCTTGTAACGAATCTACGCCGACAGGCTCCACGGAGTTGACTTCCGCGGAATTGCCCCCCCCGCCGTTGGACTCCGCAGAGCTGGCTTCCGCCGCTTCCGCGGACACAGCGGAGGGCGCCCCCAGCGCCCCCAGCGCGGACGCCGTTGCTAGCGCCGAGGAAGGTCAGAAACCGGAAAACGCTCCTTCCAACGAGGATGCTTCTAGCGCGGATGACACGTCATCCGTGAGTAGCGATCAGCCGGAGCCGCCGGAGGAGTTTATTTGCCCGCTCTCCCTCGATATAATGTTCGACCCCGTTATAGTGGAATCCGGGCAGACGTACGAGCGTGCTTTTATCGAGCGCTGGGTCGCGGACGGCCACAAGACGTGCCCTAAAACGCGCCAGCCGCTCCCGTCGGGCGCGATAATACCGAATCAGATCCTTCGCGCGCTGATCACCGATTGGTGCAAGCGGAACCGCGTTGCGCCGCCGACTCCGATCTCCGCGGACGATGTCGCGCTCGCGTTCTCCGCTGGCGGCGCCAAGGGCGCGGAAGGGGGCGCGGGGGGGCTGGCGGCGCAGCGCAGGCGGGAGTATGCGGCGGCGGCGGTGCGCGCAGCGGCGGTGGCGGTGGAGTCGGAGCGCAGGCAGCGCGCGCTGATGGAGCAGGTGATGGCGGACCGCGCGGCGGCGGCGGCGGAAGGGCGGAGGGCAGACGGGCGGCCGGGGGACCGCGCGGCGGTGGACGAGCTCACGACGCGCCAAGCGCGCATTCAGCAAATGCGCGCAGCCGCGGGGCAGGGGCAGGGGCGCGGAGGGGGGAACGCGGGCGCGGACGCCCGCGCAACTGCAGCTGGGGCGGCTGCGGGGACGGGGAGGGGAGGGGCGGCGGAGGAGAGGGGGGGCCAGGCGGGTGCGGGGGGAGACATGGGGGGAATGGCAGACAGAACCGCTAGGGTTTCCGCTGGTGCTTCCGCTGGTGCCCCTGCTCCTGCCGAACCTCCCTCCAGACCTGCCGCAGCTCGCGTGGCGGCTCGGACGGCGGCTCGGGAGGCTGACGATGCCGAGGACCGATATGGGAACGGGATTCCGGACCACCTGCTAGCAGGCTTGAGAGGAGGCTCGGGAGGAGGTTTGGGAGGGGCTGGGGGAGGTTTGGCCCTGGCCGGCTGGCCTGGGAAACTAGCTATGAAAGCCGCTATATTCAAGACTCAGGCTTGGCCAAACCCGAAAGAGAAGGAGGGTGGGGGAGGGGGAGGCGGAGGGGGAGCAGGGGGGAGTGGGGGAGGGGCAAGAGCGGATGTGACTATGTCGGGGCCTATTGGTGTGGGAGCAGGGGGAGCAGGGGGCAGCAGGGGGAGCAGGGGGAGCAGGGGGAGCAGGGGGAGCAGGGGGAGCAGGGGGAGCAGGGGGAGCAGGGGGAGCAGGGGGAGCAGGGGGAGCAGGGGGAGCAGGGGGAGCAGGGGGAGCGTAGGGAGTGGGGGAAGTGGGCAAGGTGCGGCTGGGAGGGCAGGTCTGAAGTTTGGCGGTCTGAGACACTCCAGGTTCGCTGCTGGTAGTTCTGCTGCTGCTGCTACTGGTGCTGAAACAGCTGCCGCTACAGCTGCTGCTGCCTCCAGTTCGATTGCAGCTTCTGCTACAGCCGCTGCTGCTACAGCCGCTACAGCTACTGCTGCGTCTTCTGCTGCTACACCCGGCCCTGCTCGTCCAAGACCTGGCCTCCTCACCTCCACCGGACCAAACTCGGGGCCTGTTTCCGGACCTGTGAGCCCCGGACCTACCGCAACCGCCGTGCCTCTGAGCCCCAAGCCTCGGTTCCCGGGCCAGTCCGAGGGTCGGGTGTCCAAGGGCCGGAAAAAAATGGAACGGGAAATCGCGAGGCTGCTGGCTCGGGAAGACAGTGCGTCGAGAGAGCATAGCATGGAGCACGGGAGAGGGCACGAGCGAGGGCTGAGCACTAGTAGCAGCGTGGATGGTGGGCAGTGGGAGTCTATTCCATACCAGTTCCCGTCCTCGCGCTCCCTGGATCCCAACCAAGGCAACCACTACCCCAGCTTCCCTTCTTCTGCTTCTGTTGACGGTGGATACAGTGGTGGATTCTCCTTCGCGTCTCCTTCTGTCTCTGGTCCTGCCTCTCCCCCTCCTGCTGCTTTTTCTGCTGCAGCTGGTGGTGCTGGTGTTGCCGGTGCTGCTGGTAGTGGCGGTGCTGCTGCTGCTGCTGCTGCTCCCACTCCCCCCCCGCGCGGCCCTCCCCCTCCCCTCCTCCCACCACTCCATCATCTCCCAAGCCTCCTTCGCCCCCTCCCCTCCTTCCCCTCTCCCGCCCCACCCCCGCCGCTCCCACTCCAAAACCCCCTCCTACGCCTCCTCCTCCCACGCCCCCCCCTCCTCCGCCTCCCTAACCCCCTCCGAACCCCCAGAGGAATTCCAAATGCTAGATGTAGACAATTTAGTCAACCACATGCGCACCGGGCCGCCCGAGGAAAAAGCCGCCGCCGCCGCCCTGCTCCGGGTGATGACCCGGCACGGGTTTGCGTGCGGGCGGCGGGTTTTGGAAGCGGGCGGCGTGGGGCCGTTAGTCGACCTCCTATGGTCCGACGACGAACCCACCGCGGAGCACGCGACCACTGCTCTCTTCAACCTCGCTCTAGAAGCCTCCGCTAGGATGCGTATCGTGGTTACCACGGGGAGTAGAGTTGTAGAAGGGCTAGTTCACGTGCTTTCTTCCGGTGCCCCAGCTGCTAGGGCCAACGCAGCAGCGGCTCTTTTTCTCCTTTCCCGCGACACTGGCGCCAACAGCAGTATCAACAGCGGGGCACGGGCCGCAGCCGAGGCGAATTCGTTTCGCGAGGCGGTGGTAACCGCAGGAGCGTTACAGCCGTTACTAGACCTGCTCCTAGACGGGCCCACCCGGGCCAAAAAAGACGCAGCGAACCTCCTGGTTTCCCTCTGCATGGCCCGGCCAAACCGATCCAGCGTGGCCAAAGCCGGTGCAGTGCGGTGCTTGTGTCAGTTACTCAGCGAAGGGGTGGAAGTGGTAGAAGAGCAAGCAGCGGCGGTGTTTGCGGCGCTGGTGAGAGATCCTGAGGGGAGAGAGGTGTTGGTGGAGGAAGGGGCGGTGCCAGCGCTGGCTGAGTTGGTGGAGGGGGGCACGCAGGGGCGGGCGAGGGAGTATGCGGTGGGGACGCTGCTGGGGCTTGGCGCGAGTAACAGGGAGTGGCTGGTGGCGATTGATGAGGAGGGGATTTCTGCCTCGGTAGATGTGCTCACACGCGTGGGGACAGGGAAGACACAGGCCAAGGTGAGTCACAACCAAGGGTGGGAGGGGATGGAACGGTCGCAGGGGCGGGCGAGGGAGTATGCGGTGGGCTCGCTGCTGGGGCTTGGCGCGAGTAACAGGGAGTGGCTCGTTGCGATTGATGAGGAGGGGATATCTGCCTCGGTAGATGTGCTCACACGCGTGGGGACAGGGAAGACACAGGCCAAGGTGAGTCATGAGTGGGGTTGTGAGCTTGCCTGATCCTGCTGTGAAATCCCACTTCCATTTAACCAATGGAAGTGGGGATTCGCATATGCAAGCATGCTCTTCCTGCTACCACCTCGCCTCCCCTTCCCCTCCCACACCCCCCCCTGCTTCTCTTCCCCCCTTCAGCCTGCGGCACTGCTGGAGCTAATCCGGTCATGCCAAGCACAGGGGGGTGGATAGAGGGGGACCGGGTTGCAAGCGGTGATGATACTGGTTGATGCAGGCTCTCCCTGCTGCCCACTCCCGTCCGGTTTTGAGAATTCTCAAAAGTGACTCCCCTCGGGTTTTGAGAAATCTCAAAAGTGATTCCTCAATAGAGGGGGACAGGGTTGCAAGCGGTGATGATACTGGTTGATGCAGGCTCTGCCTGCTGCCCACTCCCGTCCGGTTTCACCTCCTTACCCCATCTGCTGCTCGTTTCCCCTACCAGGCCGCAGCACTGCTTGAGGCACAGGAGGGATAGAGGAAAGGGGGACTGGAGGTGACTTTTGAGTCGACTCAAAAGTCTGCTTGAGGAACAGGAGGAATAGAGGAAAGGGGGTCTGGATTGCAATTGGTGATGTTGCTGGTTGATGCATGCTGCTCTGGCTACCCATTCCCATGTCACCTCCCTGCCCTTCCCCCTCCTACCCCCTCTGCTGCTCGTTTCCCCTACCAGGCCGCAGCACTGCTGGAGCTCCTGCGGTCGTGCCAGGCACAGGAGGGTTAGCGGGAAGGGGGGGGGGGGGGGATTTCGCATATGGTGATGCTGCTGCTTAATGCAGGCTGTTCCTGCCCACCCCCTTTCTTCCGCTTCCCCTTCCTCCCTCTGCTGCTCTCTCTATCTCCACCAGGCCGCAGCACTGCTAGAGCTCCTGAGGTCTTGCCAGGCACAGGAGGGTTAGCGGGAAGGGGGGGGGGAAGGGGGGTTGGCAAGAGGTGATTGTGCTGGTGGTTAGAGGGAGGGGCGATAGCAACTGCTGGAGAACCTCAAGTCGTGCCATGCACAGAAGGGTTAGAACTTAGCTGGAAGTGGGGGGGTGGATGGAAAGTGGTGGTGGTGCTGGCTTGATGGGTATGTGTGATGGTGGTTAGAGGGAGGGGAGTTGGCATGTGGTGGTTTTGTGGGCTCTGGATGGGGCGGGGCAAGTGAGGACTTGAGCGGGTTTGCGTGTGTTGTTGAGTGTTGCAAGAGAGAATGCCGTTGGTTGGTGGACAGTGGAGGAGTGAAGGTTGTGTTTCATATGAGCTATACGGCACAAAGAGGGCGGTACGGTACGGTACGGTAGTGAGCGGTCGGTAGGACAGGGATCGGATCGGACAGAGCAGGGTGGTGGTGGTTTTGACGCCTGTGCTGGTTGTCTTATTTCTATTTAAAGTACAACGACGCGACGACTTGTTGACTGTGGACCTGATCGCGTACTTATGTTCATGCGTGCCTAATGTTGTATGCAACGAGTTACCTTAATCACCCGGATATAAGACCCTAGGGTCTTATGAAAACTACGGGAAAAAAATGAGGGGGGTCTTTGTCAAATGTGGTAGCCTATAGTGAGGTTTGTCTTAGGGAGTACAAAAGTTAGGGTTAGCTACTTGTACCCCAACCAACATGAATGCATCATCAATTCCTCAGTTTGACATGGTATCACCTAGGTTCGGATCCTGTGGGATCCCGCTCCTCCCGTCCTCGTTCGTTTCTTCCGAGCCTTTCTCACTCGTTTCGCCCGTCTTTCCTGAGCCTAGTGCCGGCCCGATCTAGTCCCGTTCGTTCGTTACCGCTCGTTCTTCCTCCCGATCTAGCGTAGCCCAATCCAGTGTAGCCCGATCTAGCGTACCGCTGCCCGCCGCGCTGCGCTTCCCCCCGCTGCCCGTCGACCCGCGCTTCCCCCCGCTGCCCATCGAACCGCGCTCCCCCCCCCCCCCCCCCCCCCCCCCCCCCGCTGCCCGTCGAACCGCGCTTCCCCCCTGAGGAGATTCACTCTACAACGGTAGTGAGCTAGACTACGGGGGTTGGCACAAACCACTAGGAGTGATCGTAGCTTTGCTTGGTTCCTTAGTGCTTGCACATTCGCGGGAGAATTTTGCAAGAGTTTCCACTAGCAAAGTTGAGAATACAGAATCATTCAACAAGCAAGCACAACAATGACTACATCACGCACCTAGCTACCCTGGTTGACCGCCAGCACTGCATGGTCGACCGCCTGCCAGCGTTGCGTAGAGGAGCCGCGCCAGCACTGCAGAAGAGCGACCTGCCAACATTGCAGGTCGACGACGTGCCAACGCTGCAGCAGTGCGGCTGTCCAGCGTTGCTCCGTAGAAGACAGCAGTGCGCACGCTCACAGGTGCGCGCAGACGATTGGCCCGACTTGCTTCGTTGTGCATCCGTCGGCTATTGTCTGCGACTGACGAGCCACATCGACTTCGGGATACCAGCCCGCAGTCGCCTTCGCCATCGCGACCTCGACGACGTTCGCGTGCCTCCGCAGAACTCGTCGAGCAGGTTACCCGGTCGACCTGGACACCACCAGGTGCTTCCGGTCGACCACCACTGCCTCTGGTCGACCACCAGGTCCCTCTGGTCGACCACCAGATGCCCCTGGTCGACCACAGCTCCCTTCGAGCCACCCCCTGGTCGGCGGACCCCTTCCGTCGACCAGAACTGCTCCGTCGACCTCCCGGTCGAGCTGCAGGTCGACGGGATGCTTCGCAGACCTCCCCGTCGAACTGTAGGTCGACGGGATGCTCCGCAGACCTCCCCGTCGAACTGTAGGTCGACGGGATGCTCCGCAGACCACCCTGTCGAGCTGCAGGTCGACGGACCGATCCATCGACCTCCCGGATGGCCCACCCGTCGCCCAGGCCAGTCAGTTGCAGCTGTCGAGCTCCCTGGTCGACAGCAACACCACAGCGGTCCCCTGCAGCTCGACGTCGCTTGTCGAGCAGCTCTCCCACTGTGAACGGTCGGCTGCTACTCCCGTACATCCGACCAAGTCGTCGGCGTTGCCCAAGCGAGGGCGGGGCCAACACTCCATTCCCGTTAACACTCCCCTGCCGCGCTCACGCTTGGGCCTCCAGCCCACACGGCAGTACTTCACGGAGAGAACTCGTCGTCGGCGTGCACCCCACACACAGCACGCCGTCACCGCACCAGCCGTGCAGAAGGGCACGGCACCTACTGCTGCACCTCATCGTCGCCGTCGCCGACGTCGGCTAGGCGAACTTGGCCGATGGCGACAGAGCACCGGTTGAAAGCCGGAAAATGCAGCGCCTTCGTCAGGAAATCGGCCGGCTGCTCGGTGGTCGGGATGTACTTCAGCGCGAACTTCCCGCGCCTCACCATGTGCTGCAGCCAGGCGTAGCGTCGCTCCATGTGCTTGAGGTTGCCCGTCAGCCCCATGCCCTCAGCGACAGTAATCGCCGACTTGTTGTCGACGCGGAGGATGGTCGGCTTCCCAGCGTCGAGCAGCTTGAATTCCGCAAGGAGGAAGCGGAGTCGGCGTCCCTCCTTGCCTGCATCCGTCGCCGCCACATATTCCGACTCGGTTGATGCGCGAGCTCGACCAGGAGACGGCGGCCCCTCCGAAGACGAACACGTAGCCGCCCGTGCTCGTCCGCTTCTGCTTGTCGCCCGCGTCGTCGGCGTCCACGTAGCCGATCAGCTCCAGTGACTCTGGTCCACCGCCGAACTCCAAGGCGGTGTCGCGGGTGTCGGCGAGGTAGGCGAGGCAGCGGTCGACCTCGCGCCAATGCTGGTCGCTCCTCACCGTGAGGCCGTTCCCCAGCTTGCTGCAGGCGAACGCAATGTCCGGCCTCGTCGTCGTCGCCGCAAACTGCAGCGAGCCGACCTTCTGCCGGTACTCCTCCTCCTCGCGCTCCTGCGCCTCCTCGTCGTCGAACGTCAGCTCGGCGTAGGCGTCGACCGAGACCGGCGTCTTCGGGATGCGCCCGCCTTGCTCCTCGTCGATGAAGCGCCTGCGCAGCTTGTCGGCGTAGCCCTGCTGGTGCAGCCACAGCTTCCTGGCCGGCCTGTCGCGCACGATCTCCAGCCCAAGGTACTTCACCACCGGCGAGATCTCCCGCAGCTCGAAGGCGGACTCCAACTACTCCTTCAGCTCTTTCAGCATCGCGGTGCTGCTGCTGGCGGCGAGCAGGTCGTCGACGTAGACCAGCACCCAGCAGGTCACTCCGTCGTCGCCGGCCTTGAAGTAGAGCGCCTCGTCGACCTGGCTCTTCTTCCAGCCAGCGCCCAGCAGCACACCGTCGAGAGCCCTGTACCACAGCAGCGGCGACTGCTTCAGCATAAAGGCTTTTCAGCAGCTTACACACCCGGCCGGTCCCATCGTCGAAGTAGTCCGGCTGGTACATGTAGAGCACCCTGTCGAGCTTGCTCTGCAGGAAAGCGTTCTTCATGTCGAGCTGCATCAGGTTGAGGTCGAGGACGGCGACAATGCTGAGGAAGATCCTCAGCGTGACGTAGCTGCTCACCGGCGAGTACGTCTCGTCGTAGTCGGCGCTGTACACCTGCGTGAAGCCCTTCATGACCAGCCTCGCCTTCTCGCGCTCGACGGTGTTGTCGATGCGGTACTTGGTCGTCAGCACCCACCGGTTCTTCATGATGTTCACTCCGCGTGGGCGTTCGACCAGCTCCCAAGTGCCCATGCCGATGAGGCTGCGGATCTCTTCTTCCATGGCGGCCTTTACCGCCAGACCCTTCCAGCTCGCCAGTGCCTCCTTCACCGTCATCGTCGCGATGTCCCAGCGGTGTTCGGGGTCGGCATGCACGTCGGGGTCGAGCTCCGGCAAATCTGCATCCTCTTCGGCGTCGTCGTCGTACATCGTGGTGAAGGCAGCTGGTGGCAGGCAGGCGTGAGCGTGATAGCTCAGCTTCTCCGGCGGTCGTCGAGCTCGACCAGACCGTCGCAGCTCCGGCGCAGGCTTCTCGACCGGAACCTCCACCTCGGCGCCACAGGCGACGCCTCAACGCTCCCCTCATCGCCGGCGGCCGACCCAGGCGTCGAGGCGGGCCGATCTGCGACGGGGGAGGGCGGAGCAAGAACAGGGGGAGGTGGAAGAATCTCCACAACATCCTCATCAGCAGGCCCGTCGAGTTCGGCGAGCAGTGGAACCGGCGCCGTCGAGGAGTCCGTCGGCGGGTGAGCCTCCGTCTGCCCGGACGCCGGCCCATACTTCGCCTTCCACACCTCCAGCGACAGCGTCTCGTAGAAGATCACCTCGACCGACGTGACCACCCGGTTGTCGGTCAGGTCGAGCACCTCCCAGCCCTTGCTCTCCGGCGACACACCCAGGTGAAGCCCCCAGCGAGCCTTCGGCGCCAGCTTCCCACCGCGCTGCTGCTCGGGAACCATGAACTGCACCATACAGCCCCACACCCGCGCCAGCGTGAGGTCGGGCTTCTTCCCGGTCAGCAGCTGGTACGGAGTTGTCCCAGGCGGCGTCGTCGACCGCTCCAAGCAGTTGCGCACCCAGACAGCCTGTCGAAGGGCGAGGTGCCACCAGTGGTGCTGCACACCCATGTGCAGCAGCATCGTCCGCACGGACTCGACGACCGTGCGCATCTCCCGCTCAGCCATGCCGTTCTGCTGCGGAGTGTAGGGGCACGTCAGGTCGTGGACGATGCCCTTCCCGTCGACGAAGGTGGTGAAATCCCTGCCGAGGAACTCCCCTCCTCGGTCAGAGCGGAGCGACAGAACCGACTGCTTCGTCTGCCGTTCCACCAGCACCAGCCACTTCTGGAACTCCCGCAGCACGTCGCTCTTCTTAGCGACCGGCATTGCCCACACGAACCGAGTGTGGCGATCCTTCAGCAGCAGGAAGTACAAGCTGCCATCCTTGGCAGCCACTCGAAATGGCCCGCACAAGTCAATGTGCACGACAGCCAATGCCTCCTCAGCGTCCGAGCCCTTGTCGGGGAAGGTGTGCCGCGCCAGCTTTCCTCCGACGCACGAGACACACGGCGGGTCGACTCCGGTCGACGGCGTGATGGCGAGCCCAGTAGCAACCTCATGCTTTGCCGAGCTCTTTATCGTGTCGAGGCCGACGTGCGCGAGCCTCGCGTGCAGCCGGTCGGGAGTCACCTTCGTCGCAGAGACGATCGTCCGTAGAGCCACCACCTCGGTCGACGGCGACTGCGTCGAGCAGGGGCGAAGGTCGGTGCAGAGGACTCGTCCGGTGTAGCGTGCTCGACCGAGCACCTCCCCGCTAACAGTGACGAGCAGCATATCGTCGCCGTCGACCTGCAGCTGCACTCCGCTCTCCTTCAGCTGGCCAGCAGACAGCAGGTTCGCATGTACGCCCGGAACGTAGAGCACGTCGGGGATGAGGACCTGCTTCCCGGCCTCCCCTTGCAGAGCGACGGTTCCGCGACCCTCAACAGGCTGCAGTGCGCCGTTGAATCCACGCACGTGCTTCACGCCATCGCTTGGCCCCATGTCGACGAAGACCTCCTTCGTCCCCATCAGGTGGTGGGAGCACCCGCTGTCGAGCAGCACCGCCATCGGGTTGGCCTGCATTGCTGCCGCCACCGCCTGGAAGTCCTCGCCAGCCTCCGGCGCCAGCGAGACTGTCGGCTCCACCACGCCGACCATCGAGCACGACGCCTCCCCGTCGCCTCGGCCCTTGCCGCTGGAGTTGTCGACGTCCTTCGTCGACGACGTCTTCTTCGACGCCTGCTTCTCCTTGCGCGGCTTCTCATTTCGGCGGGGGCGACGGCTAGCCGATCGACCGCGGCCTCCCTTGCTGTCGTCCTCGTCGCTGTCATCGCGGTCGGGGCATTCGAAGGAGAGATGGTCGGGATCGCCACAGATCCAACACTCCCGCAGTCGACCACCACCTCCACGGTCCTTGCCCCGCGTCGACTTCTTCTCGTCGACGTCCTTCGTCGACCGCCCACCTCCGCTACCACCTCCGCCCGGCTTCCCGCGCTGCCGTTGCTGTTGATGCAGCTTCGTCGGTGCAGCGTAGCTCGCCTGCGGAAGGAGCTCCGTGGGCTGCTCTGCCTCCTGCATCGCCTCATCTTGAAGGATGTAGCTGGTGATGGAGTCCTCGTCGAGGGACTCACGCGTGCCGGGCACCATCATCATCCTCTTCATGAGGTTGTAGCTGCGCGGCAGGCCCTTCACGCTGTGGGAGATGTAGGACGCCGTCGAGTACTCAGCGCCCGCCATCCGCATCTCGGCCAGGATCCGTCGAGCACGGTTGCAGTAGTCCGTCGCCGACTCCTGCTCGCCCATCCGAATGTGTGTCATCTTCTCCTCGAGCTGGCTGATGTACAGGTCGTCCCTGACCTGGTACGTCGACAGGATGAAGCGCCATGCCTGGTGACCAGCATCCAGACGCTCTCGACAGCTCCTGAGCGCTAGCTGCACCACCGACGAGCAGCACCGCGAGATGACCATGAAGGTGAGCAGCACGAAACTCCCTGCGCAGCTCGACATCCTCCTCGGGCGGAGTGGGCACGGTGCCGTCGACCTTGATCACCCCTCTCTGCCTCGTGCCTTCGCTGCCGCTGACTCGTGCACCGCCGTCGACCTCGTCGTCGACGCCACCTTCGTTTCGCACCGGTCGAGGAGATGCAGGACGGGAAGGGTGATCCGTCGCCCACTGCGCCCGGATGCCCAACTCGACGATCGTTAAGAGGATCGTACCGTACTCGCCATCCGCGTGGCGTCTCCTCCCATCAGCCAAGCGTGCCTCCAAGGTGTCCGCTACGCCCGCATCAACTACGGGGTCGACCATGGCGACTAACGCTGCTGCCGGCCTACGAACGACTTAGTAGGTGCAAAAGTCGGCTCCTATCTGAAGGTCGCGTGTTCGATCCACGCTCACCGCACCATGCGGAGATTCACTCTACAACGGTAGTGAGCTAGACTACGGGGGTTGGCACGAACTACTAGGAGTGATCGTAGCTTTGCTTGGTTCCTTAGTGCTTGCACATTCGCGGGAGAATTTTGCAAGAGTTTCCACTAGCAAAGTTGAGAATACAGAATCATTCAACAAGCAAGCACAACAATGACTACATCACGCACCTAGCTACCCTGGTTGACCGCCAGCACTGCATGGTCGACCGCCTGCCAGCGTTGCGTAGAGGAGCCGCGCCAGCACTGCAGAAGAGCGACCTGCCAACATTGCAGGTCGACGACGTGCCAACGCTGCAGCAGTGCGGCTGTCCAGCGTTGCTCCGTAGAAGACAGCAGTGCGCACGCTCACAGGTGCGCGCAGACGATTGGCCCGACTTGCTTCGTTGTGCATCCGTCGGCTATTGTCTGCGACTGACGAGCCACATCGACTTCGGGATACCAGCCCGCAGTCGCCTTCGCCATCGCGACCTCGACGACGTTCGCGTGCCTCCGCAGAACTCGTCGAGCAGGTTACCCGGTCGACCTGGACACCACCAGGTGCTTCCGGTCGACCACCACTGCCTCTGGTCGACCACCAGGTCCCTCTGGTCGACCACCAGATGCCCCTGGTCGACCACAGCTCCCTTCGAGCCACCCCCTGGTCGGCGGACCCCTTCCGTCGACCAGAACTGCTCCGTCGACCTCCCGGTCGAGCTGCAGGTCGACGGGATGCTTCGCAGACCTCCCCGTCGAACTGTAGGTCGACGGGATGCTCCGCAGACCTCCCCGTCGAACTGTAGGTCGACGGGATGCTCCGCAGACCACCCTGTCGAGCTGCAGGTCGACGGACCGATCCATCGACCTCCCGGATGGCCCACCCGTCGCCCAGGCCAGTCAGTTGCAGCTGTCGAGCTCCCTGGTCGACAGCAACACCACAGCGGTCCCCTGCAGCTCGACGTCGCTTGTCGAGCAGCTCTCCCACTGTGAACGGTCGGCTGCTACTCCCGTACATCCGACCAAGTCGTCGGCGTTGCCCAAGCGAGGGCGGGGCCAACACTCCATTCCCGTTAACCCCCCCCCCCCCCCCCCCCCCCCCCCCCCCCCCCCCCCGTAGCACCGCGCTTCCCCCGGTTGCCCGCTCCCCACCCCGCTTCCCCCTTCTGCCCGTCGACCCGTGCCCGTCCCCAGGCCCCGCCCTAGCCCGTCGCCCAGGCCCGCGCCCTAGCCCGTCGCCCAGGCCCGCGCCCTAGCCCGTCGCCCAGGCCCGCGCCCTAGCCCGTCGCCCTGGCCCGTCGCCCTGGCCCGCGCCCTAGCCCGTCGCCCAGGCCCGTCGCCCGTCGCCCAGGCCGCGCCCTGCCCGACGCCCTAGCCCGCGCCCTAGCCCGTCGCCCTGGCTCGCGCCCTAGCCCGTCGCCCTGGCTCGCGCCCTAGCCCGTCGCCCAGGCCCGCGCCCTAGCCCGTCGCCCAGGCCCGCGCCCCAGCCCGTCGCCCTAGCCCGCGCCCTAATGCGTCGCCCAGGCCCGCGCCCTTGCCCGTTGCCCAGGCCCACGCCCCAGCTCGCGCCCTAGACCGTCGCCCTAGCCCGCGCCCCAGACCGCGCCCTAGCGCGTCGCCCTAGCCCGCGCCCTAGCCCGTCGCCCTGGCCCGTGCCCCACTTTCGTTTTCCACCGCTGCGTCCGCTCCCGTTGCCCGCTGCTTCGTCTGGTCGTTTTCGCTATGGCGACTCAGCGTGTCCTTCGTTTCGACGCTGACGGTAGACCTCTTGACTTTTCCGTCTGGCTTCTTCGCGCTCGCCGTCTGTTAGAGAGTCAGGTCCAGGCAGGCGAGACCCTCTGGGCGCACGCTGCTGGTGCCCTCCCTGCGCCCCCCGACCCTACGCCTTTAGGACCTGCCCCTGACGACGCCGCTAGAGCTCACTTTACCACCCAGCGAGCTGACCAGACGGCTTGGACGTCGCGTGACGCTGCGGCCTGCATCGCGCTCAGCAGCCTCCTCCCGCAGCAGGTTCACTTCACTCAGGTTCGCACCGCTGCTGAGTACCTCACTGCGATTAAGGCCCGCTACTCTACTCCCGCTACTGTCTCTCTTGGGTGCCTTTTCCTCCCGTTCCTGTTCCCTGACCTTGCGTCTTTTGAGCGCTCTCACCTCCGCTCGCTCGACGCTAGTTACCGCGCTGCTTGCACTGAGGCACAGCTTGCACTGCTTCCTCCCCCTATGGCGATTACTATCTATTTCATCGCCACTAGCCTCCCTGACCGCCTTGCCTCCGTTCGCGACGCGCTTCTGCTGAAGCACCCTAGTGAGCTCACCGTCGAGGTCCTTGAGTCTGCGCTCAAGGACGTCGAGAGCAACCTTCGCTTGGTAGCCGCTGCCTCTGGTGCTGTGCCCCCCCCACTCTTCCACGGGTGCACAGTCCCGCAGTTACCCACCTTTACTGCCTCTCTTGCCACTGCCGCTACTGACGCGACTGCAGCTGCTGTTACGACTGCGTCGCGGTCCCGCGGTAGGGGTGGCAAGAAAGGCGGTTCTAGTGGTGGTAGTGGTGGTGGAGGCGGAGGTAGTGGAGGTGACGTTGCGCCTGGCGGCGGTGGGCGTGCAGGGCCTGGAGAGGCGTCTCGTGCAGCGACTGGTGACTCCACTGCGCCTGCTGGTGGTGGCGACGCCCGAGTTCGTCAGTCGCCTCCTGTACTTCCGGCCACGGGAGGTGGAGCAGCGGCGTGGTACCAGGCTCAGCGTAAGCGGCAGCTTCAGCAGCAGCGGCAGCCCCTCTCCTCCCAGCAGCCTCAGCAGCAGCAGCGGCCGCAGCTGGCTCCGGGGTCGGGGCTGCGTCAGACCCAGAGCGGTGCTGCTTACCCTCCCTGCACCTATCAGGTTCTGACAGGTGCTCGCCGGGGCCACCCTTGTGGCCGCTTTCACCCCCCTGGTCAGTGTTTTGCTCAGCTCACTGACACGGTTCGTTTGGTCTACGGGGTTGGTGCTCCTGCCCCTGACTGGCTTCCTCTTGTTCAGCGTTACGGCTCCGCTCTGTGGGGCATGTCTGCTGAGCAGTTAGTTGATCTGATGAGTAATCCGCATGCTATGTATGTTGTTGTTGACTCTAGTGTTTCTGACTCTGTTTACTCTGGTGTTGTTAGCTTAGGTGCTAGCCTTGCTCCGTTGCCTGTTGCTAGTGTAGGTTCTTGTGTAGACTCTAGTCCAGCGGCTACCTCGGAGGACGGTTCGCTGTCGTTCACGCTGGACTCTGGAGCCTCACACTGCTTCTTTCGTGACAGCACGACACTTACACCACTTCCTGCGCCTGTTTCTGTGGCGCTGGCTGATCCCACTTCGGGACCAGTCACCGCGCGTCACACTACCACTTTGCCGTGTCCTGCTGCTCCTTCTGGGTCTCTCACTGGGTTTCACGTCCCCTCGTTCTCCCGGAACTTGGTGGGCGTGCGACCCCTCGTGAGTCAGCACGTGGGTGTGTGGTTTGAGCCTTCTGGAGAGACTGCGGTGTGTGTTGACGGGGACTCTTACCAGCCTCTGGCCACCTTTGCTGCTGAGCCGGGCTCAGGTCTCTACACTCTTCACACTGGCCCGAGTGCGCAGCAGCAGCAGCAGCAACAGCAGCAGCAGCAGCAGCAGCAGCAGCAGCAGCAGCAGCAGCAGCCCCAGCAGCAGCAGCAGCCGCAGCAGCAGCCGCAGCGGCAGCCGCCCCTACTGCCACCGGTCCCTGTTTCGCCCCCCGTTCGAGTCCCCGCGTCTCACCAGGTTGCTCCGTCCCCCCAGGTAGCTGTGTCTTGTCAGGTTCCTACGTCTGGTCCAGTCGCTGCGTCGTGCTCCTGCCGGTCGCTTGCCCACCCCACCGTTCTGTGGCACCACCGGATGGGGCACCCTTCTCCTCCTCGTCTGCGCGCGATGTCTCGTCAGCGTCTTGTCTTAGGTCTCCCGCGTGTCTTGCCGTCGCTGCCGCCGTCCCTTGCACCACCGTGCGGTCCTTGCGTCGAGGGTAGGCTGCGCGCCACCCCTCACTCCTCCTCCCTTCGTCCGGCCACCGAGCCTTTTGAGACGCTTCACTTGGACGTCTGGGGCCCCTCTCCTCGCCCTGGCCCTGAGCGTGAGCGTTTCTTTTTGGTGGTCGTTGACGACTACTCCCGCTACACCACAGTGTTCCCCCTGGCGAGGAAGTCTGAGGTGACTTCTACGCTGATCAGGTGGTTGCTTACCACGCAGGACACTCGTGGTCGTCGTGTCAGTTGTCTCCACTCCGACCGCGGGGGTGAGTTTCGCTCCGGCATTCTCGCTGGATTCTGTCGCGAGCAGGGCATTCGTCAGTCCTGGACGCTTCCAGAGTCCCCACAGCAGAATGGGGTTGCTGAGCGCCGCATAGGCTTGGTCATGGAGATCGCCCGCACCTCCCTGACTCACGCCCGTGCCCCCCATTTTCTGTGGCCCTACGCGGTCAGGTACGCCGCGCACCAGCTGAACCTCTGGCCACGCGTCTCTCGGCCAGAGGCTTCACCGACCAGTCTTTGGACCGGGTCCCCTGGTGTTGCGTCGAGGTTTCGTGTCTGGGGGTGCTTGGCTCTTGTCCGCGACACCTCCGCGGACAAGCTCTCGCCTCGCGCCGTTCCTTGTGTCTTCCTTGGTTTCCCTGAGGACTCCTCTGACTTCACCTTTTACCACCCTCCCTCTCACCGGTTCTTTGACTCCCGTGACGTCCGTTTCGAGGAGTCCACCCCCTACTACGTCAGGTACCTTAGTCGAGGTCTCCCGGTACCTCCCCCCCCTCTCTTCCTGACCGCCGCTCCCCCGCCTGCTCCCCCGGTACAGCCTCCCCCCCCTGGTCCAGCCCCGTCCGGTGTGTCCCAGGCTACCCCTCCCCCTTCGGTAGCCCCTCCGGTACAGCCTCCCTCCCCACAGTCTTCCTCGCCGCGTCCTGCAGGTGCTCGCTCTAGAGAGGTTGGTACTGAGACTGTCCCTGTACCGGTTTCTGGTTCTGGGGGTGCTGGAGTTGGAGCTGAGCCGCGGGTTGCAGAGGACGCTTGTCTTCCGGGAGCTGGTGCTGGTCGTGCGGAGTCTGGGGGTGCTGCGTCTGGGGGTGAGGGTGACCCCCCTTCGGTTTCTGGTGAGCCTGGGTCTGGAGCTGGTGTTGGTGCTGCCTCTGGGGGTGGTGTGCCTGGTGCTTCGGAGGTGGACTCTGGGGCTGCCGCTGCCCCGGACACTACTCCTTCCCCCCACCCCTACCCGACCAGGTTCCAGGCTCGTGTTCGCCGTGCTCGTGAGGAGCAGCTGGAGTTGGAGAGAGAGGAGCGAGAGTTGCAGCGGCTCGAGGAGCAGGAGCGACAGCAGCAGGAGCAGCAGCAGCCGCAGCAGCCCCAGCAGCAGCAGCAGCCGTCTCCTCCTCCTGTCTCGGGTCTTCGGACCCTTGGTCTCCCCTCTCCCTCTCCTTCCTCCTCCCCCTCTCCTCCCGTCTCTGGTCCTCCGCTTCCTCCTCCTGACCCCTCTCCCGCTGTTTTCCCTCGTTCTCAGTCTTCGTTGTCCCCTCCTCCTTCTCAGACTTGGGCCTCTCGTCGCTCCCCTCGTGCTCGTCCCTCGTCTCTTGTTCCCTTCACTGACCTTCGTACTGCCTTACTTTGTTCTCGTCCACCTCGACCGTCTCCGTCTGTGCTTCCGTCTCCTCCTGAGTCTGCCCTCACTGCGTCGCTTCCTACTCCTGTCACTGACTACTACCGCACGTACCGTCCTGTTCTCTCTCGTGTTCTCGCCTCTCTTGTTACTCACCCTCGTGCCTCTCTGTCCTCTGTGTCCGCTCTTACTGCCGCAGTCACTGACTTTGCCTCTACCCGCCGCCTTGACTTCGCCACCGGTCTTGTGGCTGCTCCTCCTTCCAGTCCTCTGGCCGTCGGGGGTGTGTCTGCCCTTGGCTGTGACGCCCTAGAGGACAGGCAGTTTGAGCTAGAGTTCCTGGCAGCCGCTTCCCCTCATCTCTGTGCCATGCTCCTCGCCCCTGAGGGTGACCCCGACGCCCTTGACATTCCGACTCCTCGCACTTACGCTGAGGCAGTGTCAGGGCCTTGGGCCTCTCAGTAGAGAGCTGCCATGGACGCAGAGATGGCCTCCTATAGATCCACAGGCACCTACGTCGATGAGGTTCCCCCCCCTGGGGCGAACATCGTCGACGGCATGTGGATCTACAGGGTGAAGCGGCCACCGGGATCTCCCCCGGTCTTCAAGGCGCGCTACGTGGCTAGAGGTTTCAGTCAGCGCGAGGGAGTTGACTTCTTTCAGACCTTCGCGCCCACCCCGAAGATGACTACTCTTCGGGTGTTACTGCACGTAGCAGCACAGAGAGACTACGAGTTACACTCTCTCGACTTCTCCACTGCTTTCCTTCAGGGCAGCCTACACGAGGGGGTCTAGCTGCGTCGTCCCTCTGCCTTCACTGGCACCTTCCCTCCTGGGACCCAGTGGAGGCTGAGGCGACCTGTCTACGGTCTTCGCCAGGCCCCTCGTGAGTGGCACGACACTCTGCGTTCTACCCTCTCTGACCTTGGGTTCCAGCCTTCTTCTGCTGACCCGTCGCTGTTCGTTCGTCGTGGCTCCACACCTTTCTTTGTTCTGGTCTACGTTGACGACCTCGTTTTCGCCACTGCTGACAGGGTTGCTTTGGCACACGTGAAGTCCGAACTGCAGAAGAGACACACCTGCACTGACCTTGGTGAGCTGCGCCACTACCTTGGCCTGCAGATCACCAGGGACAGAGCTGCTCGCACCATTACACTTTCACAGTCACACATGGTGCAGCAGGTCCTTCAGCGGTTCGGGCTTCAGCACTCCACAGTACAGCGCACACCTCTTGCTGTTGACCACAGACTCACTGGACCCTTTCCTGACGAGCCGTTTGAGCCTAGTGGTCCCTACGCAGAGCTTGTGGGTTGCCTCATGTACCTGATGACTTGTACTCGCCCGGACCTCGCCTTCCCTCTCAGTGTCCTGGCGCGCTTTGTTGCGCCAGGGAGACACCGCCCTGTTCACTGGACAGCAGCTGTGAGGGTGGCGAAGTACCTAGCGATGACATCAGGCGTGGGGCTAGTTCTTGGAGGACAGCAGTCTGTCGTACTTACTGGTCACTGTGACTCTTCTTACGCTGACGACACTGAGACTCACAGGTCTACTCAGGGGTACTGTTTCAGCCTGGGTTCTGGAGCTGTTTCCTGGCGGTCCACGCGCTCCTCTTTGGTCTCGACCTCTACAGCTGAGGCTGAGATCTACGCTGCTGCCATGGCGGCACAGGAGCTGCGTTGGTTGACCTTCTTGCTCGCCGACCTTGGTGAGCGGCCGAGCTCTGCACCGACCCTGTTCACTGACAACAAGGCGTCGATTCTCCTTTGTCAAGAGCCGCGACTGGAGAGCAGAGTGAAGCACATTCACGTCAGGTACTTTCTTCTGCGAGAGTTGCAGAGACGTGGACAGGCTCGCTTCGAGTTTGTGGAGTCCGAGGCCAACACTGCAGACATCTTCACCAAGGCGCTTGCGCCTTGTGACCACCAGAGGTGCTGTGTGCAGTTAGGCCTTGTTGACACTGGTCCTTGTCTTGCTTAGACTTGAGTGCACTGTTTACTTTGCTTGTACGCTTTCTATATATCTTTGTTATATCTTGGACTGGCCTTGTGGCCACTGGTGCTTGTGCTCAGAGAGTGTGGTGACGTTGTGATCCACCCTGAGCTTTGTTTCTTGGACTGGTCTTGTGACCGTACTCTTTTGATTCTGCTAGACACCCCTCACTTAGGCTATGGGGGTGTGTCAAATGTGGTAGCCTATAGTGAGGTTTGTCTTAGGGAGTACAAAAGTTAGGGTTAGCTACTTGTACCCCAACCAACATGAATGCATCATCAATTCCTCAGTTTGACAGTCTTATCATATTGTAATAGTAATATAAGACCCGGGTCTCTACATACTGACATAGTTTTTATACTTGTATATGAATGCAAAGATCAGGTTGGTGTTCGATTCGTTTTTAGATTTCGGAAAAGGGTCACGCCGAGGATGTTTCTGTGACGACGGTTCACCGATAAGAAATTCACTTATTGCTCTGTGAATGGACAAGCACATAGACCCTCACGTCCAACAAACCTCGAAGCGCAACTGTGAGAATCCCATCGTCAGACTTTTGCCATGTGGCATCACACTCGCCACTAGTCAAGCTTTGATACATGAGCCTGGTAATGGCGAAAAAAACAGAGAATGCACAATGATGATGGTGCGATGGCCACGTGACATCATCGGAAGGGGGGAAAAAGTAATATCCCTCACAAAATGATTCGATTGTATTATAAAGTCACATGTTCTCTCTACAAGAGGGGGGTCTTATAATGTTTTCATTTCAGTCAAAAAGGGGGGTATGGAAAAAACATACCCAAATATAAGACCCATGTCCGTATTATATACCCGGGGGTCTACAACTGGGGGGGGGGGGTCTTATATCCGGGTGATTACGGTAGCTTCCTTCCCTGGTGCTTGTTGTATCTGGAGAATGTTGGAAACAACAAATGATAAGCGCCTCTGTCGTGTCGAAACACCGCACCAGAAGCGAAACGAATCATAACGAGGCACCCGCGAGTCAACCCTCGGAGGTTGAGAGGTTGCTGGAGGTTACGCGAAAGTCAAAGGTCAGAGACCTTTGACCTGACAAATACAGAGCGACAGCAAGGACACACAACTGACTCGCTACAGAGCAGTTGTCCGAGTTGTCACTGTATCGAACCGCAACAGCAATAGTAAAGTAGTTATAAGTGTATCTCTTCATATTCTTTGTACTCTTATATAAATGCTTGTATCTCTTTGTTTTAATCAACTTACTTTGCCCTCACATACCAGCGCAAGGTGGTTCAAATCTCTTTATTAAACGCTTTCGCTATTACATCATCTCTACCCAGAGTTTACCCTTGCAAAAGATCCTAAGGGCTATTTCAGCCCAACATGGTACGAGAGCTTACAAGGGAAACTCAACTACTATCAAGTCATCACAAGACATGGCAACACAAAAGGAGAGGAGCTCTTCTAACGGCTCCCAGGGTACTACTCCTACTCCACCTCCTGCCTCTGGCCTACAGACAGAGGAGGGTACGGCAACAAGACCAAGGGGAACGTCTACTGAGACCCCTGCAACCCAACCTGCCAGCTTCGACCAGAGCATGATGGAGAAGTTTTTCTCCTTCATGTCCTTCTACGAGCAACACCAGCAATCGGGACCTGCGCAATCAAGCAACAACAACAACAACGACGTGACTCCGATGAGCCTCGATGGCTCATTATATGCGCGAGGAAATCAGCAGCAGCAGCCTACCTTTGCTCCGTACGAGCGCGGCTCCATCAGCTTCATGCCGCACCCGCAGCCTCCACCTGGACAAGAAAGACCACTGGACGCACTGCAAGTTCAGTCGCAGTTCGCGCACGTTTTAAAGCTGCAAACATCGAGACCCTTCGATGGAAAAGACTTCTTCACCTGGTCGTTCGAATTCGAGTTGATGATGGAAGGCGCACAGATACTTGGCTTCTTCGACGGGTCCCTGCCATACCCAACAAACGGCACACAGTACGAGAAGCAGCAGTATACTTATCAGTCAATGATGGCATATACGATCCTGCTGAGAAACATCACTCCGAGTCAGCAGCAGAACATTCGGTCTTACCGGGGATACGGCAACTCTGCCGAGCTCGCGTACAACCACCTGAAGAACCTGTATCAAGCAACGGACAGCGTCAATCAAAGTCGGTTGATGGCACAACTGACAACAGTGGAAATGAAACCAGGCGAAAAAGGGATGGCGTATATCAGTCGCTGTCGCGAACTGCGCGACAAACTCCTTCGATGCGGAGGATCAATAGCCGAAGAAGCCTTCGTAACAGTCGTCATCGGTGGCCTCGGTCCTCAATGGCGTTCCACCCGAGCCATCCTTCGAGCTCACGGAAAAATCTCCGAAGCAGCACTCTGTGCCGAAATCCACGCCGAACATCAAGACATGGACCTACAAGAAGAACGACACAAGAAAAGGGGATCAGTACCAGAGTTCGCATTCTACACTCAGCGACGCTACAGCAACTACAACAACCGACAACAACCAAAACCCGTACCTCCGTTCTGCCACATCTGCAAGACGTCAGGGCACCCGCGCACGCACTGCCCAAATTGGCAACAGTCAACGCCACCACAGCGGCAACTTCGACCTTCAAGCAGCCAAGTTGCCTCAACGCAAGCGAATCCCACGACCCAAGTCCAAGCCTCAACAACACCAACCGGACAACCTGCACAAGGAGCAAGGAACATCGTCAGTTGCATGGCAAGATTGACCGACTCCTGCGTCACTGAATCACCGCCACATTACTCACCGGAAGAACAACTCGACAACAGCACGCCCCGCCGCGAGTCACTTCAACCGAACCCGACGTATGCAGCCATCGCTCAAAGCAAGCCCTCCGGGAAAGATACCTGGTTCTTGGACAGTTGCTGCGGACAGCACATGTGCTCTTCAGGACGCTTCGTGCAGCGAGAGTATCAACTCCAACGAGAAGTAGTCATCACCGTCGCCAACAATCAAAATCTGCGCACACGACGACAAGGCGTAGTACACCTTCAGTCACGAGAGACAAACGTCATTCTACAGATGTCCAAGGTTTTAATTGCAGAAGGCCTCGGCTACAACTTACTGAGCGTCAGTCAGTTGATGGCGAAGGGTATTCACCTTGAAGCAAACAGCACCACCCAGGAGTTCAAGCTGTACCACGGGAAGGGCGGCCTCTACATCGGAAAGGCGATCCTCAAGAACAACGTCTTCGTTCTTGATTTTGTTCCAGATCTCGGCACAGCAGACAGCGACGGCATCGTCACCTTCACCTCCTGGACCCACCCTCCAGATCTTGATCCAGACTTCAGCCCTGGTGGGTTCTGGCACTCTCACACGATACCTGAGACAGAACGAACAAGAGCGTTAGCAACAATTCAAGCAACATCGGCAGCAGCAGCAGAAGCAACATCGGCAGCAGCAGAGACAACAACAACAGCAGCAGTAACATCGACACCAATCGCTGGTCCTTCAACGGCACCAATCTCCATCGACGATTCACCACCGACACCCGCACAGCAGTTAAATCCGGCACCACGTGAAGTCCACCGAAGCACCAACGTCACTGCCGGCTTCTACTCCAACTCCGATCTGTATCGACGATCACCCGGACATCGCGCCACTGAAGGAACCTGGCACGCAAGAATGGGACATCCAAGCAACACAGTGTTAAACAACACGATAAGAGCAGGAGTACTCGACAAAGACTCACTCCTACTAACCGACGGCAGAGAACTTCAGCGAGCCCGTGGAACGTGCTTCACCTGCCCTGACTTACCGCATCAGCCGTTCGTCTCACATCACAATCCAAGCGCACCTGCGTACACACCTCTCGAAAAGGTGTACAGCGACATATTATACAACCGTGAACCCGGACAAAACGCCTACAGCTACACCATCACGTTCATCGACGCCGCGACACGCTACGTGTGGCACCTCAACAATCCAAGCAGGGACATGGCCTTTGAAGCCTTCGTCGCGTGGCTCCCCGTAGCAGAAAGGGAATCGGGCGTCAAGCTAAAGAGTTTTCAGTCAGACGGGGGGGGGGAGAATACACCTCACAGAGGTTCAAGCAGTACTTGGCAGAAAGAGGGATCAAGCGACTCATCTCTCTTCCCTACGCCCACCAACAGCAAGGTGTAGCAGAACGGATGAACAGGACACTCCAAGCCACCATGCGCAAGCTGCTACGTGGCATGCACCTGCCCAACCACCAGTGGCCCGACGCAATGGACCACGCCGTGATGCTGCACAACTTGCTTTCGTCATCATCGCTCCCGAACAACGCATCACCGCATCTGCTGTGGACAGGAAAATTGGGCAGCACAAAAATGTTGAGAGTCTTCGGCTGCATGGTACAGTACCGACCTCCATCTGCACGAGCTGGACGATTCTCTCAACGCGCACAGTGGGGGCTACACCTGGGCATCGAAAAACATTACAACGCATGGAAAATTTTCGACATCAACAGCAAGGAAACAGTAGCAGCACGTGATGTCATCTTCTACGAGAACCTCACCCTCGGAACTCACCTCATGTACGTCGAAGAAAACAGACCTGACCTCTCGGGCGGATTTCATGGAAACCGAGCCTTCGCCTCGGCAGAAGACGAAGCTGACTGGGACGAGCAGAACGTGGAGGGAGCCTCGGAGGAAGCCGGACCTCTCCCTTACTGCTCCGTGGATGTCCCAATGGATGACGAAAATCCTCGCGAAAGCATCAACGCCGACGTCTTCTACGACCTCGCCGACAACGGTTACGTTACACCTGCACGGGTCAACACCAACGAAGCAGAACGCGTAGGACCAAATTTCAATCCAGCACCTGAAGCGGGAGACGAAGCAGTTCATCCCGAGGACACCACACTCCCCCGCTACACACAGAGTGGACTCCAGATACTTGGACTCGTCACCGCAGTCCACGGCGCGGCGATTCCTAAAGAGCATGCGACAGTTCAGCAGGCTCTGGGGGGGGAGCATAGGGAAAAATGGCGCGAAGCCATGGATAAGGAGCTGAAAGCATTAGAAGAGCGCAACACGTGGAAAGTCGTTCCCATCGGCGTAGCACGGAATAAGACCATTCTCACCGGGAAATGGGTCTTCCGTGTGAAGACGAAAGCAGACGGCACCATCGAGAAGTTCAAAGCACGATGGGTCGTGCGCGGCTTCGACCAAGAACAAGGACGGGACTTCACCGAGACCTTCGCACCGGTCAGCCGACACACCTCACTTCGAATTCTGCTCGCGATCGCCGCCATGAAGAAAAGGAAGCTGCGGCAAATCGACGTCGCGAACGCCTTCCTCTACGCACCTGTCGATGCAGAAATCTTCGTCGAGTTACCACACGGAACCAACGGAAAACCTAACCACGTCTGTCAGCTGCTCAAATCGCTCTACGACATCAAGCAAGCCCCACGGCTATGGCAGCAGTACCTGCACGCTCGCCTCATTCGCATCGGCTTCAACCAGCTACCGCACGATCAGGGAATGTACCGGCTCTCGAAAGGCGATGACTACATTTTGCTAATCGTCTACGTAGACGATCTCCTCTACATCGGCTCGACCGACGGTGTCACAACCTGGTTTGAAGGGGAGCTACAGATTGATCTCACCCTCACTTTTTCACCTACCGTCACACAGTACCTCGGCCTCAACATTCGGGAAGAAGAAGACGCAATCTACCTCAGCGCCGCGAAATACGCCGACAACATCGCCAAACGCTTCGCTCTCACACCGACCGCCATCTCCACGCCATACCGTTACACGGCAGGAAAAGAAGGCTCTACTTTACTCAAACCTGCCGGCATACGTGACTATCAGAGGAAACTGGGCTGCCTTCTCTTCGCAGCCGTCACCTGCCGTCCGGATCTATCATACTCCGCAAGCCAGCTCGCAACCTACCTGAAGAAGCCTGAAGCAGAACATCTAGCAGAGCTCAACCGCGCTCTCCACTACCTCGTCAGCACTCCGACGATCGGCCTAACATACCACAAGAACGCAACTACAACGCCTAAGTTAATCGGCTACGTCGACGCCGATCACGCCGGCGACTCCGACAACAGGCGCTCACGCACCGGCTACATCTACCGCTTCGAGCCTATCGGTCCTATCTCCTGGCAGTCGAGTAAGCAGGAACTAATCGCCCTCTCATCAGCTGAAGCAGAATATATCGCACTCTGCTCAGCCACCAAAGAAGGACTTTACCTTCGCGAGCTACTGGAAGAAGCGAAGTTAGCCGAGTTACCCAACTTCACCCTGTTCTGCGACAACCAGTCGGCAATTCGCATAGCCAACAAAGCGGCTTCGCGAACAGAACGAAACACATCACCCTGCGCTACTTCTTCGTGAAAGACGAGATCGAGAAGGGGAGACTCGAACTGTCATACTGCCCCACGTCCGAGATGGCAGCTGACTACTTGACCAAGAAGCTCGGAAAGCAGAAATTCGAGTACTGCATGCTGCTGACTGGACAGGGCCACGTCATCAGCAGCGACACTCCAGAAGCGAAGGGGAGTGTTGGAAACAACAAATCATAAGCGCCTCTGTCGTGTCGAAACACCGCACCAGAAGCGAAACGAATCATAACGAGGCACCCGCGAGTCAACCCTCGGAGGTTGAGAGGTTGCTGGAGGTTACGCGAAAGTCAAAGGTCAGAGACCTTTGACCTGACAAATACAGCGCGACAGCAAGGACACACAACTGACTCGCTACAGAGCAGTTGCCCGAGTCGTCACTGTATCGAACCGCAACAGCAACAGTAAAGTAGTTATAACTGTATCTCTTCATATTCCTTGTACTCTTATATAAATGCTTGTATCTCTTTGTTTTAATCAACTTACTTTGCCCTCACATACCAGCGCAAGGTGGTTCAAATCTCTTTATTTAACGCTTTCGCTATTACATCATCTCTACCCAGAGTTTACCCTTGCAAAAGATCCTAAGGGCTATTTCAGCCCAACAGAGAATTCAATACCTGCATACATATTTGCATACATGTCAGGCTTTTCAGCTTGGAAATCTGCTCTTCAATCTTGCTGCAATATCCGAGTCGTTTGATGCTTTCTGAGTTCTACGTGTATGTACGGTACAGTATTGGTGAGACAAACCACCTGCCGCATGGTAAGAAACTGCACATTCAATGCAAGAGTAATCCTAACATGGCCTATCAGGGTGTAGAAATGCAACAGATCACCACCCAGTACACTACCCCTGCTACCCCTTCAGCTCTTTCTCCTTGGTCTCACAGATTGCTTCTAACTGCTTCTTTGCCGCTGCCACTGCCTCCTCCACCTGCCACACACGCATGCACACACACACGCAGAGACACGGGGAATTGCGGGGTGAGGGATGCATGGTTCAGTCACAGTCAAGGCATCACGGTCATGGCTGCTTCTTTGCCGCTGCCACTGCCTCCTCCACCTGCCACACGCACGCACAGCAGAGATGGGGGAATCGCGTGGTGAGGGATGCATGGGTCAGTGCGAGGGCAGAATTCTCAGAAGTGATTTCAACAGAGCTGAGACTCCCCTGCTGCCACTGCCTCCTCCACCTGCCACACGCATGCACGCACAGCAGAGATGGGGATATTTGCGGGGTGAGGAGGAATGCAGGGGCCAGTGGCAGCTTCAAAGCATCGCCTCTCAAACAAGATGCTTCTGCCTTTGCTGCAGCAGCTGCTGTGACAGATGGGGGCATTGTAGAGGGGTTACGAATGAGGAGCAAGCCACAACAGCGCGTCTTAAAAAACAAAGCCTGCGATGTCAGGAGCAAGCCACGACAGCAACACGTGCGGTTGATTGAATGCGCACAGCACAAGATGAATCTTCAGTCGACTCGAATGTCGTGTTGAGTCGACTCCAAGAGGTGACTTTTCAGTCGACTCAATTGTCTTTGAGTCGACTTCAAAGGCTGCTGAGACTCACTGGTGCATTCCAGAGGTGTTATCAAAAGCAAGTCACTCCACTATGGCAGCTCTTGCGGCTAGTGGGAAAGAGAACAGAACAAGACAGTGCCTACGTCACTTCTGCATTTGTGAAGCTGGTCCAGTGCGGTAACAGTGTGGTGCAGAGCGGTGAAGGGCGATGGAGAGGGGTAGCGAACAGTACCTTCTTTTCTGCTCGTTTGCGCTCGTCCTCGGGAATCACGTCTGCTGCTTTCTTTATCGCGTCCATCCCCTATAAGCACACGCACATGCACACGCACATGCACATGCACACGCACATGCACACGCACATGCACATGCACACGCACATGCACATGCACACGCACATGCACATGCACATGCACATGCACATGCACATGCACATGCACATGCAAGTGGGGTAAGTGGGGTTTAATTGCAGGTGTGTTTTGAGTCGACTCAAAAGTCACCTCACTAAGTGGGGTTTAATTGCATGCAGCGGGGGGGGGGGGGCAATGGAGAAGAAGCGAGTGGAAGATTAACGTGTTGGCTGAGACTCAAACCCTAAATGACTTATGTTTTTCAAATGTTTATTCTCAAAACTTGAAACTCAAACATTTGGATGTCAACTTACCAGCAGATTGGGATGGTAACTCGATTGCTTTGAGCTTGATAACCGGATGCTTACTGATTAAAGCAGTTATAGATGTGAAAGGCTTAGTGCATCTTTTACCAATGATACGAGATACATAAATGCAGCAAATGTGCCCATGTGCCCATGTGCCCATGGGCCCATGGAAAATGCACGCATCAACACACTACACAATGCAGCAAGCACCGCACCACGCAACAATGCATTCATGGACAGTCCATGCATCAGGAACAAACTCAGATCAGAACCACAACAAGCGTCCCCCACTCACCGCCTTCCTCTCTCGCCTCAAGCTCACTCCCGCCGACTCCCTGCCCACCCACCAAGCAACCTAACCACTCAGCAGCACACTCAGCAGCACAATCAGCAGCACAATCAGCAGCACAATCAGCAGCACAATCAGCAGCACAATCAGCAGCACAATCAGCAGCACAATCAGCAGCACAATCAGCAGCACAATCAGCAGCACAATCAGCAGCACAATCAGCAGCACAATCAGCAGCACAATCAGCAGCACAATCAGCAGCACAATCAGCAGCACAATCAGCAGCACAATCAGCAGCACAATCAGCAGCACAATCAGCAGCACAATCAGCAGCACAATCAGCAGCACAATCAGCAGCACAATCAGCAGCACAATCAGCAGCACAATCAGCAGCACAATCAGCAGCACAATCAGCAGCACAATCAGCAGCACAATCAGCAGCACAATCAGCAGCACAATCAGCAGCACAATCAGCAGCACAATCAGCAGCACAATCAGCAGCACAATCAGCAGCACAATCAGCAGCACAATCAGCAGCACAATCAGCAGCACAATCAGCAGCACAATCAGCAGCACAATCAGCAGCACAATCAGCAGCACAATCAGCAGCACAATCAGCAGCACAATCAGCAGCACAATCAGCAGCACAATCAGCAGCACAATCAGCAGCACAATCAGCAGCACAATCAGCAGCACAATCAGCAGCACAATCAGCAGCACAATCAGCAGCACAATCAGCAGCACAATCAGCAGCACAATCAGCAGCACAATCAGCAGCACAATCAGCAGCACAATCAGCAGCACAATCAGCAGCACAATCAGCAGCACAATCAGCAGCACAATCAGCAGCACAATCAGCAGCACAATCAGCAGCACAATCAGCAGCACAATCAGCAGCACAATCAGCAGCACAATCAGCAGCACAATCAGCAGCACAATCAGCAGCACAATCAGCAGCACAATCAGCAGCACAATCAGCAGCACAATCAGCAGCACAATCAGCAGCACAATCAGCAGCACAATCAGCAGCACAATCAGCAGCACAATCAGCAGCACAATCAGCAGCACAATCAGCAGCACAATCAGCAGCACAATCAGCAGCACAATCAGCAGCACAATCAGCAGCACAATCAGCAGCACAATCAGCAGCACAATCAGCAGCACAATCAGCAGCACAATCAGCAGCACAATCAGCAGCACAATCAGCAGCACAATCAGCAGCACAATCAGCAGCACACTCAGCGACCCTCACTCACCTCCTTCCTTGCCCGCCGCAAGCTCACTCTCGCAGACTCTGCCGCTTTCTGAGCGAGCTTGAACATTGCCTGGGGAAGAGAGAAAGAGAGAGGGGATGGATAGGTGGACGGGGATGGGCAGCGCGGGGATAGATAGTAACATCTGAGACGTGTCAAGCTCACTCTCGCACACTCAGCGGCCTTTTGCGCTAGTTTGAACATGGCATGGGGAAGGGGAGGGGGAGAGGGGAGGGCGACGGGGAGGGGGATGGAGAGAAAAATGTAGACACCATAAAATCACTCTTGCAGACGTGGGCATGGAGAGGAAAAAGGAGGAGAGGATGGAAGTTGAAGATCAAGAGGACAGAGGGATAAGGAGTCAAGGACATAACTCTCACCCACCTCCTCACCTCATACCTCCTCACTCCCCTCCTCTCACCTCCCTCACTCCCCTCCACTCACCTCCCTCACTCCCCTCCACTCACCTCTCTCACTTCCTTGGTCAACCTTGAAGGTGGGGGAAGTCGAATGAGCATGCGAGGAGGAAGGGGGAAACAAGGAAGAAAAAGGGAGGAGAAGCAAAAAGAGAAGTTGAAAGGTCAGACAGATGATTAAAATTTGTAAGTTGAAAATGCAACAGAAAAATGCAATAATAAATTTAAAAAAGAAAAGGAATGATCATACCGAATCTAATTCCCCTACATAAAAACAACATAATGGAACAAAAATAAGTGTTGAGGCAGCATAATTAGAACGCATAATTAGAGCCACCCCAGTAACCACAGGTTATGGAATGCACAATAAACTGGAGAGGCGTGCTTACCTGGAAAGGGAGAGACGACTACTGGCTGGCTTCTAAGAAATCTCACAAGCAACTTTTGAGTCGACTCAAAAGTCACCTTGAAATGCACAATAAAGCGGAATCGACTCGAAAATCGAAAGTCACCTCGAATGCACAATAAAGTGGAGAGGCGTGCTTACCTGAGAATGGGCACGAGAATGGCCGTGTGCGAGAATGGCCGTGTGTGAGAATGGCCGTGTGCGAGAATGGCCGTGTGCGAGGTGTAAAAGGGGTTCAACCCCATGGGCGAATGTAAGGAAGCATGAGTGGGAGGCGTGAGAGGGAAGTGAAGCACTCACTTGGGAATGGGCACAAGGATGACTGTATGGGAGGTGTGAGAGGGGTTCAGTCCCATGGGCGATACAAGGGAACCAACCATATGAGCACGTGGAGGGAAGCGAAGCACTCACCTGGGGGCACGTGCTCATTTGGGCATGGGGCACGTGGATGGCAGTGTGGGAGGTGTGAGAGGGGTTCAGACCCATGGGTAGCACAAGGGAAACATGTCAACACATGGAGGTAAGGGAAGCACGCACTCACTTGGGGATGGGCACGAGGATGACAGTGTGCGAGGTGTGAGAGGGGTTCAGACCCATGGGCGACTCTTGCAGACCCTTCATTGCTGCTCCCAGCAGCTAGAGGATTGAAGAGACAGGGGCGTGAAAGAGGGGGAGGAGAGGAGAGGAACTGAAGGGTTCGCTCCTGAACAGCATAAGTATCTGTCCTAGCCTGAGGCGCAGAAGAGAGAACGACAAGCACCGTGGATGGAAGCACCATGAAAGAGATACTTTCTTCATATTCATGGATAGATGGATGGATGGATGGATGGATGGATGGATGGATGGATGGATGGATGGATGGATGGATGGATGGATGGATGGATGGATGGATGGATGGATGGATGGATGGATGGATGGATGGATGGATGGATGGATGGATGGATGGATGGATGGATGGATGGATGGATGGATGGATGACCTCGACTGTGGCCGTGAGAGATAAGGCTCGGAGGAGGATCAATGTGGATTTTACTTTTGAGAATTCTTGTGAGTGATTTTTGAGAATTCTAATGAGTGATTTTTTAGAATTCTTGTGAGTGATTTTTGAGAATTCTCAAAAGTGAAATCCACATTGATGACCTCGACTGTAGCCGTTAGATAAGGTTTGGCCTTTTTATAAATTTCTCAGAAACGAGATGGGGGCCTTGACTGTGACCGTGCGATGAGATGAGGGGGAGAAGCTGAGTGTCTTTGACTTGACAGCTCACACAGGGTATGCTCTTTACACCTTATGACTTTTGAGTCGACTCAAAAGCCACTCACACAGGGTATCCTCTTTACACCTTAAACCCGAAAACCTACCCCTAAACCTGTAAACCTAAACCCTGATCTAGACCAGATATACTCACTGACGCGTCGTGGAGTGTGACAGAGAGAAGTTGAGGGTCCTTGACTGTGACTGTGGCGATGCGTGACAATGGCGAGGGGCGCCCATATGCCTCCACGTGCACGTGGTCAAGGAGGCCTATGATGACAGTAACGAGGGGTGGGAGTAAATAGGGGTGAGAGGGAAATGAGAGTAAAGAAGAGGGGCGGCATTATGCCTCCACATGCATGTGGTCCAGCAAGCCTGTAAACGTGTGACAGTAACGAGGGGTGGGAGTCACAAGGGTGCGAACATAGCGTGTGAACAAGGCATGGGAATGAGGCTTGAGATGAGAACAGTGGGAGGGGAGCAAGGTGTTTTGAGTCGACTCAAAACACGACTCAAGGCGTGGGAATGAGGCTTGAGAACAGTGAGAGGGGAGCAAGGTAACGAGGAAGAGGAGAAAGGGTTGAGATGGGAATAAATAAAGAGGAGCAGCCGTAGGCCTCCCACCCAAGAATTTAGCAGGCCTTGGAATTTGAGACTTTGCAGAAACACCTTCCAAGGTGCCATCAAATTCGACTGAATGTCATCCCAACCCAATCTCACCAGGGGAGGCGCGGCCTGTCCGTATCTTGGCAAGCTCCTTGATAAGAGCCTCCTTCGCCTCCTCCACATGCACCTTCACCAGATCTACCGCCCCTTGCACTGCCTCCTCTCCTCCTCCTTCCTCTTCGCCTCCCCCTCCTCCCCCTCCCCGGCCCTTCTTCCCCCCCCCGCCCTTCTTGTCCTTTCCTTTCTTCTTGGCCCCTGATTTCGACCCTCTTCCTGTCTCCTCCTCCTCCTCGTCCTCCTCCTCTTCGTCTTCGTCTTCCTCTTCCCCCTGTTCCCTCTCCGCATGCTTGCCGTGCTTCTTGTGCTGCTTGTGTAGCTTGTCTATCAGGCATGGGGGGTTGCACGGGGAGTAAGTGGGGGGAGAATGTGGGAGGAAAGAGTGGGTGAGGAGCGCGGAGGGGGAGGAGGGCCGGATAAATATGAGGGAGAAAGTATCACGCCCTCCGGGGGGAGATTCGCTATTCTGTCGTTGCAGGGAGCTTTTGAGAATTCTCAAAAACTCCCTGCAACGTCGGGGAGATTCGCTATTCTGTCCTCCGGGGAAACCACGCACGAAGCTCTAGTATCACGCACACACTCAACTATCAAACGCACCCGTTCGCCGGTGCGAGTGCGCGAGGCACCGCCTTGGGATCACCGAAACTGCAGCCGGCGGAAGGGACGGCGGAATGGCACGGGCGCGCGGAACAATGAGCGGAGCGGCGTTGGCGGGGGGAACGCGGAGCGCTTGCCCGGGGAACAAGGGAGTGGGTAGTCCGGCTAGCGATGCAATGCCACGTGGACGGCTCGGCGCGCTGGTATTCGCGCTGTCATCGAGAAGGCGACACGCTCGCGACACGCGCGTGTCGGCATCGGACGGTGGAGAAGATGGAAATGGAGAATCTACGGTTCGATCACAGCCTGGTAGATCGAAGGTTGCTGTGGCAATGGCGTGTGATCGAAGAGCCGTCTCCGGGATAGTAATACGCGCGGAAATGGCGGCCCGCACAAGGCGGCGTGAGCTACGGAACGCCATGGGAGCGCTTCGAGCCTTGCAGCTGAGGCAGATGTGGATACAGTAAAACCAGAACAGAGCGGAGGAATGGAGGCAATTTTTTGCTCCGCCAAATTCCTGAGTTGTCTCGTACGGTGCCTTTCGGTGCTGCATGATGCGGTACGGTGCTGCACGGCACGGCCTTGGTAAAAGCGCACTCGGTAAATTGATTCTACGGTCAGCACTCGCTAAACGCACTCTGGATTGCAGTACAGAAACGAAATTAACTCAACATACCCCTAGCAAATGAAGAATGCATACAGCAACAAATTTGGCCTTAAAAAACTTAGACCTCTATCATATCATAATCACACAGCCATCTTCTTTGATGATACTCACTACCGAACAGACAATTTTCACCACAAACTCCCACCAATCCTCTACATCACAGAAAACATACCGGTACCGTTCTCTTTCTCTACAGCACTGCACCTGCCACCCCTCCCAAGCTACTAACAAGTACCGCGCTCCCCTCACCGCCTTGCCTGTGTCACCACCACCGACCCCCTCAACCTTTAGTAGCCATCTCAAACCTGTGCCCGTGCTGAAATCACAACCCCATTTGCACTGCATTCCGCCCCTCCCATGCTCTGTCTCCCTGCCCTTTGAGTCGACTCAAAAGCTGGCCCCGCCACTCTGCCTAGAGGATCCACTCCACCACCCCACATCATAATCCCCACGTCCCTCACGTCTCTCTTTACCACCTGCGCCCAGCCTTGCCACGCGTTTCAATCCACACGGGCCCTGTGTTTTCTCTGCCCCGCCACTCCCCTCAAATGGTCCACTGGTCCAACCATCATGATCCCCACGTCCCTCACATCTCTCTCCACCAGCTGCGCCAGCCGCCCCACCGCCTCGGCCTCTGCCTGTGTTGCTGCTGCTGCTGCTACGCCCTTGTTGTCCGTTCCAAACGGGTTTGCCCTATGCCCCCGCCACTCCCCCTAGGGGGTCAATCACCCCTTCCCCCATCATAATCCCCACGTCCCTCACATCTCTCTCCACCAGCTGCGCCAGCCGCCCCACCGCCTCGGCCTGTGTCGCCACCACCCCCCTCATTCTCTCCAAACTCCACTCCTCCACCCTCACTCCCCCACCCTCCCCCGCCCCCCCTGCTCCCCCTGCCGCTCCCCCTGCGCCTGTGTCCGCGCCCCCGCCCTCTCCCCCCCCATCGGCCAGCAGGCTGGCTGCTGCAGCGAGGGATTCGACCTTTCTGGGAAGTTCTGATGCTCCGCTGCACAGCAGACGGAGGAGGGACTGGAATTGGGGAAACGAGAAGGGGAGGGGGAGGACGGGAAGGGTGAGGGATTGGGTGTGCGCACAAGAGGGCCATGGGCGCTGCAGCGAGTGACTCGACCTTTCTGGGCAGCTCTGATGCCCCGCTGCACAGCAGACGGAGGAGGGACTGGGGGAAGCGAAAAGAGGGAGGGGGGGAAAGGGAAAGGAAGGTTAGAGGAAGGTTCGAGGAAGGTTCTACACGCTGACTGCTGCAGCGAGGGATTCGACCTTCCGGAGGACTTGTGATGCCCCACTGCACAGCAGACGCAGGAGGGACTGTATGAGGGGGAACGGGGGAAAGGGAATTAGGCACGAGCTGAACAAAAGAGGGGGAGTGGGCACAACCAGACGAGCGCTGCTGCAGCGAGGGATTCGGCCTTCCCAGGGAGCTCTGATGCCCCACGGGCCACTGCACACCTGACGGTGGAGGGCCTGGGGAAGGGGTGGAGAGGAGAGTGGGGAGGGGGATGGGGAAGAGCGGCGCAGGAGGAGACTGACCGGAGCGGATACACATGAGGTGAGGTGGTGTTGGAAGAGAGCAGCACAGAAGCACATACAGGGAGGCGTGCTCTGCCACCCACCTGAAGCCCATCTGGACAACCTGAAGCCTGTCTGGGAACTCACCTGAAACCCATCTGGACAACCTGAAGCCTGTCTGGGAACTCACCTGAAGCCCATCTGGACAACCTGAAGCCTGTCTGGGAACTCACCTGAAGCCCATCTGGACAACCTGAAGCCTGTCTGGGAACTCACCTGAAGCCTGTCTGATAGAAGCAGCTCTGTTGGTGAGAGAGGGACGTGGGGAGATGTCCTTAGCTCCATGATCTGACAGGAGGGAGGGGCGAGAGGGAGGGACAGAATAGAGGGAAGGAGATGTGAGAGGGAGAAAGGGGAAGGACATAGGGACGTAGGGATATGTGCTGCACTCCATACATATGTGCATCTGCGGGTTGGATCATTTGATCTACCTGCACTTGTAGGTTCCAACCGGACTCCCCTCTTTCACATTACGCCCATACACCCCTCCATAACCTTCCCATAACCCCCAGAAACCCATACAGCCCCTACAACCCCCTAACGCACCTCCAGCAGTCGCATCAGTCGCAGCACCCGCTGCTGCAGCTGCTGCTGCCTCTGTTTGATCGCTATCCCTTCCCCCCTCCCATGTTACGCACACACACCTCCCCATGATCTTCTTCCCATTTCCCCCCCTCAAACGCACCTCCACCAGTCGCATCAATCGCAGCACCCGCTGCTGCAGCTGCTGCTGCCTCCGTTTGGTTGCTATGCCCCCCCTCCGTCACACACATACACCCCACATAACTCCCCCATAATCCCCTCATACCCCACCAAACACAAACTTACCTCGACAAGTCGCATCAGTCGCAGCACCCGCTGCTGCAGCTGCTGCTGTCTCTGCCTCACCGCCCCCTGCCGTCCCTCTGTCACTGCTACCACGTGCGCCCTCACCTGCCCCACTGCCGCTTCCACCGCATCCAACCTCTGCCTATCCGCCTCTATCGTCTCGTCCTGAAGGGGGAGGGGGAGAGCAGAGTGGGAGGCGACGCCTTTAGCAGCTATTGCTGTCACGTGCGCCCTTTCATCCTGATAGTGTGTGGGGGGGAATGCGGGGAAGCAAGGGAAACGATGCCTTAGAAGCTGCTGCAGCTGCTGCTGTCTCTGCCTCAACGCCCCCCTGCCGTCCCTCTGTCACTGCTGTCACGTGCGCCCTCACCTGCCCCACCGCCGCTTCCACCGCATCCAACCTCTGCCTATCCGCCTCTATCATCTCATCCTGCTAGTGTGGGGGGGTGGGTGCGGGGAAACAAGGGGGACAATGCCTTGGCGGCTGCTGCTGCCGCTGCTGCGCGGCCCTCTGCCATGAGAGGTTGCTGCTGCCTCTGTCCGCCTGTCCACACTCTCCTCCCCCTCTCTTTTCCCTACCTGCACTTGCAATCCCTTCGAAAGTCCCCAGAATCCGCACACCATTTTCAGACCACAGCCTATCCGCCTGCCCATACGAGTTTCCCCACCTCCTACCTCCTACCTCATCCCACCTCCCTCCTACCTCATCCCACCTCCCACCTCCCGCCTCCCTCCCCTTCCACTCAACATTCCCCCACTACCCTCCTACCTGCTCTTACAGTCTCTTGGACAATCCCGAGAATCCACACACCATCTCCGGCCACAGCCTGTCCGCCTGCACATAAGTATTTCCCACGCTCACCCACTCCCTCCTACCTCCTCCCTCCTCCCTCCTCCCTCCTCCCTCCTCCCTCCTCCCTCCTCCCTCCTCCTCCTCCTACCTCCTCCTCCTACCTCCTCCTCCTACCTCCTCCCTCCTACCTCCTCCTCCCTCCCCACCCCCACCTTCCAATGAATCTACACTCTCTCTCTCCTCCTACCTGCAACTGAAGCCTCTTCGACAATCCCGAGAATCCGCAAACCATCTCCGGCCACAGCCCATCCGCTCCGCCTGCACATACGGATTTCCCCACCTCCTACCTCCTAGGTCCTCCTCCCTCCCTCGCATTCCACTCAACATTCCCGCCCTACTATCCTACCTGCACTTGCCGCCTACCTCCTCTTACCGCGTACCTTCTCTTACCGCGTACCTTCTCTTACCGCGTACCTTCTCTTACCTCCTACCTCCTCCTCCCTCCCCACCCCCACCTTCCAATGAATCTACACTCTCTCTCTCCTCCTACCTGCAACTGAAGCCTCTTCGACAATCCCGAGAATCCGCAAACCATCTCCGGCCACAGCCCATCCGCTCCGCCTGCACATACGGATTTCCCCACCTCCTACCTCCTAGGTCCTCCTCCCTCCCTCGCATTCCACTCAACATTCCCGCCCTACTATCCTACCTGCACTTGCCGCCTACCTCCTCTTACCGCGTACCTTCTCTTACCGCGTACCTTCTCTTACCGCGTACCTTCTCTTACCGCCTACCTTCTCTTACCGCGTACCTTCTCTTACCGCCTACCTTCTGTTACCGCGTACCTCCTCTTACCGCGTACCTTCTCTTACCGCGTACCTTCTCTTACCGCGTACCTTCTCTTACCGCGTACCTTCTCTTACCGCGTACCTTCTCTTACCGCCTACCTTCTCTTACCGCCTACCTTCTCTTACCGCGTACCTTCTCTTACCGCGTACCTTCTCTTACCGCCTACCTCCTCTTACCGCGTACCTCCTCTTACCGCGTACCTCCTCTTACCGCGTACCTCCTCTTACCGCGTACCTCCTCTTACCGCGTACCTCCTCTTACCGCGTACCTCCTCTTACCGCGTACCTCCTCTTACCGCGTACCTCCTCTTACCGCGTACCTCCTCTTACCGCGTACCTCCTCTTACCGCGTACCTCCTCTTACCGCGTACCTCCTCTTACCGCGTACCTCCTCTTACCGCGTACCTCCTCTTACCTACCTCCTCTTACCGCGTACCTCCTCTTACCGCGTACCTCCTCTTACCGCGTACCTCCTCTTACCGCGTACCTCCTCTTACCGCGTACCTCCTCTTACCGCGTACCTCCTCCGCCCGCCCTCCCTCGCCTTCCCCTCTCTCCTCCAACCCCTTCCCCCCACTACCTCCCTCCCTCCTCCTACCTGCACTTGCAATCTCTTCGACAATCCCGAGAATCCGCAAACCATCTCCGGCCACAGCCCATCCGCCTGGTTTTCCGGGCCAGCCGCCGCCAGCAGGCCAATCGCCTCCTGCCACGTCAGCTCGGGGACGTTCGGCGGGCGGAAGCGCGCGAGGGGGTGCGTGACGCTTAGGAACGGGCTCACGAACCGCCCTAGCGGGTTCCGCGCGTCGCCGAAATACGCGGCGGCGATCGCGGCCACCTCCCTTTCCGGAAGCGCCGCGGACCACTGCGCGGATTGCGCCGCGAATTGCGCCTGTTGCAGCGCCCCCTGCTGCTGCTGCTGCGGTTGGGATAGGGTTAGTTGACCGCCGAAGCCAGGCGTCGCGGAACCGGCGCCAAATGCGGACGTAGGGGTAGCGCCGAATGCGGAGGTAGGGGTAGCGCCGAATGCGGAGGTAGTTGTAGCGCCGAATGCGGAGGTAGATGCGCCGAATGCGGAGGTAGATGTGCCGAAAGCGGGCGTCGACGCAGCGCCAAACGCGGGGGTGGCGGCAGCTCCGAAAGCGGGAGTGGAAGCAGCGCCGAATGCGGAGGTAGGCGTAGCACCAAAGGCGGAGCTAGAAGCGGCGCCAAACGCGGGCGTGGACGCAGCGCCGAATGCTGGAGCTGATTGGCCGAACGGCGAGGGCGCTGCGGGGGTCGTCTGGCCGAAAAGGGACGGCGCCGCGGCGGCTTGAGTTTGCTGGCCGAACGGCGAAGGCGTGGCAGGGGTTTGCTGACCGAACAGCGAAGGCGCCGCGAGGGTGGTCTGCTGCTGGCCGAACAGCGACGATCCCGCTGTGGACCCGAACAAGCCGCCTCCTGTCGCCATGCGCGGCGGAGCGGAGGACTGGCGGAGCGGCGGGTGGGGGAAGCGAACAGGTCACACGCGGAAGGGGAAGTCTTGCCTGCGGAGGGGTGGGAAGAGAGCGATTGGCGGCGGTGCTACTCTCAGTGGTTGCTGGAATGCCCAACAGTCTGGTCGATCTGTCAGGTGGATGCCAGTCTAGGACGGGAGATTACACTGCAGCACAGAGATCCTAGAGATCACAAACACACATATCCAATATCGAGGATCCAAAGGCCCAATATGAGTCGCCACCGAAATGCAACCTTGTCTCTGTAGCTTGAACCGTATCGCAACGTAGGTAAACGTACTCAACCGCGTTGCAGGAACGTACCTTGCAGTGATCGTGATCATTCCCATAGGCCCGATAAGAACACGCTGTTGTTATCCTCGCTGCTACTGTAGTGCGTGGAAGTGGTTGTGATGAGGGAATATTGTTTACAATTACTTCCTTTGTAATAATGCGTAAGAACATTTGGAAAACACGACCCGAATCGAAACTGGGGGTCAATTTTGGTTGTTGCAACAAATCTTATTTCAAATCCTCCTACACACCAATTGATCAACTTTACTAGACAAACACAAGAAAAATTCGCATCGCAACGATACAAAACCAAACAAAACACAACCGTTACGAAGGGCTATCTTTACTCGAAGGACCAGCTCCCACTAGCCATGGCCTCAAACATCGAGTCTGGCCGCATTCCGCACGGACGGTCGGATCCAGGCCCAACCTGGGAGCAAAGCCTCTCCAGCAATCCCTCAACACTTGCACCATTTGAACCAGACCGACTTGGAGCCTGCTGCAGGGCTGCAGAGAATCCGTTGAACCCTCCATTCACCCACGGTTGCCTAGGCTGGCTGGGTGCATCTGCATAGCACCCTCTTGGTGCCCGGTAGTCGAGAGAATCCAGCAACTCTTCCACCGTTTCACTATCATCCAGTACCGGGAAGGTTCCTGGAAACTCCAACGCTGAATTTGGCCCCTGCCCCTCAGATAATGGATTCTGCAGGCCTTGTCGTCTACTGCATTCTTCAAGTGCCAGCTCATGGGCTCCGGAGTCGAAGCTACTGCTGCTTCTTCCTTCACACATCTCCTTGGCCTGCTCGACAGACATCCAAGGAGACAATGGAAGGGAGTTCGTTTGAAGACAAGCTGGAGATTCCGCCGTTCTGCTTATCAGGTCCAGCAGAGCAGCTTCCAGGAACCTTCCAGCATCGCTCTCTTCAAACCGCCTGTGTTGTAAATCTGGTACCATTTCTTGGGAAGCCTGATTGGTATCCTCGGTATCGAACCTCCAGTGCTCTGTCTCATGCAGTGTGGGAAGGGGAGGGACAATCAAGGCTCCTGTTTCCCTTGCTGCCTCCCTTCCCGGAAAAACTGCAATTGTGGCAGCAGCAGCAGCAGAAGCAACAGGAGCAGGAGCAGCTGCAGAAACAGCAGCCTGAGCAGTGCGGCACACAGGCGTCCTTCTTAACTGCACACCAGTCCATTCATGCGCAGGCTCGTGTGGTGGGACTCGAAGAAGGTTTATCACGCCTGCTTCTTTTGCCACACAAGCTGCCGCAGCAGCGGCAGCAGCAGCAGAAGTGAAATTACCACCATCAGCAGCACTCTCATTTGTGTCCACAGCAGCAGCTTGAGTCGCAGTGGCGTTAGATCCAGTGCTCACCCCCGGGGAACCATACTCAGCAACAGCAGGTTCACTACCAGCAGCAGCAGCAGCAGCAGCAGCAGCAGCAGCAGCAGCAGCAGAAGTGGAATTACCACTGTCAGCAGCAATCGCATTTGTGTCCGCAGCAGCAGCTTGAGTCGCAGTGGCGTAAGATCCAGTGCTCACCCCCGGGGAACCATACTCAGTAACAGCAGATTCACTAGCAGCAGAAACAGCCTCGATAACAGGCTCTGGTGCAGCATACTCAGAGAAAATGATGCCATTATCAGACTCAGGTGCAGCACAAGCAGCGGTGCCGATATTGTTAGCCAAATCAGCTAAAGCAGCTTCTACACTTCCGTTGTCAGACCCACATTCGGCTGTCATTTGTGACGGGAAAAGGTTCTCAGAAAATCCCAGTAATGGATGGAATTGACCCTGAAGTCTATCCCGGAAACTGAAATACTTTCTGCAGCAAGAAAGATGGAAGAGATGGGAATAAATGGTTGTTTGAGTGAGCCAGTCATCTAAGGAATGAAAATTGTGAAGAAGAAGAAGAAGAAGAAAGAAAATGTTGTCAGATTCTTTGAAGGCTGAAACCTCTTGAGCGTGAGATAAAACGGTTGCAAGAATCACCTCTTGAGCACGATGACTCACCTCTTGAGCACGATGACTCACCTCTTGAGCACGATGACTCACCTCTTGAGCACGATGACTCACCTCTTGAGCACAATGAATCGGTTGCAGCACGCCTTGCTGTCGCGGCCTGGCAGCAGCCCTGCATTGACAACGGCCCTCCACTGCCTCGTGCCGTGCGCTGCTACGTGCAGCAGCAGCTTGCGGTCCTCCTGGGATTGAGAAAAGGAGAAAAATAGAAAGAAACCAATACTTGATTGGAATGCAATGAACGCTGCCACGTGCAGCAGCAGCTTGCGGTCCTCCTGAGATTGAAAATAGGCGAGGAAAGGGAGGGGGGGGGGGGGAAGGAATGTAGGGAGATAAGGAGAAATGTTGGATATGAATGCAAACATGCACTGCCATGTGCTGAAGCAGCTTGCGGTCCACCTGGGTCGGGGGAAGAAAAAAAACAAAAACAAAAACTAAGGAAATACTTTACCTCAGGGGTCCAGGCCCGCCCGAAGATCCGCGTCCTTGCTCCAGCCGTCATACTTCACAGCAGTGAAGTTGATCGCTTGGCCCTGACACAGCTTCTCAGGTGATCAGCTTCTCAGCTTCTCAGCTTCTCAGGTGATCAGCTTCTCAGCTTCTCAGCTTCTCAGGTGATCAGCTTCTCAGCTTCTCAGCTTCTCAGGTGATCAGCTTCTCAGCTTCTCAGGTGATCAGCTTCTCAGCTTCTCAGGTGATCAGCTTCTCAGCTTCTCAGGTGATCAGCTTCTCAGCTTCTCAGGTGATCAGCTTCTCAGCTTCTCAGGTGATCAGCTTCTCAGCTTCTCAGGTGATCAGCTTCTCAGCTTCTCAGGTGATCAGCTTCTCAGCTTCTCGGCTTCTCGGTCTCTCAGCTTCTCAGCTTCTCGGCTTCTCGGTCTCTCAGCTTCTCAGCTTCTCGGCTTCTCGGCTTCTCAGCTTCTCGGCTTCTCGGTCTCTCAGCTTCTCGGCTTCTCGGCTTCTCGGTCTCTTTGCTTCTCGGCGTCACGAACACTTACTGGGAAAGCCACCACCACGAAAAGTAGGGCGTGGCCTGATGAACGAGTGAGAGAATAAAGTATGGGCGCCGTTGACTCGAGTTTCACTTATGTTAGGCGTGCGGGTGTAACCAACCACTTCAAGGTATCAAGCGGTCCGGTTCGGTGGCTGCACTTCGGGGAAGGATCACGGCAGTCGGAGTAGCGAGCTCCGCATTTGATGGAAGCTGGAAGCGAGCTTTGTCACCACTTCCGTTTTTGCTAGCGGTCGTTGGACCTTGTACGAGTTGTACGTGTGAATGCTGCTCCCGACTGTGTTGTAATCAGTACTATGCCACTGCACGGGCAACGACATTACCTAGTACCCGAGTAAACAGGCCGCAACGCGAAGGGACCGCTAGGCCACAGGTCTGCATCTGGTAACCATGCGGGTTGCAAGAAGCGGAATATCGCATCAGACAACGCACGAACTGACAGAATCCGGTCCGTTATTTCGGGCACTCCTAGGAAACCGGCATGACGACGCCGCGAGTTGCGAGGGCTCAACCCTAAGCTCGAGGAAGTTCCTCGAGCTTGCATCGAACGGGACAACGCACGAAAGGAGGAGATCTGATGTGGTCACGGGTACAATGGCCATTACTATAATATTATTATAATATTATAGCACGACTATGGCGAGTACAGTGGTGCTGGGGAAGCCGAGCCGCGCCGCCGTTACTGGCATTTCTGTTTTACGGAGACGTAAGATGCAACGCAACGCCTGACCTTTGCGTCACGGCTAGAAGAAAGTCGTAATTAATGGACCAATCGCGTGCTTGAGATGGAACTGAAACAGAATTCTGTCGCGGAGCCCCACCTTGGCGTTTATTCCGTTGCCGCAGGTGCATTCAGTTCCGTTTCCCATCAACCCACTACAGTGACTCTCCGCCGCGTCGTACTCGTGAGACATTATTGGTTGATAATTTCAGACTACTCGTGACGTCAACAAACAGCTCGTCTTTATTCAAAAGAGGAGGAAGCTGGTGAAATTAGGGTCGGAGTGGCGTACACTACAATCGAATCGAGGGTTTCTAATTTTCTCTGTGCCCTGCAGCAAGCGACGTCAGGATTACACGGGTCGACTACACGTGCGACGCGAACCATACTCCATGCTGCCACCAGCTGTGCCCCATCGACGCGACGCCATAGGTCAGGTTATCTCCGTCTCGCTCTGCTTGAACTCATGCAGAGCAACCCATAAAAATCCAGAATCTAGAGTCAGGACAGAGCTAAAGCTCTACGCACTGTACACAACACAGCACTATACGCCACCTGACGTTACTTCCAAATTTGTTTCTTCTCGAGCAGAGCAGATACGGTATGCGTGGTTTATTGAGACAGCATCTCGCTGGACTTCACTGCTGCTATAAGAAAGGGGCTCTTCCTAAAGAAGCTCCCGCAAGAAGTCACAGGTTCTAAAAGAAAGGTGATCAGTGGGATGGTAGGAGTTTGGAGGAGTTTAAAGATTTCGGTACGGTCTCAAGTGGTTGGAGAGGGTGGTAAAATTTAGAGTTCCTACGAGCCCTGGTGGGCGCATTTCCACCAGGTGCCCCCCTGGTGGAAACGAGTTTCCACCAGGACGCGGAGCCGGCGCAAGCTCTCTGCCCGGGGCAAAAAAAACTAAACCCCATCGCGACCCGCATGCCGTTCGGGAGCCTCAACCCTAAAATTTTAGGGTTGAGGCTCCCGAGCCGCATGCCGGTCGCGATGGGGTTTAGTTTTTTTTTGCCCGCGGGCAGATCGCTTCCGCGAGCACGCGCAAACGGTTGCGGATTCGCCCGTGTTTTACTGTTACTGCTCGTATGAACCTCTGAGAGTGAAAGATGAGAGATGGGAAAGGAATGAGGCGATGTGAAGTGCGCGGCGCGACATTGGGTGGCTGGGAGCGCTCGCACCTGACGAGATTTGGGGGCGGGACGGGACTTAAAGCCAGGGTCTCACGTACTCCGAGTGCTTTGCAGTTGAGAGTGCAAGTTTGTTTGTGATTGGCTGGCGAGTTGTGAAGTTTGAAGAGGGGTGAAGCGAGGGGCACGAAAAGAATCCAAATCGCTAGGTGTAGCAGAACCTTCTAGGTTTGTAAATCTGGTTCGGATCCAAACCTAAAATGCCCCAAACTCGTCGAAAGTCTCACGTACTCAAGACTTGTGCAATTGCTTTTGAGGCACTGTCGGGAGGAGGTTTCCAACCCAACCAAAGAGAAATTCGCCTGCACTAACGAGGTAACCTACCTTCGCCTGCCTACGAGTGCTTTGCAGTTGATGGCTGCTTTGCTTACTTGAGACCCTGGCTTTAACGAAATCGTGGCGTGGAATGTTTCCGTTACGGAAGCCCAGTCAACGGGACGATCCGAGCCCAGTCAACGAACTGGCTGTGCCGTAGAAGGTGGTAGGAAAGTGCCAGTGGACCACCCGTATTAATGGCACCGTTTACCCTAAGCTGCTTCAGAAATACACCTTGCGCAGCCAATCTCTCCAAACGAACGGGAGAATATATATATTAGCACTTTTCAATACTTCATACTCTAGCTCTTCAGAACAATCAGGTAGTGAGACGCTGTTCGGAAAGAACCAACGTCCACTTGGAAAAAAATATCTCAAACTGAAACGTAGGATTTTCAAAACTGCTAGCACGTCGCATATTGGCTGCAAAATCATGACAATGTGCAAATGATTTCACCCACGTGCATTTGCCAAAGGGGAATCCTTCTCGCCAATTGAAGAACTTGGTGATTAGCGTGGCAGGTCAAAAAAAAAAAATCAACAACAACAAAACAAAACGAAAGAAGAAGAAGAAGAAGAAGAAGAAGAAGAAGAAGAAGAAGAAGAAGAAGAAGAAGAAGAAGAAGAAGAAGAAGAAGAAGAAGAAGAAGAAGAAGAAGAAGAAGAAGAAGAAGAAGAAGAAGAAGAAGAAGAAGAAGAAGAAGAAGAAGAAGAAGAAGAAGAAGAAGAAGAAGAAGAAGAAGAAGAAGAAGAAGAAGAAGAAGAAGAAGAAGAAGAAGAAGAAGCTGTGCATTATTGTTGGCACAACACTCATTCAATCACATATTTATCTCATATTTAGTCTTCATCCTCTAGGGTCAGGAATGTAGTGGGGGTGTGGGGAAGGGGGGATTCAAAGCATGCCCCATTCATCTCATTCTTACTCCAATGAAGAGTATTGCACCCTTTTGACAGCGTGGAAATTAGTTCACATATGGTTGATCACGGTTAGGGTTTACATATATCACCACACGCATTTTTTTCAAACACATAAGCCATTCTGAAATATTTATTCACCATTTTGTATGCCATCTTAATTCTAACGATGATGTGTTTTGGGTTTCTGGTCTACCATATGCTTGATGAGACATCTCCCCCCCCCCACACACACGTATACACACATATGCATACACATACACACTCACACACAGCCATATATACACACCTACAAACATACTCACACTCATACAGACACACACTCGCACTCAAACTCATACATAACCATAAACGTACACACCTATACATACACACACACACGCGCACACACACAAATGGATGCTCCTCTATCCCCACTCTTTCACATCGAAGGATATCCCTCCATTCTCACTCGTGATGTGCAAGCTTTACCCCTGCTCTCTTTCTCTCCCTCTTTGCTCCAATCTCTCCATCCTTGCACCTACCTTCCACTCTTAATACATCTCTTACCCTACCCTCCCTCCCTCCTATTCTCGCTCTCTCTCTCTCTCTCTCTCTCTCTCTCTCACACACACACACACACACACACACACACATACACACACACACACACATACACACACACACACATACACACACACACACATGGTCCGTGCATTGATACAAGCATATAGGTAAAAGCATGCATGTTCGTTCTTCCTTTAGCACTAAACTAACTAACTAACGGACAAGATCTAGATACATCAGACCAAAACAGAACCAGGCCTCCTAAGGGAGCTCCAGGGCGGGCTCTAGTACGGCAAGTACATCTCTCTCTCTCTCTCTCTCTCTCTCTCTCTCTCTCTCTCTCTCTCTCTCTCTCTCTCTCTCTCTCTCTCTCTCTCTCTCTCTCTCTCTCTCTCTCTCTCTCTCTCTCTCTCTCTCTCTCGCTCTCTCTCTCCCGCACTTGCTCCCTCTCACACATCATTCTTTCTGCTGTATCTAAATCTTTACCCCTCTCTCCCTAACGCACTCATCATCCTGCTCTCCTCTTGTAAATTCCCCTCATTAGCCTTCGTACCTTGTCATGTCGCATCGTCACCTACCCGTTATTGCTCTTCATCCCCTTTCTTCTTGTTACAATATGAAATTCAATAAAAAGGCATTCCTGTATGCTGCAGGAGCCGACTCTACCGAGTACGAAGTCGAGACGCCAGAAGAGTCGAAGCGACGCAAGCAACCGTCAGATCAAGACCGATGCAGGCAGTTTGAAATGAAAAGAGCGGGAACCGGTTTGAAACATGTTTCCGCGTCGCACGGTTTGAACTTCGCTGTAATAAGGGAATGTACCCCTTAGAGTACATGGCTAGTCTAGGTCTTTTCGTATTCCCTGTATTTCTTATATAGACTCTATGTATGCATGCTATTATCATCTCAGTCATTTTACATTCACTCTGACATGAAATCAACACTTTCGCACACTACCTGCGAACAACCCTGAGCCGATCCCTGGCTAAGTCCCATTTGGGATCGTAACATGGTATGAAAGCAACTCAAGGATTCTTGGCAACGTCACTTCCGTAAAATTCGCCGAACCTAGATCTGGTGAGCGACACATGCTCCAAGACCAAGATGGCCGGAGGATCCGGAGGCCAAACAAATCTGACGGCCGAAGGACAAACCAACCCGGCTGCGACAAATGAGGCGACAACTACGATCAGCACTGCCGCACTTGAGCAGTTATTCTCGCGACTATCAACTATGGAAAAAGAACTCAAAAAATTGCGCAAAGGCGACGCGGGAACCTGTTCCCAACCAGCTCAACCTGGTCAACCGGCTGCAAAAAGTCGTGATACCGCCGCGCATACCTTCTCCCTTGACACAGACAAATCAACAATTACGGCTCCCCGTCCAAGTGATGAAGCCATCAACACTGCGCAAGCACGATTCCTCGGTGTTTTTAAAATTAAGACCGCTGCCACGTTTAACGACAAGGATTTCTATACATGGAGTTTTGAGCTGGAGCTCCTCCTACAGACAGCGCAGATCTACCACTACTTCGACGGCTCCTATCCTAAACCGGTGGAAGACACCGAAGACGCCCGGGCTCAGTACTATAGTGAGTCCCTTATGGCTTATAGTGTGCTGCTGCGTAATATGACGCCTGCGGAACAACTCGGCATTCGCTCCTACAAAGAGAGCGCCGCTCCAGCCCTGGAAGCCTGGAAGCACCTCGTTGAGGTATATCAGCCGAAGGACTCAGTCACCTCCAGCAGGCTCCTGCAGCAACTCATGGCGAGCAAGATGGGGCACGGGGAGAAAGCGAATAAATAAATTAACCGATGTCGGAACATTCGTCGCCAGATCACGAAGCACGGAAGCGCCATTTCGGGGGAAATCTTCGTCAATATCATCCTCCAAGGACTCGGGCCTGAGTGGAAGCCCTGCAAAGCGCTACTCCAACAACGTGGAATCATCTCAGAAGCCGCGCTATGTGCCACCCTCCTGACTGAACTGCAGGACATGGATTCGGGCAGGACAAGCTCCGCGCCGCGCCGAGAGCGCCTCGCCTTCTACACAGACAACCGTGAAGAGCGACGACAACCAAGGCGCCACTACTGCAAAATCTTCGGACATTCAACGGACCGTTGTAAATTCCGGTCCAACTATCGCCACCCGAATTCCACTCACCACAACAATTGGGTCGGCCGACAAGACGCTCGTCAATCTTAGATTCAACAACAAACTTCTCGCCCTCCTGCACAGCAACAGCAGACCCAAGCACCTCAAGCAAGAGCTCCTAGAAACGTCATTGCGAACATGGCGACAAGGCGTCACCCACGCACCACTGAACCAGACGAAGAGGAAGAACCTCGCGGCGAGCTCATTCAGCCTGAAAACGGATGGAACAACCCCCTTACAGAGGATCACTACTACCTGTACGACGAGGACGAGCAAGATTGGCATAAACCAATACAACTGCGGGAAAGTACGCCCCATGACAATCAGCGCTTTGTACCTGTGGGATGGAAGGAGGATGAAGATCCGACATTCCACAAAAGATTTAAGGCAACTCTGGTAACTCCGCAGCTTGCGCTACTCTTGCGCAACGACCACAGAAACCAGAACACCTGGTACCTGGACAGCTGCTACGGCCAACACATGGTGGGATCTGACAGGTACATCTCGAACATCAGTCACGCCCCTGCCACCTACGTCACTGTCGCCAACAACGAGCAACTGTGAGCAAGTGCGCAAGGCATCATGGTATTACAAGCCCGAGACAACAATACGCACATCTCGTTCAATGACGTGCTCTACGTACCAGATCTCCGCTTCAACCTATTGTCGTAAGGACACTTCAGAGACTACGGAGTCATGCTCGCCACGGACCCGTAGATGCGCGACCTCAGTCTACCCAGCTGCCAGGCCTTATTAGACAAGCTTGTTGCAAGTGGGTGCTGAGGATCAAGACCGATGACAAGGGGCAGGTGACCATCTACAAGAGTAGGCTGGTGGCGAAGGGGTTTATGCAGAAGGAGAAGCAGGACTTCAACGAGATCTTTGCTCCCACTGCCAAACCCCCTACCCTCCATGTCTTGTTGGCAGATGCAGCCGTTAGTGGGAAATTCATCATTCAGATGGATATTTCAACGGCATTCCTGAATGGGATTTTAGAGGAGGATGTGTACATGACGCAACCGCCTGGGTATGAGGATGGTACAGGCAGGGTGTGCAAGCTCAACAAGTCCATCTACGGCTTGAAGCAGGCGCCACGCTGCTGGTACCAGAAGTTGGCAGCTGTTTTAGAGGAGATGGGATTCAGGACCAGCAGCTGTGATGAGAGCCTCTTTCTCAAGGGCGAGGGGGAGAAGCTGGTGCTGTTTCTGGTCTACGTGGACGACATTCTTCTCTTCAGCAGTAGCATGAAGGAGATCCAGAAAGTGCAGCAGCAACTGATGGAAAACTTCAAGTGCAAGAACCTTGGGGAGGTAAAGTACTACCTCGGGATGCACGTGGAGAGGGATCCTGATCACAGGTGGTTGAAGCTGCACCAGGAGAAGTTCATCAAGGAGCTGGGGGAGAAGTATGGGATTGAGAATGAGCGCAAGGTTGCAACTTCCCTGCCAGCAGAATTCAAGCTTGTGAAGGCTGCAGAGGATGAAGGGGTTGAAGCCGAGGAGCAGCAGCAATTTCAGTCCTTGGTGGGCAGCCTCTTGTACGCAGCAGTTCACACAAGGCCCGACATCTCTTTCTCGGTTGGGCAGCTGGCTAGGGTGGTGCAGAATCCATCAGAGGAGCAGGTGGATGCAGCTGAGCGTGTGGTGAAGTACCTGAACTCTCACCCAAGCATTGGAGTTCAATACTCCGCATCTGCACAGGTGAAGCAGAAAGGGGTGGAGGTGCTGAAAGAGAAGGGGGAGAGGCTTGGAGAAGGCAAGCTCTTTCTAACTTGCTTTACCGATGCTACGTGGGCTTCTGAGAAGGAGGATTCCTCATCTGTGGGAGGATACATTTGCGTAGTTGGGGGAGGACCTGTTAGTTGGAGGTCCAAGAAGCAGACGGAGACGGCACTCTCTTCCGTAGAATCAGAGTACATGGCGATGTTCCATGGGGTGAAGGAGGTAATTTGGCTGAGGAGGCTGTTGTCAAAAAGACTAGGCAAGAATGATTGAAAGGAGAGAGAGGTTTGGGTACAAATATGAAACCCTAGTTGGGGTTGTACCCCATATTGGCTACCCCACTACAGCCTACAAGCATAATACAGTTTAACACACCCCCATAGGCAAAGTGGGGGAGAACAAAGGGTCACAAGACCAGTCCAGCAAAGCAAAGCAAAGCCCAGGGTGGATCACAACGTCACCACACTCCGAGCACAAGTAAAGGCCACAAGGCCAGTTCACATGCAGTGCTAGATATAGTACAAGACAAGCAACACAGTGATCAAAACCTAGCAAGCAAGCAACAAGATATATATAAAGTACAGTACAAAGAATGTCAAGCAGTGAGCAAGTGAGGAAACGTGGACACAAGGCCTAAAGAAGTACAGTGCCGCTGATGATCACTAGGCGGGAGCGCCTTGGTGAAGATATCAGTAGTGTTGGCCTTCGAGTCCACGTACACAAGCCGAAGCTGACCGCGCTGCTGAAGCTCTCGAGCAAGAAAGTAGCGAAGAGCAATGTGCTTCGTCCTGTGCTCCAGTCTGTGCTCCTGACACAAGGCAAGAGCCGCCTTGTTGTCACCGTACAGAACTGGAGGAGAACTAGGCCGCTCTCCCAAGTCAGTCAGCAGGTAGGTGAGCCAGCGTAACTCCTGTGCAGCCATGGCTGTGGCGTAGATCTCAGCCTCACAACTAGAGCCGAGAACAGAGGAAGAGCGGGTGGACCGCCACGAGACAGAACCAGAGCCAAGGCTGAAGGTGTAACCCTGTGACGACCGCTGCGTAGCCAGGTCGTCCACCCAAGAAGCGTCCGAGTGGCCAGTGAGGACAACTCTGTCGCGTCCTCCAAGCACCAGCCCCATGCCTGATGTACTGCACAAGTAGCGCAGCACCCTCTTAGCAGCCTCCCAGTGCTCTCGCCTGTGTCTCCCAGGCGCAACGTAACGAGCAAGGATGCTAAGAGGGTACGCGAGGTCAGGTCGCGTGCAAGTCATCAGGTACATGAGGCAGCCCACAAGCTCTGGGTACGGGCCACTCGGCTCTACGGACTCGTCCGGAGGTGGAGCTGAGAGCGAGTGGCTGGTAGCCAGAGGTGTGGCCTGTGGTGAGGAGAACTGGAAGCCGAAGCGCTGAAGGACCTGCTGCACCATGTGTGACTCAGTCAGGGTGATGGTGCGGCGAGCTCTGTCCCGGGTGATCTGCAAGCCAAGGTAGCTACGCAGCTCACCCAGGTCAGTGCAGGTGTGTCTCTTCTACAGCTCCGACTTCACACGAGCGAGTGCCTCAGTGTCAGCAGTAGCAAAGACCAAGTCGTCGACGTACACGAGAATGTAGAACGGCGGCAGTGACGTGTCTGTGCGCAGAAACAGCGACGGGTCAGCAGTAGACGGCGCGAACCCAAGAGCCGCAAGTGTAGTCCTCAGTGTGTCGTGCCACTCGCGTGGCGCCTGGCGGAGACCGTAGACTGGCCGGCGGAGGCTCCACTGGGTACCAGGAGGAAACGACCCAGTAAAGCCAGGTGGGCGGCGCAGCCAGATCTCCTCGTGCAGGCTGCCCTGCAGGAACGCTGTGCTGAAGTCAAGAGAGTGAAGCTCGTAGTCACGCTGAGCAGCAACGTGCAGCAGAACCCGAAGAGTGGTCATCTTCGGGGTGGGGGAGAAGGTCTGGAAGAAGTCGACCCCCTGACGCTGACTGAAGCCTCTAGCAACGTAACGAGCCTTGAAGACAGGCGGAGAACCTGGCGGCCGCTTCACCCTGAAAATCCACATGCCATCGACGATGTTCGCCCCAGGAGGGGGAACCTCGTCGACGTAGGTGCCTGTGGACTTCCAGGATGCCATCTCTGCGTCCATGGCTGTCTGCCACAGAGAGGAGTAGGGACCCGAGATCGCCTCTGCGTAAGTGCGCGGAGTGGGGATGTCTAGTGCATCCGGGTCTCCCTCAGGGGCAAGCAACCAGGCCACGAGATGAGGTACAGCAGCCGCAAGAGAGTCAAAGTCCTCCTGCCTGTCCTCAAGGACGTCCGTGCCAAGAGCACACTCACCCCCGACGGACGGAGGACAGACAGACGCAGACTCAGACCCAGCAACAAGGCGAGCAGCGTAGTCTAGACGACAGGCAGCAGCAAAGTCAACCAACTCAGCGACCAGAGCAGACGCAGCCGAGGACTCAAAGGTAGGGTCAGTGACAACAGTAGCTAGGAGACGCGTGACAGTAGGGTGCTCAGCACGATACCGGTCAGACTCAGGGTCCGGAACAGCAGGCAAAGAGGACGCAGGAGGAGACGGCAGAGGGACACGCTGAGGAGCAGTAGAGGGACGCAGAGTCATGTAGTGAGTGCCTGGGACAGGAGGAGGACGCTCACGACGGACACGACGACCAGTGCGAGCAGTACGGACAGGCGACGCAGGACGAGACTCAGGCTCACGACGCTCTGTAAGACCTCCTGTGGGACCAGTGTAAGGAGAGGGAGCAGGGAGAGGCGAGGCAGGCGGTAACTGTGACTGCGGCTGGACAGTCGGAGGACACTCTACGGAGGGAGGAGGACAAGGAGGAGGAGCCTGCCCAAGAACCTGCTGAAGGAGCGGTACGAAGTACGGCCGCGGCCGCGCAGCGTCTCCAGAAGCAGAAGAGACTCCAGCGTCCGGGTCCCCAGCACCAGCAGCAGCGCCACCGCTCGGGTCCTCAGCTCCAGCAGCAGCTCCACCAGGTGGGTCCGCAGCACCAGCAGCAGCACCACCCCCAGGGTCCGCAGCACCGCAAGGAAGAGCACCCCCAGAGTCGGCAGCTACAACTCCGCTAGCGCCGCCAGCTCCAGAGTCCCCAGCTCCAGCAGCTCCAGTCGTAGTGCTCCCAGAACAACCAGTCCCGGCAGCTCCAGTACCCCCAGCTCCAGCCGAGCCACTAGGACGGCGAAAGCGCCGGACGTACCAGTCACGAAGCTGCTGTGGTGTGAGAGACTGCTCAGCACCCCGAACCGGAGCACCCCCAGACGCAGCAACCCGAGGCTCCGTAGGCTCAGTAGCAGCACCCCCAGGCTCAGTACCCGCAGGCGCAGCACCCCCAGACTCAGCACCCCCAGACTCCGCACACGCCGGCTCAGCACCCCCAGTCGCAGCACCCCCAGGCTCAGCACCCCCAGGCGCCGAACTCTCAGGCACAGTACCCTCAGCTCCAGCACCCGTAGTCCCAGCACCCCCAGGCCCAGCACCCGCAGGCTCAGCACTCCCAGCAGCACCACCTGCAGCAGCACCTGAGTCACCTGTGACCTCGACAGGCTCAGCGACGGGAGGAGGGTCTACCTGAGAGACACCTGAAGGAGCAGGACCCTGAGGGGGAAGGGGGTCTACCGGAGGGGGACCAGGAGCAAGGAAAAGCGGCGGGGGAGGGAGGGGGGCAGTACGGTAGGGGAAGAGACGGTAAAAAGGGACCGACTCGTCAAAGGTGACGTCCTGAGAGGCGAAGACCCGGCGCGAGGTGGGGTGGTAAAACTGCCAGCCCGGCGCGTCAGGGACAAAGCCAAGGAAGACACAGGGAAGCGTGCGGGAGGAGAGCTTGTCCGCGGACGTATCGCGGACAAGGGCACGAGCACCCCACACCCGGAAGCGCGACGCATCGCCAACCTCCCCCGTCCAACGCAGTGTGGGCGAGGTCTCCGGCAAGGAGACACGGGGCCAGAGGTTGAGCTGATGCGCGGCGTACCGGACAGCAAACGGCCACAGAAAATGGGGAGCCGCCGCGTGGACCAAGGAGGTACGAGCGACCTCCATGACCAGGCCAATGCGGCACTCAGCAACCCCATTCTGCTGTGGGGAGTCCGGAAGCGTGAAGGTCTGCTCGATGCCCTCCGCCTGACAGAAGGTCCTCAAGAGATCGGAGGAAAACTCACCACCTCTGTCAGAGTGCAGACGCAGGACAGGAAGATCCGTCCGGAAACGGCGGCGGAGCTGGAGACGAACCGTGCGGATCCAAGGGATCAGAACAGCAGGGACCTCACCCTTGGTGCGCAAGGGGAAGACCGTGGTGTAACGCGAGTAGTCGTCGACAACCAGCAAAAAATACCGCTCACCGCCCTGACCACGAACGCGGGCTGGGCCCCACACGTCCAGGTGGAGGGTCTGCAGAGGAGCCTCTGTCGGGGGAAACGAGGAGGAGTGAGGAGCGGCGCGCTGCCGCCCCTCGACGCAAGGAAGGCAAGGCGGCGCAGGCGAGGAAGGGAGAGGAGGGAGGGACCTGGGAAGACCAGACACAAGGCGGCGACGGTGCATGCCACGGAGGCGTGGCAAGGAGGGGTGACCCAGGCGGTGGTGCCAGAGAAGAGTCTGGTGCGACAGGGAACGACACTCACAGGCGTGGGCCACCAGACCTGACGCGGACACCTGACCGACAGCAGCGACCTGAGGAGACGCAGTGGTCAGTGTGTAGAGACTCGACCCCGGCCGACGAGTAAACGTAGCCAGGTGACGGCCGGTCCTGGAGCACGTGCAGATCGCCACACGCTGTCCTCCAGGAGTAAAGGTGTCAACCCACTGATCCTGGATGACAGCGTTGCTCACCAGGTTCGTCGAGAACGAGGGGAGGTGGAAACCCGTCAACGAGCCAGACGGAACCGCCGGACAAGGGAGCACAGTGGTGGACTGGGCAAGGACTGGGCCCCCAGAGGGGTCAGCCAAGGAGACTGGGACCGGTGCAGGAAGCGGTGTGAGCTCAGTACTGTCTCGAAAGAAGCAGCGGGAAGCACCTGAGTCAAGGGTGAAGGTGTGACAGGTCTCAGCCGGTGCAGTACCTGAGAGAGCAGTCTCTGTGGGTGCTGTACCTGAGAGAGCAGACTCGCAAGCAGCAGGGACAGTGCTGGAGGGAGCAGGTACAGGGGGCACCATACCAGAGAGAGCAGACTCACTAGTACCTAGGGCAGCGGGCCCTATACCTGGGTCAGGCGGCACACACAAGTAACAGTCTCCCTCGGCACTAACAGTCAATGCATACATGGCAGCAATAATAGCATCATAGTCAAGAGCAAAGATATCAACACCAGCCCTCATCAGCTCAGCCCAGCGAGGGCGCTCAACATCCTCGCCCATCTCCTCACGCCAAGCGTCGTCAAGGCGGAAGAAGCAGCGGTACTGAGTGTGGAACTTTCCACACGTCTGCCCCTTGCGATCACCTGTGCGAATGACATAGGAACAGCGGCCACTGCCCCCCGACGTCCCACGCTGAGCAAGCCACTCACGAAGCTGCTGGGTCGACTGGGGACGCTGCTGCTGCTGGGAGCTCTGGCCCGAGCCGGTGCCTCCACTCCGACCTCCACCGCCGCCACTACCTCCGCTCCGACCGCCACCACCGCCACCGCCACCGCCACCGCCACTGCCGCCACCGCCGCCACTGCCGCCGCTGCCACCACCGCCACTGCTCCCGCCGCCGCCCCCGCCTCCGCCGCCGGCCCCACTCCCACCGGCACTCCCGCCACCGCTCCCTCCAGCACCGCCTCCCCCCCCACCTCCCCCACCCCCTCCCCCCCCAGCGCCACCCCCGCCACCCTTGCCCCCCTTGCCCTTGCCGGTGCGGCGCCTCCCACCAGGAGCAGAAGCAGCGCCAGCAGACTCAGCACCAAGGAAGTCAACAGCAGCAGCAGTAGCATAGGAGGGAGCGAGGGGAGAGGGAGAGCACCCCTCAAAGATGGGGGTGCGAGGAGCGCCGCGAGCAGCACCAACAGCTACAATGCTCTTCTCGGCTGCTAGCAGCTTCTCCTCTAGGAGGGCGACAGTGAGCTCAGTGGGACAGCGAGCAAGGAAATAGTCGCGCACTGAGCTGAGGGTGTCAGGGAGACGGGTGACTATGAAGTGGAGTGCCCAGTACAGGGGAGGGGGGTTCTTAGCGCAGAACTCGGTGGGAAGGGCGGCACGCAGGCGAGCATCACTAGTGCGAAGGTGGGTGATAAGATCGGCGACTGTAGCAAAGGTGGACAGGTCAGGGAACAGGTAAGGCAGCATGAGACGGCTAAGCTCGGCTGTGGCAGGTGAGGAGTAGCGAGCAACGACAGCGTCGTATAGGGCTTTAGCGGTTTTGCAGTCGCCAAAGTGCTCTAGCTCAGCTAACGGCAGGTGACTGCGAATAGCCAGGCGAGCTGCAGCGTCACGAGTCTGCCACTGTGAACGTACACTAAGCTCGGCTGTGGCAGCAGGAGCAGCGGCAGCACCAGACGCATAGTCATAGAGGGAGATGTGGTCCGTGCTATTGCTCATAAGATACAACTGCAGGTCGTCGAGCCAGGAAGTGAACTGCACGGGACGGCCCTCAGCATCGAAGGAAAGAACGCGAATAGAGGCCATAGCTCAGGCGTGAGGGCACAGCAGAGCAGCGGCAGCAGCAGAGGGGACGCGCTAGAGCGAAGCTAGCAGCCACAGCAGGAGCAAGCGGCGGTGCACAGGCAGGGAGCAGCAGGCGAGGCGGGCGGCGCTGCAGGCGGGAAGTGCGGCGGGCGGGCTGCGAAGCGGGCAGCGGGGCGGGCGGGCGACGCGGCGAGCGGGCAGCGCGGCGGGCGGCTGCGAAGCGGGCAGCGGGCGGGCGGGCGACGCTGCAAGCGGGCAGCGGGCGGGCGGGCGACGCTGCAAGCGGGCAGCGAGGCGGGAGGGCGACGCTGCGAGCGGGCAGCGGGCGGGCGGGCGACGCTGCGAGCGGGCAGCGAGCGAGCGGGCGACGCTGCGAAGCGGGCAGCGGGCGGGCGGGCGACGCTGCGAGCGGGCAGCAAGCGGGCGGGCGACGCTGCGAAGCAGGTAGCGGGCGGGCGGGCGGCGCTGCGAGCGGGCAGCGAAGCGGGCGGGCCGCGAAGCGGGCAGCGAGCGGGCGGGCGGGCTGCGAAGCGGGCAGCGGGGCGAGCGGGCTGCGAAGCGGGCAGCGGGGCGAGCGGGCGACGCTGCGAGCAGGCAGCGCGGCGGGCGAGGGGCGAGCGGGCAGCGTGGCGGGCGGGCGACGCTGCGAGCGGGCGGCTCGGCGGGCGGGCGACGCTGCGAGGGGCGCGCGAGGGCGCTAGCGAGGGGCGCGCGAGGGCGCTAGCAAGGGGCGCGCGAGGGCGCTAACGAGGGGCGCGCGAGGGCGCTAACGAGGGTGCGCGAGGGCGCTAACGAGGGGCGCGCGAGGGCGCTAACGAGGGGCGCGCGAGGGCGCTAACGAGGGCGCACGAGGGCGCTACGAGGCTAGGGCACGGGGTAGCGTGGTAACCGCATGCGAGCGGTGGTGGGCCCTTAAAAAAAAAAAAACGGTCGGTAGGTCCTAGGGACCTCCTGCTCTGATACCATGTCAACAAGACTAGGCAAGAATGATTGAAAGGAGAGAGAGGTTTGGGTACAAATATGAAACCCTAGTTGGGGTTGTACCCCATATTGGCTACCCCACTACAGCCTACAAGCATAATACAGTTTAACAGCTGTTAGAGGAGATTGGCCAGGAGCAGAAAGTTGCTACGCCACTGTTTTGTGATAGCAAGGAAGCTCTTGGAATGGCCAGGAACGCTGTGCTTCATGGGCTGAACAAGCACATGCGTATCAAGTGGCACTGGCTGCGTAAAGAGGGGGACGGTGAATCCGATCTACATCAAGACTCACCAGCAGCCAGCAGACTTTCTCACCAAGAGGCTTGCGGATGAGCCTCATTGGCGTTGTGTGCGCATGAGTGGAATGAGCATGAACTAGCATGGAATGATGGGGATGCAGCCGGCAGGCTGAGGGGGAGTGTGTTGGGTGCAAATGCACATTGCACAACATCCTGCCGTCTGTTTGTACGAGTATGCGTGTGCGAATGCATTTGGGTGTGAATGGAATGTTCGTGTGTTTGTTTGCTTTCGCAATTTTCGCTTGATGCATTTGCAGGTACTCGCGCAATGTGCGCTTCGGCACAACATTGTACGCGCTATGAACAGTGCAAGCAGAAAGGGCGAGCCCACAAAGGAACCCAAGATGGAAGCTTTGCGGTTCGGTTAAATTGATTGCGCAGATTCAGTTCTATCCAACTCGAAATTGTACTGTTTTGCTTGGTTGACTATAGTGTAGCAGGGCAGGCACTATAGGGGTACAATTTAGGTGAAGGTTGGATGTTGTTTGTCTGTATCTGCATGCTACAGGGCCAGGGGAAACCAGCGGAACCAGCATTTGGCTGGTTGGGCAAAGACAAAACAGGTTCTGTTTTTAGAACCTGAACCTGGTTGTTGTTTTCCCAGGTTGGAAAAACAGAACCAGAGGTTGTTTACCAACCTACCACCTGCTATTTTGTCCAGCCAGGTTGGTTCTGTTGCTTGGAATTATTTGGGATCATCCCTGGTTGTTCCCAGGTTGATTCCCAAGGTCCTTGCTAGCTAGAACTATATATTCCTTCTCTGTTTGTACCTGAATATAGTCAAATTGATTCATGCGAATTCCTTCCTCGCTGGAATTTCGTTTCTACGTGGTTCGTTGGCGGAATGCTACCCGAGTCAACGCTAGTATGCTAGCACTCTAACGCTAGGCAAACGCTATCCGAGCCATAACTTCGTAATGGCAGAACTTTTCGCGAGGCAACCTGGCTTATTTTAAAGCTCTTGGAGCGAGCTTCGTTATAGCAAACTTTCAGCTTAATTCGATCGACGGTCTGTACGGCACGCTGCGCGACGTTCAAGGTACTCTTGCTGTTTTGACTAAGTCCTTCTTGATCCCTCTCTCTACAAACTCGGACCCGAGGATAGGGGCTGGTCTTGTACCAGGCACCCAGGGACCCTTGGAGGTGACCCCGAGGAGAGGTTTTAAGTTTGATTAAGTCCTAATAGCTTGAGTTTATTAGGCCCTTACACCAACACGAGTGGGTGCGGACAAGAATTCTGGATGAGGACTTCCGTCGCCGCCAACTGAGGGGTGGAGACGACGGCAGCAGCGGCTACGGGATGCAAGGGAGCCGACGTGGCAGAGGACGTGGCTTCGGTGGTGCTGGGCGCAGTGCAAAGAAGGACGACGACTCCAACGACCAACAAGGAGGTACCGGTTGGGGTCGCGGTGCGAAATCTGGTGGCAAAATGAAAGGGAGTTGCTGGTATTGTGAGAAGGAAGGGCACCCCTGGTTTTTGTGCTATAAGAAACCCAATGGATGGACCCCCCAGAATCGTCAACAGGATGGCGGCGCGCGGAGGAACCAGAAAAACGGCGCGAACATGGTCGCTGAATCGCCCGAGAACAACCTTAAGAGCAACGGTGGTGCGGAGAAGAAGAAGGAGCGCACCGCGGGCCAGTTCTTCCATATTGGAGAGCAGGGGGAGCAAGGAGACGCCTCTGCCAAGGTTGGAGCAGAGCTGCACCCCCTGGACTATTGGGTGTTGGACACGGGCGCTGCTTGGACGATGACGCTGCGCAAGGACCTGCTGGACGACGTACGCGCTGCACCGATCAACGAGGTGTGCTCCGCCTCTGGACACGCGCTGAAGGTGGCTGGTGCGGGACGAGCTGCGTTTAAGGGAGCGGATGACACGGAGTGGAAAGACCCCGATAAACCTGAAGAACTCAGCGTCAAGGAAGAAGAAGAAAAGGCAGCAGCTGAAAGAAGGGAGAAGCTGTATCAAGAGCGCATCGCGACAGGATGGGATGGGGAGTCCGCACGACGTGGCGGCTGGGGAGATGATGATAACACGGGGGCAACATGGGGATCCGCCATTGGGGCATCTGGCACCGCTTATGGATGGGGAGAACTGGAGCAACGCCAACTCACCGAAGGCGACCTACCCAAGAAGAAATAAAGGAAGTTGAAAGAGAAATGACCGCTCAGCAACCTGTCCCAAGAGTCGCCGTCCCACTTGCCCGACGACCCAGCCAACTCCCGTCACAACCTCACTCACCTAATCGCTGGAACGATCCTTGGTCGGAGATTGAGGGGAGGAATGTGCCAACAACTCCACCCCGACCAATCTCCCATCCAGATCCGCTCGCCCGCTTCATTGAGGGCACTCGGACCCCGCTCAAAATCATCCCCGACCGCAACTTCCTTGCGCTCTTCCTCACAACAGTGCCTGCAGAAGGGCAGACAGCAACAGAATCAGAAGCGGAAGAGCAGGACAACGAAGCAGAGCCTGGAGAAGAAGAAGGACCAGTGCTCCTAATTCCTCACGAGACAGAAGCAGAAGCGGTGGAGCATCAGGCACGTTACCTGCACACTTCCGGAATTCGCGCAGACGATGATCTCTGGCACAAGCGACTCGGTCATCCCTCGCGCCAGACATTCAACAACTGCCTCCGCGCCAAAGTTTTCCTCCCAGGGGCACTGCTGCGCCCTGACGGCACAGAACCCCTCAGCACGACACATCCAACTACCTGCACCATTTGCCCCACTGTTGCCCTCACGCTCCAAGCTTATCCTTAACTGGAACCAAGCACCAACAGCTGCAAAAGTCTACAGCGATTTCATCGTGCTCACCTTCGACGGCATAAACGGCGAGCGATACACACTTACCTTCGAGGACGGGTACTCACGCTACGTTTGGATCACCAACGGCGACGTTCGATCCAAAGCTCATGAGTTCTTCCGCATCTGCCTTGCACACGCGCAACGACAATCGGGGAAGAAGCTCGAAATCTAGCAGACTAACGTCGCAAAGGAATTTCGCAGCCACGAACTAGAAAGCGTTCTCACAGAGAAAGGGATCAAGCATCAGATCTCTCTTCCCTACGCTCACCAGCAGCAAGGCGTCGCTGAGAGGGTCAATCGCACTCTCATGACAAAAGTGCGCGCCCTCATGAACCAGTCCGGCCTGCCCAAGAAGTATAGGCCGTACGCCATGAACCACGCTGTACGCCTGCACAACCTCCTCTCCACCACGGCCAACAGGGGCAACCTCTCCCCGCACATGAAGTGGACCGGCTCAAGGGGAGATACCTCCATGATGGGGGTTTGGGGGTGTGTGGTGCAGTATCGACCGACTTCGGCCACCATCGGCAAGTTCACTCATCGCGCACACTGGGGAGTCCACCTGGGACTTAGCCACGAGTATCAGGGCTGGCTAATCCTTGCCATCACACCAACCAGATCGTCCCTGCCCGCGACATCCTCTTCTACGAACGTCTCACTTTGCAGCAGTGGATCGAGGACGAACGCCGCAACGTCGCCCACGCCTACGCCATCAGCGGCCGCAGCTTTGCATCTCCAGACGACGCGGCAGCAGCAGCAGCACTTGACCGCGACCGTGCCGACGAGCATCCCGGCGTGCCGCCTCGCCCGCGCAACGACGACGACGATGACGACGGCGACGACACTCCCGCTCCAGAACCATCAAGGCGCCAACCTGAGCCAAGCTCCTCCTCACCTGGCGAGGAGAGTGACGATGACGATGTGGTGGAAGTTCCCATCACAGACACCACAGACACCACCAATGTGTCGGGCCCACGGCTTCTCGATCTACACACGTCTATCACTACTCTCACGCGCGCCGTCGAGCCCAAGAATCCACGCCAGGCGCTAACCGGTCCTCACGCTAAGGAGTGGCGTGCTGCTATGGACGCGGAGCTGAAGGCGCTGGAATCACGTGATACCTTGGTTCTTGTCGATCGTGCAACAGTGCAGGGGAGGAGGGTGCTAAGCGGAAAGTGGGTTTTCGCCTGAAAACCAACGCTGACGGTGCCATCGAGTGTTTCAAAGCACGTTGGGTCGTACGCGGGTACGACTAGCGCCATGGCATTGACTTCGATCAAACCTTCACTCCCGTCAGTCGTCACACCTCCGTCAGGATTCTACTCGAAATTGGCGCCGCCAAGCTCCTACCACTGCGACAGATCGACATCAAGAACGCGTTTTTGTACGCGCTGGTGGATGCAACCATCTTCGTGGAACAGCCACACACCTACGGAGAAGGAGACCCCAGGGTCTGCCAGCTGAAGAAATCCCTCTACGGGATAAAACAGGCACCGCGTCTCTGGCAGCAGCACCTACAAAAAATCCTCCTGGAAATCGGATTCAGGCAGCTGCCGCACGACCGGGGAATGTACCGCCTCCACTTCAACGGCGATTACATCCTCCTAACTGTCTACGTTGACGACCTGCTTTACACCAGCACCTGCAACAAACTCCTTAACCAGTTCGAGGAGAACCTGGCGCAGCGCGTTGACATCACCATCAACCACAATGTTACACAGTTTTTTGGGCTGAACATCACCTACGCGCCAAAAGGAATTCATCTTTCAGCCTCCAAGTACGCAGAGCAGCTGGGGGAACGCTTCAACATTTCACCCGCACCACTCTCCACTCCAGCTACAAATCGGATAACAAACCTCTGTCGCCCGCATGACTCCAACTGTACCAGCAGCAACGGGGGTGCCTGCTGTTCGCCTCAGTCACATGCCGACCCGACCTTTCGTACATCGCCAGCCAACTGGCACAATACTCCCGCAAGCCAGTAGTCGAGAACCAGCTGGACCTGGAACGCGCCCTGCAGTACTTCATCTCCACACCTGACATCAGACTCTCCTACTCCACGTTGACGACAACCTCCTTCAACCTCAACGGCTACGTGGACGCAGATCATGCCGCTGACCCTGCGAATCGACGGTCATGAACCGACTTCGTCTTCCGCTTGGAACCAACTGGACCAACCTCCTGGAACTTACAGAAGCAGGAGCTGGTTGCCCTGTCATCGGCCGAAGCAGAATACATCGCCGCGACAGCAGCAGTTCGCGAAGGTCTGTACCTGCAGGAGCTGCTGTAGGAAGCAAAAATTCCAACTTCGCCTACCTTTCGCCTTCACTGCGACAACCATTGCGCCATCAAGATCGCGAACAAGCCGGGGTTCGTGAACCGCACGAAGCACATTGCACTTCGATACTTCTTCGTCAAAGACGAAATCGACCAGGGCAAATTTGACCTCGCATACTGCCCCACCACTAAGATGGCAGCCGACTTCCTCACCAAGCGACTGCCACTTCACCAGTACAAACCCTTCTCCGACCTCACCGGAGTAGTCAAGCGACTCAGCCCTCTGTGCACCCAGGAATGAAAGGGAGTGTTACAATATGAAATTCAATGAAAAAGACATTCTTGTATGCTGCAGGAGCCGACTCTACCGAGTACGAAGTCGAGAAGTCAGAAGAGTCGAAGCGACACCAGCAAGCAATTGTCAGATCAAGACCGATGCACGCAGTTTGAAATGAAAAGAGCGGGAACAGGTTTGAAACAGGTTCCCGCGTTGCGCGGTTTGAACTTCGCTGCGATAAGGGAATGTACCCTTTAGAGTACATGGCTAGTCTAGGTCTTTTCGTATTCCCTGTATTTCCTATATAAACTCGATGTATGCATGCTATTATCATCTCAGTCATTTTACATTCACTCTGACCTGAGGTCAACACTTCCGCTGCAACACTACCTGCGAACAACCCTGAGCCGATCCCTGGCTAAGTCCCATTTGGGATTGTAACACTTCCAACTCAACTCATCTTCTCTCACTAGTCACCATCCTTGTTGATCGAGTGTGTGCTTCTTGTGTGCATCTTGGTCGGCCAGGCAACCCAAATGCAACAAACTAAAGAATTCTCTCAGTCCGCAATCAGTCTGTTACAAGAGTTCCTCTCGTGTGCTTGCCTTCAGGTTAGGAAGGCAAACATCAGTAGTGTGTGCTCCTTGTGTGCATCTTGGTCGGCCAGGCAACCCAAATGCAACAAACTTAAGACTTCTAAGTCCGCAAACAGTCTGTTACCAGAGTTCCTCTCATGTGCTTGCCTTCAGATTAGGAAGGCAAACATCAGTAGTGAAAAAAACTCACAAGCAGAAAGCACTGGAGCCCAAGGTCCCTCCAACCTCTACTACCCAGCCACTTAATCTCATATGTCTAGTCCTTAATATTTGCTGGGTTCAGGATAGCTAATTGAGCTGGTCTGTAGAAACTAGCTGGCTGACACTGGTTCCTGGGTCCACTTGGCATGCACCGCCTTCCAGTGTGGCGTCTTCCGCATTCACTCCTTCGAAACCTGCCAACAACCGTCGCCAGCTATGACGAGTCTATTCTTTAGTCACTGAAAAAAATAGACTCATCATACGCCGGCACTGCCTTCCAGCCTAGCGTCTTCCGCATTCACTCCTTGGGAACCTACCAACAACAATGACCATCTTTGATGAGTCTATTTTTAAGTCAAATAAAAAATAGACTCATCACGCGCCAGCACCGCCTTCCACTCCTTGGGAACCTGCCAACAACCCTCGCCAGCTTTGCCGAAGTCTCTTTCTCCACCAACTCCGCCTGAAACAACAACAGAAGAATGCAAAACAAGTAAGAACCCCGACTTACAAACTACCTCACCTTAGCTGCTGTGCTAAGCACGCATGTGTCCTCACGTATGTGTTCAAAGATAACTTTCCTTTCTGTATCGCTGTTCCCTTTCTCATGCTCTCCACCCTCTCTCTCTGGTCTCTGCCCTGGTCCACTGAAGCATGCTGTGTATTTTCAGTCCCCTCTCTAAAGCTCACCCTTTCTCCGAAAATTAGTACAGGAATGGTGTTGGCATGTCTTACGGGCCTCAGATTTCAGCGGAAAAAAGGCTGATTTAGGTAAAAACGGCTGAGATTCCAGACTTTTTTTTAGAACCAGGGCTGATTTTCCAGCATTTGTTTTGGGAAAATTACAGGAAAATCTATGAGCTCCCTAGTGTACAAATGACATAATTTGGCTGGTTTGTCTGATTTTCAGTTTTTTTTTTTTTTTTTTTAACATACTCTGATATTCCAGACTAGCCCAAACCAATCTGATGAGGCTTTCCTTACGTTGATTCGACTTATTGACCAACTTCAAGTATCCAACCAATTGTCAAACTAGACGTGCAGTCAATACAATACATAGAAAAGGATTGATACGGCAGTGCACCCATATGGTAGCCATGGTATGGATGATTATGAACTTTTACTTTCATGGATCTCGAAGTCACTCGTTCACACTTTGCAACCAGAAGTTACTTGAGAAGCAATGGAAGGGGGACTTTTTGAAGAAGAAAAAAAAAATCATTGAAGCTATACATAATACAAATATGCACAACTTGTTAATTTAGAACACGTTTTTTTCCCCTAGACATAACGCCCTCCACACATGGCCTCAAGAAGCTCATCTGGCCGCAAATTTACCTGCTGCGATCCATCTGGTTTTACTTCTTTTCGAGAATTTTTTAGATTCCCATGCAGGGACCCATCAGCGCAAGACGCTCTGCTTTTGCTGAAAGGTGCTGCCTTTGGAGTCGACACAAAAGTCGTCCCACGCATCAACCCAACAAGCTCCAGAGCTCTGCTTCTGCTGGAAAGGACCTGTGGCTCCCGCTGCAAAAGCAGATCAGCAGAAAACCAAGAATGGCTACGGCCATGGCTGCTGCAGCTCGAGTCATGCACGCATTCAGGTGCACTGTGGGTGCTCATGCCCTTGCTTACAGCCTTGCGCTTGTCATCGTCTATGCCCTTCCACACGCCTTCGACCATGCCCATGCCCTCATTCATGCCATGGCTCATGCCTTCAACCATGCCCATCCCCACACACTTGATTATGCCCATGCCCTCGTCCATGGCATGAAGCATGCCTGAATCCATGCCGTCATGCATGCCTTCCACCATGCCCATACCCGCGCACTTAATCATGCCCTCGTCCATGGCATCATACATGCTCAAATCCATTCCCATGCTCGTCTCCGCATCTACGCACCTGCTCGTGCCTTCAGCCATGCCCATGCCCACGCCCATGGCCTCATCCCCCATGCCCACACCCGTGCCCTCATTCAAGCTCACGCTCATGCCCTTGCTCATGCTCACATCTATGCCCGTACTGACGCCCTTCCCCATGCCATTCTCGCTTCCACCATCACTGTGCCTTGAGGGCTGGGGAACCGGATGGTGAAGGGAGGGAGACGCGGGTGGTGCAGGCGTGAGAGAGTCCCACACTTGGAACAGCTGATGGTGGGTGTCAGCCTTGCAATATGCTGCAACCGTACAGTCCCCTGAAGCAGCTGCTGCTGATGCCGCTGCTGCTGCTGGTGTTGACGGTGGTGGTGGTGCAGGCGTGAGAGAGTCCCATAGTTGGAACAGCTGATGGTGGGTGTCAGCCTTGCAACATGCTGCAACCGTACAGTCCCCTGAAGCAGCTGCTGCTGATGCCGCTGCTGCTGCTGCTGCTGACTCTGCTGGTGGTGGTGCTGCTGCTGCTGCTGCTGGCGGTGATGGTGGTGGTGCTGTTGCTGCTACCAGTGCTGGTGGTGCTGCTGCTTCTGTTGCTGTTGCTTCTGCTGCTGCAGCTGATGGTGGTGATGATGATGCTCCTGCTGCTACTGTTGACACTGGTTTTGCTGCTGCCACTGAAGGCGCTGAAATGAATTGATTCCAAGACACTGACACTGGCACAGGTGAATGTGATGCTGCTGCTGCTCCTTCTGCTGGCACTGCTGCTAGCACTGCTGATGCCATTGCTGCTGCTTCTGCCAGTGAAGATGCAGGATGAAGGAAGGGACTGGCATGGCGGTCCCACACATGTGTTTCAGCAGCACTTGTAGGAAGGTAACCCCACATATGCGGGGGTAGACCCCGCAGCTGGCGTGATTTTTGGGTCGTCTCACGAACTTCCCCGGGGGTACTTGGAATGTAACCCCACATGTGTGGGGGTAGTCCCCGCAGCTGGCGTGATGGCAGGAGGTGTGCTGGGCGGGAGTGCGATGGGAGGGAGTGTGAAGGGTGGAAGGGTGCTGAGAGGGAATGCGACGGGAGGGAGGCAGACGACAATAGGCGCGAGGGTAGAGAGTGCGATGAGAGGGAGTGAGACGGTAGGGAGTGAGAAGGCAGGAGGCGCGATGGTAAGGAGTGTGCGCGATGGTAAGGAGTGTGCGCGATGGTAAGGAGTGTGCGCGATGGTAAGGAGTGTGCGCGATGGTAAGGAGTGTGCGCGATGGTAAGGAGTGTGCGCGATGGTAAGGAGTGTGCGCGATGGTAAGGAGTGTGCGCGATGGTAAGGAGTGTGCGCGATGGTAAGGAGTGTGCGCGATGGTAAGGAGTGTGCGCGATGGTAAGGAGTGTGCGCGATGGTAAGGAGTGTGCGCGATGGTAAGGAGTGTGCGCGATGGTAAGGAGTGTGCGCGATGGTAAGGAGTGTGCGCGATGGTAAGGAGTGTGCGCGATGGTAAGGAGTGTGCGCGATGGTAAGGAGTGTGCGCGATGGTAAGGAGTGTGCGCGATGGTAAGGAGTGTGCGCGATGGTAAGGAGTGTGCGCGATGGTAAGGAGTGTGCGCGATGGTAAGGAGTGTGCGCGATGGTAAGGAGTGTGCGCGATGGTAAGGAGTGTGCGCGATGGTAAGGAGTGTGCGCGATGGTAAGGAGTGTGCGCGATGGTAAGGAGTGTGCGCGATGGTAAGGAGTGTGCGCGATGGTAAGGAGTGTGCGCGATGGTAAGGAGTGTGCGCGATGGTAAGGAGTGTGCGCGATGGTAAGGAGTGTGCGCGATGGTAAGGAGTGTGCGCGATGGTAAGGAGTGTGCGCGATGGTAAGGAGTGTGCGCGATGGTAAGGAGTGTGCGCGATGGTAAGGAGTGTGCGCGATGGTAAGGAGTGTGCGCGATGGTAAGGAGTGTGCGCGATGGTAAGGAGTGTGCGCGATGGTAAGGAGTGTGCGCGATGGTAAGGAGTGTGCGCGATGGTAAGGAGTGTGCGCGATGGTAAGGAGTGTGCGCGATGGTAAGGAGTGTGCGCGATGGTAAGGAGTGTGCGCGATGGTAAGGAGTGTGCGCGACGGTAAGGAGTGTGCGCGATGGTAAGGAGTGTGCGCGATGGTAAGGAGTGTGCGCGATGGTAAGGAGTGTGCGCGATGGTAAGGAGTGTGCGCGATGGTAAGGAGTGTGCGCGATGGTAAGGAGTGTGCGCGATGGTAAGGAGTGTGCGCGATGGTAAGGAGTGTGCGCGATGGTAAGGAGTGTGCGCGATGGTAAGGAGTGTGCGCGATGGTAAGGAGTGTGCGCGATGGTAAGGAGTGTGCGCGATGGTAAGGAGTGTGCGCGATGGTAAGGAGTGTGCGCGATGGTAAGGAGTGTGCGCGATGGTAAGGAGTGTGCGCGATGGTAAGGCGTGTGCGCGATGGTAAGGAGTGTGCGCGATGGTAAGGAGTGTGCGCGATGGTAAGGAGTGTGCGCGATGGTAAGGAGTGTGCGCGATGGTAAGGAGTGTGCGCGATGGTAAGGAGTGTGCGCGATGGTAAGGAGTGTGCGCGATGGTAAGGAGTGTGCGCGATGGTAAGGAGTGTGCGCGATGGTAAGGAGTGTGCGCGATGGTAAGGAGTGTGCGCGATGGTAAGGAGTGTGCGCGATGGTAAGGAGTGTGCGCGATGGTAAGGAGTGTGCGCGATGGTAAGGAGTGTGCGCGATGGTAAGGAGTGTGCGCGATGGTAAGGAGTGTGCGCGATGGTAAGGAGTGTGCGCGATGGTAAGGAGTGTGCGCGATGGTAAGGAGTGTGCGCGATGGTAAGGAGTGTGCGCGATGGTAAGGAGTGTGCGCGATGGTAAGGAGTGTGCGCGATGGTAAGGAGTGTGCGCGATGGTAAGGAGTGTGCGCGATGGTAAGGAGTGTGCGCGATGGTAAGGAGTGTGCGCGATGGTAAGGAGTGTGCGCGATGGTAAGGAGTGTGCGCGATGGTAAGGAGTGTGCGCGATGGTAAGGAGTGTGCGCGATGGTAAGGAGTGTGCGCGATGGTAAGGAGTGTGCGCGATGGTAAGGAGTGTGCGCGATGGTAAGGAGTGTGCGCGATGGTAAGGAGTGTGCGCGATGGTAAGGAGTGTGCTCGGAAGAAATGTGAAGGGAGGGAGTGTGACGGCGGCACGAGGCATGGCGGCATGTCCCCTTGTGGCAGCAGTAGGCATGGCGGCGGTCCCACTGTCCGTATGCCATCATTGGCATTGTCATCACTCGTGCCACCATGCGGCATGCCCCCTCCCAGCATCTCAGTATCATGCTCTGGGAAGGAGGCGCATGGCATACCGTCACTGGCAATGCCTACACTGGCGGTGCCAACCTTTGTGCCGCCATGCAGGATTTTGTTCAAACTGGCTTACTAAAATACGATCTAGCATACAAGCTTAAACCAGGCTCACCATTTTCATTTCATGGAGTTTGTCTCGCCGTCTCAGTAACACTCAGGTTGATGGACATCAGACCTCCGCAGCCCACCTGTTTACTAATAACAGCATCTCATGGTAATGCGCCGGGAAGGAGGCGCATGTCATGCTGTCACTGGCAATGCCGACACCGGTTGTGCCACATTCTGTGCCGCCATGCAGCACGCCTCCTCCCGCCGTCTCTGTGCAATGCGCCGGGAAGGAGGCGCATGTCATGCCGACACTGGTGGTGTTGTCACTGGCAATGCCGACACCGGTTGTGCCACAATCAGCGATGCCATCACTCGTGCAGCCATGCAGCACGCCAACTCCTGTCGTCTCTGTGTAATGCGCTGGGAAGGAGACACATGTGGTTCCATCACTGGCAATGCCATCACTGGCAATGCTGTCCCTGGCAATGCCAACACCAGTGGTGCCATAATCAACAACGCCGTCACTCATAGAGCCGCCATGCAGCACGCATCCTCCCGGCATCTCATTGTAATCAGCCGGGAAGGATATGCCAATGCCATCATCAGTGATGCTGTCACTGGTGCTGCCGCCCTTGGCCACATCGTGACGCATGACGCCGCCCGCAGCCTCATAATGACGCATTTTGCCGCCCGTGCTCTCATCATGACGCTTGCTGCCACCCATGGCCTCATCTTGAGACACACCACCCTCCAAAGTCGCTTCGGCAATAGCAGTCCCGGAAGCAGCAGCAGGTGCATTCGAGCAGTCGGGCTGGAAGGAAGGGACCAGGAACGCAGACAGGCAGGCAGAAGGGGGAAGAGAAAACGGTTTTTGAGACGTCTCAAAGCGCGCATCCAGGCAGTAGGGCTGGAAGGGACTACAAACACAAGGCAGGAAAGGGGGAAGAAAGGGATGCACCACCAGCTAAGGAGACGGTTGACAGGGTTTCAAATGAGAGCATGGACGGCGGTTGCGGTAAATTGTGTGAGGTGCATCAACGGCAAGAAAGCCCAAAAGAGGACAATTTCAGCAGACAGGGAGCTAGAGAGGGTTCGACGTTTGAACCCCAGGAAGCTGCAATGCCAGTAATCACCTGTGGTGCTCCTTCGGACTGATGAAGCCGTTGCTCTTGGCGTTTGAAAAACTTTCTGTGTTGATTCATGGGTGAACGACAAACAAATGGAAGACTTCAGAGCCGCAAAGATCACAGCGTCTTAAAACACAAGAGAATGCCAGTAAATAAGAATGCCAGTAAATAAGAAGGTCGACACAACAAGTCAGCTTCTGCGTAGAATCAAGAGAGGGAGAAAAACATCTTGAAAACATGGGCGCGAGGAGAAGCAGAGCTCGACTCGAGCACAGGAAATCAATTCGGACAATCCAACCATGCACATTCTCAAACACGACACAGCTACAAAGCCAATCTCACCTCTTGAGAAGACATTTGAGTCGCCTCTTGAGGCGACTTTTGAGGCGCCTCAAAAGTCATTCTCAAACACGACACAGCTACGAAGCCCATCTCACCTCTTGAGAACGATGAATCGATTGCAGCAGGCCTTGCTGTCCCGGCCTGGCAGCAGCCCCGCATTGACAACGGCCCTCCACTGCCTCGTGCCGTGCGCTGCCACGTGCAGCAGCAGCTTGCGATCCTCCTGAGATTAAGAAAAAAAAAAGGGGGGGGGGGGGGGGGGGGGGGGGGGGGGGGGGCGAAAGAGAAGGCAGAAGAGAAAGGATGTTCGATTAGAAGGTAACATGCGCTGCGCCGTGCAGCAGCAGCTTGCGGTCCTCCTGAGATTGAGAAAATGAGGGGCGGAGGGGAGGAAAATATTCTTGATGAAAGGCAGGCAGCATGTGTTGCCACGTGCATCAGCAGCTTGCGGTCCTCCTGAGATTCAAATGAGAGGAGGGAGAGAAGAAAGGACATTCAGGATGCTGAGCAGAGGTATGTGCAGCAGCAGCATGCGGTCTTTTTGAAAGGATTGAGAGATGTAAGAATGGGAAGAAAAGAATGCTTAAGGAGACCAAATGCTAAGCATCAGAACATGCAGCAGCAGCAGCAGCAGCAGCAGCAGCAGCAGCAGCAGCAGCAGCAGCAGCAGCAGCAGCAGAGTTCGGTCCATTTGGGAGTGAAGAGTGGAGCACGGAAATACTATTTCCGAAAAGTGGGGGTACAATGGCGTTTCAGGAAGCGAAAAATGTTGCGACCAATGTCGGTCTTGCTGAGATTGACAGCAGTGGAAAATACAAAACAAGAGGGAAGCAAACAAGCAAGAGGAGCAACGAGAAAGGACAGAGCTGAGCAAGGGAGCAATAAGCAAGGGAAAATCGAGATAGCGGCAAGGTACTGCGTCAGATAGCAAAGCAAAGCTGCATCTGCAGCTTGCCTACCTCCGCAGTCCACAGGAGCCCCACATGCCGGGATCGTGCCACCATTCTCAAAGCCCACACGACCTTCCAAGCTTGACACGTCCGATTCTTGAGTCCCAGCTGCAGATTCTTAAGGTTTTAACGTTGGACGTGTCTGGGCGTGTGAGCGTCCCGCGGCCTCCCAGCCGATTCTCCAGGCTTGGACGTGTCTGGACTGGACGTCTGAGCGTCTCTATTCTTCTGCCGCCGATATTGTGAGTGGGGGCACCGCTGTGAAGCTGCGACGACGCTGTAGAGTTAGTCAGGGTCTGGGCTAGCCGTCTGCGTGATTTCACAAGGTTGTTCCCAGTTCTGCCAATGGTTGAACCACCTTGGTGACAAGAGGAGTAATGTGGGTCAATAAAAGAGCCTCTTTTAGGGTTGAGCCAGGTTGCCGAGGGTGAGTGAGTCAGAGTGGAGAAGCACAGAGCGGACTTGATAGGCTATCAAGTAGAGATAGTAAAACTCCTGGATTTTATGCATGTTAAATGGCGTGATGGTCTCTCAGTATTTAGAGAGCTTTTATGCTTTATCGTGCATGAAATTCATGTCACAGCACAGCTAGTAGATGCATGAACCACGGGAAAGCTGAGACTCGGAAGCCCCTGTGGGAGTAGTTGAACTATTTTATCACTCCAAGGTGGTACTAGTACCCGACACGCACATCGGGTGGATACATGCGCAGCTACTAGTACTGGTACACTCATTTCCAAGCCTTTTGGCAAATCTCGAAGGGTAGACAGACAGCTTGCGAAGCGGGCCGCTGATCCCTGTTCGTGGTCCTTCGGAAGCAGCACTGGCAGTATGCGGGCTGGTACTACTTGTCGCAATTTGTCCTCGCTCGACCAATATTATATTTTTTTCTTAAGTCGAATGACTACCGCGATCCACGCTCCCACTGGCAGTAAAAATGCGCATAAGTCAGGCTAGAGTCGGTGATGTTTGGACCTTCCTCGAGTTGTTCGCGCAGAAAATCAGAGCGTTACGGCTCTACGAAACGGCTTTTACTGGTACATCCTGAGGTTTGCTCGGTACATTCTAAAACACGTGAAAATTACCGCTGTGTGTTCGCGAACCAGCAAAAACAACAACTCATGGCATTCCCGAGAGCAGCCTACGTGTTTCCTGCTTTACTGTAGCCCGAGTTCCTCCCCCGGCGGCCTCGCGTGCGCGGGATGGCGACGACAAACGACGCCATCAGGTCGCTTTTGGGCCTCGAAGACGAGGGGAACTCCTCGACCCGTCTGGTCTGGACTAGAGTATTAAAACCAGCAACATAACAATGGCGTCATGTGACGTTGTAACGAAATCAGATCTGGATCGATTTGAAGGAACGAAACATCGCAGAAGCAGAAATCGTGTCTGCTGATCTGGAGGAAATAGGAGGCGTGTGGGAGGAGGGAAGGTAACGGGGTTTGCTTTGCTGTGTACAGTGCAGACGGGAGGGATGCACGAACCGAGCAAAAAAAGGACAAACACACTAGAGTTTTTTTCACGTGAACCGCACGTGCCCGATGTATTTAGGGTGAAAAGGCGAGGCCAATACATTGAGCAACCCTATCCATACGAGACGGAATGGAGGGATGAGATGCTCGTAAATGTGGCCGAAACGAGATGATTCTGGATTTCACTTGAGTAATTACCCGAACCCAAAACCAGAGATAGCCACGGTTACAAAATAACTACTCGAAAATAACTACTCGAAAATACTTGCGCCGTGCAATCAATTGTGCCGCACAAAGCAATACAATCAATACATTGAGAAAGCTTGCTTTCTGTTCTTGCAAGACATCGTGCTTCATTACAATTGCAGTAATTACAACGTTCTCGTCCAATCTATAAATTATACAAGTACCATATTTGACTGGGGGGGGTGGGTGGGGAGTGGAACTGCAAGTTCGAAATGAAGACGTAGGTGGAGGCCAAATGGCCTCCAACCCTCGTTATGTACTCGGCGAATTGTAATTCGCCGTTGCCTTGCTGCGATACAGTTACCGTAATCCCCCGGATACACGACCCCGGGTGTTGTGTTAGTACGCCCTGAAAATGAGGGGGTGGGTGCACTATTGCGGGATGAGCGTATTGCACCCGGGTCTGTAATTTTGCGTCAGATGTTATAAACGCTTAGCAATATGCAGTGTTGTTTCTGCTATCCAATGGTTCTAAATTGGTTGTGTTTACGTGGGTTGGCTCGATCGACCCGGGTTCAAGAACGTGGGTGGATATAAGAAATGTGATTGGTCAGATTGTGCAAGGTCAAGCACGTCAAGAGATGCACGTTGGCGAGCCGAGACAGAACGTAACGAGAACGTGCACCCAAACACAGGCGCGTGTGGTCAAACGCGCCCAATTGTCACACGTTGGGGAGCCGCTTTGTACAGAGCCACACGAATGTGTGTCTATTGGAATAGCAGCGAACATCCACTCGGTGCTTTATTCTGCTCCCAGTCACCAGTCTGGGTCATTCCCGTCTTATTTTCACGATGGCTGGCAAGGGGCCTGAGAAAGTAGTTTGGTTTCGACGTGGTGGCGAAGTGGCTTCAGACGATGACGAGAGCTCTGGCGACAAGGATTTTGAAACCGACGAGCTTAGTGACAGCTCCTTGGAAATGCCCAATGTCAAAGTGCCTTCTTTCCCACGCGCTGAGGAAACAACGGAGGACGAATCTAGGTCTAACGCCGATCGCAGACCGTCATCGCCACGGACGAGGTTGACGGGCCGGAAACGGCGCTCGTTTAGCTTCCATGAGAAGCTCATGTGGGTTTCTATGTTTGATGCTAGCCCTGCTCCTTCCGTTCATTCTGTTGCTAAGTTGGCTAATGTGCAGCCAGCCATGATTAGAGAGTGGGTTAAAATGAAAGCCAAGATGATTGAAGCTGCACCGAGCAGGAAACGGATGCGTGGAGGGGGCAGGAAGTCGAAGTACCCTGACATGGAGCAGGGCGTATACACGCGGTACCTTGGCGCTCGCAGGCGCGGGTTGCCGGTATCGGTGGGACTTCTGCAAACGTGGAGCCGAGATTGGATGAAGATACACTATGCCGCCAAACCATGGCAAGCGTCGTCGCGTTGGTCATTCCGATTCCGCCGCCGGTGGGGCCTTTCCGTGCGGGTCAAGACGAAAATGGGCCAGCGATTACCCGCCGGTAAGTTTGTGTAATCTTCGTTGTCACAGTCAACTACACCGTATTCCTGACGCCTGTATGCTTTATTTGTGCAGATGTCGCGCCGAAATGCGAGAGCTTTTGGCAGTTTTGCCGCCAGATGGTCGTCAAGAGGGAGATTCAGGCGGAGAACATCATTAATGCCGACCAAACCTCCGTGTACCTAGAAATGCCGCAGGAACGGACGCTCGAACGGCGTGGCGCAAGAACAGTCCACGTCCGAACTGCTGGATACGAAAAAGAAAGAATCACAGTCATGTTGTCTTGCACGGTGACGGGAGAGAAGCTCCCGCCTTATGTTGTCTTTAAGCGAAAGACCACACCAAACTGCTACACACCGAGGGGTGAGTGTGCAAGTTCATGCTCGGTGATGACTACACAGATTGCCCTCGCTTACCACGTGCGATGTTGTTGTGTGCGCAGATGTCATCGTTCGTGCGCAAGAGAAAGGGTGGATGGACGACAATCTCGTCCGTGACTGGGTCACCCGCGTCGTGGCGCCATTCACGGCAACGACCAAAGGACCACGACCGGCAACACTAGTGGTTATGGATTCGTACAAAGGGCACCTCACCCCTGCTGTCCGTCAGACGCTCTCGCTGTTCCGTCTTTTCCCCGCTGTCATTCCGGGCGGATGCACTCCTTACGTGCAACCACTCGACATGAGCGTCAACAAGAGCTTTAAGGCGGGGATGAAGATGTCAGAATGTTATTCTCTAGCCTGTAGTGGGGTGCTCTGTAGCGAGTACAACCCATCTAGGGTTTGCTATATGTATCCTCATTGCTGCTAGTGAAAACCCTCTTCTTTTGCCTAAACTGTCTCTTGCCTAGCTAGGACTCTCCTAGCTATGGCTCCTAACACTACATACTATTTTGACATGGTATCAGAGCTTAACGTTCCTGGCCTGTGGGCCCACTTCACTGCTTCCGCTGCTACTGCTACTCCCTGTCCGCCGCGCGCCCCGTGGTGCGCGGCGTCGAAATTAGGGTTTTCAGCCCGCCGTGCGCCCCGAGGCGCGCGGCGGTTTTCTGCCCGCCGTGCGCCCCGAGGCGTGCGGCGGTTCTCTGCCCGCCGTGTGCCCCGAGGCGCGCGGCGGGTTTCTGCCCCGTCACTCGGCGCGTCGCCCCCGGGAGGCGCTGCGACGGGCGACGGGGACCCGCGCGTCGCCCCCCGTCGCCCGTCGTGGCCTGCGCGCGGCCCGTACGGGCTGCGCCAGGCCCGCGCGCGGCTCGGACCGCCTGCGCGCGGTTCGGGAGGCTGTGCCAGGCCCGTGGGCGGCCCGTTCTTCGCTGCCCCTGTCCTCCCCGCTGTCCCCCGTGCTTCTGAAGGCGCCCCACCCCTCCTTCTGCCCGTTCTCCTGGATTAGGGTTTGGGGGTGGGGGGTATGGGGGTGCAGCTTCTGAGTGCCGTTCCCTGCTCCTCCTCCTCCTCCGTCTCCCTGTGCTGCAGCTGCCGCTGAGGGGGGGTGGACCTGTTGGAGCCGACGGAGTGGTACTAAGGGGGGGGTGAAAGGGGAGTGGAGCTAGCGGTGTAGCAGCGGGTGTGTGTTAGGGGGAGTGGGATAGTTTGGGGAGGTTGAAGGGGGTGGCCGCCGTCAAGCCAGCAGCTCCAGTCGCCCGTGAGACCGTTGCGCCAGTCGCCCGTGAGCCCGTTGCGCCAGTCGCCCGTGAGCCCGTTGCTCCAGTCGCCCGTGAGTCCGTTGCTCGTCTGCCGCTACTTTTAGCCGCGGAGCCAGTTACTCCAGTAGCCCGTGTGCCAGTTGCTCCAGTTGCCAGTGTGCCAGTTGCTCCAGTTGCCCGTGTGCCAGTTGCTCCAGTTGCGCCGTGTGCCAGCAGCTTCAGCTGCCGCCCACTACCTCCTCTCCTCTCATAGTCTCTTTCCTCCTCCTCACTTGCCCGTTGTGACTACCACTAGCTTTGCTCATAATTGTGAACTTTAAACTATTGCTTCTTGAACTTGTGCTCAGAATGTGTGGTGACATTGTGATCCACCCTGAGCTTGTACTGCTTTGTTTGCTCTGCTGATTACACCCCACTTTGGCTATGGGGGTGTGTCAGAATGTTATTCTCTAGCCTGTAGTGGGGTGCTCTGTAGCGAGTACAACCCATCTAGGGTTTGCTATATGTATCCTCATTGCTGCTAGTGAAAACCCTCTTCTTTTGCCTAAACTGTCTCTTGCCTAGCTAGGACTCTCCTAGCTATGGCTCCTAACACTATATACTATTTTGACAGAAGACGCTGTACACGCGATGGTTTGCTGAGGAGGGCGTCAACCTCACAACTAAGGCCGGTAAGCGCACTATTAGCCTAGCACGACGTGCAGTTACCGTGCATTACCTGGTCATAGGAAATTATTATCATCGTTTTCAATGTGGCGGGGAATCTGAAGAAGCCGCCAGCTGAAACCGTGCTCAAGTGGGTCTCTCGCGCGTGGGCCGCTGTGCCGGCCGACCTCATCCGCCGCGCGTTTAAGACTTGTGGCATTTCTAATGCCACAGATGGTAGCGAGGATCATTTGATCCTCGCGCACATGCGCAGCGGGAACGAGGTCGAGATCCTCAAAGACATCATTCCTGATGACGTGCACAACCCTGCCGTCGCCCCCTCTGTCCCCGCCGACGAGTTGCCTGATCAACAGGCTTGCTCGGCAGACTTCTCGGGAAATGATGAGGAGGAGGAGTGTGACGATGACGATGAGGTCGAGCAAGATGAGGGCGTCGCGGGAGAGGAGGTTCCGTGGGAGGACGATGGAATTCCATTTGACTCTACAGCCTTCTAGGTGCGAGTGTAGGATTCCCGCTGTATTGTGACTACTCGTTGTTTAGGTGACTAACTGTTCGTGCAGTAACCCGTGAATGGTAGCTCCTGTGTTCGAGTAATTAACTGTCAAATGTTAATGTTATGATAGGCTGCAGTGAGGCACTCCCTAAAGGGTACAACATTTGTAGGACTCCTATTTGTATGCTTGCAAACCCTAATTCCAATCATTCCGTTGCATGTAGACTTTGAGATGGTATCACGAGTAGGTATCGATCCTCCGTCACGCCTAGCGCCCTCCGCGCCCTCCGTAGCGCCTAGCGCCCTCCGTAGCGCCTAGCGCCCTCCGCGCCCTCCGTCACGCCTAGCGCCCTCCGCGCTCTCCGCGCTCCTAGCGCCCTCTCGCGCCTTAGCGCGGCCCTCAGCCCGCCCCACGTCGCGCCCCTTAGTAACCCCCCCTCCGTGCCCTCCCCTTCCCCTCCCCGTCGCGTTACCTCCCGTCCCCCTGCCCGTCGCGTCGCCTCCCTTCCCCCTGCCCGTCGCGTCAACCGTCGCCCAAGCCCGCGCGTAGCCCGTCGCCCAGGCCCGCGCCTAGCCCGTCGCCCAGGCCCGCGCGTAGCCCGTCGCCCAGGCCCGCGCCTAGCCCGTCGCCCAGGCCCGCGCCTAGCCCGTCGCCCAGGCCCGCGCGTAGCCCGTCGCCCAGGCCCGCGCCTAGCCCGTACGCCCTGGCCCCCGCCCACCCCCACCGTCAAAACCGCCCACCCGCCCTTTCCCACCGTCCAAACCGCCCTCCCGCCCATTCCCACCGTCGAAACCGCCCTCCCCGCCCATTCCCACCGTCAAAACCGCCCTCCCGCCCATTCCCACCGTCAAAACCGCCCTCCCCTCCCCTCTCTCACTGTTCATCACCTTAGCCCCACCGCCGCCTTGTGCGCGAGGCCCTCCCCAAATCTGATGACACTGGACTATCCCTCAGCGGCTGGCAGCCGCTCTCCCTCGCCGGTCACCTAGGTTAGAGCCGTTTTAGCCACTCATACCTCGCTCCTCGCACCTGTAGCTGGCGATCCACGATTTCACGCCTAGTCTATGTCCTCCTCCTCCTCGTTCTTAGCTCCGCCTCCGCCGTGCTCCAGCCGCCTCTAGCATGGGCTCCGCTATGGAGGCCCGTCGCCTCCGTTTCGATGCGGAGGGACGCCCAATCGAGTTCGGTACCTGGCAGCGCCAGACCACACGCTTCCTCACCAGCCAGCGACAGGACGGCGCCACTCTGTGGGCTCACGCGTCTGGTGCCCTACAGGCCCCCCCGTCCCCCGCCGCCCTGCCGACCACCCCGGAGCCGACCCCTACGGCCCAGGCGGAGTACGACCGTCGGGTCCTGGCCAGGGACGTGTGGCTCTCGCGTGACGCTGCCGCCGCTCTCACACTGTCGGAGCTTCTCCCCCCGACTGAGGCCGCCCACTTTGACCAGGTGGAGACAGCCAAGGGGGTGTGGGATGCTATTGTTGCCCGCTACTCCACCCCCTCCTCCGCCTCCCTCAGTCGCCTCCTCATGCCGTTTGTGTTTCCCGACCTAGGCTCGTTTGCCACTGTTTCCGACCTAGTGACTCACCTCCGCTCGCTTGACGCCGGTTTTCGTGCTGCCTGTACCGACGCACAGCTCCTTGTTGCTCCCCCCCCCATGTGGCTCACTGTACACTGGTTAGTCACCCGCCTCCCTGACCGCCTTGCCACTGCCCGCGACGCGCTTCTTCAGAAGCACCCCACTGAGCTCACTATAGACCTCCTTCAGACTGCTCTCGGGACCATCGAGAGCAGCCTCCTCACCGTTGCCTCCGCCACTGATGCGGTGGCCCCCCGTCTCTTTGCGGGGTGTGCCGCCCCTCAGCTTCCCACTTTCACTGCTACCCGCGCTTCTGCTGCTGTGTCGGTTTCTGAGGACACCGCTGCCGTTTCTGCCGCAGACTGGCAGAAACGGGGCAAGAGTGGCAAGAAGGGCGGAAAGGGGGGAGGTGGGGGCGGTGGAGGCGGCGGTGGAGGTGGCGGTGGAGGTGGGAGCGGCGGTGGTGGCGGAGGCGGCGGAGGCGGCGGCGGTGGTGCACCAGGGGGAGGGGGCCCTGGAGGAAGTGCTGGACAGACAGGCCCACCCACAGGTGGAGGCCCGACCGGTGGGGGCGTTCCCCCACAGCAGCAGCAGCCACAGCAGCACCACCCGCAGCAGGGACAGCAGCAGCAGCAGGGACAGCAGCAGCAGCAGGCACCGCAGCAGTTCCAGCAGTGGGGGCCCCCGCTGCAGTGGGGTCCGCAGCAGCACTGGGGTCCCCCGCCGCAGTGGGGTCCGGGAGGCCCTGGGAGCACCAGCCGCAGCAGCAGTACTTCCAGCTGGGCCCCTCGCCCCCCTCGCCGTGACGCTGGCCCGTGCACTCACTGGTGCGTCACCGGGCCGGGTAGCCCCTGTCTCTGTGGTCGCGACGACCACTCTGCCGCGCGGTGCTTCCGCCGCCTCGACGACCTCTACCGGGCTCGTTGGGGCCCTTTGGCGAGCACGCCTCGCTGGTCTCGTCTGTTAGCCCGTAAGATTGATGTATTTGCTTTGTCCATGGACGATGCGCGTCAATATGCTTTGTATGTTGATGCTGACTCTAGTGCTGATGGATCTGTGTGCTCGCGTGTTCGTAGGTTAGACTGCTTGCCTCCTGCTAGTGTAGCCTTGTGCCTGTCTAGATTAGGTGCTTGTGTTGCTGCTCTAGGTGCTTGTGTAGCGACTGGGTCGAGTGACCCACCGGCTGAGGCCTCTCTTTCGTTCACGCTGGACTCGGGCGCGTCTCAGTGTTTCTTCCGCGACCGCACGACCCTTACGCCTCTCCTCACACCTGTGTCGGTGGCTCTGGCTGATCCTACCTCTGGACCAGCCGTTGCGCGTAGCTCCACCACCCTCCCGTGCCCTGTGGTCCCCTCTGGTGTCCTGCGTGGCCTCCACATCCCCTCGTTCACTCGGAACTTGGTGGGTGTTGGATACCTTCAGGACAGGGGGATCACGGTTACCTTCTTGGGGGGTGGGCGGACTGCAGTCTGTACTGACGCTACCACAGGTGCTGTTCTGGCCACGTTCACCAGGGAGCCCCGCTCCGGTCTCTACGTTCTCCACACCGAGCGCTCCCCGGTCGCGTCCTCCCCTCCGGTTGTTGCGTCCCCTCCGACCCAGGTCCCCAGTCCAGTGGCTGTGTCTAGCCAGGTAGTCGTGTCCAGTCCGGTCGCTGTGTCCAGTCCAGTCGCTGCGTCTTGCTCCTGTCGCTCTCTCGCCCACCGCACCGTTCTGTGGCACCACCGTCTTGGCCACCCGTCGATCCCTCGCCTTCGTGGCATGCTCAGTCACGGACTAGTCACAGGTCTCCCACGCACCTTCCCGTCGCTCCCTCTCTCGCTTGCCCCTCCTTGCTCTCCGTGCGTCGCCGGTCGCTTACGCGCCACTCCCCACTCCTCCTCCCTTCGTCCGGCCACCGCTCCCTTCGAGACTCTCCACTTGGACGTCTGGGGCCCTGCCCCGACGCAGGGGTCTGGGAGGGAGCGTTACTTTCTGGTGGTCGTCGACGACTTCTCCAGGTACACCACAGTGTTCCCTCTTGCGAAGAAGTCCGAGGTGACTGCTACGCTGATCAGGTGGCTTCTAGCCACTGAGGGCACTCGTGGTCGTCGAGTCAGTTGTCTCCACTCCGACCGTGGGGGCGAGTTTCGCTCCGGCATTCTCGGCGGATTCTGCGGCGAACAGGGCATCACCCAGTCCTGGACTCTGCCAGAGTCCCCACAGCAGAATGGGGTTGCTGAGCGCCGCATAGGCTTGGTCATGGACATCGCCCGCACGTCCATGATCCATGCCCGTGCGCCCCATTTTCTGTGGCCCCACGCGGTTCGCTACGCCGCACACCAGCTGAACCTCCAGCCGCGTGTCTCGCGGCCCGAGGCTTCACCGACCAGTCTTTGGACTGGTTCCCCTGGTGTCGGGTCGGCCTTTCGAGTCTGGGGCTGCCTTGCGCAGGTCCGCGACACCTCTGCGGACAAGCTCTCGGCACGCGCCATTCCCTGTGTCTTCCTTGGTTTCCCGGTAGACTCGGCCGACTGGTCCTTCTACCACCCGCCCCTCCACCAGTTCCTAGACTCCCGTGACGTCCGGTTTGACGAGTCCGTGTCCTACTACACCCGGTACCCTTGTCGAGGTCTCCCGGTACCCCCTCCCCCTCTTTTCCTCGCACCCTCTCCTCCTCCTGCTCCCGCTCCTCCGGTACCCCTGCCCCCCCCTGGTCCTGCCCCGTCTGGTGTGTCTCACGCTACCCCTCTACCCTCGGTCGCGCGTCAGGTAGCGTCTCCCTCCCCGCAGTCCTCCTCACAGCCCCCTCAGCAGCCTTCGGCGCTTCCGCGACAGGTTCCTGTGGACTCGGTTGGTGTTGGAGCTGGAGGTGCAGCTTCTAGCGGTGCTCGGTCTGGGGGCGCTAGCTCTGGGGGTGCTGGAGCTGGAGGTGCTGGCGCAGGCGGCGCTAGCTCTGGGGGTGCTGGAGCTGGAGGTGCTGGCGCAGGTGGCGCTGGCTCTGGGGGTGCTGGAGCTGGAGGTACTGGCACTAGAGGTGCTAGTTCTGGGGGTGCTGGAGTTGGAGGTGCTGGCGCTGGCGGTGCTAGTTCTGGGGGAGCTGAGTCTGAGGAGACTGACGCTGGAGGCCCTGGTTCTGCGGAGTCCACTCCGCCTCCCCACCGCCACGACACGCGTCTCCAGGCTGCCCGTCGGCGTGAGCGTGAGGAGCAGGAGCGGCTGGAGAGGGAGCGGCAGGAGCTGCGGGTGCTGGACCTTCTGGAGCAGCAGCGCCAGCAGCAGCAGCAGCAGCAGCAGCAGCAGCCGCAGCAGCAGCAGCCGCAGCCGCCGCCGCAGCCGCAGCAGCAGCAGCAGCAGCCGCCTCCGCAGCTTCCTCTTGAGCGGCAGTTGTTCCCACCTGTGAGTGGCCTGCGGGCCCTTGGCCTTTCCTCCTCTCCTCCTGTCCGCTCCCAGTCTCCTCCTGTGTTTGTTTCTCCGTTGCCTCCTCCTGACGACCGTCCGGCGGTCTGGTCTTCTCCTCCTCCACAGTCTCCTCCTCCTTCTGTCCGTCGCGACTTGGTCACCCGTTGTTCGCCGCGTGCTCGTCACTCGTCCCCTGTTACTGACCTCCACACTGCCCTCCTTTGTTCGTCTCGTCGTCGTTCTCCTTCTCCTGAGTCCGTTCTCCCGTCTCCTCCTCCGTCCTCTCTCCCTTCCCTCCCCACTCCTATCACCGACTACTACCGCGCTGTTCGTCCTGTTGCCGCACGTGTCCTCGCCACTCTTGTCACCGACTCTCGTTTCCCTCCGTCGTCGGTCTCTGCTCTCACTGCCGCTGTCGCTGAGTTTGCTGCCGCCAGCCGCCTTGACTACGCCACCCGTGTGGTGCCAGCTCCTCCCTACCGTCCTCTGTCCGTCGGGGGTGAGTTTGCCCTTGGCTGTGACGTCCTAGAGGACAGAGAGTCTGAGCTGGAGTACTGGGCAGCCGCTTCTCCCTCTGTGTGTGCCATGCTGCTCTCCCCTGAGGGAGACCCCGACGCCCTTGACATACCGACTCCTCGCACTTACCGCGAGGCAGTGTCAGGGGCGTGGGCCTCTCAGTGGAAAGCGGCTATGGACTCAGAGTTGGCGTCTTGGAGATCCACAGGCACCTACGTCGACGCAGTTCCCCCTCCCAGGGCGAACGTAGTCGATGGCATGTGGCTCTTCAAGGTGAAGCGGCCGCCTGGAGCACCGCCGGTGTTCAAGGCGCGCTACGTGGCTAGGGGCTTCAGTCAGCGTGAGGGAGTTGACTTCTTCCAGACCTTCGCCCCGACCCCGAAGATGACTACTCTTCGGGTGTTACTCCACATAGCAGCGCAGCGAGACTACGAGCTGCACTCCCTCGACTTCTCCACTGCGTTCCTCCAGGGCCGACTGCACGAGGAGATCTGGCTGCGCCGTCCTCCTGGTTTCACTGACACCTTCCCACCAGGGACCCAGTGGAGCCTGAGGCGACCAGTCTACGGTCTCCGCCAGTCGCCCCGTGAGTGGCACGACACTCTTCGCTCCACGCTTCGTGACCTTGGGTTCAGCCCGTCCTCCGCCGACCCGTCGCTGTTTGTTCGAGCGGGTTCTACTCCTTTCTTTATCCTTGTCTACGTCGACGACTTGGTGTTTGCTACAGCAGACAGGGCAGCCCTGGCTCAGGTGAAGTTCGAACTGCAGAAGAGACACAAGTGCACTGACCTGGGTGAGCTGCAGCGTTACCTTGGCTTGCAGATCACCCGGGACAGAGCCGCTCGCACCATCACACTGACGCAGTCACACATGGTGCAGCAGGTCCTTCGGCGGTTCGACTTCCAGTTCTCCACCACACAGCCCACTCCTCTTGCTGTTGACCACAGACTCACTGGCCCCTTTCCCGACGAGCCTTTTGAGTCCAGTGGTCCCTACGCAGAGCTGGTGGGCTGCCTCATGTACCTGATGACTTGTACTCGGCCGGACCTCGCCTTTCCTCTCAGCGTCCTCTCTCGCTTTGTTGCGACTGGGAGACACCGTCCTGTCCACTGGACAGCTGCTGTGAGGGTGGCGAAGTACCTGGCGACTACATCAGGCATGGGGCTTGTGCTTGGAGGGACTCAGCCAGTGGCGTTGACTGGGCACTGCGACTCTTCCTACGCTGACGACGTGGAGACTCAGCGTTCGACTCAGGGTTACTGCTTCAGTCTGGGAGCTGGTGCTGTGTCGTGGAGGTCTACTCGGTCGTCGTCTGTGGCTACTTCCAGTGCAGAGGCAGAGATCTACGCTGGTGCCATGGCGGCATAGGAGCTGCGTTGGTTGACCTTCTTGCTCACCGACCTTGGTGAGCGGCCTCGTTCTGCACCGACCTTGTACGCTGACAACAAGGCCATGATCCTCCTGTGTCGAGAGCCGCGACTGGAGAGCAGAGTAAAGCATATTGACGTGAGGTACTTCCTCCTGCGAGAGCTGCAGCGACGCGGCCAGGCACGCCTGGACTTTGTGGCCTCAGAGGCCAACACTGCAGACGTCTTCACCAAGGCCTTGGCGCCTGGTGATCACCACAGGTTCTGTGTGCAGTTGGGGCTTGTTGAGGTAGGCCCCCGGTTGCTGTAGTCTTGTTGCTTGCTCTGCTTGTTGTGTTTTCATATTTATATCCTAGTGAACTGTTGAACTGGCCTTGTGGCCACTTGCTTGTGCTCGGAATTTGTGTGGTGTCCTTGAGCTCCACCCTGAGCTTGTCTTGCCTTGACTGGTCTTGTGACCGTTTGTTTTCACCTTGCTTGCCCTGGTGTCCCTCACTTAGCCTATGGGGGTGTGTCAAATGTTAATGTTATGATAGGCTGCAGTGAGGCACTCCCTAAAGGGTACAACATTTGTAGGACTCCTATTTGTATGCTTGCAAACCCTAATTCCAATCATTCCGTTGCATGTAGACTTTGAGATTAACAAACAGTTTTAAGCTACACTCACTAGGGTCACAAGGGGGAGGGGGGGGGGGGGGTGCTCTGTTAGTAAGGCAAAAAAGGGGGTGTTGTATTGCGGATTCCGAAATAGAAAATCCTCCCCGCATAAACCACCCATGGGGGCTTTAAATCGGCGGGCTTTATATCCGGGGGATTACGGTAGCTGCGCTTTCACAATACACATTTTTAGAAAGTGTTACACACTTTCAAAAAAAATCATATATCGTCAGTAGCGCGCTGGCATAAAAACGAAGTGGGTCTCAGCATAATAACGGAGTGGGTCTCAGCACCAGAGGTTCCACAAATTCATTTTGTATAGCCACACAACCTGAATTTCAGTGGTTCAGATTTGGACTTGGATTGTGGGGCCAGCAGGGCATAAACTATTGGATCCATGAGATCAACATGCCAGAGTGAAGGTATAGAAAACAAACAGAACACAAATTCCACACCAGCAGACACCCAAACAAGTTATCATACATATGGTCATCAGTCTGTCATTTGCCTGCGCCTTGAATGACAAAACAGAAGCAGATGCACCACACCTAACCTACATGCTGCCCGAGTCTGCCTAGCGCAAGCCTTCGAAAAGGCTGGGCCTGCACACGCTCACACAGCTGCCAGCAAAGGCACCCTGAGTTGGGGTGGGGGGCTGGCTGTCCAACTCATTCAGCAGGTCCCCCGACCCTCCAGCCTTGGCAAGGTCATATGCAGTGTTGCCACTCATATCCTCAAGATGGGGGTCGGCACCATGAGCCTTGAGGAGCTGCATAAGGAGTTTGGGGATGGGAAGAGAGTACAAGGAAAAGGCACACAAGATTCAGGACTCTAACAGTGGGATGAACACTGAGCGTTGTGCCACCATCAGACTTGACACGGCAGGACACATGGCTCAGTGCACTTCTGCAACTGGGAAGAGCCCTACCTTCGCAACAGCGATGCTGCGGTTGGCACAGGCAACATGCAGGGCAGTGCAGCCAGCATGGTCCTGCGCATTCACGTCTGCTCCAGCCGCCAGAAGCCGCTTCAGATACTCCACACTGCTGCCGCCCCTCTTGCCCGCGGCACCCGAGGTGCTGCCAGCCTTCTGTGGGGAGCCGCCACCAGCATTAGCACTCGCAGTGTTGGTGGTGGCTTCTGTGGCTGCGGATGCGGTGAGGCGGCAGAGGGTAGCCCCAGGGTCCTTGAGGAGGAGCGCTGCGCCTGCTGCCTGCAGTGCCTCTGCTGCCTTGGTGTGGCCGTTCTTCACTGCCTCAAGGAGAGGGGTGGAGCCGCAACGATCTGCACGAGGGAGAGTACGGTTAGAGAATGGGGATTTCGATTCCACTGACTGCAGGGTACAGGGGGACTGCTGCAATCCGAACAGGCGAAGGAATTTTGGGAACGAATATGGAGTGGAGGCATAGAGGGGATTGTGATGTGTGGTTACGATAGATTCAAGTGGCAGAACCTGCACATAGGGCAGCTGGCATATGTACTTAAACAAGAAGAGATTGTGGGAAACAGAGTGACCAATGGAGCACTCACCAAGAGCATTTACGTCGACACCATTGCACTTCAGAATGGCATTGATGCAGCTGAGATGGCCGTGGGCGGCTGCCACATGCTGCACTCACGAGAGGTGGAAAACACAGGGATTGATCAAGTTGGCAATTATTTAGAGAGAGAAACACACTGAATACAGCTTGGTTAAACACCACACCTGCCAGAGACGCATCATTGAGTGCAAACCTGGGCACATGTTAATAAACTAGGAGAAGCACATAGCAATTAGAGATTTAGGGGGGGTGAATACCAAGGGAGTTCGACCGTTGTAGTCGTGGCAGTGGGCGAGGGAGGGCGTGGTTGTGAGCATGTCAACCAGCTGGTCCGCTCGGCCAGAGGCAGCAGCGCTGCACACCCTGTGAAGCAAGGGGAGGTGGGCCGGAAGGAAAGGGACAAGGGGAAGGCGGGGAGGGTGGGGAGAGGGGGGTGGGCGGGAGGGTGTGCAATACAGGGATGAAGGATAGTAAGCATGAGCACATCACGCAACATTGTATGAACAGTAAAATCAGGCAGTTCACCAACACAGGAGAATGCAGCTGCAAAACACAAACAATAAGGGCCATGCACAACCAGTAATACAAAAAACTTCAACCAGTAACGTCAGCTCAACCACGCACGCACCTGGCAACCTGGTCACCGTCCCCATTGTCCACCGTGACAGACTCCAGCAGCGCCTGCCCAGCAGGCCCCTTTCCCTGCGCGGGGTCCTCTCGGGTGGAGCCGAAGGTCTTCCACGAGGGCTGTGAGCGGGCCAAGCCCCGGGAGACCGCGAGCTCTGAGGGCGTGCGGATGAGCGACTCTGGTCCGTCAATGTTCTGTGGGACGGGAATGCAGACGAGGGACGGGAGTCAAAGCATAGGAGGGTTACGACAATACTTGTGACATGGTTTGAGGCCTGTCTGTGCCTCTACGGCCTCAGAAACTTGAAGAGGCTGAAGTCCAGAGATTAAGCACACTCAAGTCGACAAGAGCCAGACTGGGTGGTTATACACGTGTGATCACCTGCTTGAGGGCAGTGAAGAGGATGGTGGAGTCTGCAGGGTAGGCTCTGGCGATGGTGGAGAAGGCGGACTTGGAGAGGCGCAGCAGCTGGCTGTGCTCCAACGCTCGCACTGTGAAGAGCTGCGGCACGTCACACATCACTGCCGTCTTGCCGAACACCGACCCCGCTGTCAGGAACGAGGAGAACTGAAGAAAGGGCAGGGAAACAAGGGCACGGAAGAAACAAGCAACAAGTGCAGAAAAACGGATTCGAATCAACAGGTCTTGGAGGAAAACACCACAAAACACTGCACAGTCGTGAGTTGTAGATCCAAGAGAGAACAGCCGTAGAGCAGGAGGAGAGAGGAGAGGGTGTCGGGAGCATAGACGGGGTAGAGAGGAGAGTCGAGTGGAAAAAAAACTGAGAAGATAAAGGTACAAGGCAACTCACTCCGCTCTGGAGGGCTGCTGCGGGTCCATCCTCGCGGACGAGTTTGCCAGAGAGTACGATGTAGAGATGCGCTGCCACGTCGCCCTCTGATGTCACAATGTCGTTGCGCATGACCGTTTCCACGTCCATCTCTGACACCTGACGAAGATCAGAGAAAGAACAACAGCACGGGAGACACTACACGTGAGAGAATCCAAACCACGTCACCATCAGCACCCAATCTCCAGTACGTGGGGAGTAACAAGAACATGGCAGAAATAACCCACCAGCTGCTTAAGGAAGGCCTTGGAGCAGAGACGGAATCCGTCTAAGTTTTCGACGATGGGGAGGTAGAGCTGGCGGGAGACGGTGACTCGCAGGTGGTGGGGGATGCTGGAGAGGAAGGAGGAGGCGTCGGACTTGTGCATCTGCAGCTGCACGCGCAGCTGCTGCTTCAGCTGCCGCTCCACGTCCGCAGGCAGGTTGGTACGGGCGACGTAGGCCTTGAGCGCGGCCATGTCCTCGTGCTGTGAGAAGACGTTCACAGGAGACGAACCAAAACAATCACACACACACACACGCGCGCGCGCACACACACACACACACACACACACACACACACACACACACGTACGTTGAAGAGTGCGGTAATGCCCAAAGAGAATCGAGTGAAACCGCCTGGCAAAGCATATAAAGAACGAAAGACGCCGATGAAGTGGACCAGCGTGGGGGAAAAAAAAAGAGGTCATGAACGAGAATGGAAGGTCAGGGGGAAGATTATGGCGTACGTATTGCATGGTCTTGCTGGATTGCTTGACCATGAGCAGCGTAAGGGTGCCCAGGGTGTAGGCCAGCTGCACGCACAAACAGTACAGGCAATAAAGATTCAGGGAAATATGAAACACGATACCAAGGGCTGTCTACTCAGCGGTACATGACCCGATAAAGATTCAGAGAAAGCATGGGAGCGGAGATCAAAGATCACTGTGAAAGCCGACAGGTCTGATCATGCTACAGAATGGCCATGGCAGAGAAACGTTAACCTACAGTTGCCATGCCGAAGAGAGCATAGAAGCAGCTGAAGATCTGCTCAGCTGTGGTGACGGAAGTGTAGGCGGGGCCGATGCTGGTGATGACGAAGATGGACCACCACAGGGCCGCCACGTATTGAAGAAACACGGGCTGCCATGAGGACAAGGAACCGATGTAACCAACGACGCCATAATTTTGAAGCAGTAAGAAACTGAAACTAGGACAGGTAACTGAAAAACGAAGGCCGTGACGAGTGGGTGCAGGTGAAAATCATCCCAGCTTACCTGTTCAGGCCAGTCCGGGCCGATGCCTTGGCCGATCCAGGTGTTTGCAGGGTCGGGCTCCATGAGGGTGAGGAAGAAGTAGGCCACGGCGAAGAGGTGCGACGCCAGGAGGATGTTCTGCGAGCGGCCAAGGGGAACGAGTGATTGCACGACGGAGAGAGGGTAAAACGCCAGAAGAGGTCGAGTCCCCGGGACTACACTTGGCGAATTACGCCAGTGGTGAGAAGTGAGGATGGGGAAGAGGAAGAGGAACGATGTGACATGATATGGCAGAGCGAAGAGAGTATAAGGGAGAGCAGCGGCGCCTGACGCAATAGACTTCAACTTCCATGCCACTTACCAGCACGAGCTTGAAAACGCGAATGCTGAAATACAGTGCCTGGTTCGCCGTTCCGAGTCTGCAACCCCGAATACGAAAAACGACAGAAAAATACACCGTGAAAAACGTAATGAAATCGATAATTTAGGAGACGCCAGTGCAGAATGATATGCTTCACGCGCGTGCGGACAGCGAAAAAACCATCTCATACTGTAGCACGCTCACTGAACAACGCAAGCGGTTCGGCAGACACTCACACAGAAAGAGCATGGTAGAAGTGCACGATACGGTACAGCCGCAGGCAAGGAAGCCCACGAAAGACGTAGCCAAGGGCTCCGGAAGCGGGGACGCCATTGGCCCAGAAATAAATAATGTTGAGCGGAATGGATGACACAACGTCGAATAGCAGACCCCCTTTCGCGTATCTGCGGGAAAAAACAAAAAAAAAAAATGTTTTATAAATAACTTCGGAAACGACGACGAAGGTAAAAACTGGTGAGACAAAATAATGTTTCAAGCGATAACGGCCGAGTCCAGGAATGACCACATCGTCGGCGACGGTTACGCTAGAATTAAGTGAAGATAAGAGAAGGACGATGGTTAGTCAAACATACCGCACAGCGATCGCGCTCTTCGACGTCACGAGTCGAAGGGACCTGCTGCATCGAAAGGCCAGCTTGAAGGTGATGGCGATATTGGCGAGAAAAACGAGAGACACGGCGCTGTCGAAGTACAGAATTGCCGGGGACGGATTCGGGACGAAGGCGAACTCGAGGGTCACCCAGAACGATGACCACATCACGAGGGTGTGAATGAGCCTGCAGAGAGGGACACGATTCAGGAGTAAAGCAGAAGGCAATCAGAGGCTAACACGAGACGGCTCCAACAAAACAGGCCAAGAATATCACAAGCGGCGAAGCCGGTGTTGTCATAATCACGACAGGGGCTCAAGACAAGCGGGCAGGAGGTTATTTTTAGACGCCGGAATGGCAACAAGATATGTGAGTTAACTTGACATGAGGGTAAAGGCTGCAATACGAGAACATAGTGTGAAAAAAAAAAAAAAAAAAACAATGAAACGCTATAATAATGTCCACGTACAAGCTCCAGGCCTTGAAGCGAGGGCCCTCCGGGTGAAGGAGGCCGAGTACATCGCAAGTATTCTTCTCCGCAGTGATCTGATCTGCGGCCTTTAGGTCTGACGTGCACGCACGCAGGCGTGAAGTTTGCTCGTCGCTTGTCTTCCTGCTGCCGAGAGCCATTGTCATATAACAAAACTCAGAAGTCCCTTGGCTAATTTACAAAAATGCCTTTCCCTCCTTAGATATCCCCGAAGAAGGATTATGTCCTTCCCCAAAGCTTGCTGATGTCTAAGGTCCCCGATAGTCTACAACCTTCACAAAGAGTAGTTCCCTGATGACGATAAACTGAAGACTACTGGAAGGTCTGGATAGGCGATGAACCTGCAATAGGACAGAAGGTCTGGCATGAGACACATTCCTAATGAGTTGTAAGCTTAAAACTACAAAAAAAAAAAAAAAAAAAAAAACTGATAAACTCACACGTGCTCAAATTAAGGAGTCGTGCGAACGACAATAAGGATGGTCATTTTACGCCGCTCTAACGATGGTATGAGAAACTCTATCCAGGATGAAAGGGAAAGCGTGAACGACGAATCGGTGAGGACCCTTCTGCTGCGCATTCGATTGGCGTTAGCGGATCAGGCTAAGGATTAGAGTATGCGAAAATCTCCAAACGAGGTAAGGGCTTCGCATTTACAACCAGGAAGAATCGCTTTGACGAAAGATAATGTCGGAGGACGGAGATGTGAAGTTCACAGCGAGCAAGTTAGGTTTCCGCACTAGAACGAAATGAGGGTTTCACAACTGCAAACAAGAACCCTTCTAACAACCAAGCATTACAAAACCCCGAAGGAGAGAGAAACGCCTACACGAGCTGTCTCATGAGTTATCGCTCCTGCAGAACTGGCAGTTGGACTCCCTGCGATGAGCAAGCAAGCAGAAAACAACGTTTCTGGACAATTATGGATGAACCCTAACATTGGAAGCAGCAGGCCTGATCAGCTTTTGGCAACTTTGGTGAAGCGGAGAAGAGGGAGAGAGGTGAGGAGATGAGGACGTAGGCGAGCCAATCAAAGCTCGAGGTACACTTTTCAGCAGGAATGGCGAACACAGCCTGGAAGTGTACAACGAGGATGCCTTCTCGTTTTGCTCCCTCTCTTGCCTCCCTCCCTTCAGGAGGGTCGGTGGTGTTGGTGGGTGTGCTGGCAGCTGGATGCAAGAGAAGTGGTTCGTTGGTGCGCCGCGGCGCAATGTCAGATGGCGCCCGGTTTCGAGAGACTGTTTCCAGGAGTTACTGATGTTTCAGGTATATGAGGTTCGTTGGAAACTTTTCGTGTTGGTTGACCGTGGCTGCTGAAGCCTCTTCCGCCGGAATCACATCGATGTAACTCGTTGCACCTCTCTGAAGCCTACTTGATCATAGACCAATGTAAAGTCAACCCTGAGATCTGATGTTGCTGAATCAGAAAACAAGCCATTCCATTTGTTTGAGCCCCAAGCACCTGACCGTCAGTTTAGCTTTCCTGACGGTCCGGCTAAACCCCTGAAACGTACACACGTCAAGGTCATCCTTTCTCCAAACCAGGTGTTTCAAAATTAGGCCGTAATTTGCGGATGGTCGTTGAGATCAACCAGTGACAGAAGACGAGGACTTGCAAGTGGGAATCTGCCGTGGCACCACCACGCTCTCGGCACGCATCACGAACTGGATGCGATAACAGGATGGGAAATCTTTCTTGATACAAGCTACAAGCGGAAGTGGCAATTGTAAAAATAGCACCTTACTACGGTATTGTTGAAGACATTCTTTTCAAACCAATGATGTCATGCAACATGCATTTATGCAAGTTTAGAACAAGGATCTGTGTAACATTTCCAGAATAATATGTACAAGTCACGTTACAATCAACCAGCCGCAGAAAGGTACCTTCCACTGACACTCCAATGCCAAAGGCCAGCGCTCGTATCCTTATGTCACCCTCCTTTTGGTGTTTACCATGAAGCATTCTATCAAGTACAAACATGACGGTGCAAGATGCCTTGTTGGCGTAACGGTTCTAGCTGCACGGTTGAGTTTGAACTTGAATAAGGGAATGTACCCCTTGACGTACATGGCTAGCTAAGGTCGTTTCGTATTCCCCTTGTACTACTATTTATATGATTGTATCTACATGTTTTAAAATATCTCAAAGCATTTTACATTCACTCTGTTTTGAGGTCAAGGGCCCACCACTACCAATCAACAGTGTGCGAACCTTCCCGAGGTGATCCTAGGGTCGATCAATATCTGATCGTAACATGGTATAAGAGCGATTCAGGAATCCTTCGCACTTCCACCTCAAAAACTTTCAGCAAACGAAAGGTGGCGTCCGGCACACGATCGCGTGTAAGGATGGCCGGAGGATCCGGGAGTCAGACGAATCTGACAGCTGAAGCACAACCCAACCCGGTTGCGACAAACGAGGCAACGACAACCATTGGCACCGCGGTCCTCGAACAACTGCTTCAGCGACTCACGAACTTGGAGCAAGGACTTTAAACATTGCGAAATGGCAACGCGAGAAATGACACTGAAAAATTGCATCGAAGCTGGCGTCTTCGCCCCCCTGACGGCACCGAAGTAAGAAGCGGGACACACCCGCGCAATTGCACCGTCTGCCCTGAAGCTGCACTAAGTCACCAGCCGTTCCCACTGCTCGAACTGGGAACCAATCGCTACCCCAAGCTGTACAAAGTGTACTGCGGACTGAATGACGAGCTGTATACGCTCACCTTCATCGACGCTGGGACACGCTACCTGTGGTTCGTGAACGTAGAAGCACGCAGCAGAGCGTACGAGGCGTTCCGTCTCTGGCTGGCGCACGCGCAGCAGCAATCTGGGGAGAAGCTAAAAATCTGGCAATCGGGCGCAGCAGAATTCAGAAGCAAGGAGCTGCAAGATTACCTGGCGCAATAGGGAATCGAGCATCACATCTCCCTTCCATACGCGCACCAACAGCAAGGCATAGCTGAGCGGACGAATCGCACGCTCATGACCAAGGTTCGGGCACTGATGAAGCAGTCCAAGCTCCCGCCGATCCACAGGACCTACGCAGTGCACCACGCCGTGCGGGTGCACAACCTGCTGTCAACAACCGCCATCATCGGCAGCTTGTCCCCGCATCTGAAGTGGACAGGGACGAAAGGGGACACCTCCATGCTCCGCGTGTGGGGGTGCATGGTGCAATACCGCCCGCCGACGTCAACTATTGGGAAGTTCACGAGCTGCGCGCGCTGGGGAATCCACCTCGGCATCAGCCACGAGCACAAGGCATGGATCATTCTGGACCTGCTCAGCTAGAAAACCACTCATGCGCGCGACGTCATATTCTACGAGCGACTCTTCCTTGACCAGTTCCGCGAAGACGAGTAGACGAACGCAAACCGCATTTACGCCCACGACGGGCACAGCTATGCAACACCCGAGGACGAAGCAGCTGCGGCCATCGTGGAGCAGGACACCAGAGGCGAGTTCACGAGAGGAGACCACCACAGCAGCGACGAAGATGACGACGATTCCCCTGGAGGAGGAATGGGCGGAACAGGAGCAGCAGCGCCACCAGCACCACCTGAACCAGAGAGTGACGACGACGACGTGTAGGAGGTTGTCCCGCAGCATCGCCACGACAGCACCGTCTTCGGGCTGCAGCTTCTCGGGCTCCACGCCACGACCTGAACGGCGCCACGTGTCATCGAACCGAGAAATCCGCGCCAAGCCTTCACTGGGCCACACAACAAGGAATGGCACGAGGCGATGGATGCGGAAATTAAGGCGCTTGAATCGCGAGACACCTGGGTGCTCGTCGATCGCGCTGCAATCAAGGGAGCAAGGGTTCTTTTCGGAAAGTGGGTCTTTTGTGTGAAGACCGCAACAGATGGCACGATCGAATGGTTCAAGGCACGCTAGGTGGTGCGAGGTTACGACCAGAGGCACGGGATCGATTTCGATCAGACATTTGCGTCGATCAGCCGTCACACCTCCGTCAGAATCCTGCTCGCCATCGCCGCTGCAGGCACCTGCCACTGCGCCAAATCGATGTGAAGAACGCGTTCATGTACGCGTTAGTAGATGCAGTCATCTACGTGGAGCAGCCGCACACGTACGGAGAAGGAGACTCGCGAGTGTGTCAGCTGCGCAAATCCCTTTACGGGATTAAACAGGCACCAAGGCTCTGGCAGCAGTACCTGCACAACATTCTGCTTGAAATAGGCTTCAAGCAAATGCCTCATGACCCTGGGATGTACCGCCGCAATTTCTGCGGAGAATACATCCTGCTCACCGTCTAAATCGACGACTTGCTCTACACAGGGTCGAGCAACGAACTGCTCGAGCAATTCGAGAAGAATCTGGCGGGGCGCGCCGACAACACCAGCAACTACGACGTGAAGTAGTTCTTAGGACTCAATATCCACTACGCGCCAGAAGCCATTCACCTCTCAGCGGCTAAGTATGCAGAGGAGCTTGGCAAACGTTTCAACATTACGCCCGCGCCGCTCTCCACTCCTTACCGCACTCCTGGACCGAACCACAAGCCTGACAATAAAGCCCTATCCTTTGCTGGAATCCAAACTTACCAGCAGCAGCTGGGATGCCTGCTCTTCGCCTCCGTCACCTGCAGGCCCGACCTTTCCTACATCGCGAGCCAACTGGCTCAGTACTCCCGCAAACCAACGGCTGAGAACCTTCTGGATCTGCAGCGCGCATTACAGTTCTTGGTTTCGACGCCTAAGATTGGGCTCTGTTACTCAATAGTGCCAACCCCAACCTTCAATCTCATCGGCTACGTGGACGCTAATCACGCAGCAGACCCCGACAATCGACGGTCCAGGACTGGGTTCCTGTTTTGACTCGAGCCGACAGGACCAATTTCATGGAACTCGCAGAAACAGGAATTGGTTGCCTTGTCATCGGCCGAAGCGGAGTTCATCGCCGCAACAGCAGCAGTTCGCGAGGGCCTCTATCTGCAAGATCTCCTGCAAGAGGCGAAAATTCCAGCCTCGCCTACCTTTCGCCTACACTGCGACAACCAGAGCGCGATCCGCATCGCAAACAAGCCTGGATTCGTCAATCGCACCAAGCACATTGCGCTGCGATATTTTTTCGTCAAGAACGAAGCGGACAAAGGCAAGGTGGACCTGACTTACTGTCCGACAGGTGACATGGCAGCTGACTTCCTGACGAAGCGACTGCCACGCCAGCAGTACCAGCACTGCTCCGAACTCAGCGGAGTAGTCAAGCAGGTCAAGTCGAGCTACGGCCAGGAGTGAAGGGGGGTGTTACAAATAGAGAAATTTGATTGTGTACTCCTAACTGCAGCAAAGCAAAGCACACAGTATCAAAGCATGAACACGAAGAGTCAGAGTTGACTCGAAGCGTTGCAGACGGTTGGGATGGATCTGGACTGTCGGAGCAGACGGCATCGAACAGCTGCAGGATCGAGGGAATTGGCGGGAACAGACTGTTCGAGCCGTACGGTTGAGTTTGAACTTGAATAAGGGAATGTAACCCCTAGAGTACATGGCTAGCTAGGTCGTTTCGTATTCCCCTTGTACTACTATTTATATGCTTGTATCTGCATGTCTTAAAATATCTCAAAGCATTTTACATTCCCTCTATTTTGAGTTCAAGATAATGGTAGACTCGATAATAGGAAAAGAGAAATATTCATGGGTCACTGTAGAAATGTATGTGAAACAGTAATAATAAAGGAATGTACGCCTTAGAGTACATGGCTAGTTAGACCTATTCATTGCTTGTAATTTATCCTTTAACCAATCTTGTCATTTACATTCACTATGCACAAGGTTCCTACCACAAGAATTCTGCTACCAAATCTCTCTTAGGCAGACCTATCCTCTCCAAAGATCCTCACTCTAACATGGTATGAGAGCTAGTTTGGATTATGGGAATTGCCGAGTCTTTCATTTTTTATCAGGGCAAGCATCATGCCAGGCGCAGACTGTGGTTAAACTGGAGAGCATCCAAAAAATCCGTCCACAAATGTCGCCTCTTGAACGACAACCGTGGACCCAACGCTCATCGAGCAGCTCATGAGCCGCATCAACGCACTAGAGAGCCATCAGCCGATGAGCATTGATGGTTCCAGCAATGCCCGCACGCCTCCCGATGCACAAAGAGCAAACTCTGAGCGGTCGTTCACCTTCGACAATCGCGGCGTGCAAGGATCTGCGCAAGCATAACAAGCACGAGGCAATGGCGTCAATTCAAAGCAAGTTTCTTTCGTCATCAAAACTTAGAATGACCACGCTCTTCGACGGGAAGGACTTCCATACCTGAAGCTTCGAATTCGAGCTCCTGGCACGAAGCACACCAATCTGGATGTACTACACGGCTCATTACCGTTCCCAGTCAACGGCTCACCTGAAGAGAAGACTCAGTATTACAACAAGTCGCTACTTGCCTTCACCATCCTCATACGGAATCTGACGCCCGAGGAGCAGCTCAGCATCCGCTCCTTCAAGAACGAGTGGGCGCCCGCGCAACGGTCTTGGGAACACCTGCGCAGCTGCTACATGGCAACTGCTTTAGTAACACTCAGTCGCCTGCTGAATCAACTGAAGAACATGAGAATGGTTCCCAGAGAAAAAGCCGGACCATACATGAACCGTTGCAGAAACCTGAGAGATCAGTTCAAGAAAAGCGACGGCCACTTCCCAGACGACATGTTCGTCACCATCATCCTTGCCCGGTTGAGTCCGGAATGGCACCACTGCAAGTCGCTTCTCCGCACCCAAGGAACACTCAGCGGAACTTCGCTCTGCGCCTCGCTCCTCGCCGAGCAACAGGAGATTGACCTGTACAATGAAAGAGGCAACAAGGAAAAGATCACGTTTTATGCAAACGCAGAAGCACCACATGACAAGAAGCGGCTCTTCTGCAAGTACTGCAAGAAGACAGTACACACGATCAAGGAAAGCTAGAAGTTGAATGGTAACAATCCTGGTCAAGGGCAACAAGGACGAGCGGCTTACCAGCAACCCGCATGAGCTCTTGTGCGCAACCAGACAGCGACTATGAAAACGATCACGACATGGATCATCACCTAACTCCGAAGCTGGCAAATCTCGCTAAGGCAAAGAAGGACGTCAACAAGTGGTACCTGGACAGTTGCTGCGGACAGCACATGGTGGGATCCGTCAAGCAGATACATCCTCAACAGTGAAGATCACTTCAACGAAGTGGAGATCACCGTTGCCAACAACCAGACAATCTACGCGAGAAGTCGCGGGCAGATCCAACTAGAGTCGAATGACACGGGCTACTGCCTCCACACCAGCGACGTACTCGTTGTGCCGGAGCTCCAGTTCAACCTTCTGTCAGCCGTCCAGCTGATGAAGTGCGGCGTTGTCCTGCAATCATCCGGGAACGAATTTCATTATACGGAGGAAACCTTCTCGGAAGAGCAAAGAACGAGAATGGGGTATTTGTGCTCGACTTCGACTCACCCAAGACTTTAGGCGACAAGGACCATATTATCGCCCTGAGGAGACGGACTACCAGCGACCAGGCCTCAACAGAACCTTCCGCGCACTCGCCGTACCCGTCGCTTCAACCACGAACCCTGCAGACACTGGACCACAGGCAGTGGAAGAAGGAGAATAAATCAGTTCAAGAGCAGAAGACACAGGAGCAGGAGAGGGCACCATTGGAAGATGGGCACAAGCGACGTGGCCCAGTATTCCACAACCCACCGGCTGAAATCCTACCTAAGGCTGGGACGCGGTGGACGTCAGATAGATCACACGCAACACTGAACTGGGAGAAGCTGTTGAAGCTGAAACAGGATGGGGCAACGTCGCCGAAGAAGCTGCAAGAACAGAAGAAGTACCGGAGGTCACACAGGAGGCACCAGAAAAAGAGGAGGAAGAATCGCTTACAGAATATGGACCTCACCTTATCCCCATCACAACCGATGGGAGGGATTACCTCCGCGTCGAGACAAGGGGAGCAGTGATTGGTGACAGCGACTTCGAGGAGGGAGAAGTCACGCAACAAGAAAATCGCCGCCCGAGAATCTCGGCGAAACCTCCTGAAGGACCACTGGAGTTTCCGATGACGATTGACACCACCACCATCGGTGACACCAGCGAATCATATCACGGACCAAGACTTGAGACAGAGAAGGAGAAGGAGCGAGAGAAGGAGCAAGAGAAGGAGAGAAGGAGCAACAGAAGGAGCTCTACGCATGCACACGGGTATATCGTGCTCCCGACGTCTGGCACAAACGTCTTGCGCACCCATTGGTCGAAGTGCTCGTACCAGAGGCCAGAGCCGAGGAGGGCGAAGGCGGCTACGCGCAAGGTGGTCGTACGGTACATGCACCGTGGGCAGTTGACGCCGGAGGTATGGCGTGCGCAAGGGGCTTAATTTTTTATTTGAAGTGTGCCGCGTCTGTGGGTAGTTTACATGCAGCGTGCCCATGGGCCTTGTATTCGCATACCGCTCTTCCGTTGGTGACCTGCTCTTCATGTTTGCTGCTTTGTACACAGGTGTTCACGGAGTTTGTGGAGACGGTGAATGGTGTGCACTTTAGCCGTGATCGCAACACCCTCATACTCACTATCTACCCGGCGCATCGCATCACAGGCGCGGTCAAGCGGCCCGTCACGGAGCACGGCTTCAGTGTGCAGCACCTCACTAACACCAGAATCGTCAACATACGTGGATCGGTACCTGAGACGGGCCTGCCGCACCTGCAGGGCGTGGGGGACTCGCTGAAGGCGTATTACCGCGTGATGCTGATGAGGCACGCAATAGCGTCCCGAAGGTTCCAGTTCGACTATTCGGCGTGCATTATTGATGTCGATTATGCCGACATGCTCGAGTGGCTGGGAGAATCGTGGACGCGTGTGCGAGCGGCAACCATGCAGAGGAGCTGGTGGCGCGCCGGATGCGTGCCATCGAGCTGGCCGCCACTGATGGCGTACCTGGACGACACGTGCGCAACAGGCATGTTTGAGCCGCTTATTGCGATTTGCGTCGATCTGCAGTTGCTCATCGAGAAGTTCAAGGTGAGGCCTGCTTGGTATATGACGGCGGCGGAGTTTATCAACTGCGACGCGGGCCTCTGTGTGGAGCAGGGGTTCATAGCCACACCAGCTGCGAGCGCGTCGTCGGACTCGTCGGGCGAGATGAGCCTGCCCGATGGCCCATTGCTGCAGGACGAGCGCAGCAGGCGGCGCGTGATTCGCAACGTAACAAATGCGTACGTGGAGCGTGCCGATGAGCTCGGTATTCCCCCGGCCGCGGTCCCAGCAGAGGTCGGCGCATCAAACCAGGAGGTGATATCCCGCTTGTGCAGGACGCCAGTCAAGCGTGCACGCGCGGGTGTGCGAGCTCTGGACTGGGCAAACACAGAGGAGCACGACAGTGATGAGGACGAGTGAAGCGAGTTTTGGTGGTGGGGCGCCGTAGTGGGACTTTGTGTGTGCAGTCGCGTACGCCATGGGTACGCAGATGGTTATAATGGTGATGTAGTAGTGGTTGTGTTTTAATCGATCGTATTTGTTGAGTTGGTAGAATATATATGGCTGATGCGTATAAGTGTCTATTGTGTTTGGAGTTAGATGTTATACAGTGACGGAATTAACGAACCGCCAGAAATAAAACGCGGATGTTGGTGGGATGGAATGTGGAGTCGCATGTGCGAGTCGAGATGTAGGTGTGCGCGACTGGTTTCCTGTAGGGTTGCGGAATAGTGACTGCGAGGTTACTCAAAATCGTATGATGACGATGCGCGGTGCGGATGTCTAAAATGTTGCGATTTGTGTGCGGTGTTTTCCAGCAGCTTTCCGCAACTTTCACGCAAGGCACACGCAGAAAAACCTTTGGAGGCCCAAACTCGCAACTTCCCTTTTTCGCGATGAAGGAGCAGGGGGGGGGGAAATGAGAGGAGGAAGAGCAAAAAATGGGAGGGAGAGAAAGGGGAAATGGGTAGGAGTAGTGGGGGAAAAGAGAGAGGGAGGGGGGGAAATGAGGGAAGAGGGAGGGGAAATGAGGGGTCAGGGGAAGGAGGTTGGACGACGGGCTCCCCGCATTCATGGCGGCGCCCATTCAACTGTGGCAAGCAGCGCGTGAGGCGAACGCCTCGCGGAGCGCAGCATTTGAGGCGAATTCGACATTCGCCCAGAGAAGCGAGAAGTAGGTGAGGCCAGCAGAGGGCGAGCTATGGGTTACACGATAAGCACTCGCCTGCGCTAAAGCTTGAGAGGAATCGCAGTGGGTGAGGCGCTATGCGGTGAGGCGCTCGCTTAGCAGTCGCGCGCTTAGCGGTGAGGCGCTTAGCGGTCGCGCGCTTAGCGGTTAGGCGCTAAGCGGTGGGGTGCGAAGCGGGTGCGCAGGGGGGCATTAGGCGAGACGTGGGTGACGCGCTAAGAAAGTGTCGCGAGCTGCGGGTTCGGCGATCGAGCTGCGGGTTCCGCGAGAATATCGCCGGCGAGGGGAATGCATGGAATGCGGCGCGCCTCTCCGAAGGCTATTCCTACATCTATCGAGAGGCCTATGAACGAGTCTATTCATGAAAGAGTAAGGTGTTTGTAGAAATGCTTACTCAATAATCTCACGAGCCAGCCTTGTGACACGTGTCCCCTTACCACCGACATTCTTTTTAGTGGTAGCGCTGATCCTCGCCCCCCCTAGTCGGCTTTTATATACTTGTATGAAGGCCTTTCCTAGACATTAGTCGCTTTTCCTTTAGTTCTGAGTGTCACTCCAGGGGCTGGGTGACGGTGTCAGAGGTCCACTAGAGATCCCCGATTGTGTCAGAATACTAGGCAAGACTCAGAAACAGCAAAGAAGGAGGGTTTTCACTAGCAGGCAGTTGAGTACATATAGCAAACCCTAATTTGGGCTATACTCGCTATAGAGTACCCCACTGCAGGCTAGACAAACATCACATTTTGACACACCCCCATAGTCAAAGTGGGGTATAATCAGCACAGCAAGCAGGCAGAGCAGTAGGTTCACAAATACAAGCAAAGCTAGAGGCTATCACAGAGGGCAAGTGAGGAGGAGGAGAAACTGCGGGGGCGAGAAGATGGGAGGCGACGGCTGAAGCTGCAGACACACGGGCAACAGGAGTGCGCAGCACTGTCGCTACCAGGCTAAACCCGGACTACACGGCGACAGGCGCAGCTGGCTCGCTGTGCTCCCAGGAGTGCTCACACTGTGGCTACCGGGCGCAGAGCCCCGGACTACACGGCCACAGGGGGTCGTGGCTCTCTGGACTACCAGGAGTGCTCACACTGTGGCTACCGGGCGCAGAGCCCCGGACTACCAGGAGGGTCGACCTGCTCTGATAGCATGTCAGAACTCTAGGCAAGAATCAGAAACAGCAAAGAAGGAGGGTTTTCACTAGCAGGAAGTTGAGTACATATAGCAAACCCTAATTCGGGCTGTACTCGCTATAGAGTACCCCACTGCAGGCTAGACAAACATCACATTCTGACAGATTGATCTTAGGGAAGGGTTACAGGCACGTCGGCCTGGGGGGTTATGGGCGCACTCACTCGCTACACAAACAAGCCCTTTTATCCCAGTGGTTAGTGGTTGGGATTCTGACATGTTATCAGAGCGAAGGTCTCGGGTTCGAATCCCGGTGTGTGCACCTCGGGCATCCCAGTATGGGGGGGTGTCAGAGGTCCACTGGAGATCCCCGATTGATCCTAGGGAAGGGTTACAGGCACATCGGCCTGGGGGGTTATGGGCGCACTCACCCACTACACAAACAAGCCCTTTTATCCTAGTGGTTAGTGGCTGGGATTCTGACAGACGGGAGAGTTTCTTGTGTTCGCAACTAAAAGCCTTCAAAATTTTCGCCGATCCTCTCGCCAAGCCCATTCATTTTTGTTGGGGTTTTCTCTTGGTGGGTACTGTTCCAAAACCAACAGTACTTTCAAATGAATACTGTTGCTTTAAGTGCAATCCTTGCTCGTTCGTTCAGTTGCATTGCAACATAAAGTCAATCTTGCTGTCTTTTAGCCAAATATGGTATATGGATATTTATGCTTGTACCAGAGAGTGCCAGACTGAACTGTACAATTTGAAAGTCAACCTGAATATTCGAGCCTGGAGATGTGATTGGCTGCAGCATCCAAGTCATCAATGCTGCTGCTGGCAGCATTAGCGGCCCGACTAGAAACGCTGTTCCTGGTTGCTCGCTGCTTTCTTGTACAACCTGTGCTTGGAAAAAAGGTTTTTCTGCAGGTCTGCTTGTTTGTGAAACAGTCACACAACAGCAACAGCTCCTCCAAAGGGCGTTTCGCTCTCCGCAACAGCTTTCTGGAAAGCCGCCCCTTCGTTCATTGAGAGGACCTGTGCGTGTAGTTGTCTCAAAACCCACTTCCATTTGTTCTTAGGAACATGTATAAAAGCTCTCGGCATTCGGCGTGATCGCGAAACCTAATTTCCATCCAGCGAACTTACTCATTACTTTAACGTTTCCGTGAACAAACCTGTGCCTCGTTCGCTATCAACTTTCGGATGCGCAGCAGTAGGATTCTGACTGATTCATCGTTCTCCCTCTCTCTTCCATCCTGGATAGAGTTTCTCATACCTTCGTTAGAGCGGCGTAAAATGACCATCCTTATTGTCGTTCGTACGACTCCCTAACTCGAGCAGGTGTAAGTTGATCAGTTTACTGTAGCTCATGATTCCCATTTCCCTTAGAAGTGTGGCTTCGCCGGATCTTTTGTCGTTTTGCAGGTGGTGCATAGCGCCTTTCAGACCTTTCACTAGCCTTGACCCTAAACCAGGTAGTAGATTCAGTCTTGTCCAAACAGCCAACAAGCTCTGACGGAACACATTTTGTAGGTACACTAGCCTTCTGCGGGGATAGTCAAGGGGAAAGGAGGAGTCGCGTAAACTAGCGAAGAACTTTAGCAGTTTTGTTCAAGTGACGATGGGTTTTGGCAGCAAAGAAAGCGACGAGCAGAAGTCTCTCTTGCGAGCTTGCACGTCGGAGCTTAAGGCCGAGGATCAGATCACCGCGGAGCGGAATACCTGCGACGCGCTCGGCCTCCTTCATCCGGACGGTCCTCGCTTCCACGCCTGGAACGTGTATGTGTATTTGTTTTCCTTTGAAAGCGAAGATTTTCCTTCGGAATCACCAGTGATTGTGCCGCAATCTTTCGTCACCAGTGATTTACTGAGCCTGTTTCTTGCTCTAATCATGTGTTCGCCTTCTGCCAGGCTGTATCATCTTCACTCTCCATTCTACTCGACGATCGTCTCGCTTCTCTCTCGGCAGGCTCACTCACACGCTCGTCATGTGGTCGTCGTTCTGGGTGACCCTGGAGTGTTTTTGAGACGTCTCAAAAACGCTCTTTTATCACGTGGCTCGTCTCGCTTCTCTCCTCTCCCGGCAGGCTCATTCACACGCTCGTCATGTGGTCGTCATTCTGGGTGACCCTGGAGTTCGCTTTCATTCCGAACCCTTCCCCGGGGATTCTCTACTTCGACAGCGCCGTGTGTCTCGTCTTTATCTCCAATATCGGCGTCACCTTCAAAGCGGCCTTCCGCTCCAGCAAAACCCTTCGCCTCGTGACGTCGAAGAAGGCGATCGCGACGCGGTACGCTTGACTTATTCCCGTCTTTTACGCTAAAGCCTCGACTCTTCCTTATCGCCGACGCATTGGTTTCTACCGCACTCGGTTAACTTCATTCATGATGAACTATTTTGCTCCGTTCCCTGTGTCTGGTGTCGCCAAATGACCGACAAAACGCTCGCGATTGCTTCAGATACGCGAAAGGCGGACTTCTCTTCGACGTCTTGTCGTCCATTCCGCTAAACATGTTTTATTTCTGGGCTACCGGCCAGCCCGCTTCCGGAGCCCTTGGCTACGTCTTTCGGGGTCTTCCTTGCCTGCGCCTGTACCGTATCGCCCACTTCTACAGCGATCTGTCCGCGTGAGTCTCCGCCGAATGGACACCTTTCGCTGCGCTGTACACGGACCATCCTGTAGACCGCCTTGCGCCGAATCGGACTAAACGCCTCTTTGTTGTGCCCTCGCGCGTGTTCGGATTCCGTGGTCACGCTGCCGTCTACATGTAACGCATCGCCTGCCTACCCTGCCGTCTTCCACTCCCAACTCAAACTCTTCAAAGGTTGTTTCGTGGCTCTTGTCGTCTGTTGCTACGCAGGGTTGGAATGACCGGCCCCTCGGTGTATTTCAGCATTCGCATTTTCAAGCTCGTGCTGGTGTGTGGCACGGACGTTGGAGTCATCTCTTTCTATTGCTCGCCCTATCGCCTTCTCCTCCCCATTCCCCTGCACAGCCCTCGTCCCACACCTCCCCCCATTGTCTCTCTTCCTCTCTCCTTCCGTCGCCTCTTTCCCATATCGCTCTGCGCCCCGCTCTCCAAACTTCGTCGTTCGCACAGCATCTCTCCTCCGCATGATTGCGCGCGCGCAGAACATCCCCCTGGCGTTGCGCGCACAGCATCGTCTGGGATCTCAACATCTTTCAATCTGCCTCTCTCCTGCGTGCATGCACCCCCTCCGCATGATTGCGCGCGCGCAGAACATCCTCCTGGCGTCTCACTTCTTCGCCGTGGCCTACTTCTTCCTCACCCTCATGGAGCCCGACCCTGCAAACACCTGGATCGGCCAAGGCATTGGCCCGGACTGGCCTGAGCAGGTAACTCTCACTCGTTGACTCACCCTCATGCGCTCAAACTTTATTTCTGCCCGACGTTGACAATGGAGCTTCTTTGTTTTTTCTTGACCCTGCTCTCGCTTCCTTGCTCGTCGTTTATGCAAGCGCCTGGGTGCTGACTCGTAACCCATCAACCCGCCTTTCCCCTCTTCCCCCTCTCCTTTCCCCGCGCGAAGTGGCGGTTAGGTGGTGTTCCGTTTTGTCAATATGTTGTTGTTCCTCCCCTCCTCTCTTCCTCGTTCTTGACTAAACAGTCCGTGTTTCTTCAATACGTGGCGGCCCTGTGGTGGTCCATCTTCGTCATCACCAGCATCGGCCCCGCCTACACTTCCGTCACCACAGCTGAGCAGATCTTCAGCTGCTTCTATGCTCTCTTCGGCATGGCAACTGTATGTTCCGTTACAATGTTGCTGACTCAATAGAGGTGACTTTCGTGTCGACTCAAAAGTCACTTATGTCACCACAACTGAGCAGATCTTCAGCTGCTTCTACGCGCTCTTCGGCATGGCAACTGTGGGCTCTTGCATCTGCCACGGCCATTCATGCATAGTTTTTCATTCTCACGCATAATATGTCTGCGTTTTGCCTACCTGTTTTTACGATTCATTGATTACCACAGGCCTCTGCTTTGCACAGAGCTCCTCTGCTTTGCACAGAGCTCCTCTGCTTTGCACAGAGCTCCTCTGCTTTGCACAGAGCTCCTCTGCTTTGCACAGAGCTCCTCTGCTTTGCACAGAGCTCCTCTGCTTTGCACAGAGCTCCTCTGCTTTGCACAGAGCTCCTCTGCTTTGCACAGAGCTCCTCTGCTTTGCACAGAGCTCCTCTGCTTTGCACAGAGCTCCTCTGCTTTGCACAGAGCTCCTCTGCTTTGCACAGAGCTCCTCTGCTTTGCACAGAGCTCCTCTGCTTTGCACAGAGCTCCTCTGCTTTGCACAGAGCTCCTCTGCTTTGCACAGAGCTCCTCTGCTTTGCACAGAGCTCCTCTGCTTTGCACAGAGCTCCTCTGCTTTGCACAGAGCTCCTCTGCTTTGCACAGAGCTCCTCTGTTTTGCACAGAGCTCCTCTGCTTTGCACAGAGCTCCTCTGCTTTGCACAGAGCTCCTCTGCTTTGCACAGAGCTCCTCTGCTTTGCACAGAGCTCCTCTGCTTTGCACAGAGCTCCTCTGCTTTGCACAGAGCTCCTCTGCTTTGCACAGAGCTCCTCTGCTTTGCACAGAGCTCCTCTGCTTTGCACAGAGCTCCTCTTCTTTGCACAGAGCTCCTCTGCTTTGCACAGAGCTCCTCTGCTTTGCCTGGTGTTGAACGACCTTCTGTGTTCGGTTACCCCTCTGTGTCTGTTACATGTTCGGTTACCCCTCTGTGTCTGTTACGTGTTCGGTTACCCCTCTGTGTCTGTTACATGTTCGGTTACCCCTCTGTGTCTGTTACGTGTTCGGTTACCCCTCTGTGTCTGTTACGTATTCGGTTACCCCTCTGTGTCTGTTACGTGTTCGGTTACCCCTCTGTGTCTGTTACGTGTTCGGTTACCCCTCTGTGTCTGTTACGTGTTCGGTTACCCCTCTGTGTCTGTTACGTGTTCGGTTACCCCTCTGTGTCTGTTACGTGTTCGTTTACCCCTCTGTGTCTGTTACGTGTTCGGTTACCCCTCTGTGTCTGTTACGTGTTCGGTTACCCCTCTGTGTCTGTTACGTGTTCGGTTACCCCTCTGTGTCTGTTACGTGTTCGGTTACCCCTCTGTGTCTGTTACGTGTTCGGTTACCCCTCTGTGTCTGTTACGTGTTCGTTTATCCCTCTGTGTCTGTTACGTGTTCGGTTACCCCTCTGTGTCTGTTACGTGTTCGGTTACCCCTCTGTGTCTGTTACGTGTTCGGTTACCCCTCTGTGTCTGTTACGTGTTCGGTTACCCCTCTGTGTCTGTTACGTGTGTGAGCAGCTTGCGTACACACTGGGCACGTTGACTCTACTGTTGGTCAAGCAATCCAGCAAAACCATGGAATATGTAGGTCACCCTCCTCTTTTCCCCGTCCCTCTCTCCCTTAACATCTTCTATGCTCATATCTGCTTGATGCTCATATCTGCTTGATGCTCAGATCTGCTTGATGCTCATATCTGCTTGATGCTCATATCTGCTTGATGCTCATATCTGCTTGATGCTCATATCTGTTTGATGTTCATGTCCTACAATGCTATATTCTTCCTGTCGTACCCTCTGGCCCTCCGCTCAGTTCGTTTCTGTGGCCTGCCACACTGACTTCCTGTTCTTGTGATCCATTCCTGCCGCTCCCCACTTACAGCACGAGGACATGGCGGCGCTCAAGGCCTACGTCGCCCGTACCAACCTGCCGGCGGACGTGGAGCGGCAGCTGAAGCAGCAGCTGCGCGTGCAGCTGCAAATGCACAAGTCCGACGCCTCCTCCTTCCTCTCCAGCATCCCCCACCACCTGCGAGTCACCGTCTCCCGCCAGCTCTACCTCCCCATCGTCGAAAACCTTGACGGATTCCGCCTCTGCTCCAAGGCCTTCCTTAAGCAGCTGGTGGGTTCCCAGGAGGTTCTGTTCTGATTCCTTACAGAGCAGTTTTAAGGCGCCTCAAACCTAGTCTCCCGCCAGGTCTACTTTCCCATTGTTGAGAACCTTGAAGGCTTCCGCCTCTGCTCCTAGTCCTTCCTTAATCAGCTGATGGGTTCACTCCGCAGCCTTCCGATAGTTTGGTTGCCCGTTGTTGTCTCTGTGTCACTTTGTTTTTCTCTCCTGCACGCCATGAGGTTTCACAGCTCGATTGCAGACGGTGATTCAACTCCCTGTTCTTCCTGTTCTTCCTGTTCTTCCTGTTCTTCCTGTTCTTCCTGTTCTTCCTGTTCTATCTGTTTTTCCTGTTCTTTTTGTTTTTCCTGTTCTGCGGAACCCACCACCAGGCATCAGAGATGAACGTGGAAACGGTCATGCGCAATGACGTTGTGACATTGGAGGGTGATGTGTCAACCCATCTCTACATTGTGCTCTCTGGCAAGCTCGTTCGTGAGGACGGACCTGCAGCAGCCCTCCAGAGCGGGGTGAGTTCTGAGACGTCTCAAAACGGCGCCAGCAGTCCTCAAAAGGGGGGTGGATTTCCTCCAACCTTTTTGTCCTCAGAGCGGAGTGGGTCTCTCGTTTTTGTCCTCCTTCCTGACAGTGGGGAAACTGTTTGGCAAGACAGTCATGATGTGCAACGTGTCACAGCTCTTCCGCTTCCTAAGGGGAAATGGTTTCTTAACCCTCCGTTTACCCTGTTGTTTTTGCTGTGTCACTGTTGTCATGGCATCTCCTTGCAGTTCTCCTCCTTTCTGTCAGCAGGGTCGGTGTTCGGCAAGACGGCAGTGATGTGTGACGTGCCGCAGCTCTTCACAGTGCGAGCGTTGGAGCACAGCCAGCTGCTGCGCCTCTCCAAGTCCGCCTTCTCCACCATCGCCAGAGCCTACCCTGCAGACTCCACCATCCTCTACTCCGCCCTCAAGCAGGTAACCCCGTGTGTGTAGTACACAGATCAGATGCGCTTCTGTCATGTTGATTCTGCATGGTCTAGTTATCTTATCCCTTGCCGTGAGTATAGCCGCCAAGACTCGCTTGGGTTCGGTAGACTACCTGCCTGATTTCCATGAAATGACCGTTTTTGGCCCTTTTTGCTGCAGTATTTTCCATGGCAGTTTTCATTAGACATGCTCGGAGCCATGTCACAAGACTTGTCGCATAAAGTGCTCTTCTTCTGTCCCACACTTCCTCCCGGCAGAAAATCGACGGTGTGGATGTTCTCACACGCACGCCCTCGGAGATCGCAGTGTCGCAGGGCCTGGCCCGCTCACCGCCCTCATGGAAGGCCCTCGGCGCCACCCCCAAGGAGCCAGCTCAGGGCGATGGGGCTGCTGGCCAGGTGGTGCTGGAGTCTGTAGTTGTGGACAAAGGGGTTTCTGAGCAGGTAGAAAGGTGCGTGGTGGACCCAAGGTCTATTCACCTGTTGCGTGTGCTTGGTTGCTGGCCAGGTGGTGCTACAGTCTGTAACCGTGGACAAAGGGGATGTTGATCAGGTTGAAAGGTGTGTGTTTGAATTAATGTCTTTACTTTGGTCAGTCATGCATGCCCGCTTTTCAACTTTGGTCCTCGACCTCCTCACTGTGTTTTGAGACGTCTCAAAACACTACTTCAAACACGTGGCTTTTCGTCTTTGGTCCTCCACCTCCTCACTCTGCCTGCGGATGCGATTTCTTTCGCCGTCTTGAAGTGTTTTCTGCCCATGTCATCTTTTGAGTCGATTCTTTTTTGAGAATTCTCAAAACACTTCTGCCCATGTCATCATTTGAGTCGACTCAAAGTGACTTTTGAGACCATGGCACCTGCTTGGTGCTCTATTATTCTGCCCATGTCATCTTTTCCCATGCGTGGGGTACGATACGAGCTGCTGCTGCTTCTGGCCGCATGGGAGCTGCTTTTCTGCTGACACACTTCTGTGTAGCTTATGTATAGCACGCGCATGCAGCATCAGTTTTCTCTCCACAGGGTGTGTTCCGCTGCTGCCGCCGCTGGCCAAGTGGACCAGGTGTTTACTATTCAGACATTGTTGTGTTGCACGCCCATGCACTACTATTTTTGTATCCTGCCGGTGCTGCGTTTCCCCCCCTCACAGGGTGTGTTCCGCTGCTGCCTCGGGCCATGTGGACCAGCTGAACGAGTTGCTCTCAGCGGCACCATCCCTCGCCCACTGCCACGACTACAATGACCGCACCCCCCTGGTATTCATTCATTCCCACCATTAGTCACCCACAGCTACCAAACTACGTTCAAGCCCTAACCCATTCGCCCATTTGTGCTCCTTGTAAAGACTTGTTCATTTCTTCCTGCTGCAATGCTTCTTCAGGCTTCATCCACCTTTCGCCTCGCGGCGCCTGAGTTTTCGACTCGCCGTCACTATCTTACGGATTTACAACGTGGGAGGCTGGCTTCCAAACCTAAGCGCAGCGTGACTCAGTCTATATGAATTGCCTGAACCTAAACGCATCAACCTAAACTGAACCTAAACGCATCAATGCCCCTTTTTCCTGCGTGTCGTGAGTGCAGCACGTGGCAGCCGCCCACGGCCATGTCAGCTGCATTAATGCCATTCTGCAGCGCAATGGAGTCGATGTGAATGTGCTTGGTGAGTGTCCCCCAGTCCCCATGAGGCACCATTTCCAACTACCGGTAGATGTTTCCTCTCAACTGGGTATCCGCTTCCTCTTGCACAAGCATAGTCGCTTCCACTCTTGAGGCGCCCCAAAAGTAGACGGCTCAAAAGTAGACGGCTCAAAAGTAGACGGCTCAAAAGTAGACGGCTCAAAAGGAGACGGCTCAAAAGGAGACGGCTCAAAAGGAGACGGCTCAAAAGGAGACGGCTCAAAAGGAGACGGCTCAAAAGGAGACGGCTCAAAAGGAGACGGCTCAAAAGGAGACGGCTCAAAAGGAGACGGCTCAAAAGGAGACGGCTCAAAAGGAGACGGCTCAAAAGGAGACGGCTCAAAAGGAGACGGCTCAAAAGGAGACGGCTCAAAAGGAGACGGCTCAAAAGGAGACGGCTCAAAAGGAGACGGCTCAAAAGGAGACGGCTCAAAAGGAGACGGCTCAAAAGGAGACGGCTCAAAAGGAGACGGCTCAAAAGGAGACGGCTCAAAAGGAGACGGCTCAAAAGGAGACGGCTCAAAAGGAGACGGCTCAAAAGGAGACGGCTCAAAAGGAGACGGCTCAAAAGGAGACGGCTCAAAAGGAGACGGCTCAAAAGGAGACGGCTCAAAAGGAGACGGCTCAAAAGGAGACGGCTCAAAAGGAGACGGCTCAAAAGGAGACGGCTCAAAAGGAGACGGCTCAAAAGGAGACGGCTCAAAAGGAGACGGCTCAAAAGGAGACGGCTCAAAAGGAGACGGCTCAAAAGGAGACGGCTCAAAAGGAGACGGCTCAAAAGGAGACGGCTCAAAAGGAGACGGCTCAAAAGGAGACGGCTCAAAAGGAGACGGCTCAAAAGGAGACGGCTCAAAAGGAGACGGCTCAAAAGGAGACGGCTCAAAAGGAGACGGCTCAAAAGGAGACGGCTCAAAAGGAGACGGCTCAAAAGGAGACGGCTCAAAAGGAGACGGCTCAAAAGGAGACGGCTCAAAAGGAGACGGCTCAAAAGGAGACGGCTCAAAAGGAGACGGCTCAAAAGGAGACGGCTCAAAAGGAGACGGCTCAAAAGGAGACGGCTCAAAAGGAGACGGCTCAAAAGGAGACGGCTCAAAAGGAGACGGCTCAAAAGGAGACGGCTCAAAAGGAGACGGCTCAAAAGGAGACGGCTCAAAAGGAGACGGCTCAAAAGGAGACGGCTCAAAAGGAGACGGCTCAAAAGGAGACGGCTCAAAAGGAGACGGCTCAAAAGGAGACGGCTCAAAAGGAGACGGCTCAAAAGGAGACGGCTCAAAAGGAGACGGCTCAAAAGGAGACGGCTCAAAAGGAGACGGCTCAAAAGGAGACGGCTCAAAAGGAGACGGCTCAAAAGGAGACGGCTCAAAAGGAGACGGCTCAAAAGGAGACGGCTCAAAAGGAGACGGCTCAAAAGGAGACGGCTCAAAAGGAGACGGCTCAAAAGGAGACGGCTCAAAAGGAGACGGCTCAAAAGGAGACGGCTCAAAAGGAGACGGCTCAAAAGGAGACGGCTCAAAAGGAGACGGCTCAAAAGGAGACGGCTCAAAAGGAGACGGCTCAAAAGGAGACGGCTCAAAAGGAGACGGCTCAAAAGGAGACGGCTCAAAAGGAGACGGCTCAAAAGGAGACGGCTCAAAAGGAGACGGCTCAAAAGGAGACGGCTCAAAAGGAGACGGCTCAAAAGGAGACGGCTCAAAAGGAGACGGCTCAAAAGGAGACGGCTCAAAAGGAGACGGCTCAAAAGGAGACGGCTCAAAAGGAGACGGCTCAAAAGGAGACGGCTCAAAAGGAGACGGCTCAAAAGGAGACGGCTCAAAAGGAGACGGCTCAAAAGGAGACGGCTCAAAAGGAGACGGCTCAAAAGGAGACGGCTCAAAAGGAGACGGCTCAAAAGGAGACGGCTCAAAAGGAGACGGCTCAAAAGGAGACGGCTCAAAAGGAGACGGCTCAAAAGGAGACGGCTCAAAAGGAGACGGCTCAAAAGGAGACGGCTCAAAAGGAGACGGCTCAAAAGGAGACGGCTCAAAAGGAGACGGCTCAAAAGGAGACGGCTCAAAAGGAGACGGCTCAAAAGGAGACGGCTCAAAAGGAGACGGCTCAAAAGGAGACGGCTCAAAAGGAGACGGCTCAAAAGGAGACGGCTCAAAAGGAGACGGCTCAAAAGGAGACGGCTCAAAAGGAGACGGCTCAAAAGGAGACGGCTCAAAAGGAGACGGCTCAAAAGGAGACGGCTCAAAAGGAGACGGCTCAAAAGGAGACGGCTCAAAAGGAGACGGCTCAAAAGGAGACGGCTCAAAAGGAGACGGCTCAAAAGGAGACGGCTCAAAAGGAGACGGCTCAAAAGGAGACGGCTCAAAAGGAGACGGCTCAAAAGGAGACGGCTCAAAAGGAGACGGCTCAAAAGGAGACGGCTCAAAAGGAGACGGCTCAAAAGGAGACGGCTCAAAAGGAGACGGCTCAAAAGGAGACGGCTCAAAAGGAGACGGCTCAAAAGGAGACGGCTCAAAAGGAGACGGCTCAAAAGGAGACGGCTCAAAAGGAGACGGCTCAAAAGGAGACGGCTCAAAAGGAGACGGCTCAAAAGGAGACGGCTCAAAAGGAGACGGCTCAAAAGGAGACGGCTCAAAAGGAGACGGCTCAAAAGGAGACGGCTCAAAAGGAGACGGCTCAAAAGGAGACGGCTCAAAAGGAGACGGCTCAAAAGGAGACGGCTCAAAAGGAGACGGCTCAAAAGGAGACGGCTCAAAAGGAGACGGCTCAAAAGGAGACGGCTCAAAAGGAGACGGCTCAAAAGGAGACGGCTCAAAAGGAGACGGCTCAAAAGGAGACGGCTCAAAAGGAGACGGCTCAAAAGGAGACGGCTCAAAAGGAGACGGCTCAAAAGGAGACGGCTCAAAAGGAGACGGCTCAAAAGGAGACGGCTCAAAAGGAGACGGCTCAAAAGGAGACGGCTCAAAAGGAGACGGCTCAAAAGGAGACGGCTCAAAAGGAGACGGCTCAAAAGGAGACGGCTCAAAAGGAGACGGCTCAAAAGGAGACGGCTCAAAAGGAGACGGCTCAAAAGGAGACGGCTCAAAAGGAGACGGCTCAAAAGGAGACGGCTCAAAAGGAGACGGCTCAAAAGGAGACGGCTCAAAAGGAGACGGCTCAAAAGGAGACGGCTCAAAAGGAGACGGCTCAAAAGGAGACGGCTCAAAAGGAGACGGCTCAAAAGGAGACGGCTCAAAAGGAGACGGCTCAAAAGGAGACGGCTCAAAAGGAGACGGCTCAAAAGGAGACGGCTCAAAAGGAGACGGCTCAAAAGGAGACGGCTCAAAAGGAGACGGCTCAAAAGGAGACGGCTCAAAAGGAGACGGCTCAAAAGGAGACGGCTCAAAAGGAGACGGCTCAAAAGGAGACGGCTCAAAAGGAGACGGCTCAAAAGGAGACGGCTCAAAAGGAGACGGCTCAAAAGGAGACGGCTCAAAAGGAGACGGCTCAAAAGGAGACGGCTCAAAAGGAGACGGCTCAAAAGGAGACGGCTCAAAAGGAGACGGCTCAAAAGGAGACGGCTCAAAAGTAGACTCCAAACAAGCTGACTTTTGAGTCGACTCAAAAGTCAACTCCAAACACCCTTTCCAACTATGTTTCTTCTCTGAACTGGGTAATAGGAGGAGTAGTAGGGAGTGGACTCGTCAAAGACCACATCCCTGCTGCGGATTAGACGACCGGATGGGGGGTGGAGGAAAAGGTAGTCGGGGGAGGAGGGATTATGACCAAGGAAGATGCAAGGAAGGGTACAAGGGGCAAGCTTTCCCATGGAACGGGAGCGGTCAGAGGGGTGAATAAGGACATGTGCCTTAGAGCCCCAGACACGAAGTGATGAGGCATCAGGCTTGTCCTTCGTCCAAAGCTCAGTGGGGGTGATGGAGGGGAGAAGGGGGTGAGGGTAAAGGTTAGTAAGGAGGGCAGCATGAAGGAGGGCGTAGCCCCAAAGAGAAGGGGGGCAGGAGGCGTGGACAAGCAGACACCGGGCTGTTTTGGTGATCTCTCGAACACGACTCTCAGCCACACCATTCTGCTGTGGGGAGTGAGGGAGGGTGTAAGTCTGAAGGATGCCACGAGACTGACAATAGGAGGAGACTTGGTTGTTAAGGAACTCACCACCTCCATCAGAGTGAAGGCGGCGAACAGGGCGCCCAAAATGGGTGTTTGCCCGCTCGAGCCAGGCGATGATCGCAGCCGGGGCATCCGCCTTTGTCCGAAGAAGAGAGACGGACGAGTACCGACTGTGATCATCAACAAGCACGAGAAGGTAGCGATGGCCCTGGCGAGAAGGTCGCATCCATCGACTAAATAGATCATTGTCCTGCTACCACTTGTTGTACACACCCAATCGTTGATTCAGATGGTAGTGCGACGACCCCTCTCCCGGAGGCAGTAAAAGTTGAACTTTTATTCCCTGTGCCCGCCCTCTCCAACTCCCTCTCCCTCTCCCTCTCCTTTCCCACTTTAGATCGCAATGGCTCCACCCCTCTGCTGGAGGCTGTGAAGAACAGTCAGAGCAAGGCAGTAGAGGCACTGCAGGCAGCCGGTGCAGCTCTCCTCCTCAAGGACCCGGGGGCCACCCTCTGCCGCCTTGCTGCTGCTGCAGCTACAGAGGCCAGTAGCAGCAAGAGTGGTGGCAGCAATTTGCAGTATTTGGAGCGGCTGCTGGTGGCAGGAGCAGACGTGAATGCGCAGGACCATGCCGGCTGCACGGCTCTGCACGTTGCCTGCGCCAACAGAAGCATTGCTGTTGCAAAGGTATACCTTTCCCCAGCTTTTGGTGGCCCCAAAGTTGACACTCTGTAACACACACACACACACACACACACACACACACACACACACACACACACTCTGGCCTTTCTCCAAACCTTACTCGCCAACTTGTTTCAAGAAGCACCATTGTGAGCAAATCTCTTGTTCCATTCTCCTTCCCTCCCCTTCTCTCCCCTCCCCTCATCTCCTGTCAACCCCTCAGCTTCTAATGGCTAATGGTGCCAACCCCCACCTGGAGGACATGAGTGGCAACACTGCCTATGATCTGGCCAACACTGCAGGATCCCCTGACCTGCGGACCGTACTCGAGAACTGACTTTCTTCCCCTTGGCATTGTACTTGTTTGCCTCAGTGACTGAGTGCTGCTTAAGAGTGTGCAGTGCACCAGGCAAAGCCAGTGTCATTTTGAGCAATTAATAATGCTGTAGCGCAAGTGGTTACTGGTTTTAGTCTCTGTTCTACGTCCCTAGAGTTGTGTGGTGTGGTGTGTTCTTTGCCCCATACATTCCAAGATGTACCTGCTAGAATGTTGAAAAGGTGGAGAAATTTGGCTAATCATAAAGAGACTGCGGTAGATTTTGCACTAAAAGTAATCCCTACATATCTTGTACAGAAACCTTATTGCGAAAATACATATCTTATTGTACATATCTTATTTTGCGAAAATATTGGCAGAGTGCACATTGTAAACAGTGACAAATCAGCCTTGCAGAGAAACCATATTGTGGGAGGAACTGAGCAAAACGCAGTAAGGTCTCTCATTGATTTGGGCTCACACTATTTATGGTATTTTTCATGTTGTAGCAATTCAATTTGGGATGTTTTGGAATTTAATAATAGAATGCATATGACATCAAGAGAACGTGGGCATGTGGCTATGTGGGTGCAATCAGGCTACACACACACACACACACTACACCACACTACTCGGTCCTCGGATCAACCAGTCGCAGGAGTGTACCCTCCACTGACACTCCAGGGCCAAAAGCCAGGGCTAGAGTCCACTTGTCACCCTCCTTTTGGCGATTATCGCGGCGCACTTTATCGAGTACAAACATGATGGTGCATGATGCCATGTTTGCATACTCCCTCAGAATATCCCTGTAAATCGCACATCACACCGATTGGTAGCATGGCATAACCCATCAGAGCATTCAAACAAGAATAGTGAGTGTTGTACAACCAATTTTCTTGCACAAAGACACAAACAGTGAGTGTTGACTTGTAGTTGTTCACACGCACCTGCTGACTTGGACCTGCTTGGACTTGAGCCCGCATCCCCTCTGCGTCATGTCCACAATGGACTTGCCGCCCGGGTGCACGGCCCACAGCATGTCACTGTAGCTCAGATTGCCCACCAGGCTCCGCACAAAGGGGTTCACGTTGTTGCCCACCAGCTGCACGGTGGGATGGAACAGGAGGGCAGCGGGAGGGGGTTGATTGGGGGAGTTTTGAAGCAGCTCGTGGAGTTGCTCAGGCAAACCTACGAGGCTGCAAGGATAAGTTCATGTTTTCTACCCACCAGCCGCACAAAACAGAATGGTATCGGATGGGACAAGACAAAACCGGTGCCAACTAGTGGAACACCGGAAAGCACAAGTGCAGCTCTGTGACCAGGTGCAGGTGGGGATTGAAGCGGAGCTGCAGGTCTCACCTCGAAAGGTTGCTCAGGTCTCACCTCGGGGAGGTTCTTCTTGAGCCCCACGTCGAGCCCATGGCACACCACGTTGGCCGTGATCACATCCTCACTGTCCGGGATGTACGTGGTGCCGTGCCTATGCACCTCAAACACCGCCTTCTCGCCCTCCCTCGGCTTCGCACCCAGGATGAACGCTGAGAGGGAGTAGAGGGGTGGGAGAAGGGGAGAGGAGAGGCAGGAGATGTGGGCTGCCATCGTTGTGTTCGAGATGCATGCCCAAAAAAAAAAAAAAAAAAAAAAAAAAAGCGTACTGATCTGAAAAGAAATCGCTCAATGACCTGCTGACGAAACGTGATTGGGCTTCTGTGTCACTCACCGCCAGCGCCATCAGCAAAGATGCAGTCCACAATGATGTTGTTGATAAGGTTGTCGGGATTCAAGGACTGCGCGTTGACCGAGTTGACCTCCACTGCCACCACCAGCACGCGGTACGATGGGTCCCCCGCAGCGATCTCAGCGGCGGTGCGCAGCCCGATGACGCCCGCATGGCACCCCATGTAGCTCACATACAGATGCTTCGTGGACTGCGGGAGCCCCATCTGCTTGATCAGACACATGTCCAGCCCTGATTGGCCAACATGGTGGAGGTTTGGGAGGGGAGAGGGAAGTGAACAAATCGCCAACGAATCGTTAAAAAACCTAGTCCTAGGTGGGAGAAGACAGAGAGAACACGACACACACACCAAGGCAATGTCCGCCTTCTGATGATTCTCGTGAAATAGCAGGGAGAAACAAAGTCATACCAGGGCAGTGAATTCAGAGAGAATTAAGTCCAAAAAAAAGGAGAGAAACAATGCTCCAAGAAAAAAAAGGAGAGAACGAAAATAAGAATGTACCAGGGCAGTGAATGCCGGAGGTGGAGAAGGTGATGACATGCGTGATGTCCTTGCGGTCACCCCCCCAGTCGCTGATGGCCTTCTCACTGGCCGCCTTGCCCAGGGCGACAGCGGGCTCAAGCCAGAGCTTGAGGCGCGTGTCGAGGGAGGGCGAGCCGAAGGAGGCGATGGAGTCGTAGGTGTTGAAGATGTCGCTGTCGTGCACCAGGTGACGCGTCTTGATGCCACAGTTCTCAACTGGTTGGGAAAGGGAAGGAGGACAGCCCAAGAAAGAAAAAAAATCTTGTGACAGTGTTGAAAAGCCTTTTGTTGTGGACGAGAAAAAACAAGAAAGAAAACAGGCTGGAATCCTGTAATCTCCAATCCAATCCCCAATTGCCACTCACTGATTCGCTTGGACAGGTCCTCGGTCTTCTTATCCGGGAACGGCAGCGTCGTGACAAACTTCTCATGGAACTCCGCTTGGGTGACCTTCCTGTCCGGATTGGCCGTGCCAATGCCCAGGATATGCGCTAGTCCTGACGCATTCCCCCCCACAGGGACTGCGGGGCCGGAGTTGGTCTCGTTAACATTGAGGCTGGAGACGAAGGCGGAGACAGCGCTGGCGTCCTCGTTAGAAGGAGCAGCGTTAGTGAGCACCACAGGCGTGTCCATGTCGAGAAGGCCGGCCATGGCGAAGAGAGAGAGAGAGAGCTAAGAAACGAGAGGGAAAATGAGAGTCTGGAAGCGAGTGTTCGTAAACCGGGAACTTAGGACCTCGCGCCGTAAGGCGGCGAGTGGTGATCAAGGGCTAGGAGTAAGAGCTGGAACAGCAGAGACTTGTGGCAGAGATTTGTGGAGCGAAAGAGCGTAGCAGAGAGGCGGAACGCACTCTGAGAGCGGGAGTACTGACTATAAGCGCAGAAACTCCGAGAGACTAGAAGGCCTGAGAGATCGAAAAGCTGGAGTGTGATTGCTACCTCCAACGATGATCCTTCTTATAGGAAAATGCGAAATGCATTGATCAAGCAGGAAAACCTCTTCGATACTGACGTTAGCCCGTCGCTAAGGAGCCTCCTCAGGCACCATACCATGCCATCCATGCCATACCATGACGTGCCATTACATGGCATGCCATAACTGACATCAGACCAGTCTGTAGCATGCTAGTGGGACAAGGGACTCTCGTGTGCGACCAGTTCAATGCCTGGATGCGTCGCTCGGGTCGGGGTTCGTTCGCGAACAGTTGCATCATCGTTTCGCGCTTGGGCCTGAGACACCTCCAGCGCGTGCCTGCGTGCGGCGCTGTGCGACAGTGTTCGCTAAGAAAAAACACAAGCCCGAGGAGCTGTCCTGTCATCGAGAGAGTCGTGACGCGAAACAAATCGGTACGAAGAATCAGCCATCACTTCATGTTCTGGGAAGGCCTCGGACTCAGGAACGACATTCGCGTCTGCGGTTGACGAAACCGAGGCGGCGTGGTGACCAGGGGAGGAAGGATCCGTATTATCATATTTTATTTATCGTACAAAATGTCGTTATCGCGTCGTGCTAGCCGGTTTTCGTGACGGTATTGGAAGGATCGGAATGATTAGCCACGTGATTCGGACGGCCGTGGCTCTGCCGAGCAGCTGTCACTGCGCTCACTGTCGTCACTGCTGTCATTTCTGTCCTTGCTGTCATGGGGTTAGTCATTGGTGGTCATCGCCTGAAAAAGGCTAAAGCTAGCGGGACTCGCAATCACGTGGAGCGTGTGTCTGGACGCGACGTGATATGGAAGTGACAATGACAAGTACGGATTGGCGGATCGAGATTCGAGGTAAGTCCTGTCAAAATCGAGGCAAGGGGAACGGCAGACGGCATAGAACCGGTTGTGAGTTAGGACCGTCGTGCGACGCTGTCAAAAAGGGCTTTCCAAGACGGAGACCCTTAGCTGACGCTACGGAGCTATGGAACTAAGGAGAACAGTCGCATTTGTTCGCAATATCCATGGCTACTCACCAGCACCATTCCTGAGGCTGTCATGTGAATCTTGATGCTTCTGGGCTGAATGTGTCCCTCCGCTGATCTTCAGATCTGGTTCAGTACGTTGTGGCACGGTAAACAGCGGTGCCACAACGTACCCAGCGAAATTGTGGTGTGGTGAACGCGACATACCTTGAGCAGAATATGCGCGCCACCTGTGAGAGGTTAGGGAACGCGGCAACGCGATAAATCTCTCTAGAAAGCTCTTTGACACTCTGTGCCGTACCCCATCCCCTCAAATCCCAGTGAAAGAACCATCTTGCTTTGGGTTTCCCTGCTGAACTAGCGGTGCGTCAGTTTCCTTTTGTCAGAAAGTCGACCCTCCACACCACACAGCAAACCTGGTCTCCCTTCTGACACGCTGGAACTTTGATTACAAACCTGAGAGCGTGGTGTGGAGTCGCTTTACGAACCTGTCTGCCCTCAGCAAAAAGTGCGAGAGTTTTGCTCAATTCCGCGAAGTCGCGATATGTTTTTTTTTTGCTACGTGGCATGCCTTCGATCGCGGGAACCGCGATCTGTTTTAATGTCGCCACAAATTTCTAAGAGAAATCTAGTTCAGCTTTGTGGGTCACATGTACGACCCTGCCCGCGGGCAAAAATAAAACCCTTGTAGGAATGGCATGTGTTAGGGATGGATCAACCATAAACACCTAGGGGCAAGGTGTTTAGGGTTGATGCCTCCCTAACGCATGCCAGGTCCGAACGGGTTTTATTTTTGCCCGCGGGCAGAGCACTGCAAAACTTAACTAAAATTCTGTTGAACTTTGTGGTAACAATAAAACAGATCGCGGTTCACGCGATCGAAAGCATGCCACGTGGCAATAATAAAACGAACCTCGATTCCGCGAGATTGAGTAAAATTCTCAAAAAGTGCTTCCTTCCTCAACCAGTCCCGCAAAGCCACAATGGCGGTTCCTCCACATGGCCAGCGATAATAAATTTTCGGTTTCAGTAACCAGCATGTTCGCAATTCCTCGTGTGGCTGATGGATCAGAGAAATGTAAGAGTGCACCGCGAAACGGAGAACGGAAGGGTTGTCAAAGAGAATACTTGCTGGCGGTTCAGAGAGAACTACTGCGTTTCAAAACGTTTTACATGGATGATAAAATGGTTGCATGGGGTACCGAGAGATAACGGACTGTCAGATCACGAAGGGTTAGGGCTTGGGCGAAGTAAACCAAACAATTTCGCCGCATTTGAGCCTTTTGGTAACCACTTTCTGCCTTCACCCTCAGCAAATCTAGACGTTTCCATGGCTGCCTCTCTGATGTTGTCGCAGTTGTTTCTGTGACGAATACCAAATGCAGGTGTGGATCTTTGGTAAGGAGTCTTCTACTGGATAAGTATCCGTCCTTCGGCCTCTTCAAAGCTTTCAGTCTTTGTTGTAGGATCAGCACCGCTTTCCAGAACTCTTCGCGGTTTGCCAAAATGTACGTGCAAGAAGTGCGATCGCAGCCTCGTCATCGAGCAACAAGCGAAATAACGCCAGAAGATGACGCGGACAGCATACCTACCACGTCAGGTCATCCCGCAAGTAACGCAGCGGAGGTGAACGATGAGGATGATCGGGACGAGAACGGAGTTGGCTCGGGCGACGTTGCTCTTGACATGAAAATGAAGCCGACGCCGCCGCGGAAACGGAGTAAATTAGAGTCTGCAGCATGGCTGCTTACTTGCGTGGCGATTCTGGTTTTCGGAGATGGCAAGCGCCACTTCTTTCAGGCGGTACTGAAGGATCCTCGCGTGCACAAGTAAGCCGATGCTCTTCGTTTCTTGTTTCGTTTCAAATAGTAACATCCAAAAGCCGACACTAACCCGTCCGGTTTAATTTGCTCTATACCATGCGGATTACTCCGTTTCCACAATTGGATTCGCCTGACATTACGGTGGATACAGAAGCGCGCGCTTTACATGGAAAGTTGCAACCAAATTCCTGACACATCAGCTTTTCCTCATTACGCTGGCCTTGCAACCCCCACTTCTCTTCTCTACAATTCAGTCCATGGCAATTCCACTGCTCCCGTGTACTTCCTCCTCTCCTCTCGACTCCACCCTTCTCCCCTCTCTCTATGTGCTGCGTGTGCGGGCCACAGTCAACGTGGCGATCGCACCAACCCATGGGTGTGCTGTCAAGTCCGTGCATTCTCCTAATTCCTTCTCCTCCACACCCACTCCCCCTCGTCCCACCTTCAGGCAACCTTTCTTTGTGGCGTGTGTGTGCATCATCGTCAACGTGGCAGTCTGGCTCTACCTCACTGTTCTCATCCGCCTCGTCTTGAAAAACACCCGCCACTTTGAGCTCGCTGCTCCTGGAGCCAATGCAACCACAACTTTGCTTAGCTTCATGTCCTTCATTCTGTAAGTACTTGTTCCACCTTTATGGGGTTTAGGGTAATAGGTTTTTGGAGTCCACTAAGATGCTTTAGTGTGCACTTTTCCAGTCAGTAACAGCACGTAGGAGAGTACCAGCTTTGCCTCTTTCCACAGACCAGCTAGCCTCTTGTGTTCACCCTGATTCCATATTTTTGCATCCATAACCAATGTTTGTTCCAGTATTGTCATCAATATATCAACCATAGAAAGGGGTGGGAAAGGTGAACATTTCTACTAATTTTCTTCTTTTTTATTATGACGTCCCTTCCCCCCACAGATTTGCAATAGCATTATGGCCAGTCTTTGGCTTCTTCATCATCCCCATCCTGGTACGTGCTTCTACCCCCTCAGGTGATATTCCAACTGCAGTGTCAATTTATTCGTCTTCATATTTTTCCGTCGTTACAGGCTCTTGGCAAGATAGCTCCACATTAGAACCATATTTTGCTTTCCTGTCTCTGACTAACTCATCACTCCTCTGTCCACTTGTTACCGGTATTGTTGTTCCCTGAAATCCAGTGGGTATTCTTCATGACCTTAGTGGTCATCCTTTCAACCATTCCTCCTTACTCCCCTAAGTCTGCTGAAGACATGGAATAGTACCGGAGTAGGGTGCCATACCTGGGCATTACACCCACAAACAAACACCTTCAACGAAAGTTAGGGTGAAGACTGTATGTGTTGCACTGAAACAATGTGTTATCAGTCATGTCAAAATTCTCAACCTACGGTAAAAGAGTAGAACAGGATTTTCATTGCATCAGCCAGCTTACACATTAGGTATTGCAACAATGTCTGTGGTATCCAACCAGAATATGCTGCCATCCCTGAGGGCTTGCTACCATACAGCCTGCGTATCTACCATTGCGGACTTGATATCTGCATAGGATGTTTATGGTAAAAAGGTAGAGAGGGAAGGAGGATTAGCTGACAAGCACAGAGGCACAAGGGTTCAACCACTTACACAGGTGGGACCTCGCGACACTAAAATACAGACAGGTACGTAGACCCCATAGGAAAAAAGTTGCTGATTTAAGAAACTCAACACGCCCTTGATTTTCACGGGGTTACGTTTCACGTGTGCTGAAACAGTCTAACTTGACGGATATTTCCATTACCTCATGAATTATATGACTATGGAGAGCAAACGGGGCGACGGATGGTTTCAAAAATAACAAGGTTCCCCGATTGTGTCATACCTTGATTAATTACGATCCGACAATGATGTTGTTGATGGGGATGAAAATAAGTTTCACAAAAAAACCGATGAATCCCATAACCACGAACCCAATAGCTGTCCTGGAAGCCACCTTCGTAAACTCTGCACGCGTCATAGAGTATCGGAAACGCAAAAAAGGTGGAAATTTGAGACCTGATCAAGAAAGAGACGCTGACTTGGAATTAGCCGAAACGTAGCAAATTAGGTCACACGGATCCTAAACGTCGAAGGGAAAAGAGGACCCGATTGTCAGAAATTACGACGTGTCAGACGACTGCGAAGTAAATCCGATGATAGGGCAAAACAGACCTTTCCGATCTGGTTTATGACACCGCTTCACTAGTCTGATGCTATCCTTGGCGAAGTCCTGCACCGGCTTGACGACGTACTCAACAGCCTCCATTAGCCAAATCTAGAGAAGGATCTGTAGGAAGTCAGATCTCTTGATGGTGGCTCTGCCGATAAAGTTATGAAGTTACTGGAGGTATGGCTGCTGTGAGTGACTAGATCTCTAGGGATTGGGTGGGAAGAAGGAACGTTTTCGGGAATGGCCGTCAAAAACAGGTGAGATTTGCACGGCTGGATGAAAGGAAACCAACCAAGTTTCGTGATCTGCTCTAACAAATTTGTTATGTAGTATTCGCTGTCAGCGTTCCCGCTGCAATTATAAGCTCACAGAACCAGAGATTTTTGCCTCATCAGTACATCACAATTTTTATACAATTCTGAAACAGGTTGAATTGATTTGTTGGTTGGAACTGGGGGCTCTTTTGAACTCCTTGCTAATATGTTTAGCTTTCAGGTTATTGCTGGGTTTTTACTCTAAACACCACAAAATCTTGGCATGAACCAGCAACACATCCTACTTCGAAGAGCAGTCCCTTAAATTGACCTGATCTGATGGATCTGTATGCATGGTAAATTGAGCACACACAATACTTGTGCAGCTAATAACTACTGACCACAGACACTGCAAACATGTGTCCAATAGCTATTTTAGTAGCATTTGGTCTTAGGCCTTTGCCACAACAGGCTCCTCAGCATATTTGAGTGCACGAGTCGTTTCAAAGAAGTGCAAGACACTCTCCTCTGGTGTCCCCACCAACACACCGTGGCCCAGGTTGAGAATGTGGCCGCGAGGTCCCGCCTTGGCAACACAGCTGTGAGGGAGGTAGTGGGTGAATGAGAGGGGACGCATGCGTGGGTAACAAAATCAACTGATTGTGGCATATCTGTTGGAAGAGAAGGTAGTGTATCCCCACCAACACACCGTGCCCAGGTTGAGAATGTGACCGCCCGGACCTGCCTTGGGCACACAGCTGTCGGAGAGTGAATGAGAACGATGATATGGTGGGTACGAGGGGTGGAAAGAAAGATGGCAAATCTTTGGAAAAGTACAAAGCAACACCCCACCTAGGTCATGAACCAATCACACTGTACCCTCCGTTAGATGGCACAGTATACTCACTGATTGATGGCGTCAATGATGGCATCCTTGGAAGCAAACAGCACAGCAGGGTCCACGTTGCCCTGCACCGACAGCACTCACACTGTACCACGCCACTCACGATGCCATGGCACACTGGAACATTTTATTACAGAGAACTACTCACCGGTGGATGGCGTCAGTGATGGCATCCTTGGAAGCGAACAGCACAGCAGGGTCCACGTTCCCCTGCACCGACAGCCTCGGTTTCGCACTCCCCCCAGGACTCGCCCTCAGAGCGCCGTCAATCCTCGTCCGTGCATCGGCCATGTCAATGGTCCAGTCAACACCGATGACGTCAGCCCCAGTGGTGGCCATGCGCTCCATGAGGCCCCCACTGCCATTGGCATAGAGCACGACTGGCACCGTGGGGTGCTTCGCCTTCAGCTGGGAGATAACCTGGAGAATGGGGGACGATGATACGGGAGGGATGCAACAGGGGCTCTCATGGGTGAACCCCAGTCGTGGCAATCCGCTCCATGAGGTAGTCCCCTGCCGTTAGCATAGAGCACGACGGGTACTGTCGGGTGCTTTGCCTTCAGCTGGGAGATGACCTGGGGAATGAAGGGAGGAGAGAGGATGGTGGGAGTGTGGAGGAATGCATCAGTTGTCACGCCTGTGCATCAGTTGTCACGCCTGTGTTTCATGCGCCAACCGTCGCCACTGCTGCTGCCTACCAAGTGACGAGATGACTTGAAGAAACATTCGGCTCGATGGATTGAGTGACTCGTTTTGAAGGCAGGTGCCATGCGGTGCAAGCCTTCGCCCCATAGAGCTCAGCTCTGGCGCTCACCTGAATGATGTACGGCTTTGCCCACTCGTCCCACTAGTCCCACTGACCGCAGGTGATAGACACAACGATTCGCCCCACATGGCACACCACCAGCCTCTGTCACCTGAATGATGTATGGCATGGCCCACTCGTCCCGCAAGTCAGGGGTGACAGCTTTGCGCAACGCAAGGGTTTTGTCATCTAGTGCACCGTGGGCATGAATGCTCGCCTGAATGATGTAGGGCTTGGCCCACTCGTCCCACTGGTCGCAGGTGACACACACATCATTCGCCCCACATAGCACACCACCAGCCGAGCTCTCTCTCACCTGAATGATGTACGGCTTAGCCCACTCGTCCCACTGGTCGGGAGGAAGCTGGCCGCCCCACGAGTCAAACACCCGGATGCACTGCAATTGAGTGACCCGACGGCATGTATAGGCCCCTTTGCCCCATAGAGCATGGCTTTGGGTCTCACCTGAATGATGTAGGGCTTGGCCCACTCGTCCCACTGGTCGGGAGGCAGTTGCCCGCCCCACGAGTCAAACACCTGGATGCACTGTGCGCCGGCGTCCACTTGGAACGCGGCATATGTTGCGATCTCATTGGCCAGGTGCTGCAGCAGCGCACGCAGCACGTCCGGCGCGCTGTGGATCATGCCCTTGATCTTGGTGTAGGTGCGCGTGGTGCCGCCCTCCACACAGTAGGTTGCGAGAGTCCACGGCGCCCCCACAAAGCCCAGCAGCGCTGCTGTGCCCTCAATCTGCCAGGGATTGGGGGAATGGGGAAAGGAAAAGGGGCAAAGGCAAGTCAAGCGGGAGGAAGGGTGACGGCAAGGGGGAAAAGGGGGAGAGGGATGGAAGAGAGGCGCGTCTGGCGCGCTGTGGATCATGCCCTTGATCTTGGTGTAGGTGCGCGTGGTGTAGGTGCGCTGTGGATCATTTATGGCGTTATAGTTCCCCCTTTTCCCCTGCCTCAACGACTTATTCAACAAAATTTCTCCTATTCAGCTGCACTGGCGTCAACGCCTGAGAACCTCGTCTCTTCCCCAACCCTAACGCTCGTCCTCCCCCCTCCTCACCTTGCCTCGAACTTCCGACGCTATTTCCCCTTCCACAAGCTAAAACTTCCCCCCTCCCAGTTCCGCCCATGTCTGCCTCCCACGCACCTCTTTCCGGATTTGCCTCAGCGACTCATCAACGACGTGCAGCTTGTCCAGCTGCACGGGCGTCAACGCCTTGACCAACACCCAACCCTACCTTCCTCACGCTACCCCCACAACCCCCCCTCCCGTCCCCACCCTTTTACAGTTTCCTGCCAACGGTGCCTCCCACGCACCTCTTTCCGGATTTGCCTCAGCGACTCATCAACGAAGTGCAGCTTGTCCAGCTGCACGGGAGTCAGCGCCTTAAGCGCCTCCGTCGTCCTAATGGGGCTGTCTATAACGGGGCCCTTGTTCTCGTCGATCTCGAACGGAATCCCCATCGCCTCCAACGGCGTCAGGATGTCCGAGAACAGAATCACGCCGTCAGGTCGGAACGCGCGCCACGGCTGCAGGGTGATTTCGACGATAAGATCCGTCGTCTCGGAACGTTCGCGGAAAGAGGGGTGGTTCTTGGAGAGCTTCTGGTATGCAGCCATGTAGCGCCCCGCTTGGCGCATCATCCAGGCGGGGGGGCGCGGAATGGCCTCCCCGCGCGCTGCGCGCACCAACAGGGGCTCGTCCGCTGGAAAGGGGGAACGGGAGGGAGGGGATTCGTTGTGATGCCAAAGGAAAGGCCCTGGTGGAGGAAACATGCACACGCGGGTGCCGCGGAATGGTTTCTCGACGCGCAGCCCGCGCTAGTCTATCAAGGATCGACCCAGGTGAATGTTGGAATTGATCAGTTTCGTGTACCTCAGCCCTAGACGCACTGAAGGTTCTTTTCTTTACACTGTGGAAAAAAGCAAGGCGCAGCAACAACTGCGAGGGATTGGATTGCAAGAGGCATTGCCGGGAATGACTTCAGGGAAGAAGTACTTGAAAGCACATCCATCATTGTCGCTTACCTGACGCCCTGGGCTGCACGGCCTGCCTCTGCGAGGCATTGCAGGAGGCAAATTTGGGTCGTGCGGGTTCGGCACGAGGGTTATGTATGGAGCAATACTGATAGCAATCTCCCTCACCTGACGCCCTTGGCTGTACGGCCTGCCTCTGCGAGGCATTGCAGGATACGGATTTGGTCGTGCGGGTTCGGCAGGCAGCGCCATGGAGCTCGGAGCCTGCGAAGGACACGGCGGATTTCGCGCTGGTCGCCGTCGCTGGTGACCGGGATGATTGTGCGATGGTGCTGACGTGGCTCTGCACGCTGGTGGGACGAAGGTGTGGCGGGATCACAGAGACGGAAATACCACACGTTAGATACACTTTAAATGCTAATGCACATTATTGGCTTGTGCAAAAGTGATCGCTGTCTAGAAAATTGCACAATCTAGGTTTGAAATTTCTAGGAAGATCCAAGAATCTGGAAAATTCCAAGGATTATCAACACTACTGGGTGGGCTAGTGTCTAAATAACGACGGAAAGGAGGAGTCTGGACAGCGAAGTGGAGTTGACTAGAAGTTCTAGTTTTCGAGAATGATCACGAATGGTTAGACAGGATAAGGAGGAATATTATCGTTGCTTTCCTTGTATTTCCAGGTATTAGGCATCGCTGCACTAAACGCTGCGTTCGTACGGCCCTCAGACCAGTACCTTCCGTCGAACGAGCATCAACGCGCCCTTTGTGATATCACAGGAAACGCTCACGTTCTAAAGCACAGAAACGTACAGCTGAGAGGTGGATGTGGCGGCCATGTTTTCAACTGGAGTCCAATCAGAGGACCTCTTCAGCGATTAGCAAGCCCAATGCAGGCTTGCAATTCCTGTCACACGCGACGGGGCGCGAATACTCGAAACCGGCGTAGCTCCTGCACTAGTCAGAAGGAACCTTGGAAAAACCTCTCGGCTTCCTTTGAAGTGGCTTGTGGAAATTCCAGCTTCACCAGAAATCAGAGAAGTCCTTGGGGAGGAAACTCGAATTGGGATTTCCCTGATCGGCCAGCTAGGCGTACTGCTGATAAAATTCAGATTGACATTGCCGCGCCTAAAAACGCTGACTAGGAGTTTTGGCTCGGCTGGATGGGCCGTGCTGACGTAGTCAGCCGGCGCCTATTGGGCAATGCGATTCTCTGTACTTGAGGCCTAAAGCGTGTGGGGCTCCTCCAAATTCCAGGGATTCAGGACAGAAACCGAATTATGAATCTCGACTTATTGGTGGCTTCGCTATTTCTCCAGGTGTAGCTTCCACTGTACAAGACTCCTCCATGACAACGTCAATCAATGCTATGCACAAGCCTGGAAACACAAAGTAAAACCGGCGCATGCTCTTTGAGATCCACCAAGACCGCCGAAATCATATCCCTATATGTAGCAAACCATCTGGAACCAATGGTCTTCTACCACCCAGTCGCTGTGGTTCCTGTGAGCCCATGCCTGTGCCCTGGCCACTGAGACTGCTGCCTGCCTTGCACTTGCTCACCGGCCCTCTACCTTTTCATGCACCCAGCGCGTGCTGTCTAGGATCCACCAAAAACGCCGAAATCATATCGCTGAATGTAACAACTCCCATCGGGCACCCGTCGTGATCCACCACCCACACGCGGTGGTTCCTGTGAGCCAGTGCCTGCGCCATGGCTGCACATAAATTGCTGCTTGGCTTGCACTTGCTCACAGGCCTCATCCGGCCTCTCTTAGTGGATGGAGAAGCAGCAGAAGCAACACCAGCAATGTCAGACTTTGCTTCAACCTTCACTTGTTGCTCCTGTTGATCCTGCTGCTGCTTCTGCTGCACCAGTCTCAGCTGCTCGCCCCTCTCCCTGCTTTTCCAGTACCTCTCAGTGGCCGGCACGGCCAGCAGCAGATCCTGCACCGTCAGGCTGCGCAGATTCCGGGCGGCGAACTGCGCAGTGCAGCCGCGCAGATCCACGCTCGACAGCTGGCCCACCAGCTTGCCATGAGGGCAAGAGGCGGCAGCACTGGCAGGACTGGCAGCTGACGAGCCTTGAGTTGACTGGGTTGACTGGGTTGACTTTGAGGAAGAGGGGCTGGCGGGTGCAAGTGCAGGGTCCACCACTGCCAGTGCATTGACATCCCCTGGTGGGCAGCGAAACAAAGCAGAGAGATGAGGGAAAAGGGGAGGGAGGAGGGTCATACATAGCGAAGAGGGAGGGAGGAGCACGATGGCGAAGAGGGAGGGCGGAGGATCAATTGGAACATGTGCAAACAGAGATAGGCATGCATGGCATTGATAGGCATGCAATGGAACATGTGCAAACAGAGATAGGCATGCATGGCATTGATAGGCATGCAATGGAACATGTGCAAACAGAGATAGGCATGCATGGCATTGATAGGCATGCAATGGAACATGTGCAAACAGAGATAGGCATGCATGGCATTGATGTTCCTAGACACACACACAGTCCTAAAGAGTCATCCGCATCTAAAGCTACAGTGTGCCAACATAGCATGCATTGGGTAGGATTCACTTGGGAGGGTGTCATAACTAACCACCCCAACACACCAACTCACCAGCAGACGACTGCAGCAGCAACAGTGCCTCATACGCTTCGTCAGAAGAGCAAGAGAGAAGACCACCATAAGAAGATCTTTAACCCAGTAAGTTATTCACGTTAACTCACCAGCAGACGATTGCAGCAGCTGCAGAGCCTCGTACGCATTGTCAGAGCACTTGACTGTGACGATCCGGGGGTGAATGAGGCCTAAATCGAGGAGGCTTTTAGAGGGTACAGGCTCCAGCTGAGGCGCTCTGTCGAGCAGCCATCTGGCCACGTCTGTCTGAGTCAGCACGCAGAAATGCGGGCAGAAAAACTTTCGGGAGGGCATGCAGCTGCCCCCCGGGCAGCGGAAACAGGGGGAGGGGGAGGAGTGGTGGAAAGCGGTGGTAATGGAATGGATGGACGAGATGGCGTTGGTGGGAGTGGTGGGAAGGATTGCAGGAGTGGTAGGAGGGATGTTGTAATCAGCTGGAGTGGTGGTAGTTGGAGTGGTGGTAGTTGGAGTGGTGGTAGTTGGAGTGGTGGCATAGGTGGCAGGCGCGAGGGTAGACTGTGTGCCAATGGTTCTCCCCTCTTTCTCCTCTTCCCCCTCCCTACCCCCCTCCCTCGCTTCCTCCTGACCTTTATCCCTCTCCCCCTCCCCCTTGCCTCCCCTCTCCCCCTGTTCTGTCTCCTCCTCCTCTTCACTTGGAAACGAGCACGAGTAACGTGTGTTGCACTCCGAATAGCGTACAGTGCTCCCTGCTTGTGGCGTATACTGAGGCTGCTTGTAAGGGAACGCATCCGGAACCCCTTGCAGGTGCTCTAACGAGAGGGAGGTGGCGCTAGAAAGAGTGCTAGAAGCGAGGGGTTTGTGTGGGTGCTGAGAGGGGGTGGAGGAGAGAGAGAGAGGGGAGGTGGCGAGTGTGGTGGTGGTGGTGGAGGGAGTGAGGGAGTGGGAGGTGAAGGAGGGGTGGGAGAAGAGGGAGGAGGAGCTAGAAGTGAGAGAGTGGAGAGAGGAGGAGGATAACTGAGGGGGAGGAGCAGGGGTGTGGGTGGGGGGGGAGGAAGGAGGAGAAGAGGCCAGAGAGGAGGGAGGGGAGGGGCAAGAGGGAAAAAAATAGACAGGGAAGTGCGAGTGAGAGGGGAGTGACTGAGTGTGGAGTGAGTGCGATGGGAGTGATTGAGAACTGGGTGCTGCTGCAGGTGCAGTGCCTTGTGAGGAGAGAAGAGAGGGGAGAGAAGAGCTGGGGCGGGTATGTATGGGGACGATCAGCCGCTGCACTCCCTGCGCCATGGGTCGCATGATGGTGTTGATGCTGGGAGAGGGGAGAGGAGGATTGGGAAAGAGGAAAGACAATAACAAGGAAGACACAGAAAGAAGGGAGGGACAAATTCTGGTCGGGGAACGATTAGGCGCTGCACTCCCTGTGCCACGGGTCGCATGATGGTGTTGATGCTGGTAGGGGGACGGGAGGATTTGGGAAGAGAAGGAGCGACAGTAAAAGAAAAATTGAGAAACTCGAAGCGCTTCATTAATGGATTTCGAGAAACCCTACTAGAGTACGACCTTGGAAGCACACAAATAAGAGGAAGGGCAGCTTACGGCGCGTTGAGGTCAGTGAGCAGCAGCGACAGCCCTTCCTCGCTCGCCCTCACCAGCTGCCCCACTGGCGTCTCCAACTCACACATGCCACCCTCCCGCCATCCCCTCTCCCTCCCCGTCTCCTTGTCCCCCTCCCCCTCCCCCTCCCCCTCCCCCTCCCCCTCCTCTTCCCCCCGCGCCACGTGCAGCAGCAGGTCCACCATGGTGACAGTCCCAATGTACGCCTTATTAGCTGCAGCAGTAAGCGACAGCGCGTCAGAGTCGTCTGGCAGGGAGAGAATGGAACGAGCCAGGGAGCCGAGCGCCTGATGGAACAGTAAGAGAGGAGAGGGGAAGGAATAAATGGGGGGGACCGAGAAAGCAAAAATTAGGAACCTAATCTCGAGACTGTATCAAAAAAGCATGTACTTAACGGACAACCTGGCGGGGGGAACAGGAAAAACTAAACAGGGTCGATAGGGGGGACCATGCAGCCTAAACAAGGACCAAACGGGGGAAGCAGCCATGGCATGCTAGGCGCCGAGCGCGTGGGAGCGGGGGAAAGTATGTCGCTGCATTAGGGGAGGGGGGAAAAGGGGGTGGGGAGGGGAGGCAGGAGCGGGAGGAGGAAAAGGGGGTGGGGAGGGGAGGCAGCAGAGGAGGAGGAAAGGGGGGATGGGGAGGGGAGGCAGCGGTGGGGGAGGAATATAGGGAGGGAGATGCATACCGCAGCAGGAAGGGAGAGCAGGTGGGGGGGTAAGGCGGGGGAAAGAGTACGTGGTAGCTGCTACCAGGTTGTTGTTTAAGCAGGGAGAAGGAGGGAAACGAGGGCGGGAGAAGAGCGGGCGAGTAAGCGGGAGCTGCTACCAGGCCGTCCTCTACGCGAGAAAAAGGAGAGTTGAAAGCATAGCACAGCAGTGGGGGGGAGCAGGGAGGAGGGGGAGAAAGGAAGATCACACGGGGGCTGCTACCAGGTTGCCGTTTACGCGGGGAGAAGGAGAAGGGAACACATACCGCGGCAGCATGGGGAGAAGTCGAGTAAACGGGAGCTGCTACCAGGTCCTCTCGCACCAGAGCCTCGATCGCCTCTGTACACCCACGTTTCGATAAAAAGAACAACCGTCACGAACACCGACGGAGAAGGGTGGGGGGGGGGGGTGGGGGAACAGAGAAAAGATGTGAGGAGGGCAGACACGTCAGTGAGTCCTTGTTTTTCAGGCTTGACGCGTACAAGCGTCAAAAAGGTCTCAACGTTCCTATTAACGTTCCGCCTTACCGCCGACAGTCGCGGACTCAGGGAATTCGACGAGGCCAAGCTTGCTCCGCACGAGATCCGCTACCGTGTGCTCCGTAATAATCGCAGCCATCCCTCCGAGTCGGGTCCGTTCTCGCGAGATGCAACGCTAAGGGAGTTCGCGAGAGGCAGCGTCGGGAAAACAATATCCGCTGCGCGGCGCCCACGTCAGCGATAGCCAAAGAACAGTGTGCGGCAACAAGGTTCTCTACAACGCTCAAACGCGAGTCACCGAAGCGCGCTCTGCGCGACTGGGGGAAAAACCCGAAGCCTAGTTGAAAGGCTGGGCTAACGCGCACAACGAGGCGGCTGCTACTGCAGCGTATGCGGTGGCGGCGGGATGGTGGAGAGGATGGTGTGGGGGAGCTAAGTGGCGGCGGTAGGAGGGAAGTTGGCGAATGGGGTGAGGGAATGAATGGGGGTGTGCCATGAGACTTCAGGATGTAAGGTTGAGAGCGTTGTTTCTTGCTTCAAAACGGTTGGTTTAGCTAGCTGGAGGGTTGGTTGGGGTTACACGCTCACGACGACACGCTGACGGGGAAATGGCAGAAGCGGCTGGGCTCTGGTGGCTAGGGTACTCAAGTTTTAGGCGACTGCCCATCTGGTTTGGTTGGGTGGTTCTACTAAGATAATCCTAAAAGCAGGACAACCTTTTACAGCCTGATGTGGTCGAATCCTGTCAGCTCCCAGCACTTTCCACAATACGTTTAGATAAGTCCCAAGCGTAACTGTTGTCCTAACCTAATGAACGCTGGAACTCCGGTCAATCCCAGCTGCATGCAGATTTCGCTAGTGCGGGTTTGCGAATGTATACAATAGACGGTTTGGGGGAAAAATGTCGGCCAGACGGCAAAACCCTGGGGTTACCCGTGTTCAGGGTATAGGCTTCCCCAATCGCATGCCATCCCGAGGGGTTTTATTTTTTCATGGCCTCGGAAAGATAACGGTCCGTCAGCCTCTTTCATCCACGGCCGTCTATTGCTAGAATCTGCAAAATAGCACTGGCATAAGTTGAATGCCGTTGAAAATGGCCCCTGGAATTCCACGCAAACTCCATCCGTGCTGCATGGACGAGCGCACGCAGACTTAGAGCGCGCCACGTCAGAGGTTCCCCACACTGGTGTCAGGTCCTTGTGGAAACTTCAAGATGTTGTGACAGCAGCAACAGCCAATAAAAAAATCGGCAGTTCCTTCTTCGCTATTACTACCACATGGATTCGAACGCTTGAGTTGTTTGGAAGTAACAGTAAACCCACGAGACAGGTCTACAATGGCAAGGTAAAACTCAATGAATAATGTTGAGCTGAAAAGCTGTTCAGATATCCATGGACGTTGGATATGTAAACATAATAATTCTTAGGATAATTTATTTCAACCCGTTATTATTTTAAGGGCGTCATTAAAGTGCAATAAGCACAACACGATGGTGTATTCACAATTGCATTTGTATTCACAACCCAGACTGGTTAGCGAGTAACTTGTGAAAAACTGAAGAGCGGGATGCCAGGGAGGAAGGTTCCCTTCCCTCCCAATTTTGAATCAGGCCTTCGCGAAACAGGAGTTTGCGAACGCACATCATGGGCCTGTGCGAAACAGCTGACCGATGAGATGACCCGATTGCTGCAGAGCATCAACTTGAGGCAAACAGGGGGTGTTGTTACCTACACAGTAATAAATGAGCTCCGTCGTTTGACTACAGCTCCATTCCATCCCTTGTGTGTGCAGTGAGTCTCAACGCATGATCTAAATTCAGACAGTTCCTAATCTCTCAGACTGCGAGTGTGCTGGATATCGCAAGCTTCACATTGGCAACGATCTTCCTTGAAGAGCAGGTTCTGTTTTTCATGCAGTCACAGTTCGAGACGATTTATTTTTCTGATCCTAATTGCGAAGTCATTTACTGCAGATTCCGCCAATGCAGTCCAATCTAGCTGATCTCGTCTCTGCTTGACCTTCTAAGAATTCGGATATACTTCTTATCGCGGAAATCATGCCCCCTAAGGCCCGAGCAAGGAAGGCGCTCGGAGATTCGGGCGTTAATGTGCCTGATGAACCTTCACCCACTAAGTCAACTTCCAGTTTGCGCAAGCGGACAGGTATCACAAAGGAAGTTCTCGTTGCTGAAAATGATGGAAACCAGTGTGGAGTGGCTCCCAGCCACAGAACTCGTGCTCAGGCCGCCAGCAAGTTACCAACGAAGATACCGTCAAGGTTTGACGTTCCTGAGCAGAGTATGCGCCAGGAAGCTGGCGGGTCGGGTTCATTTCTGAATCGATTGGATAATATGGAAAAGGAGTTAGAGGAAACTCGAGCGCGGGTAAAGATGCTGGAAGGGGAAAAGTTGAGAACACAGGAGCAACTGAAGCATCATGAAGATCAAATACGGCAGTTGAAGGCTGAACTTGCATCCGTGAACCATGGAAAAAACGTCTCTACGAGCCAATTGTCGGATCTGAAATCCGATGAGAATAATCGGAATGGACAGAATGACCCCGTACTTCAGGCAATGCAGCAGTTCGTGAATGTTGTGGTGGAGAAGGTGAAAACGTCTCTGAAAGACGAGATTTGCCAAGGCCAAGAGAAGGAAGGCCAGACATTAAAACGGAGAAGAGAAGAAGTTTCACCGCACGGCCAGCAGCAGGTAAGATCAGCCCGCTTACATACTAGGTTTTTTCATCATGGAAAACTTTCGCTCACTTTTTTTGTTTTGTTATTTTTTTTTGCAGGAAGTTGTTTCCCCAAGTGCTCCAAGCACCTCTACCAGCCCTTTGGAGAGTTTTCGTGCCACCCCAATGATAATCTCACAAGCTCGAGCAACAGTTGACGAGCACGCCACTATTCATGACGATCAATACGGCCTCTCAACCATCTACTTTAAACCTGAGATTAATGACGATAATGTGAAGGAAGTGCTCATCGCCATCCCTTTGGCTCACTCTGAAAGGCTTTCTTCCTTCACCTCCATCAACATTACTGGCAGCCTCTCAGGTTCTCGTCTCCCGTCGTCCTCGGCTATTCCTTTTCCACTAGAAGCTGTTTTCACTGGATCAACGCTATATTGCGCTGGCCGTCTCCCTGCTCTCTCCAGTCTATCCATTATTGGGCAGATGATCACTTACGAGGGTGGTCAGTCTATTGGTAGACTCTCGAACCTCACCTCGCTGGAGCTGAGCAGCTGCACAAACATCAACAGCAGCACACTGTCCAAAATGCTCCCTGGCCTCCACAAGCTGGAGCATTTTAAGCTATCCTCCACCGACGTCAAAGAGGCAGGAATGAGGGTAATAAGTCAGCATCTTTCTGGAAGTCTCAAAACCCTCAACGTTACTTCATGTGAAGGTTTGACAAACGCTGCCTTCATGCACCTTAGCAGCTGTAAGCGCTTGGAGAAACTGGAAGCTGGGCACCTGACGAAGCTTTCGGACGCTGGGCTACTTCATCTCGCTGAATTACCTCTGAAGCAAGTCATGCTGGAGTCATCGTCAAATGTTACAGGAGCTTGGCTCCTGAATGTGGCCAGCGGAGTGATACGTCAGCTAGAGCTGCTTGACCTCAGCAACACAAAGGTGACTGACAACGTACTGAAGCATCTGGCAGCCAATGCCGAAGGACTGAAGAGTCTTTGGATTCGGTCGTGTCTGAATGTCACTCAGCATGGGCTGAAGGCACTAAGCGATGTTGGAGAAAGGCTGGACGTTAAGTCTAAGGGATGCAATGCGGCAGGTGTAGTACTCAGGAGGTCGTTGGTACAGCGTTAACATGATTTGGCGGCTGCTATGGTGCTGTTGAAGGGCCAACATTCCCTGCTGTGAAACTTTTGTGAACTCTCATCCTGTCCAGACTGTTAGTGCTAGACGGAAGAACCTCTGCTAGTAGTAGTTCGGTCTCTTAGATTAAGCTGGTTACAATGTATTAGGCAGCAATTGTTGTGAACTTTCTGAAGAACAAATCAGGTTCCACGAAATACTATCTACCGCTATACCCTTCAACCATTCTCATTGCCTTATACAAATCAGCCTTCACAGCCGAGGGTACGATTCTAGTTTCTTCAGAGCTCCAGCAAACAGGGACTTCACCTGAGAGTACCTCTCCATATCAACCGGACTCAGCCCACTCATTGCCGATGCCATTGCCATCTGCATCCTCTTCCCCATTCCACTCCCTCCAGCCGACCATCTGCCACCACCCATCCCAAACCCACTCTCTCCCCCACTGCCTCCCTCCATCCCTTCATCTTCCTCCTCCTCCGACTCTCCATACGACTCACTTCCTTCCATCACATCCTCCATCCCCTCCCCAGCATCCAGCCCACCAGCACCAGACCCCATTCCACGGCTGCCTTGCAATCCCTGTAGCGAACCTCCTGCCATACCAGGCATGGCAAGGGACCCTCCCATACCAGCTCCAGCAGCCCCTGCAGCCGAGCCAGCAGGGGCACCCATGGCAGATGGGTCATGCGGGATCATGTGATGCTGGTGTGGTAGCATGGGGTGCTGACTGCTGCTTCCTCCTGCTGCTCCTCCAGCCATGGTTGCTGAATGCATGTGAGATGGGTCACCATATGGTAGCATGGTACCATAGGGACCCATGCTGCTGTGCAGTCCCCCGATTGGTGAGTCTTGCTGGGAGGAAGGGAGTGCTCCTCCATGTTCGCCCATCTGGTCTTCAGGTTTTATCCCAGGGAGGGCTGGACCGTGTGGGCAGAGGGGAAGCGACCAGGGCAAAGAGGGGAAATTAGCGAGAAAGAGGGAAGTGTGGCAGTGGGGAAGGGGGGTTGGTGAGGCAGAGATAGAGTGGAGGTCTACTGCTTGAATGGGCGGAAAAAAAAAAATGTACAAAGCGATTTGTCGGGGGAGGGGGGAAGAAGATAGAGAGGTATGGAAGCGGGGGTGGAGGGGGGGAGGTTGGAATTTCACAGCATACCTCGCTTGCGAGCAGTGGGCAGCTTGTGGCGGCGCTTGAAGCGGTACAGCCAGCCGTCCGACACCTTGAACTCGTCTGGCAGTATACTCTCCTCTCTACGTTGCACCTTTTCCTGGTCCAGCTATTTCATG